>CM064579.1:12377526-13028623 GCA_032716605.1 Paralithodes platypus
TCGAATCGATTTGTTGAACTGTTCATATACACAGGAACAAGATATGACAGGTATGGACAGACCGTTTAACTGGCACGGGAAGAACGAAAAATGCGCATATTATATCTCCAACAACAAAAGAAGTACTTCCGTCAGGCAACTCAAAAGGCCCTCTCGGGTTGTGCAACTCAACAACAACCACGGCCGTCCAATCAACATTATAAAAATGCTGCCTACATAACATAAGAGCTTATAATCCTTACTCAGCGGTGTCTGCTAGGCTATAAATTCTAGCTGGGATTGTAGTAGGCTAGGAATCAATGGCGGGAGCAAGGCGGCTCGTAGCCTAGCGAGGGTCCTTAAGACTGTACGGCCTAATTACGTTAAATGACGGGGTGCTCGTCCTGAGAGATCCAGCTCGCGAGTATCTGGTTTTCTCCTGGCGACCCTCTCTCAAGTCAAAGCAAAATGATTTAGCACAGTGTTCGTTGGCAGAGGCAAACGCCCTCACTCGCAACACAGTGATAATCTCACAAGTTTACACAGTCAGAAAGACCACCTAGGCTTCCCACGTCTCCGTTTGCGATTGTACAGGTTCAACAAAACCTGGTACACATCGGAAATCACACCACAATACGCTCACCCCATTCCTAGCATTTAAATAGCCCAGCAGACACCCCTAGAGGAAACAAGAAAAAGGTAGGGGCAAACCGTGAGTGTGTCGAACCTCTCCAGACAAAATGGTAACCCCTCCAAGAATGCCTACCTAAACATGTAATATCTGAGAGCTCCAATCACCTGCCGCTACGTCACCTGCAGCAGTCCTGCAGAAGGCGCCAGGAACCACCACCAATCAAACCGAGAGAAAGCCCACGCGCGCGAGGGACTCCTAAACCCCCCCCCCCCCCCCCCCCCCCCCCCACCCCCCCCCCGCCCCCCCCCCCCCCACCCGGGGGGGCGGGAGCAGGAGGGATGGAAAGCAACAGCGTCACTGCTCCCACGCTGCTATCACTCGCTCTTTCTCATCCCTCAACTTCACCACAAATGCATCTTATGTTCTACTCATGATATAACATATAATGCATTGTCCCAGGCGAAAACAAAGACTCACTTCTATACCGCCTGTTCCATGACCTTCACAATAAAGACATTACAACATTGTAGATAGACTGGAGCCCATTTCACACGTGGCCCTGGCGAGCGCTAGTGGCTCACCGGAGGGCGATTCTGCCAACTCTAGCAGGCGTCACATATACGAGTCCATCGCCACACTAATCCAATCAGAGCTCATGAAAATACGTGCCGGAACCAATAGGGGCAGTCAATCTCACGTCGACCAATTACAGGTAAAGTGCAGGTGTGGTGGTCCAATGAGAGGTGTGAAGTAGGTTGGTTCACTACGTCATCGCCCGCCCGACCCCCTTCTCTCTATCACTCTCTCACCTCTCAGAATGTCAGGAATGCACGCTGGGCAGCTCCGTCGTCTCTCTCGCTCGTCATTTCGGCAGGGGTTGAAGGTAGAAAGAAAGAGCATCTTGCCAACGAGGTTGCTGCACAGTCATGTTTGAATAGCTTGGTGTCTGGGTCACAACATGCCACATCTTGGTTGTCTCCAGATGTTACAGTGTATATATCAGTATTATACAGTATATTTGTATATATAACTGTATTTACATATACAGTATAATATATATCTATATATATATATATATATATAATATATATATATATATTTATATATCTATACTATATACTCTTATATATATATATATAATCATACACTAGTATATATATATATATATATATTCGCATCTATAGTATGATAATTATAGATAATTTCTATATAGATAATATAGAATATGTTTTATTTATTTTCTCTTTAAACTTCTCTACCGCCTCTTCGCCTTTGCACACTCCACTTTTTTCCAACATTGCTATCCACTTCAGCATTCTCTCTCCATGGTGTCCCGTGTGGACGGCGAACACTTTACAGGGGGAACCAGGCCTCACTCTCTAATCGTCTCTCTATCCCACACTACTTCCAGGGCTGGTTATTCTGATTCCAAAGGGTTAGTAGAATTTTTTGTCTGCTCGCTCCCACATATATTTCAAATCGGTGAGCTTTCTGCCACGATTTTGATTGTGTATGGTGGTTTTTTGGTTGTTGTTTTTTTTGTGGTGGGAGGTTAACAAAAGTACTGTATATATTATCATGTCTGTAGTGTATTGAGATACTCATAGGCACATACGCCCAGAGCTGTGGGTGGCCGACTCCTGACCAGAGCCATATCAGAAGCACCACAATATATATATCGAAATTCCCCAGAGACCATGGCGCATTTGCGGTCCCCAGCATAAGACCTCCTAGGTACGTGACCTCCCGGAGAGGTTTCGGTCCCTCCACCAAGCAGACACAACAAGCGGAGCACACCCAATTTTTTGTTTTTTTATTAAAATTAAATAAAAACAAAAATAGAATGTCCCACCCCTTTCCCATTCTTAAGTAAGCCATTTTTAGATTTACAGAAGAGTGACCAGTTACTTTCATTTACTGCATGTCCACAAACATTTCAGTAATGTATGCATGTTTCCTTCTAGTATTTTTTTATTTATTTTTTTATTAAGGTGACACGTTTATCCACAAAGTGGTGATATCAAGCTATCTTATTCTAGTTACATTGTAGTTTATCTTATTTTACCAGTACCCTCGCCTACAATCAACCTAGTTGTTTTGCCCACAATTCGTTCCCTCCGGCCAAACGACCATTTCAAAGTTCCAAGTCTCTCACTCTTGTCCTCTGTAGCGGGGAGGACCTTGTAACCCCCTGAGACATAGGAGTTGCAGAGCCTTAGAAGAGAGAAAGAGAGCCGGCATCTCATCCAAGATATGACTTGGCCTTCTATGCTGGCTCTTTTTCCTCCTCTCCGAGTATTTGTTCAGCTAATCTGGCATAGAAGACACTTGCAGAAGGTCCCATACCTCCCGCACGATGAAGACCAGAGGAGTAAAGCTTATCCTTGAAATCCCTGTTCAAAATTTCTTAAATCTTCATAAGCGCGTTTTGTTTCCTCAACTTTCGTTTCTCACGTATGCCGCCTGTGTGTCCTGCGCTCACGATATGTTTGTGCTCTTGGATTAAAGATTCTGATGTCGCAAAAAAGCCCGTTGTCCCCACGCTCGTCCAAAAACCCTCGAGCACTTACGTCCACCTTTCTTGCTTCATTTGAAAGTATTTTGTCCGTATTGTGGGCCAAGCTCCTGTCCTGTCCCGATAGGCCGAATTTCCGGTTCAATTCTGACATCATGGCACACCATCGGTCCAGCATTTGTGCAGTGATGTCGCGTACTTCTTCATGCGCGGATACGGAGATGAATCCTCCTTTCTTACAGGTTCATACAGTGGTCTGGTTTGTGTTATTTTCACCACATGCACATTTCCAAGCGGCAGGTTTCGAAACTGGCCACCCATACCTCAAGGTCTACGGCATCATTGAATTCTTGTTTTTGTTAAGCTGAAGCCTTTCCTCCTTTATTGGGAATGCTGTGAGCCAATTATGAAGCCCCCGTGTCTTGTGCCATCCCTCAACTCCGATCATTTTCAGTTCGTTCCCTACATCTTGGTTTTAAATTTGTTCTAGGCTATGTTTCTGTCTCTCTTCTCTGCTCTTTTTTAATTTCCTGTCCTTGCATTTCGTTGTTCCCTCTTCGTCCACCTCATCATTTTCATTTTGCTCCCGTATTTTTTTCTGTCATAGACGTATAAAGTTTAAGGGAATTTTGGTACTCATGTGGTGCCCAAGCCTCCACTGGGTTTATATGATCCCCAATACCTCCGAACCTTGGCGGAAGAGGCTAATAGATCGTCTTAGCTCTTGCGTGACGGCCTTCCATCTCTGGTTAATGCCGATATGAATGGTCCTCTGATTGCTTCTTCCACCGGTTGGAAGGCATCTGTCTAATGTTCAGTCTACTGTTCTCATAAGAAAGGTCCATCTGTGCTTAACACCATATGTGAATGCAAGTATATGCAGCCAATGTGGTTTCAGGCTTTCCGCAATCGTCTGCCAGGTTTTCATCACTATTCCTTTACCCACGTCCGCTACCTTATTTTTCCGTCACATAGCTTCTCTCTTTGCAGTTCTTTCTGTGCCTATTACTGCTGCCCAATATGGCATTGACCCTCCTTTGTAATCTTCACTGCCTGTCCCGAAATCAGAAAGTCCGCACCTCTTCTTCATACTTGTTTTCTGTTCACACTATTAGTACAGATTTACTAGCATTTCGGAAGGTACTCCCCAATGACTTTGCCTACCGATTGTAAGCCTCTCCGCCAACCATTCTTTGAGATCCCCTATTTTTCCTTCTGCCCCTGTGAGGGTCATCTGCATACCTCCACTTGGTTTCACTCTGGTTACCTCAATGTTTTATTTGCTCTGCGGGGGAGGGGCAGAAGTGATAGTGCCAGTGCATACATTGTCCATTGCCACTGGATCTCCTTGCGTTGTTCCCCTTCATTTGAATTTGAAAATTTTCATTTCTTCCTTCTTGTGCTTCCAACTATATACAGGTTAGCTGGCTCCTTATAAGTAATTTCTATGTACTTTGCGATGCTCGGGCATTTGATCTTGATGTTGTGAATAGCTGCCTCCCTATTAATGGTGTTAAAGGCATTTGTTGCATCCACTACAGTACCGCTTCACAATCTTACTCATGATACACCTTCCCCATTGCATGTATTGCTTCTTCTCCTCCGGCTTGCTGTCCCGGCCATACTTGTAAGTTGGCCAGTGCTCTTAGAATATAGAACATAAGAAAATGGGAGTCTGCAGAAAGCCTATTGGCCTAAGCAAGGCAGATCCCTGTCCCACACAACCCCAATTACAAAGCCCAATTATGGGCCCAACACTCTAATACCCTGAGGATCATCGTACCAAACCGGTTAGAGATTACGCAGGATTACGGGGGCTCAGAGCGCTGATTGGCCCAACCCGGCTGATCCCCCTTCACACCCAACCCTTCTCGTCCATATGCTTATCCAATTTTTTTCTTAACTCCCTATCGTTCTTGATCCCACTATATCACTTGGTAGCCTATTTCACCCATCTACAACTCTGTTACCAACCAATATTTGCCTATATCTTGTCTGAAAGGAACTTTATCTAATTTGAAACCATTGGTACGAGTTCTTTCGCTATCACTGAGCTTTAGTACATTTGTCATGTCCCCTTTGTTAATCCCACTAACCCACTTGAACACCTCTATCATATCCCCTCTAACTCTGCGTCTCTCTAACGAATGTAAACCTAATTTCTTCAACCTTTCTTCATACGGAAAATTTCTAATATTATGGATCATTTTTGTCATACTACGCTGAATTCTCTCCAATGAATCTATGTCCATTCTGTAATAAGGACACCTAAATTCGACAGCATAATCCATATTGGGTCTCACTAATGACAAGTAAAGTTTTAAGATAACATCAGCAGTTCTGTTACTCACACTCCTAGAGATGAACCCGAGAATCCTGTTTGCCTTATTACGAACGCTTATACACTGTTTTCTAGGCTTCAAATCATTGCTAACAAACACCCCTAGATCTTTCTCGCAGTCTGAATTTTCTAATTCTAAATTAGCTAGTTTATATTTAACATTTGTTTGCATCTTCCCTATCTTTAATACCTTGCATTTGTCAATGTTAAACTTCATCTGCCAATTTACTGACCATTCATGTAAGGTATCTAGATCCCTTTGGAGGCACTCTATATCGCTATCTGAATCAATTGATCTCCCCATTTTAGTATCGTCTGGGAATTTACTTATCCTACTAGTTATACCTAAATCTAGGTCATTTATGTATATAAGAAACAACAGGGGACCTAATACCGATCCCTGGGGGACACCACTTTTGACTGCTCCCCACTCTGACTTGGTACCATTTATGCTGACTCTCTGTTTCCTACCAATTAGCCATGACCTAATCCATCCCAACAACGACCCTCCTATTCCATGTGCCTCAACCTTTCTCATCAATCTCTCATGAGGGACTCTGTCGAAAGCTTTACTGAAATCTAAATATATAATATCATATGACTTGTCACTATCTACTGCTTCATATACCTCTGAGAAAAAGCTAAGCAAATTAGTAAGGCACGAACGTCCCTGAGTGAATCCATGCTGAGAAGAATTTATTAAGTTAAATTTTACTAAGTGGCTTCTAATTTTCCTAGCAATAATAGACTCTAGCAACTTTCCTATGATTGATGAGAGACTAATGGGACGGTAATTGGATGCTATCGATTTATCACCTTTTTTGAAGATCGGAACTACATTTGCAAGCTTCCAAGCTTCTGGAACTAAACCTGTTTCTAATGACTTGTTAAATATAAATGCTAATGGACTACTTAACTCATCTCTGCATTCTTTTAATACTCTAGCATATACCTCGTCAGGACCAGGCGATTTTTGAGGTTTCAGTCTGTCAATTTCCTTAAGCACATCATTTCTACTTATACTAACTGTACTTAACATATTTTCTATACTATCACTATATACCATATTGACTTCTGGAATCTGTGCCAAATTTTCATTAGTGAAAACGGAAAGAAACTGACTATTTAATGTACTGCACATTTCTAAATCATTTTCTGTTATTTCTCCTATTGAAGTTTTTAGGGGGCCTATTACATCTCTAACTTTAGATTTATATAGTTGGTAAAAAGCTTTAGGGTTATTTTTTGAGTCGCTGGCTATCCTTATTTCATAATTTCTTTTTGCTTTCCTGATTTCCTTTTTGACCTGTCTTGATAGAGTCTGATAGTATATATGTAAATGATTTTCACCTTTCTTTATTTTTCGATATATTCCTTTCTTTTTTCCTATAAGATCTATTAGCTTATTAGTCATCCATTTTGGTTGGTTCTGCGTCGATCTAAATCTTCTTTTAGGGATATATTTATTTTGAGCATTGTGGAGTGAAGCAATAAACTGGTTATATGTAGGTGGCAAGTTTAACTCTGGCATATCCTGACTTAATCGCTTAACAATAGGGTCCACCCTTAAGTCTCTTCTTAGCCCACCATAATCGGCTTTTCTGAAATCTGGGATAAGTGTCGTATTCTCTTTAGCATTCCCTGTCCATTGTATATTAAAATAAATAGATTTATGATCGCTATTTCCTAGGTGGTCACCAATCTCTACATTATTTATCATATGTTCATTGTTTACTGAATACTAAATCAAGAATATTAATACCTCTAGTCGGCGTATCTATGAATTGAAATATAAAAACTATCTTGTACTACCTCTATAAACTCTACTGAATCGGAGTCGCCTATTTGGTGCTGCCAATCAATGTTCGGAAAATTAAAATCCCCCATAATGCACACATTGCTAAACCTTGATGCTATTTTAATTTCCTCCCATAACGATTTTCCGCCATTTCTACTCATATTAGGCGGTCTATATATAACTCCAATAACTATGGTCTCACTACCTTCGTTAACCTCTACCCAAACACTTTCATTATCATTATTTAGTCTAATACCTGATTTAATATAGCTTTTTAATGTACTCCTGACAAACACTGCTATACCCCCGCCCCTCCTACTTGTTCGGTCATATTTAAACAAACTATATCCTGGAATATCAAATTCTGCTAAAAAATGCCTAGATTCTGTATTAATCCACGTTTCAGTTAGCGCTATTATGTCTATATTTTCTGTGCTAACGAGTGCTCTAAGTTCGTTCATTTTGTTACATAAACTCCTACAATTTGTATAATATACCCTCAACCTATTACTTTTATTTGCAACTAATTTTCTATTGTGTTTAGCTAACTTATTATTTCCTGTTGAACTACTAGCTCTAGACGGAAATTCTACTCTATCAGTATTCTCATCTTTACTATCAGTTACATGTGTAGTGTTATCGATACTACTATTACACATCACTATATCCGCACTATCTTGACTGATTATTTCTATTTTACTCACTGGTTTGTCACATGAAGTACCTGCTCCATATGGAGACAGTATTTTACTTACACACCCAGGTTTTTTTAACGAAACCCCGCAACAATCTTGTCGAGTGAGCTGGCCAAGGTCGAAACTCCTAGTCGAGAGAGATGTACTCCATCCTGGGCATACAGTTCATCCTTACCATAAAAGAGGGACCAGTTATCCAGGAATGGAATAGTATTTGCCTTACAGTACTTCGGCTATTTACACCAATAGCCCTGGAGGACCATTCCTTCCTTACCCCTCTTCTAGGCAGGATACTGTTTACCACAGGAACTCCACCTTTTTCCTTGATCCTCTCCAACATTTCCTGATACTTGAAGAGCAACTCCTCAGTCCTGCATCTCCATATGTCGTTGCTCCCTGCGTTGAGGAAGATGATGGGGTCCTCCCCACTCACTTCCATGACAGCATCTATCTTCTCAGCCACCCTCCCGACTCCGGCACCAGGCACGCAGACAACTTTACCAACCTGAGTGTTTGTTGCCCTGCCAAGGTATCTAACCAATGAATCACCGACAATGAAAACAGACTTAGCTTTTTCCTTTTGTCGGCGTGTAGCAGCAGTTGTTGCAGCAACAGCAGCAGAGTTCCCCCCCTCCCCTCTCACTGCCTCGATGATCGCCACTTCATCGCCATCACTCTCATCAGCCAAGGTGCTGAAGTTGTTGTGGGTCTTGACTGGCTGCCTTTTCAGCTTGCAGGCCGTTGCACTAGTTGACACCACTGCACTAGTTGACACCACTGCACTAGTTGACACCACAGTTGTACATCTTTTCCAAATACGGACATGATTGCTTTTCCTATAATCCTTCTAAGAACTTCCCCAATGCCTACTGGTCTAACTCCTGGATTCTTATTTAAAGGTATCAGGCGACATGCTGTCAGAGCTTCTATGTTCACGCATGGTGATGATGCAAGTTTCTTTGCCAGCATTGCTATTGCTTCACAAAGGTCACCCGCGGCTGAACCAAACTTGTTTTGACTTAGGAAGATCCTCCAAGTCTTAGCATCTACTCCTGATGGACCTGCTCCTCCCTGTGTTTTCAGCGCCTTTCTCCATATAAGGTCTCCAGTTATATTCTCATATATCACCGGGTCTGGAGGAACATATTCCCCGTCTAGTTTGGCCTCATCACTTGCTGGTTTTGCTTCTGGGTGTTTCTCCTTCAGCTGGTCCAAGATGCGTTGATTCACTTCGTGCACCCCACTTGAGGCTTCCCCAGTGACCATTCTGACTGCCTGTGCCACTTTACCAATCCTCATGCTATTTCCCACTGATCGTGCCATATCATCTGGCTTCCTCTTTCTTCGTTGTTTTGTTTTCAGTCTTTGCTGGATTGCTCGTACTTGGCTAAGAATTTTGTCTAACTCCCCATTTTTCCACCACTCCATACTCTGTTTCATCGCTTTAATGTTCTCATTCAGTTTTCCCTTTGGTCTTTTTCTTTGAAGGAACAACTGAGGAATGAAAGAAGCTATCTTGATTGCCACGTGCGCCAAATGGGCATCCTGAACATACTTTAGGATCATACGTCTAAGTTCCCCCAGCATGTCTTTTGCGGCTTCACAAATCGGTAGTTCAAACTTATTATGTTGCCATTGTATCACTTCTGTATTTTTTTTTTTTTTTTTTTTTTTTTTTTTTTTTTTTCTATATTCCAACTTACTTCCTCTCGGGCATAGGCTGAGAGCCTTAACATTCACCGCTTTACAATGAACAGTGAAGCCCGTGAGGTCTTGTTCCAGTCTAGGGAGTGAGACATGTGAAGCACGTAGAGTACAACGAGCACCTGCCATCTTGCCTTCACATGAGGCACGGTGCTCACTCATGGTCCGAAACGACCCCATCTCTAAAGCCACCTCGTTCCCGTGCTTCACTGTCTCACCCCCTACACTCGGACTCTCACACTTACACACACACACAACGCCACCTGTTGAGCAGATAACTCACCAGGCATTGCACCCCTATAGCATATTTTGAATATGGGAATATTCATACAGTGCTATTTAATCAGGGAACAATGAGGGTATTTTATTGACGTTTCGGTGGGCTTGTGGTAATGCACTGATACTAGGTACAGCACAAATTCCATCCCAATAATATCTTCCCATTGATACATCGGGATTTGAACCCGGGACCTTTGGATTACCAGGCCAGTGGCAAGACCACTCCACCACACCTCCCCAGATTTCATTCACTAATGTTGTGAGTCCGTCACCAGAATGTCCCATCCATTCTCCACCATTCATGTTTACGTTACGAGGTCGTTCGTTCTGTTCACGATTTTCGATTATTTCTCTCTCATTATCTTCGTTTAGGCCTACACTATTTTCATTATTTTGTTCCACACCTCTGTTGTCTTGCGAATTATTGATTCCTGCGTTTTCTTCTGCGGGCTGCAGTTGTTGATTGTTATTTTCTGCATTTTCTCTAATAGGGTTTGCTTGTACATCTCCATTAACTACATTGTCTGTTTCACGGTTCATTTGTACTGCATCTCTCACTGCGTTTTGTCTGTCATCAGGATTATTCCTCGACTAGGACCGAGTTAATATCATCTTGTCTTATTATCATAATTTCCTACCTATTCCCTAATACTGAGTCTATCTATAATTTCTTCCTAAGGGACGAGCCTCTGCCCGATAAAGGTGAAAATGTAAACATCCTATGAGTAGCGTTAGAGATAGAAAGAGTAAGATAAGTTATTTAACTCACCTAGTATGATGCAAGGCTACAGAAGATCAGGCTATATTACAAGACAGTGAGTGCAAAAGAAAATAGAAAAATAAAGTAAAATAAAAGTAGTGTTTAAAAATACGCACAAAGAATAAACACGGAAAAAAAAAATATATATATATAATACAAAACGATTTGTGTAGTGAGAAAGGAAATACACTAAGTAAGAGAGTAAAATTATTAAAAAGACAAGTGTCAAAATAGTGCTAAGGATTAAAGAAGGATGTTAGAAATCTACTATTAGTTTGAGAAAAAGGTCCTGGTTATCAGTATGCACATAATATATCAGCGAATTATACCTTATTTTAAATAGTATACTTAGTTACTAGTTCGTTAGAGATAACTCTCACATGCAATATACCACTTCAAGTCTGATTCCCTGACTCGGCCATAAATCATATATAACCCTACTTAATATAATCGGCCTGTTTCCTCAAAGCTAAATGGCTCTATACAAAGCTAAAGAAACCTTGGCAATTTGAGCCGCTTTACATTCTAAATATGCCTAACTCTAAATGGAAACCAGCCAATTATGTCGTAAGATTTAATTATTTTAATTAATTTAATTATTTACTGTCAGGTATCATATTACTTTAAGCGAGGGGAGGAGAGGTAGAGAGGTGGGGGGGGGGGGGGGAGTGTTGTGGTCAACGAGGTTTATGGCTCCTTCCTCTATTCCCTTACTCCGCCTTTTCGCCTCTGCTGTACTTTGCTGTGTCTCTCCTGCATACTTCCCCCTGCTGCAGTCGTCCTCTCAGCATTAGCGCCATGCAGAATATTTCGGTCCACTTTCACACGACCAGCTTCTCCATGCACTGGCGCGATGACAGATGGGATGTGGGTGGGGAAGGGGGGGGGGGGGGGGGGCACACCCTAGGGTGAGTGGTGTTGGCTGGAGACAGTCAAGGAGGGAGGGTATTTTGCCTGGCATCGGCTTGCCCCTCGTCCGTACGCCTCCCTCGCTGCCTGGCACAGCACTCTTCAATTTTCCGTCTCTTCTTTCACATGTTGTTTGATTTTGGTTAGATAGAACTCCAGAGTTTCACCCAATATCAAATCACCGTAATTTCCCACTCACCCTGTTGTATATTTCACAATTCCGTCACCACCCCTTCCCTCACTAACTTGCTGTTCACCACGGAGAGAAAAATCCATACGTCCTCTCCCTTCAAAGGCAAACGACACACGGGCACACCACAATACCCGCCCACATCACTCCCTATATTTAATTAATATATATGTTTCTTTTCATTCTCAAGCTAATCTAATCCTACTCAACTACCTAGTATCCATTCCTTACTTCTATTCTCTCTTATTCAATATATATATTTATTTACTATCCCTATTCATATCCACTACCATTCAATCATATAGTATAATTCCTTACCTATGATCTCTGTTTATCCTCAGAATCTGGGGGGTGGGGAGTGGAGAACAATGGCACGGTTGACGATGTACATTTGGCCTATATTTAATTAATATTTATCTCACTTTCTATTCCCTATCAAACTCTAACCTTACTCAATCATCTAGAGAGAGTTGAAAACTATACCACGATGAAGCTGTATATTTGGCCTATATATATTTAGTATCACACTTCCCCCCCATCGGCCCCCCCCCCCCCTTCCCTTAATCATCTAGTATACATTCCTTACCTATATTCTCTCTCGTCATCCTCAGAACCTGGCGCCTGGGTGAGTGTAGAGAACAATACCACGATGAACGATGTATAGTTGGCCTGCATTTAACTTATTATCTATCTTTCTTTTCATTCACCATCTAACTCTCACCCCACCTCTTCATAACCTTGTTTTACCCATATTCTCTTTTACTACCCTCAGAATCCGGCGCCTGGGTAGGTGTAGATAACAATACCATGGTGAACGTTAAGGCTCAGCTGGGATACACCGCCTTCCTACCCTGCTCCGTCCGTATGATCGGTGACAAACAGGTGAGTGTTGGAGGGAGTAAAGGGGTGTGTTGGTTTGTGCTAGTGGGATGTTAGGTAGGTGTTAGTGCGTGCTAGGGGGTGTTAGATTGAGTAGTTATAAGGTATTTGTTTGGGCTAATTGGTGCTAGAAGATGTTGGTTAGGTGTTAGTGGGTGCTACTGGGTATTCATAGCAAGCATAAGAGCCACACAATAGTGAATAATTTGTACTGTATATGAAAGTGTATACAGGTAGGTGTGGAATAGGTACTACAAACATAACTAAGATACATATATGTATAATGAGTCACATGCCACTGTACAGGGTGTTCCAAAATAGGTGTGTCAAACTTCCGGATGTGATTATATAGATGATTCTATGCTTGAAATTGTCTATAGCAAAAACTCTTTAAGGGGACACTGACTCTTTTTGCCTATAAATTCATTAATTCATAAATTCTTAGTTTCCTCGCTAAACATCCCTCAAACATAGAAAAACATCCCCTAGAACCCCATCAAGATACATCTGTAAATTTGTTGGTAGAAAAGTTTCCCGGCCGAAAGCCGTTTCCTCTTAAAATTACAGGCTCGCTATCGCTCGCCAGGAAAAAATCGACACCTAAATGGCACGATAGGTCTTAACATTTGTAACGAAATGGGACGAAAGGTCTTAAATTCGCCAAACAAATGGGCCGAACATCTAAAAATCTAAAAAATAATGGGACTAAACACAAGGGAGAAAGGGGACCAGAAAAACGACCGTCTCCCCTTAATCTCAACCGTTAAATAGATAATGCAGGTTTACTATAGTGTTCCCCCCTGCACCACTGTAATGGACTCTTCCATGTTGAACGGTTTCCAAGTGGTCCAATGGGAGCTAATTTGTGTGTAATATGTTTGTGACCTACACAATATATATTGTGTGTAATATGTTTGTGACCTACACAATATATATTGTGTGTAATATGTTTGTGACCTACACAATATATATTGTCAATGATATGGTAACATGCACACATTTAGGTGAGGGTGGGATAGGACCTTTGACAGCTGGGTATGCCTTATGGGGAAATACATAGGTACATAACATTTTCAACACGCAATCTCTGTAGTGGTTAAGATATTGATTTATCATTATAGGATATTTCATGCTAGGCCTAAGATTGTTTTGTATAACCTAATCCCGAAGTTTGGCAAACCTATTTTGGGACACCTTGTATACTCTATACAAGTGGTTTAGTGGATACAAAACTTGGACACTCGTTCTGAATGTCGGAGGTTCGAGTCCGGCTGGGAGTATATAAGCATTTATTAGCTCACGTGTAATTGTGAGATATAATTGTATAGCTTCAATGAAGCAGGTAAACATGTATTTCAGGTGAACTAGTAACCCTTTCATACCACATACCTTCATTTGTTGTTTGCCATCAGTAACCCCATCATTATTACATTTACAAAATCCTCCAATGTTAGCCAGAATAGTGATCAAGGCGTTCTCGTATGCCAAAGAGGGTAATGGGATATGGGCGTATTTATTTTATCATATACTGTATGTATTTTGTTATTATGTTTTTAGTTTTCTCCCTAGACAACCATCAAACCTATAAAAACACCCGCCCAAGACCCTCCTTCAAGATAAATGTATACATTGTTTGATAAAAAAAAATCTCGGCCAAAGGCCGGTTCCTTATAAATTAAAGGCTGGCTTTCGCTCGACAGAGAAAAATCGACACCTAAATTACAAGAAAAGTCTTAATATTGACAAAGACATGGGGCGAAAGGTCTTAAAATCGTCAAACTAACGGGTCGAACTTATTAAAATCAGAAAACGAATGCACCTAATCATGAGGAAGAAGGGGGACCAGAAAAACGACCCATCTCTCCTTAAAAATTGGGTTTAGAAATTTGAGCCAGAAATTTGAGCCAGACTATGATTACTTCCACCTCTACAGTAGGATTGATAGAAGTAAAGAGACTGTTAATAAGCAGCTAACAAATATGTAAGCGTTGAACAGAATGTTTTTTTTTTTTTCAATTCGTCGGCCCTGAGAGTATCTTATGATGCAGCACGAACGCGCAATTGCAAGATAAAAATGATGCAAATCCCGGCTCGTAAATGTAGAAAACAAAAAACTTCATGATTCCTCTCTGTAGGTATATAGAAGTGATTTGTTTTTTGTTTTTACAATGTAAGCCTTGTGGTGAGAGCTTATCACAAGTTGAACTGCCTGAATACACATGGGTAGCTAAATACAATTTAGAATTCAGACGAGTAAAACAAATAATATAATTCCTATTATCAATTTAGGGTCTCCAAATACAGTTTGTGCGCCTCCTACATAATAGTAATAACAATTTTACTATTACTACTACTACTACTACTACTAATACTACTAATACTACTACTGAAGATAATACTAATACTAATAATAATAATAATAATAATAATAATAATAATAATAATCATATTGGTTACTTATATAGCGCCTGTATCTCCTCATTCAAAGATTTACTAGCACTTGACTGTCTTTAATCAACCAAAGACTATTACCCATCTCCCTTGCTCAAGGAGACAGTAACTGCTGGCTATATCCCAGAAAAACTGTTCAACCTGAATGGGGCTTGAACTTGAGTCTGCAGGTTGGGAAGCCCCCAAGATCTTTTGAGATAAATATGTGCAGTTTTCGAATGAAAAATAGCCCTGGCCGAAGGGCAATTCATCCCAAATTCCAGGCTCGATTACGCTTACAGTATAACACGAATTTGTGGTAGTAGAAATGGTGAAGTGAGATAGTTTGAAGCCTGCTAGTTACTAGAGGCTCTTTTTAACTGAACATAATCGTGTAATAGTAGCCAAACTAAAATTAAAAAGATGTAATTATACTGAAGGGTTAACACTAGTAGGGCTGCACATGAGGGGGAAGAGGGGTCAGAAAGCCCCCTTAAAGGGATAGGGTATATATTTTTGGTCAATTATTTCATATATGTATTATTTATTTATTTTCCTCCCTAGGCCTCCATCAAACTTTCAAAAACATTCATTAGATCCCCCTTCTAGAATCATTTGTATATTTTTCAGTAGAAAAATTTCCTGGCGGAAGGCCGGCTCATCCAAAATTACAGGCTCGCTATCGTTCACCAGGAAAAAAATTGACACCTAAATAGCATGGAAGGTCTTAATGTTGACAACAAAATGGGCAAAAGGTGTTAAAATCGACAAACTAAGGGGGCAAACATCTTAAAATTTAAAAACTAATAGGGCTAAGCATGAGGGAAAAGGGAGTCTAGAAAATCGACTCATCTCCCCTTAACCCGGGAATGGCGAGAACACTCTTGAGAGGTTTTGGTGGGCAAAGGCGAGAACACTCTTAAGAGGTACAAGGCCTAAACAAAACTTTTAAAATGCCCCAGTAGTACTTAACACAAGTGAAATGGTGTTTAAGTGAGATAATTCCCCTCCATACCTTCTATCACTCCTCCACAAATGTCAAAGTCCCCTCCTCCACCGCCCCCCACCCCATCAATTATCAGCTATTTTCTCTCTTATTCCCTTACTCATTGGTATATTTTCTTGTCAACATCTCCAAGCCGGTTCTATGGTGTGGTAATGTGACTAGCGAGTGTGTTGCGTAAGTGGAGTGTGGGTGAGTGAGTCAGTCAGGCTTCAGGCCTCACGAGGGGAGGGTTTGCCCCGCTCTGCTCCACATTTCATGAATGGACCGGTCGGCAATAATTCACGATTTTGACCATCCAAACACTATTCCCACTTGTTTTATTGTTGTTACATGTTACTATCTTCATATTTAACGTAAAATAGGCGCATATGCAGAAGTAATAAAGAAATTTATTTGTAAAATGACGATTTTAGGCGGGAATGAGGCCTAATATGGTCGCCTGGCGGTAGGGTGTTCATTACACACAGCTCGCCTTTAACTCTCGTCTAGCGGGGGTTTTTGGGCTATTTTGGGCATATTCAGGCCCTCCTGCATGATCAATCAAGTATCTGCATGAACAGAAATGTATTCAGCAAACAACTAGGCGCTACAAGCTTCAAAATGAGACCAGAACGAGCTACGTAGCACTCGTCGTTTTGATGCAGTGGTACCACCAACATGGGAGTTTAGCGTATAGCGGCATATTTTGTCCAGCTACGCTCACTACTGGCTACACTGCCGGCCTCTCGAGAACAGAGGGAGCGTGAGTCAGTGGGCGGCGGTAAGCCCTGGGTGTCGGCCGTGTGGCCTGCTGCGCTCCCGGCCATTTGCACTCGATTTTAACCCTTTAAAAGCCTTAATAATGCTCCTAACTTGCTGCTTTTTAGATTTGGACTTAAGTCGGGCCCCGCTCTTTAAGTGTTAAGGAGTTAATTTCGTGTGTAACCTCTCCACTTTAACCCCTTCAGAACAATGATGCCTTTTTACCTTTAATTCTGGCTGAAATTATGTTATTTAATACAGTTTAAGAAGGACCCCTGTTCTAAGAGGGTTTATCGAGATCGTAGTTACCCATTTGAGTCGTTTAGTTAGATTACCAACAAAAGAAAATTGTCTAATGGTAACCAGAATACGATTAAAAGTATGTCATGGTGGTGAAGGAGTTAATACCTTGTTTCCTTTATGTTTCCTCAGATCTCGTGGATCAGGCGGCGGGACTGGCATGTGCTGACCTCTGGCGTGCTGACCTACACTAACGACGAGCGGTTCTCCGTCACTCACAGAGATGGCGCTGAGGACTGGACCCTCTCCATCAAGTACCTCCAGGCCAGGGATAACGGAACCTACGAGTGTCAGGTAAGGGGTTCTAGGTTAGCTATGACAAGTCATGTGAGATTTAATAGTTTATGAGTGTGAGGTGAGCTTTTGGGTTAGCTATAGGAGGTCAAGTGATATTTAACCCGAGAAGTTCGATAGAACTCATGGAAGTATGTATATAGTGAATGCAATACGCCTCACAGAAGCAAGACCATGAAAAACCTTAGAAATCTCCCAAGGGGCTCAAAACAAAGGAATATGTCATTAGCTGAGATAATTCTGCTCTAGTACTTCCTACGACTCATCCATATGTTTCTCTCGCCTCCTTTCCCACTTTTTCCCCCCTCCCCTCCCCTCCTCAGTTATCACCTATTTTTCCTCCTATTTTTTCATTTATCAAATCTGCGAAGCAGAGTGGTATCGCGCACACAGATTGCGCCCGTATACTGTGCACCATCAGTAAGCTTGTCTGTCGTCGTCCGTCGTCTGTCCGGAAACTCCTCCTAGACAGTTTGATGGATTTTCACCAAATCTCACAGGTATATTCATTTGGTCAATGCAAAGGCCAGTCAAAAAGAAATGTTCAGTTTAACTTAAAGGTTAAGGTCAAAGGCCAAGGTTAAAAATAAGGTAAATATTTCATGTATCTTAGTTTCTACTCAAATGTCTTTATTATCACTAAATAAGTTACTGGTAACCATAATATCTTATTGACCAAATTTTAGATAAATATTCTGAAGGGTAAGGTCAAAAGTCAAAATATTTGTTTTACTAGTATTTTGTATAATAACTGTTAGATTCTCACTAGACTTACCATGTATATTCGGAATACTTAGGACAAGGTCATACAAGAAACTATACAATTCCATATGATAGGTCTAGTTCATAGGTCAAGGTCAAATAAAAGGTCAATATGCTAATTTCAATTACTTTTCATGCAAACTTCACAAAATTTGGTGATATAGTTGCACTTTAAGTGAAAAGGAAAATAATAAATGTTGAGACATTGAGGTCAAGATAAAGGTCAGAGGTCAAGGTAAACTATTGTATAAATATATATGAAAGTAACTGATAGGTTTTAATGAAATTAGGATGCTTATTTGATTTTCATGGGCAATTACAATGAACAACAAAAGTTTACTCTTACATAAAGGTCAAGGTCACAGGTCAAGGTGAAAGGTCAACTTAAACTATTTATTTTTAGTTTTTATTCAAATATCTTCATTTTCACTATAAAAGTTACTGGTAACCTTGATATCGTATTGCACACATTTTATATAAATATTCTAAAGGTGAAGGTCAAAGGTCACAATAGTATTTTTACTAGTATTTCTTATACTAACTGTTATATTCTCACTAGGCTTACCATGTATATTCGGAATACCTAGGCCAAGGTCATACAATAAACTATTCTATCCCATATGCAAGGTCACAGGTCAAATAAAAGGTCAGTATGCTATTTTCTTTACTTTTCATGCAAACTGCAAGTTGGTGAAATAGCTGCACTTTAAGTGAAAAGGAAATTAATAAATGTTGAGACATATAAAGGTCAAGATTAAGGTCAAAGGTCAAGGTCAACTATTTTATCAACGCTTTCACGTTTTTAGGACGCAGAGGTTGCCAGATTACCAATAAGAAATAGAGTTCTCGCCAGATACCAATAAGAAATAGAGTTCTCTCTCTTATAATTACCTCTCCAAAATTAGTTTTCTGCCCACAGCTAACTCAAAGACAATGGCAGAGGTTGAAGTAACTAAACTAAAGGTTTCTAGATACCCCTGATGGTAACAAAGGCTTTAAAGTATCCCTAATAGGCTCAAAATTGCGTCAAGAACGTGAGAGGGTTTATATATATGAAACTAACTGATGGGTTTTTATGAAATTAGGCATGCTTATTTGATTTTCATGGGCAATGTCAATGCAAACAAAAATGTACTCTTACACAAAGGTCAACGGTTACCTTGTAGTATTTATTAAAAACGATTACTCAAATCTTAGAAAACTGGCTATGTTATGGCTTATTACTTAAATATATTATATATCAAATTTCACATAAATATTGTAATAGTTAAGGTCAAAGGTCAAGGTCAAAATAAGAGCATTTGTCATATTCCCTAAACTCCTCCTTGACTGTTTAATGTATTGTCATAAAATTATAGAGGCAAATGCAGTTGGTCAATGTGATGACCATCCAAATATATGTATTTTACTCTAGTCAAAGGTCAAAGGTCAAGGTAACATTGTATGATCACTATTTGTAATCAATAAGTTTTGATATGAATTACACCATATGCATAATGCTAGTTAATGCTAATGCTGCTGTTAAGCTAACAAAATCCTTGATAATAAATTCTAAGGTCAAAGGTCAAGGTCAAAGGTCAAGGTTAAAGGTCGATATATTATTTTTACTAGTATTTCCTATTTAATGTAAGATTCTCATTAGGCATATCATGCATATTCGGAATACAAGAATAAACATAATTCCATTTGATAGGTCAAGGTCACAACCACAGGTCAATGTCAAATATAAGGTCAATATGCTAATTTCTTTACTATTCATGTAAACTTCACAAAACTCGTTGAGACAGTTGTGCTTTAAGGGAAAATTAATATGTTAAATTTTCAGACATCATGAAGATGAAGATAAAGGTCAAAGGTCAAGGTCAACTATTCCTTTAATACCTTTGAAACTAACTGATGATTTGTAATGAAATTTTAAACACTAATTTGATTTTATAGGGTTACATCAAAGCAAACAAAAATATAATCCTACATAAAGGTCAAGGTCACTGGCGAAGGTCATAAGCTAGCTTTCATCATAAAAAACAAAATTTTCGATAAGCTGACAACTGTTAATTGCATTTTACTTAAATAACATATATTTCAATCATATACTGTATATATACATATATATATATATATATATATATATATATATATATATATATATATATATATATATACAGTATATATATATATATATATATATATATATATATATATATATATATTATAATACTTATTAAGGTTAAAGGTCAAGGTCAAAGACAAGAGAAGAGTGTTGATAATTTTCTTTAAACTCTTCCTAGACTGTTTAACCCGTTGTGTACCGGTGACGTCTTTTTCATTGTAGTCTAGCTATAATTAGACGATTTTGTGGAGCTTATGAAGGATCTGTGGTAGTAAAATGGGTTAAGATAGTTGAAAGCCTGCTAATTTTATGGAGGCCCTTCATAAACTAAACAAAATTGTCTTAGTATCCAGTATGAAATGAAACCGACAGAACTGTACTGAACGGGTTAAGTATCGTCACCAAATTTTGCTGGCAAATCCGGTTGGTCAATGCAACGATTGTCCAAATTTTGTGTTTTTGTTATTCAAAGATCAAGGTGAATGGTGAAGGTCACAGATTATGGTCACTATTTCTTTCTTGTATATATTTTAAATTTGAATCACGCCATATTCAAAATACTACAAAATAGTGTTACGCTGACCTTATTATAGATAAATATCCCAATGGTTAAGATTCAATGTGATCATCAATGTAATTATATATATATATATATATATATATATATATATATATATATATATATATATATATATATATATATATATAGACAACTGTATACAGGTATTTGTTTGTCAGTGTCAGTCAGTGACTGGAAATCCACAGAAGAGTACAGAACAAATACCTGACTCTGGAGCCAGCCACTCTTGCACATTTTTATAATAACTGAAGATCTACGAAAGTAGAGAAATGCATTTTAACACTTTTACATAAACATTATTTTAATATGTACACAACAGTCCGAGCCTTCTAATAAGATACTCGGACATACTTTTTAAACCCTTATTTTGTGCATGCAATATATTTTAGATGCAATTTAATTTTAGCACTAAATTTGTTTAAACTTTGTGCAGTGAACCTACCCTTTTCTACACACCTTTAGTGTGGAAACATATTCGCATATATTTTTACCACAAGAATCAATATTTTTCATGTTTTATATATATATAATATATATTGTCACTTTCAACTGAACTATAGCTGTTTCAGTTGTAAGCGTTTGTATAATTTGCACATAGCCTAGTTGGGGAGGCCTGCCTTCTTTCTTTCTCCCTTTCTTTGTCATTCCTTGTTCCCACGTGAGAGTTTGTTGTCGTCAGTAGGGCGCTGTATTGTGCAACACTTTCGATTTCCTAAGAGTGTAATTACTTTATTTTGTTCAGCCCTTGGGGGATTGTGTTAGTTTATCATAAGTTGCACAATGATGCCTTATGTTGATTTGATTATTTCTGTATTGTTAATGAGAGCACAGGTGCCTAGTATAATTGTGTAGTCTAGCGATGTCTGGAGGTCTCCTTTCCCCTCCCGACACTGGCCGGGAGTCCTGCAGTCACTTGAGAGAAAGATCCCATACCGAGCATACATTCTACGGAGTCTGTCACAGGCTTGCTTCCTTGTTTCCCTTATTACCGCATATATTCTTTTGTTTCCGAGTCAGTGGTTCCCAAACCCATAGTCGCGACCCAAACAAGGGTCGTAAGGGTTTTTCTGAGGGTCGTGGGAGGGTCTGGAGAAATAAAGTTAAATATAATGAAAAACTACTTTTTGTGCAAAAAATATGTAAATTATGTAAATATAAATTATGCCCAATACTCGTACGCCGTACGGTACGGGATGTTGTGTGCCTAGCTTGGAACTGTCTGATGCCCTGTGATCTTCACTCACTCAGTTACTCTCCACTCGAGCGTTAGCCAGTCCTATTATTCAGTGATATTCCAGAAGTTTATTACAAATTAATGGTTAGTATTGTCTGCATCCTACTTGTTTATGTATAAGTGTGTGTATATATATATATATATATATATATACGGTATATATATAAAATATATATAATATATATATATATATATATATATATATATATATATATATATATATATATATATATATATATATATGCTGTATATACAGTATATATACATATATACAATTCAACATGTCTCAAGATATTTGTTTGCAACGATGTTCAGTAGTGCGTGTTTAGGATAAAGATAAAGTGTAAAATGGTACACGTTTCGGAGGTAAATATAACAATCGATATCCTAGGTCTGCTCACCCCTATGATATATTGTCGTACTACTAGCAGTTAACGCTTTCATCTTTAATTTAAGCCAGCGAAAAGAAGTTGTTTGTGTTTTACGTATTGCCTGTTACGTAAAGTAAAATTGTCTTATAACATATACTTTTTCTTATTGCAAGAAGTAACAATGTCAATATGACATTACTTTTTACCTGTTTTCACACAATACAAGTAAATTGTGTTTATTTCATTTACTTTTCACTTATTGCAAGAAGTAACAGTTGTGTTTTTACTCATTAGAAGAAATAACATTGTGATTATAGCAATTATTGTTTTTACTTACACAGCGACCTAAAACTAAAAATTGCTCACATATGTTCTTATGATGAGGGTTATATTTATTTATTTTGGTTTCTTATTTCCCGATTTTCACTCTGCTACCTAGAACCCCAAAATCATTGTAATGGTAATAGTTATGAATATTATACATTGATATAACAACAAGCAAGATCAAGAATATTTTTGAGTATGTTAGTGATGATATTTTTGATGTAGCGAAGCCATACAATGAATTTTAACCCGTCCAGCCCCGGCTAGTTTTGTAATGTTTGTTCACCAGAACCCGGCCGGTTTTCAAAATGTGGTTTTATTCCAGAAACAATAGCGAATGGGTTAGGAATGAAGGAAAAACCACGAAAAACCGCTCAAAAAGCTTAAAGAATGGTCCTACAGAGCCCCCGAAAACGTATTTTACAAGAGTAAAAAATTGAAGGCAATTACCCCAAAAAAACAGGTTATTGCGCGCTCACACGCACGCACGTGGACTTTGAGAGTTTTCAACCATCGGCACGGTTGCGTGGGATACGTACACAGTTCCCATACAAATCTGAGCCCTCTTGAGTGGCTACACCTGAGGTTACGGTCGGCGCAATTAGGGTGACGCGCCAGGCGCGTCTCTGGGGCTGTGCGATACATACATCGCCGACGCGTCAGGCGCGTCGCTGGGGCTGTACGGGTTAACAGTAAATATTATACATTATGCTTTTTGTTGTATGTGGATTATTACGAATATATCCTTAACTGTATTTATTATAGGCCTGTGAATGTGGGTTAGTGAGTGAATGAGGGGGGTTTCGTTGACTGTATTTCATGGTGAACAATTTAACTGTGCACGTCTTTAAGCTTAATGTTGG
Source organism: Paralithodes platypus (assembly GCA_032716605.1). Lineage (NCBI taxonomy): Eukaryota > Metazoa > Arthropoda > Malacostraca > Decapoda > Lithodidae > Paralithodes > Paralithodes platypus. The sequence continues at coordinate 12,401,225 of CM064579.1, forward strand.
CATATTATTATTTGTATTTTAGCAACAGCCAGATTTCCGGTTTTGACTGCCAGATAGACTGGGTAAGCGAGTGTGAGTGAGGAAGATGAGTTGTGCAATCAACTATACAGGTGTGTGCATTGGTGCGAAATCTAATCATGTTGAGCACCTCAGTCATTTTCCCCTTGAAATTTGACACGTTTAAAAAAAAAAAAAATCTTCATTACTACTTTAATGGCAAGAATTGCAACGCAAAGTACAGTTACATTATAGACCAGATATTTTTAAGCATGGTTTCGCTGAGTTTAGAGAATGCTCTGGAAATGTCAGACCTCAGTGTGTTCAGTCCCTTCAAGTCCTGGCTATCAAATCCATGACAGATAACAAATTGAAGTGCCATTTGAGTTCAGTTCATCCAAATCTCACTGGAAGGAAAAAAAAGTGTTAAGGCGAATTAATGGTCCCAGCTCATAATTTTTGTTTCTCTGGAGACGGCTTCATTGGCATCCTTAGTAGTAGCATGCAATAGCTGCAATAAGCCTCATGAGCCAGCTAGTGAAACCAGCTGCAGTGGCAATGGAGAAAACTCTTTGTGGAACATTTTTATGTTGATCAAAAGTTGGAATCAGTACCACTTTCAAATAATAGTATTGAATGTCGAATTGACCTGATGTCAGAAGATATATGATATCAACATATTGTGGCTTTGAAAAAAGCAGGAAACTTGTCACTACAGATAGATGAATCGGTGGACATTTGCAGGTGACTCCCAACTCATGGCTTTTATTCGCCACCAACAAGAAGAAAACATACTAGCTGAGTTTATTGCAGTGCCTTGACATCTACCACAACTATAGAGAAGACATTTTTATTATGGTGATTTTTTGTTTTGTGTGGGTTTTTTTTAAAGAAACATGACCTATACTGGATGAACAGATGTATATACAGATGTTACATACACTTAAGTTATCAAGTGTTACATAATATAATGTAAGCATATACATAACTGTCTTGCAAAATCATCAGGAATATAACAATCAATTCAAATATAAAACTAACTAATCCAGTGTTTCAGGGTGTAGGGTCGCAAGGACCAAGAAATATTCTATTAAAGGTCACCATCAAAATAGTTTGGGAACCACTGCGGTCGGGCTTATTGTATAGTAGCAAAGCAAGTCTGGAGTCATTTTAAGCATTAACATTTTGTCTTAACCTTATTAGTTTGAATATTAGAGTTTTCTCCATGTTGTTAGATAGGATTATTACAGCATATAGGAATTCTTATATATAAGTTTCACACCCATCTTCTATTTCTTTTCCTTTATTCTACTGCTTTGTGAATTATTATTGTATGTTTATATTGTGTATTAATGAGGTTGATATCTACAGTGGTTTGGTGATTAGCTTTTAAGTGGCTTTTTAGGAGCCAGCACCAACCTACTGAGTTATCAACCCTTGTGTACCATGTGCAGGTTTGGCACCTACTCTTGTTAGGCTACTGCATGAGACTCATTTCCATGGTTTTTGCTTCATATTATTCTCGGTTCCTGAGCGACTGGGCATGATATGAATTGTTCTGGAAGTCTAGCAGTATTATGGTTTGGCACTTTGGCGCAGTTTTGAATAATCTTAGAAGTGCTCTTGACATACAGTACTAATAGCACTATCAACCCGATTCGGATAGGCCCTGACTCTGAGACAGTAGATATTTTTGTGTCTCCTTTATTACTGCTTTAATAGAGCAAAGAGGCAGATAACCCCTTTTCCTAGAGAACCTGCATGTCTTGGTGTTTGAGTAAGATATTAAGAGCGTGTCTGTTGCAGGGTTAGTGTAGCACGGTGGGCAGTGTTGGGTGCATTACTACAGCATTGTTGTCTTTTTGCTACAGCGTTTCTCCTTGGAGAGTGCTGTGGGCTAGGCTGTTGGAGCATCTGCTTTCCCCGAAGCCTCCCCTTGTAACAATTTATATATATATATATATATATATATATATATATATATATATATACAGTATCTATATATATATATATATATATATAATATATATATAATATATATATATATATATATATATATATATATATATATATATTCATACATACAGTATATATAACGTTAGAAGACTATTAAAATCTCCGACTGGCAATCTTGTAAGTGACCCACGAGGTAAAGCTACCCTTCTTGCGGATATTTTCTCCACCAACTCAACCTTAGATGAAATAAATCAAGATGTCCCTGTACTTAATTTTAATTCGCCTGAAATTCCCTCACTTAAGATCCACACCAGACATGTCAAAACTAATTTGCAGAATCTCTCAGTAGATAAGGCTCCTGGTCCAGATGAAATTCCTCCAATAGTACTTAAGAATTGCTCCTTGGTGCTCGCTCCTGTATTGGCAAAAATGTTCCGTCTGTGTACTCATACCTCATGCTTCCCAGTACCCTGGAAAGAAGCAAACATCCATCCAGTTCCTAAAAAAGGTGCCTCTTCAGATCCATCAAACTACAGACCAATAGCTATAACTTCCACTCTTGGTAAAGTCTTTGAAATTATATTAAATATTCACATAATTAAGCATCTTGAGAATAATAAATTAATCAGTGATAGGCAATATGGTTTTAGACGATGTCGATCAATTGCAGACATTCTTTGCCTTCTTACGCATCAAATCAACCTAGCTACACACCAACATGGTGAAACACATACAATAGCACTGGATATATCAAAGGCATTTGATAGAGTCTGGCATCAATCCTTAGTGTCGAAGATGTCACACTACGGCCTTGCATCATTAGTTCCACTAATTTCTTCTTATCTTCAGAACAGAAAAATACGAGTAATGGTAGATGGCCTTTATTCTCAATTTCACTCAATAAATGCTGGTGTTCCCCAGGGATCAGTTTTGGCCCCAACTCTGTTCCTCTTTCATATCAATGATCTCATATCTACCACTCATAATCCAATACATTCCTACGCAGATGACTCAACACTCCACAGTTCCTTCACATTTACCAATTATTTCACCCAACCCGATCTTATAAATTCAAAAATAAACACTGCAATTTCTCTGAACCAGGACCTTTCTAGAATTAATGAATGGGGACAAAAGAATCTAGTTTCCTTTAATGCACAGTAAACCAAGTACATTCAATTTTCTAACCGACAGAATCTCACTGACTCCCATATATTTTTTAATTATGTAAATATTCCCACTTCCCCTAGTATTGACATTCTCGGTGTAACATTAACTACTAACTTGAGCTGGACACATTATGTTAGAAGCATTGCTAAGAATGCCTCTAAAAAACTCGGACTCCTGTACAGAGTTCGAGAATTCTTCACTGACGAGCAGTTGGCCGTAATATATAAAAGTCATGTGCATTCTCAGATGGATTACTGTTCACCTCTGTGCGGTGGAAGTGGAGTGGTTGCATTGAGGCAGTTGGACAAAATTCAAAATAAAGCTATTAGATTAATCAATAACCCTGCAATCACACAGGACCTTCCTACATTATCCATACGAAGAAACGTTGCATCCCTTGCATTATTCTACAGATATTTTCACAGCAGTTGTTCCGAGGAACTTGCTTCAATTGTGCCGCCTCTCCACATCTTTCCCCGTAGAACTAGGGCAGCTGAGAGCGCCCATGAATTTACACTTTCTCCTCCACACTGCAGAACTTCTGCTTATCAGAATTCATTTATCCCCAGAGCTACTACTCTTTGGAATTCACTTCCCTCGAATTGTTTTCCACAAACTTACAATCTACAAATGTTTAAATCCAGTTGTTACAAACATTTTATGAATGGAGGATGCCTTTAGGCACATGGACCTTTTTGTTTTATCTGTGTTTTTCCTTCCTCCGTTCATTTTCTCTTAAAAAAAAAAAAAAAAAAAAGGTAGCGCCAACGAACTTGACAATTATCTCGATCCCTGACCTCTTCGTAACTCAAAAGGACCTTGAGCAAACTAGCTTTAAATGTCCACATCTTTTTCCTGGTGGACTCTTCACAAATGATAGAAATGACAGCCCTATTGCTTTCATTCGTTTTTAGTTATAAGAAGTTAACCCTTTCACGCATTTATGACACAGAGGTTGTCAGATTAGCAATAAGAAATAGAGTTCTCTCACTCTTATAATTACCTCTCCAAAATTAGGGTTCTGCCCACAGCTAACTCAAAGACAACTGCAGAGGTTGAAGTAACTAAACTAAAGGTTTCTAATTACCCCTGATGGTAACAAAGGCTTTAAAGCAGTGGTTCTTAACCTGGGGGGCGCGCCCCCCTAGGGGGGCGTTTGACAATGCTAGGGGGGGGCGTGGGGTAATCAAAGTTCAAAATAGGGCTAGGCCATTCAAATGCATACAGGGTAATCACAAAGATATATATAAATAAGAAACTTTGATAGGAAAAATTCACAACCGTCATTCTGAGCCACCACATGTAGTGTTGACATAAAACCATTAATCAGTTTTAATCCTTACATGCAGATTGGTTATTTTTTCGCCCTTTTTACAGTATCTTGCGTCTTAAGCATCCATATGGATTGGATAAAAAAAAATAGTTTCCTAGGCATCAGAGGCGTGCGGGTGGGGGGGCATCATGAATACAGTCCTGACCAAAGGGGGGCGCGGTGATAAAAAGGTTAAGAACCACTGCTTTAAAGTATCCCCAATAGGCTCAAAATCGCGTCATATGTCGGAGAGGGTTAAGGGGTCAAAATTATTGTCAAGTTCGTTGGCGCTACCTATAGTTATGAAAGGTAAAAGTAGATAGTATATTCAATAAATCTCGTACATACTTGCACAAATAAAGGGATGGATAATAGGAGACAACAATATGTGTGTGTGTCTGAATTATGATTCTACAACCACGCTCGAATAGTGGGGTCAAATTTTGAATTAAACAACAGAAAAGTATTAAAGGATTTATTTTATTTTAAGGTTGCTCCGTAGACCTACAGTACATGAAGCTTTTGAAAAACACCCTCCCCAAGACCTCCCTTCAAGATAAGTTGTAAATGTTTCGGTAGAAAAATGTTCCCTTCAAAGGCCGGTTTCTCGTAAATTACAGGCACGCTATCGATCGCCAGGACATAAACGACACCTTAATGGAATAAAACATGTTAATATTGGCAGCTAAATGGAGCTAATAGTCTTATAATCGCCAAACTAGTGGGGCGAACGTCTAAAAATCTCAAACATAATTATTCTCAACATGAAGAAGTAGGGGATCCAGAAAAACGATTCCCCTTAAACAAAGAATGAATGCAATTACAGAAAAAACATCTTAACAAACCTACGAAGAGACAGATGCAGAGTCATATAGGTAGGAAATCATATATGTGATTTGTTTATCATTGCAACATATAATATTTCCCTTTTACTTGTTTTTGTTTAAGCTTTTATACCGGTATATAATACGTATGCACACACACATACATACACTCACACAGGGAGAAAGAGCGCGAGTGAGAGATAGATTCCCTACATACGGCATATCATATTTATGACCTTTTCACACTTGTTCATGTTCCCTTTTTGACAAGACGACGCGGCCATATTTGTCTCTATTCAATTTCCCTTCAACCCTTCCGCCGTCCCTCCACCGTCCAACCAACCTCTCCACCCTCCCTTCAACCTCTCCACCCTCCCTCCACCGTCCACCCTCCCTCCACCGTCCAACCAACCTCTCCACCCTCCCTTCAACCTCTCCACCCTCCCTTCAACCTCTCCACCCTCCCTCCACCGTCCACCCTCCCTTCACCATCCAACCAACCTCTCCACCCTCCCTTCACCAACCAACCAACCTCTCCACCCTCCGTCCACCGCCCAACCAACTTCTCCACCCTCCCTTCACCATCCAACCAACCTCTCCACCTTCCCTTCAACCTCTCCACCCTCCCTTCACCATCCCACCAACCTCTCCACCCTCCACCCTCCCTTCACCATCCAACCAACCTCTCCACCCTCCCTTCAAGCCCTCCACCCACTCTCAACCAACCTCTCCACCCTCCCTTCACCATCCAACCAACCTCTCCACCCTCCCTCTTTAACATCTCCACCCTCAACCAATCTTTTCTTTGTTCTTTTTTCCTTCCCCCCGTCTCTCCACTAATGAACAGACAGAGGTAGGCAGGGGGGGGGGGGGGTAACTAAGCATCTTTGGTCCCACTTACAAACTCTGCTGTACTCTTGATTACTTCCGCTTCACAACATGTTAAAGGGGTCGCTGGTATACTCGACTCAGCTTACATATAGAGTGTATTCAAACTAAAGCTGGTATCACACGAGCGCGTTTTCCCTCATTATTTTTCCTTAACACTGGTCTGGCAGCTTATAAGGTTAACATTTATAATATTGCTGATGCCTACATTTCTCTATCATCAGTCTAGTTTCCGATACCAGTGCAAAGTACATGTTACCAGAAAAATGTTGATTATCGAATGTTTACTACAAAAACTCTTGTGGGATACCAGATTAACCTGGCAGTTATTGGTAACTCCGCGCAGGGTTACCAAATCAAGTCCGCTAGATAGTAAATATATGCTGACAATCGCTACACTAATGGCACAATCTCTACAATATCCCTCTAAAATGGCTCAAATCTACATAATATCGCTAGAATTCAAGTCGCTGGATGTAATTTTTGCCTCTAGATCGAAGTATATACCTCTAGATCTAGCGGAAAAGTAACTATTTTGGCAACACTAACGCTACGTTTGTATACTTAGTTCATCTGAAGCTGACGAAAATAAATGGAAATGTCCCTATTTTGATGAGTATTGAGCGGAGCCATTTTATTAGCATTCAAATATATGATCATTATTGTACACTCGGATACCATGAATATATGATCATTATTGTACACTCGGATACCATGAATATATGATCATTATTGTACACTCGGATACCATGAATATATGGTAATTATTGTACACTCGGATACCATGAATATATGATCATTATTGCACACTCGGATACCATGATTATATGATCATTATTGTACACTCGGATACCAAGAATATATGATCATTATTGTACACTCGGATACCATGAATATATGGTAATTATTGTACACTCGGATACCATGAATATATGATCATTATTGTACACTCAGATACCATGAATATATGATCATTATTGTACACTCGGATACCATGAATATATGATCATTATTGTACACTCGGATACCATGAATATATGGACATTATTGTACACTCGGATACCATGAATATGATCATTATTGTACACTCGGATACCATGAATATATGGTCATTATTGTACACTCGGATACCATGAACATATGGTCATTATTGTACACTCGGATACCATGAATATATGATCATTATTGTACACTCGGATACCATGAATATATGGTCATTATTGTACACTCGGATACCATGAATATATGATCATTATTGTACACTCGGATACCATGAATATATGGTCATTATTGTACACTCGGATACCATGAATATATGATCATTATTGTACACTCGGATACCATGAATATATGATCATTATTGTACACTCGGATACCATGAATATATGGTCATTATTGTACACTCGGATACCATGAATATATGATCATTATTGTACACTCGGATACCATTAATATATGATCATTATTGTACACTCGGATACCATGAATATATGATCATTATTGTACACTCGGATACCATTAATATATGATCATTATTGTACACTCGGATACCATGAATATATGATCATTATTGTACACTCGGATACCATGATATATGATCTTTATTGTACACTCGGATACCATGAATATATGATCATTATTGTACACTCGGATACCATGAATATATGGTCATTATTGTACACTCGGATACCATGAATATATGATCATTATTGTACACTCGGATACCATGAATATATGATCATTATTGTACACTCGGATACCATTAATATATGATCATTATTGTACACTCGGATACCATGAATATATGGTCATTATTGTACACTCGGATACCATTAATATATGATCATTATTGTACACTCGGATACCATTAATATATGATCATTATTGTACACTCGGATACCATGAATATATGATCATTATTGTACACTCGGATACCATTAATATATGATCATTATTGTACACTCGGATACCATGAATATATGGTCATTATTGTACACTCGGATACCATTAATATATGATCATTATTGTACACTCGGATACCATGAATATATGATCATTATTGTACACTCGGATACCATTAATATATGATCATTATTGTACACTCGGATACCATTAATATATGATCATTATTGTACACTCGGATACCATGAATATATGGTCATTATTGTACACTCGGATACCATGAATATATGGTCATTATTGTACACTCGGATACCATTAATATATGATCATTATTGTACACTCGGATACCATTAATATATGATCATTATTGTACACTCGGATACCATGAATATATGATCATTATTGTACACTCGGATACCATTAATATATGATCATTATTGTACACTCGGATACCATGAATATATGGTCATTATTGTACACTCGGATACCATTAATATATGATCATTATTGTACACTCGGATACCATGAATATATGATCATTATTGTACACTCGGATACCATGATATATGATAATTATTGTACACTCGGATACCATGAATATATGATCATTATTGTACACTCGGATACCATGAATATATGATCATTATTGTACACTCGGATACCATGAATATATGATCATTATTGTACACACTCGGATACCATGATATATGATCATTATTGTACACTCGGATACCATGAATATATGATCATTATTGTACACTCGGATACCATGAATATATGGTCATTATTGGACACTCGGATACCATTAATATGATCATTATTGTACACTCGGATACCATGAATATATGATCATTATTGTACACTCGGATACCATTAATATATGATCATTATTGTACACTCGGATACCATGAATATATGATCATTATTGTACACTCGGATACCATGATATATGATCTTTATTGTACACTCGGATACCATGAATATATGATCATTATTGTACACTCGGATACCATGAATATATGGTCATTATTGTACACTCGGATACCATGAATATATGATCATTATTGTACACTCGGATACCATGAATATATGATCATTATTGTACACTCGGATACCATGAATATATGATCATTATTGTACACTCGGATACCATGAATATATGATCATTATTGTACACTCGGATACCATGAATATATGATCATTATTGTACACTCGGATACCATTAATATATGATCATTATTGTACACTCGGATACCATGATATATGATCATTATTGTACACTCGGATACCATGAATATATGGTCATTATTGTACACTCGGATACCATTAATATATGATCATTATTGTACACTCGGATACCATTAATATATGATCATTATTGTACACTCGGATACCATGAATATATGATCATTATTGTACACTCGGATACCATTAATATATGATCATTATTGTACACTCGGATACCATGAATATATGGTCATTATTGTACACTCGGATACCATTAATATATGATCATTATTGTACACTCGGATACCATGAATATATGATCATTATTGTACACTCGGATACCATTAATATATGATCATTATTGTACACTCGGATACCATGAATATATGATCATTATTGTACACTCGGATACCATGATATATGATCATTATTGTACACTCGGATACCATGAATATATGATCATTATTGTACACTCGGATACCATGAATATATGATCATTATTGTACACTCGGATACCATGAATATATGATCATTATTGTACACTCGGATACCATGATATATGATCATTATTGTACACTCGGATACCATGAATATATGATCATTATTGTACACTCGGATACCATGAATATATGGTCATTATTGTACACTCGGATACCATTAATATATGATCATTATTGTACACTCGGATACCATGAATATATGATCATTATTGTACACTCGGATACCATTAATATATGATCATTATTGTACACTCGGATACCATGAATATATGATCATTATTGTACACTCGGATACCATGATATATGATCATTATTGTACACTCGGATACCATGAATATATGATCATTATTGTACACTCGGATACCATGAATATATGGTCATTATTGTACACTCGGATACCATGAATATATGATCATTATTGTACACTCGGATACCATGAATATATGATCATTATTGTACACTCGGATACCATGAATATATGATCATTATTGTACACTCGGATACCATGAATATATGATCATTATTGTACACTCGGATACCATGAATATATGATCATTATTGTACACTCGGATACCATTAATATATGATCATTATTGTACACTCGGATACCATGATATATGATCATTATTGTACACTCGGATACCATGAATATTCGTGGATTTCACGTATTTCTAATTCTGGAAGTATATATCTGAAAATATTTGTTAAACGTCAACTACACAACTATATATACTACTAATTGAAAGGCAAGTTCTATCCAAAAAGCAATCCAGATAGTTTTATTTGCACAAAGAATAACATAGGTGTTCACGAATTCCTCTGTGAGTGGATTAGAGACTGTGTCATCTGAGTGTACACTACTTTATAGTTTTAGGAAGAAGATATATTATTTTACTAGGGAATACATTTTTCAAACACACACACACACACACACACACCTCTCTCTGATAAACCGCCAGTACGGGGATAAGCCTGTTATTAGCCATGATCTTTTGGACACTGTAAGCAAAGTGTCTCCTCATATACATCGTGATCACGGTTGAAATAGGCCACCACTGATACCATAACAATGGTTTGCATGTTTAAGGGGGTAGTCCTTGTTTGCTTTATGGGCTGTGTATTTGTATATATTTATTTTTGAGTATCCTCGCTAGACCTCCACCAAACCTCAAATAACACCCCCTAGATCCCCTTTCAAGAATAATATGTCTTGTTTTCGACAGAAAAATGTCCCGGCCGAAGGCCGTTTCCTTCTAAAATTACAGGCTCGCTATCGCTCGTCAGATAAAAATCGACACCTAAATGGCACGAAAGATCTTAATATTGACAAAGAAATGGGGCAAAAGGTCTTTAAATCGACAAACTAGTGGAACGAACGTCTTAAAATCTCAAAACAAATATGCTAAACATGAGGGAGTAGGGGTCCATAAAAAGTGACTATAAGTTCCAATAAGTATACATAAACGATGGAAACATGTTATTATATTAGGTGAATTTATACAGCTTCGGAAGGATCTGTGGGAATGAAAGGGGTAAAGGGGTCTCAATTAACCCTCTGATTTCCAGGATGAAGAGGGTCCGGTTATTATCATATAATTATTATTATTATTTTTATTTAGTCTAGAGAGCAATTTAACAACACATTGCTAGAAAACAGCAAAAACAATCGAAACCCTCATTTAACCCCCCCCCCCCTCTCTCTCTCTCTCTCTCTCTCTCTCTCTCTCTCTTCACTAAGCACAAGAACAGAAGGGATTAGCCAATTTGTTCTCATTATAATCGGGTTAAGAGCTACAATATTCCACCTGTTATGTGGAGTTCAGGGTAATGCGTGGAGTTTAGGGTAATACGTAGAGTTTAGGGCAATGCTTTGAGTTTAAGGTAATACGTGGAGATCAGGGTAATATGTGGAGTTTAAGGTAGTACGTGGAGATTAGGGTAATACGTGGAGATTAGGGTAATGCTTGGAGTTTAAGTTAATACGTGGAGATTAGGGTAATATGTGGAATTTAAGGTAATACGTGAAGATTAGGGCAATACGTGGAGTTTAGGGTAAAACGTGGAGTTTAAGGTAATGCTTGGAGTGTAAGGTAATTCATGGAGATTAGGGTGATGCGTGGAGTTTAAAATAATACGTGGAGATTAGGGTAATACGTGGAGATTAGGGTAATACTCAAACTTATTATCAGCATATGTGTGGTGAATTCTGTTAGTGGATTACTCTCGGTCTGGCGCAAGTCATAATAATAATAATAATAATAATAATAATAATAATAATTAAAGTAGGAATCGTGCCAGCCAATCAGCACGGTGCATTTAACAATCCCTTTAAACCAGCTGTGCCTGAAATTTCTGATGTATATCAAGACATTGCCACACCCTCCGGTTCAACCAATCACAAGCTCCCTTTGTCGCTTCAAGCAAGGACTGGGCCAGCCGTGCTTACCCGTCCACCTTTTAAATCGCTCTCGCTCCCTTCACAGACCGTTTCTCCTGGTTGCAATAAGTCTATTACACCGGTGCAATCATCATATTCTCGTCAGCCACTACAAGACATTTGCAACAAGCTCTCAGGAAAAAATTATGAAGATATAGGCCAGGAGGAGAGAGGGAGAAATATACGAGACACACGGCTGGTGACCGGGAGACTGGCTCGCCCAATCACAGCGCGCTAATTCGTGAAGCGGGACTATAAAGAGAGGTGGGCGGGGCACTTTCCTCCCACCCAACATCAATCCTCCCGGCCCATTGTTCAACCGCGAAATATTCGCCCAAACTTCAGTCCTTGTTAATGTTGCACTTCACCTCACGAACCAAAAAGTCACCCCACAGTTTAACAAGCTCCTAAATGATGGCCTGACTGCCCACAATCTCCCTGCCATCATGATCCCTGAGTCTTGGTTCCAGCATAGCAAGAACTCTCACAATCCATCCCTCTCAGCCACTCCTCTTCCTATTCCACTACCCTCAACCTCTACCTCCAACTCATCCTCCACTACCCCTATTCCTCAACCCCCAAGCGCCAACGAAATCCCTGAAATGTCAATCCCTCTCACCACTGAAAATGAACCTCAAGATCCCCCTCCCCCCCCCCCCCCCCTCACAAATGTCACTGACCCAACTCTCAATGCATCTGACCCTGACCTTCCTAACCTTACTACCCCAACATCCTTCATGCCTCCCCCACCCCCTCCTACACCAAAAACGCCCACCATTCCTCCCCAATCTCCTCTAAAACGAAAACCCACCAGTCCAGCTGAGATATCCTCCCCTGAATTAAACCGTTCTCGGTCAAAGTCACGTAAAGTCGAAACCCCAAGAAAAAACACCAAATCTACCTCCAAATCTCCATCTTTTGGAGGAGTCCGCTCCTCATCCTCTCCCTCTCCAACCCGGGCCCCACCATCCCCCCACTTCCCCACACATAGCTCACTTCACGATACCCCATCATGTTAAGAGTCATCCAATTCAACATAAGACACTACTACACTAACAGACACCTACTCACACAATTAATTTTAGATAATGACCCAGACATAATACTAATTAACAGCACCTGTACGTACAACACACATAAAATTAGATTCTTTGGTTACACAACACGACAGACCGACGGCGATGCCAACGATGGAGTTGCAATCATGATAAAAAGCACCATTCAACACGAATGCATCACAGACTGGACATACAAGCATTTCCTTGCAGTTAAAACACACACAACACTCGGACCCCTCATAGTTGCCACCACATATGTCAGACCCAATACCTACATCCCTTACACAGACTTAAATACCTTATTCAATAACAATGCACCTACACTTATACTTGCAGACTTTAACGCTAGACACCAAGCTTTCCAACATAATACCATTAATCAACGTGGAATTCAACTATTAGCACTACACAACCACAAAAGATTAACTTTTCAAGGCCCAGATTTCAACACAGTTTTCACACCAAACGGTAATGGTAAACCTGACTTAATTTTTTCAAACCAAGCTTTTAATATATTCCATCATGATATTTCCCCAGGGCCACTTTCAGGATCAGATCACATCCCAGTTTTCATGTCAATTTCTTCAAACCCAATTCAAGTCCCATGTCAATCTCATTTTAACTACTCACAAGCAAACTGGGAAGAATTCAAAAACATTTTATCAGAAGACAACTACATACACGACTATGAGGGACAACACTACACACACATAGACCAACAAATTGAGAACCTACAGAACAAAATCATAAATGCAGACAACACAACCATCCCAAAAACTACATACAAAATCAAACACACTTTCAGACCCTCCATCAGAACACAACGACTCCTAGTGTGCTATCGTCGTCGATTCGAACAGAACAAACACAACCACATACCAGGCCGAGTACGTTACGACCTCTCCAACCTCAGAACTCACATCCTTAACAGCCTGCAATCTGATCATGACGCTCACTGAACTCACCTAGTACACTCAGCAGAACAAAACAGGAAAACTAAGCCCTGGGAATTCTGGCAACATATAAAACGTTTAAAAGGTAATACCACTCCCAGAACATCCTCCCTCACTGTTAATGGCAACAAAATTACTGATCCTAGGGCTATCACAGATACATTTAAACAGACATGGCAACAAGTATACCACCCACACCCCATTGAAAGGCCTGCCGAACAACACATCCGCAATATAGAACAACATCTCACTACCATCCCTGACAACATCTCCCATGACACACATTAACCTAAACACACTTGACCCTCAAAACATACTCACTGCTCCCATTGTGCCAGACGAAGTCAAATTCATCCTGTCTAAAACACGGAGAAAGGCGCCTGGTGCCACGGGTATTAATCACCACCTTGTAAAGCACCTACCTAACACTTTCATAACAGCACTCACTCGCCTCTACAACGCCATCCTGGCATCAGGCTACTTTCCCGTCTGCTTCAATACAGCGACCATTATCCTCATTCCCAAGAAAAACCAAGACAAGACTAATCCACTAAACTACAGACCCATTAGTCTACTTGAGACTCTTGGGAAGACTCTAGAACGTATCATAAACCACCGACTCAGACTATTTCTCGAAGACGAAGGACTCCTCACGAACATGCAATTTGGTTTTAGACAACACAGATCGACACAAGAAGCACTAAACATTATCACAAACTACCTTCACATAAACAAACAGTCCAGACGAAAAAACAAGACAGCCTTAATTACAAAGGACATAAAACGAGCTTTTGACACAGTGTGGCACGAAGGCTTGAAGTACAAAATCTGCGAAAATTTCAACTTCCCATTAATTACTCAGAAACTTCTCTGCAACTTTTTGGATAATAGAACAGCCAAAATTAAGTTTTCTAATCTTTATTCAGATTCATTTGCACTAAACGCAGGCGTACCTCAAGGCTCAGTGCTCGCTCCTACCCTCTACATCCTATACACAAATGACTTTCCCAACCCCACTCACAATGACTCTCTCACAGTAATGTACGCAGACGACGTGACGCAAATAATAAGAGCAGACACAATAGACGCATTGACAAACAGAGCTCAAAGAGAACTTGACTAAGTAGCACAATGGGTGCAAAAATGGCGGATTCAGGCTCATCCTCAAAAATCACACTTCACATACTTTGCCAAGGGACATCTCCGCCCAAGACCCTTATTCCAGAACTCCCGAGCACCTGTCCCTAACCGCACACAAATAAATGTCTCTCCCACAAACAAAGTACTCGGCCTCACATTCGACAAAAACATCCGATTCCACAAACAAGCACTAACTTCCATTGCCATTGCATCAAAATCACTACAAACCATCTATCGATTCAGAAATGCCTCAATAAAAACCAAGCTTCTCTTATACAAAGCACTTATAAGACCTCTTTTGTGCTACGTCCCACTCAGCATTTCACTTTCGGCCCCTACCAACCAACTAAAATATCAAAGAATACAAAATAAAGCACTGAGGGGGATGTTCGGGACTCAGTGGTATGAGTTCCAGACGGCACAACATCTTCACAATCTAGCCCACATCCCCCCTCTAAATACTTATTGGCAGCAATTAGCAGAAAAACAAATTATAAAACTTGAGACCTTTCATGATAACTTCATCCAAATTTTCAACATAATTTTACATCCCCCCGCCCCTTGTCAAACTTCCTTCACCCCAACAACAGAGAGGCACCCATTCCAATATTCACTTAAAATCAGGATTGGTAGAGGAGGTGGGTCATGCCGGCTCGTCCACAGTCCAGCCTCCCTACCACTCCTGACCTAGATTCCTAGCTTCACTTCCCATTAAAATGTATAATTTCACAGACAAAATACAAGACAACAACCTTTTAACGTAACTCCTATAATAATAACAGTACAGCCTTCTTACAGGTTCTGCCACAGACTTCCCCAGCAGTACCCCTTTTGACTCAATGCCACCCAAAATTACCTCCCCCTATACCATTTTCGAATACTACCACCCAAAAATACAACCCCAAAACATGCAAGCACTTTCGATTTTATACCACCCAAAAATTAACTTGCTCCCCATCCCTTGCCCCCTTCTTGGCAAGCCATCCTGAATCTCATTAAAGTAACTTCTCCAACTAAATCAACTCAACCCCAGCTCAATTATTCAACTCACGCACGTTGGTCAAGCCCCGACACCCTATTTCTCCCACTATTATCACTGTTTCTCCTACTTAACCAATAAACACTTCCCTTCTTTCACCCTCACCCACCTTTTCTATATTAATTAATTCATTCATTCATTCACTTGCCTCACCTTTCCTATATACTTCCGTTCCCCAGACTTCATTCCTGTCACGGAAGCCACTGGGCTCACCTGCGAGCAGCCACCTCTCTCTCCCTCACCTGCACAGTGATGGGAATCTGAACAAGCCTGCTCCAGCCTACCAGCTCGCTTGCCACGCTCCAGCAAAGTCCACCTCTGGCCCAACACAGCTTTCCTCTGCCGACCAGATACACCTTAAGTATCCTGGTGCTTGTCGTCACATTGCTAGCTTACATACCTAGAGCCAAGCAATTCAAGAGGGAAGACAAATGGTAGATGTGACTGAAGAATTCCAGAAGACTTACTGCCCGGCCTTGGGGTGGTGAAGATTGTCCCAGAGAGATACCATATACATTTTAAAGGACCCTTATGGGCCGAAATAGACTAAATAACGTGAGATAAATGCTTGACAAACCCAGTGGTTCCAACCCTTAAAATAGATGTGTTCTTATAGAACAAAATATAGAGAAATGGATTAGACTCATGATAAAATATAAGGATGAAGTGTTGAGAGAATATATAACTTTTATTGTTAGAGAAGGTTCCATGCCACTTAGCTACCAATAGTATAGGATCTTCTAGGTTAAAAATTAATGTACTCAATAAAGATGAGGGAAAATTTCAAAAAGAGATTACAAGATTAGAATGGGAGTCTGATTAAATAATTATCAACTACAGGGATAACGGGGTTATGAAAAGTATTAAAGAAAAAGGATTAATAATAGTCGCTGAGAGGTTAGACCTAGCTTGAGAAATAGTTAGGAAGGAATCTAGTCCATATGCTGATATATACTGTTTGTTATAAGGAAGCATTGTTATTCGATCACAGAAATATTGTAAGGAATACCTTCCAAATAGTAGCCCGCCCATTAAAAGAGATATTGTAATCATGACATAAGTAATTATTGAGTTGACTATTGCAAGGAAGTATTTTAATCATGACATAAGTAACAAGTCGAGTCGACTATTGTAAGATATATTGTAATTCGGAGATAAGTAGTTAGCGAGTTAGTTAATATAGTATTCATGATATAAGTATCAATGAGTTGAATATTGAGTCGGATATTATAACCCTGATCTAGAAGATATTCAAGTGTTGAATATTGTATTGGTAATATAGGTATTTCTGAAATTGTGATTATATCGGACAATGAAATGAAATATATTATTTGAATTATATTATAAGTGGTATCAGTGTTATTGAGTTAATTTATCTGTTAAATAGGAAGCCAGAGTGGAGACACTCCGGGATAGAGTTATCTTAGCGAAACTACCTACAGGTACATACTTACTTGATTTAAGATAAGTGATACCCATATATATATATGTGATAAGAATAGGAAAATAGGGATTCAATTTATTGAAGCCTTGGTCTAATGATTGGACATTTTGAGGCCCGGTAATGTTTGTCATATTATTTCGGAGATTAGTGATGTGCCTTGGAGTCGAAGTCAGAGTGAGTCAATGCCTGAATAACGGGTATCCAAATAGGTGGTAACGGGAATTTAAGAGTTCCAACGTACAATTTATATTGGGTCGACGATATTATTCAATCTGTGGGTTGAACTCATATCGGCCCGAACAGAGAATCAATTGCTTAGTAGAATATATGCTACCAGGGAGTTTGTTAAATAAAGGTACGAACTTCTGAACAACTGTCGAATTATTCCCACCTTAGTAGGATACTTAGAATTGGAAAATAAGTACAACATTTGGTGGCAAGCGGTGGGATTCGACAAATTGTTTGGATTGAGTATATTTATCTAACGAACCAGACATAATGACGACATTACTTCCACTTAGATTATGGGAAGAAGGGAAAGAGGAAATCGAACTGTGGATTGAACAACTAGAATGTCAATTCACCCTACTTGATGTGGGAGAGGAAGAAAAGAAGATAGCCTATGGAAAGGCAAACTTAGGCAAGACTCTGAACGATGTAAGGGTACGCCTAGAGGGACTAGTATTATGGGTAGAGGTTAAAAGGGCTCTGATAGAAGAATTTTTCCGAGAAACTTCCACAAGGAAGGCCAGAGACAAACTAAAGAGTATGAAATTAGACGGACATAATGTGAGAACCCTGAGGAGGGAAATCGCAAACAAATTCAAAACTGCTTACCCTCACATGGCCAGGAGAGTCAGGAGACCGAGATAAGAGAGATCATGATTCAAGCCTCTCCAATGGAAGTTAGAAAACACTGTATTATACATGAAGTTACTACCACAATGGAACTCATGGATGTAATACAAAATGCGATGGAAGCCAGCGAGCTAAAGGAGGAGAAAAAGAAAGGAGAGGAGGAGAACCTGAACAACAAAGAGTATCAGAAAACAATGATTCGATGCTTTATATGCAGACAAACCGGACACCTAGCTAGGAACTGCTCAAACCGTCGCCAAACTCAGACACACAGATTTAACTCGAGACCCACACATCCAAACGATCGACCCCTTCCAATGGTGACAAATCCAAACCAGGGGGGAATAATCCCAGTAGAGTACAGAAAAACCGAGACCCAACCAAAAGTCACGATGCCAGAAGGGGAAGAAAATGTTCCCCTAAACCTCTCATAGATGGGCGATATGGCGAGGTTAATATATTAGAGAGACAAACGCCTTGCGAAACATTAGTAATAAATAGGAGAGCAGCGAACATGTTAATAGATACAGGGGCAAATACATGTAGAAGTTGTCCTTTGGAAACCTTTGTGAAAAATAATCAGAGAGAACTAGGACCCCTAAACCAAACTAGTATTCAGTTGGCAGGAGCCGGAGGGAAACCATTGACGATTTTAGGAGGAACTAACACCTTGGTGGTACAGAGAAAAATAATTAAATTCACCACAGATTTTTGTGTACTATCGGGAAAATCCAACAGCAGAGTAGATGGAGATCTGCGAATAGATCTAATGAGTCAATTGGGGGTAACCATACAGTGTGGCCCGAAAGACACTACGACCACACTACGACCCCAAATAGTAGCTACCACGGGACAAAATTCTATCCCCCATAAAACATGGAGAATGATAGAAATTCCCAGATACCACGGAATGACTGCCGGGATTTTTGAACCAGATACACAAAATGAAAGCTCGAATATCTCCCACCTTCATTAATACGGATCAGAGAAAATTAATTCTTGTTAACTTTGGAGAGTCTATGATCAATTACCAAAAGGGAAAATTGTTAGGACAAGTTACACCCGCACAACCCACCACTGTTGGGACTAACGGACCGACTAACTTACCTGAGATCCCAAAACAATTGACGTCAGACCAAGCTGCTACTTTACATAAATTACTATGGGCATTCAGAGACGTATTCGCCGAAGATGAAGGGGATCACGGATCGGCCAGAACACGACACAAACACGAAATACATACCCAAGGACCCCCTATTAGACAACCCTATAGACGACACAATCCAATCATGAGACAGAAGGAGAAGGAACAGGTGGATGATATGCATAAACAAGGAATAGTAGTGGAATCATACAGTCCGTGGTCGTCACCAGTAGTCCTAGTAAAAAAAAGAAAGATGGGTCTACTCGGTTCTGTGTGGATTACAGAAAACTGAATTATGTTACTACCAAAGATGCTCAACCCCTACCTCGTATTGACTAGATGGGTGAACGTGGTTTTCTACTCTAGATCTACAAAGTGGGTACTGTCAAGTACCAGTTAGGTCAGAGGACCAGCAGAAAACCGCGTTCGCCACGAGCGAAGTTAAACTCTACCAGTTCACGGTTTTACCCTTCGGAATTTGCAATGGACCAGCCAGTTTTACTAGAGTCATGGATGAAGTACTAAGGGGATTAACTTGGAGGACTTGCCTAGCTTACCTGGATGATATCATAATATTTTTGAACAGTTGGGAGGAACATATTAACCGACTACGAGAAGTAGTAGAGAGACTTCGGAGGGCAGGACTAAAATTAAAATCTTCCAAGTGCCAATTAGGGGCCCTCAAAGTAACATACTTAGGACATGTGGTCACCAAGAAAGGCATCCAACTTGACCCCGTTAAAGTATTAGCTATCGCAGAGATTTCCCCTCCCACCACTGTCAAAGGAATCAGAGCGTTTTTGGGGATGGCTTCCTATTATTGGAGGTTTATACCTAATTTTTCGAAAATTGCTCGACTTATGACTAAGAGACTTGAGAAAGGGAGGAAATTTGACTGGGATCAGAGGTACCAAATGGTTTTCGATAACCTCAATCAAAACCTAACCTCTAATCCCATTGTTTGTCATCCTGATTTCACCAAACCATTCCAATTGTACACGGATGCCTCTGATGAAGGGCTAGGGGCAGTCTTGGCCCAGAGGGTTGATGGGGAAGAAGGCATAGTGGCATTGGCCAGCAGGACTCTAAATAAGGGCTAGAAGAATTACAGTGTTAAGGGGCCCTTACACAGTCAGGAGTGCGAGCTAAAGTCACTAGGAGTATGGGAAAATTCGTGCTCGGGGCCTATTCGCGGTGAAAATCGATGACTCCTAGTAACTCTTGCGACTTCTGTTAGACTCCCACTCACTCGTGGTGAAAATCGATGACTCCTAGTGACTCTAGCGACTCTTAGTGATTCCTGTTAGACTCCCACTAGCTCGCACTCCTGACTGTGTGAGGGCCCCTTTACTAAGAAAGAATGTCTGGCTTTAGTCTGGGCTGTACAATTTTTTCGTTCTTACTTAGCCGGAGTTCATTTCGAAGTAATCACGGACCACCATGGTTTACAGAGGCTCAGAAAAATTAAGACAAAAGACGGATTGTTTGTTAGGTGGAAGGGGATTCTAGAGGAATATTCCTTTGAAGTTAGGCATCGACCGGGTAAACTACATACCAATGCTGATGGGTTATCCATATTACCTGTAGCACCAGTCCAACCCACTCGACCTAAAGAGAAAAAGAATGATCCGATACCAAACTGTGGGGATAAAATAAAGTTTTCTGAAGGAGCCTGGAGGGATTCTAAGGATCGTGTAGTGTTAGATTTTCTTGAGGCTAAATACATGATTAAAATCCTCCACGAACAAGAGGGGAAGGGGGCTCATTTAGGTCAGTCTAGTCTTGAGACAGTTTAATGAAAGGTACTGGACCTCACGAGCTGACAAAATTGTTAAAGAAGTGATCCAAAGTTGTTTGGGGTGTCATAGAGGGAAAGACGGACGAGGCCCCAAACAACCACCAGGACATATTCTTGCAGGGAAACCGTGGGAGAAGTTGTCTGTGGACATTATGGGACCCCTGCCCAGACAGACGAACAAAAGGTACATTCTGTCCTGTGTTGACGTCTTTTCAAAGTACACAGTTGTTTGTACCATTCTGGACAAAAAAAGCTGAGACCGTTGCTAATTCTATACTTGAGAAAGTAATTTTTGTGTATGGCACCCCCAGATGTATTCTGAGAGATAGGGGAAAGGAATTTAATAATGACATTTGGCAACATTTGGGGGATACCTTGGGTTACCAGATTCAACACACCTCCCCGTATTACACACAAGGGAACGCTGTATGTGAAAGAAATCATTGGTTACTAGCGAACTGTGTAAGAGCTACTCTAAGTTCACAAGAGGAAGAAATATCCTGAGGTTGGCCCTAGCTATTGCCAGAGATCATCTGGGGAATCAATACCAAAGTTTGTAGAACTACCGGATATTCTCCCTATGAGATTATTTTTGGAATTACTCCGAAACTACCTCAAGAACGACTGTTACCCTACCCCCTCAATCCCGCCAAATACTCCCGACCAGAACATTATCTACGAGGTCAAGGGGAGAGACGACAACAAGTTCATAACCACGTTACTCAACAGCAGCCCAAGAAACTTACCTTAAATAATCCATATTACCGGGGAGAATATATTCTGGTCAAGAGACATGACCCCACAAGGACCGGTAAATTGGAAGATAAATTTGAGGGTCCTTTCCGAGTGGTGGAGATAAAATATGAACCACACCAAGTCTTATATTTACATCATGGAGATATTGTTTCGGCTACGCATATCCGCCATTCTAAACGGTACGATGGAATTTTACCACCAGATATGAACGAGTGGAGTAGCGAAGAACAAAGTGAGGAAGATATAGAATCCGGGTCCAATAATTCTGATGACTTTTCAACTCGTTATAATGCAGAAAGTTCCCGTCTGAGAGAGGATTATACTGGGATTTTCTCGTTCTGGCGGTCTTATACTAGGAACCAAGACGAGAGTTATTGAATGTCAGAACGCAACGAAAATAGAGAAACCGAGGAACTTATGACGGGCGGGGAGAGGAAATCTTGAGAGTATACAAATTGTGATAACTCTACGGATCCCGAAAGCAATGTTTACAATTCCGAGGGAGATTTCAATGAGACTTTAAGTAATGAGGAACAATATCCCAAAGAAGAAATGCTCGAAAAAGGGGTATTTACCGAAACTAGAAATATATATGGTTCTCCTTCGACTGAAATGCACAAGTCACAGGAAGACAGAACGACTGACTACCCGGGTAAGAGCCCGGCAAGGTCATCTAAACAAATGGGCCCTGCTACACGCAGTGGTAGAATTAGCCGTCCACCAATCAGGTACCCGGACGAGGCTATAAATAGAACCCCCAAGGTGAGTGCTGGTCATTGAAAGACACCATGCCTCTCCCAACTGACCCTCAGTCCTGGCTTCGTCGCCTAATAGCCATTGTCGATGGAAAAGGGAAGAGAATACAAACCATGAAAGCTTTCAAGCAACTCTTCAGCCAACCGGGTCAAGTCCTTTTAGCCAAAACAGCGGTAGGGAACCGGAACCCAGCAATTCAGGGGCACAGGTGCATCAGAGAACATAGTGGACTAATTGATTGGCAGACTGATGGCAGAAATTTTCGAGGAACAGTAATGCGGTGATCAGGTGCTCGCCTTAATTTAGCACGAGATGATAAAGTAGGAATCCTGTCAGTCAATCAGCACGGTGCATTTAACAATCTCTTTAAACCAGCTGTGTCTGACATTTCTGACATATATCAAGACGTTGCCACACCCTCCGGTTCAACCAATCACAAGCTCCCGTTGTCGCTTCAAGCAAGGACTGGGGCAAACCCGTCCACCTTTTAAATCGCTCTCACTCCCTTCACAGACCGTTTTTCCTGGTTACAATTAGTTTATTGTCATAAAATCTCAAAACAAATGGGGCTAAAAATTAAGGAGAAGAGGGTTCAAAACCCCTCCCCTTAAATTTGTCTCATACTAACCAGAATACAATGAATAAATACGTCATGGTAAACTGAATTAACTTAGGCAATTAGTGGCATTGTTTTTCGCTTGAATAATACAATTTTAGTTTTGTGTAACATCTCTAAATCTTTATAAATATTGGAAAAATTATCGAGCCTTCACATCAAACATATGTCGATCTTTGAAGTTCCTTATTGCACGTCCAATCACTCCTACCTTTCCTGGAAATGTATTGTCTTAAACAAATTTCAGCACAAGTTTGAAATATCAATCAAAGCAGTTATGTGAAAAAGAGAGAGAGAGAGAGAGTGATTGAGAGTTAGAGTTAGAGTTAGTTACGAGGAGGTACAATCAATAGTTTGTATTTCAAAGACCTAGTGATCCATTCCGGGGAGATACTCGCAGTGGAAGGAGAGAGACTGTTTAGTGCACTACACTCATTACATTGTGCAAAATACTATCTACTCTCTTATTGAACTGCTCTTCTGTAGAAATGTTTACTACTTCCGAGGGAAATTTATACCAGGTAGAACCGATCTTGTATGTGAAAGAGGTTCCACGAATGCTATTGATACTGCAGAACCTTTTCAACTCTAACTTCCAGACATAGTTGCGTATTGTGTTTATACTGAGGCTAAACATTGTGCTATACTCAACATTTTCAAACCCAATAAGTATTTTCATAACTTCAATAAGCAGATCTTATAGTCTGTATTATGGGCATATATATATATATATATATATATATATATATATATATATATATATTCATATACCGGTATGTATATACAGTATATATATATATGTGTGATGCTAGGGTGTATTAGGGGGATTGGAGGGGGTCTGTCTGATCATTATGTAGTAGTAGCTAAGGTTAGGATACAAAAGAAGTGGGTGAGGAGAGTTGGAGGGAGGCGAGAGGAAGGTGGAATGGTGAGGAGGGTGGATAGGCTACAGGAGGAGGAAATCAGGGAAGAGTACAGGAGAGCAGTAGAAAGACGACTAGGTGGATTCGACCTGGAAGATATGGAGGAGGTGGAGGAGATAAGCAAGGTGTTTAACCCTTAACCATCGGCGCTCGGCATATGTCGAGTTAAAGAAAATGTGCCCAAATGCGGGCCTCGACAGATGTCGAGTGCAATTCTGAGCACGTAATGTGCTCTGAGAGAGAGCTGAGCGGTGCGAGGAGCATAGATTCCCGCCTGACCGCTCGGCACCACCGCCGTGGGTTGACTGAAATTTATTACACCCTCCTCCACCCTCTCTCACTCGCTACACAGGGAATTATGTAAGGAAATTACCTTATTTTAGGATTTTTGCACTCGTGTTGCACGATCGTTGCAAGAGAACCAGTGGTCCTAGAAGGATAGTTCGGGTGTCATTGGAAAGCTCTGTTTATGCCCTTTCAGGTATAGATACTTGTATTATGCTCTGGGTCTTGTTTATGCATGCAAAAGAGCACGGAAACAACCCATTTAGGGTAAAACCACCCGCATGGTGGGTAATAGAAGTTACCGACCCACCCGCTCGTAATGTGTTAAGGAAGAGGTCTGTGTAGCATGTGAGGAGGTGTGTGGAGTACAAAGGAAATCAAAGGAAATCAAGCAACAACAGTTCTGGTGACCCTTCTAGCTGCTTGTCTTCCAAAACACTGAGGATCAATTGTCCAAACAGTGGTTTAGAGTGGGTAAGGGAACATTGTAAAGGGAACTACTGCCCAGGAACTAATGTCCGTGGAAGGAATAGGAAGTTAGTAGCGGACAGATGGGTTAGTAACTGAGGGGGGGGGATAAAATAAAGTTATTCATTTACAAACGCAGTCAGTCGCGGGTTTGATGCAAGATATTTGTCTAGGCGAAGTTTAAATGAATCAACGGTGCTGCAGTCTATAACGTCTCGTCTCGGGGAAGCCCATTCCACAAGTTGACAACTCGATTGAAGAAGAAATTCTTAGATTCGTGCGAGTTAAAAGATTTTCCGATAATTTTGCACCCATTTCCCTGCGTGTAATTAGATTGGTCGATAGTGAAGTACTTACTACAGTTCATATTGTCGATGCCTTTGATGATTTTGAACACATGAATTAAGTCGCCTCTTAATCTGCGCTGGGTTAAAGGAAATAGATTTAATTCTCTAAGACGCTCCTCGTATGGTTTGTTCTTTTGGCTAGGTATCATTTTGGTAACTCTACGTTGAACTCGTTCTAGCTTGTCTATATCTTTTTGATAATAAGGGCACCAGGATTGAACGCAGTATTCCAGAAGAGGGCGGACTAAGGAATTGTAAAGGGTTAGAATTACTTCTTTGGATTTATGCTCAAATGACCTGCCTATAAAGCCAATTATTTTGTTTGCTTTCTTAACAACTTCTGAACATTGTTGACTCGGTTTTAGGTTACTCGATATGTTTACTCCCAGATCGGTTTCTCTGTTTACATTCTTGAGCTGAGTGCCATTCATTGAATAGTTTGCTTTCTCATTTTGGTATCCGATATGTAGTACTTTACATTTATCCGCATTGAAACTCATTTGCCAAATTTGGGCCCAACGTGACAACTTATCTAGATTGTGTTGCATATCGTCAACTTGTTCTGTTGAGAGTACGCTATTTGCAATTTTTGTATCGTCAGCAAATTTTAAGATTGTACAGGTGAGACCCTCATCTATGTCGTTGATGTAAATTATAAAGATAATTGGTCCTAGTAACGATCCCTGGGGTACCCCGCTACTTACATTGGTCCATTTAGATGCCTTACTGTTTATGACTACTCCTTTCTTTCTGTCTCAGAGTCAATTTTCTATCCATTTCAACACACCGTCTTGTATTCCATGCGCTTTTAGTTTTAGCAGTAAACGTTTGTGGGGAACTTTGTCAAAGGCATTTTGAAAATCAAGGTATATAATATCTACATATCTAATATCATATAATATCATATATATATCATATATAATATCTAATATCTACAGATATGTATTCTGGAGGGGAGGTGTGGTGGAGTGGTCATGCCACTGGATTGGTAATCCAATGGACCCGGGTTCAAATCCTGATATGTCAATGGGAAGATATTGTTGGGATTGAATTTGTGCTGTACCTAGTGTCAGTGCATTACCACAAAGCCCACCGAAATGCCAAAAAAATACCCTCATTGTTCCCTGATTAAATAACACTGTATGAATATTCCCATATTCAAAATATGTTACAGGGGGACAATGCCTAGTGAGTTCACTGCTCAATAGGTGGCGTTCTGAGAGTGAGGGTCTGAGTCTGGAGGGTGAGACGGTGAAGCACCTGAGCGAAGCAACCGGCCGCTTCAGAGATGGAGCTGTTTCGAGCCATGATGGTTGCTTCACATGTCTCACTCCCCAGACTGGAACAAGACCTCACGGGCTTCACCGTGTTGAGCGGTGGAATGTACAGGCTCTCAGCCTATGCCCGAGAGGGAGTAGTTGGAATATAGAAAAAAAAAGAGCTTTACTCTCATCATAGAGATTGAGGATATCGTGGAAGAAGTCTAAGAGATTTGTTAAGCAGGAACGTTTGCTACAAAAGCCGTGTTGCGTATCTTTAAGTATGTTATTTTCCTGTAAGTGATTTACGAGTCTGTCTCTTATGAGCATTTCTAGCATTTTACATACAACTGAGGTTAAGCTAATTGGACGATAGTTACTGGGTAGGGATTTGCTGCCTTTTTTGAAAATCGGTGTTACGTTAGCTAGCTTCCACTGATCAGGCAAAGTTCCAGACTGCAAGGATTTATTGAATAGCAATGTCAGTGGTTTGGAGAGTTCATCCTTAGCTTCCTTTAGAACTCTAGGTGAGATTGTATCAGGTCCGGGTGTTTTATTTACCTTGAGTTTATCTAAACAATTCAATACTTCTCTCTCTGTAACGGTGATATTGCTTAGAACATCCGAATTATCTATCTGAATCGGCGATGCTGTAGGGATATCAATGAGGTCTTCTGTTGTAAAAACTGATGCAAAGAAGGTATTGAGGGCTTTACTCATTTGTACTTCGTCTTTGGTATATTCTCCATTTTCATCGACTAACGGTCCTACAGTTGAAGTAACTACTCTCTTCTTTCTGATATATCTATAAATTCTTTTGGGTTTGTTTTACTTTGATTTGCAACATGTAACTCCAGGGTCTTTTTACTTAGCTTAATTAACCTTTTGGCTTTGCGTCGTAGTTCTACAAATTTCACCCGTTCTTCTTCATTTTGTGAGAATTTTAATCTATCATTACCAAACTTTTTGGCAAGCAGACAGTTTGAAATATCTTTATTCCACCATTTGGGCTTATCATTATGGCCTGTACGCCGTATTTTCGATGGTATGCAGTCTTGCACTGCTTTCAGGTAAGTGTTTGCAAATGATTCCCAAGATGTATTTATGTCGTTATTGTTAATTAAAAAGCTCCAGTCAGTTTCTTTAAACATTGCTCTACGTTTACGAAAGTTTGCTTGCTTGAAATTAGGGACTTTCTCGATGCTGCTATTTGGTTCGTTACTAGTAAACTTTAAAGTGAAAGTTATCGTACGATGGTCGCTGTTACTGAATTCATCACCGACATTCAAATTCTCTATCAATTCTTCTTTTGTTGAGAGTACAAGGTCAAGGACATTATTTCCACGGGTTGGAGATCTAACAAATTGATATAGCGAGCTCTCTTGCAAATTTGTATACAGGTCTTGTCCAGAGTGTGAAGTAATTCTATCTCCCCACTTGGCCACAGGTAAATTGAAGTCGCCAAAAATTACGGTATCATGCGAGTTACTTAAGTCTGCAATTTGCTCATAAATTTCTCGGTCAGTTGGGCACTGATTGAGCTGGAGGTCTGTATATAAGTGCAAGTATTATTTTTATACCTTTATTATTCTTTATTAACACAAAGGATGTGTCGACGTTCACAATTTGAGGTTTTGACAAGAGGGTCGGGTTAAGGGGACCGACCGGATAATTACACTACTTCCAGGTCTTACTATCAATTTAAATGAAATTTGGCACAGGTGTATATGACCATAAAACTAGATAAAAAAAAAATATATATATATATTTTTGCTTTTTTCTTGCAATTTAGGTAAAAATATGTTGAAAATAATAGTACTGCAGAAAATGAATAACTCCTACAGAAATCCCCAGAGCACATGTTTTATGTGATCAAACAACTCACAAAAGGTGTATCTATAGTTTCTATAAACACATTTTATATATTTTGTGTATTTGTTCGATTTAGATGATGACGGATTCAGGCGAATATATTTATACAAAAATTACAACTTTGACGACATATTGTGAACAAATTTAAATTATTAGAGTAAATTTGGTTTATAGGCCTTTTAGTGTTTTTAATTACCTTTCCAATGGTTTATACACCATTCCAATAGGTCCAATATTAACTGTAAAATAACATCCGTATGTGCGGCAATATAGGTTCTGAGAAAAACAGGTGAAAGTCTAAGGTCATTAGGTGAACATTTTTACTTTTGTTTTTTAGATTTACAATATTTTATGCGGGAACATGGCAAAGTAGAAGATAAAGCGTATGGTAGGTTGTAGAGTAGCTTACGCTCTTTCGATTTATATAGGTATGCTCCTCGTACGACCAGTAGTTACTGAGCATGTTAATTTCAAAGTTCGCTATATAACGTTTTTAAAATTACAGGAAAAGTTTGGAAAACATAAAAAAATACTATTTCCAATGGGTTTTCACTAATAACATTTCACTGGCATATGAAGGGATGTTGACTCTTGTTGAGTAAACACCTATTGGTGTTTTCAGGATTTCGAGTTTTTTAAGCCTAAATTAACCGGTCGGTCCCCTTAAGACTTTCTTTGATAAAAAATAAAACTCCACCTCCATTTCTATTAATTCGGCTTTTCTCAAACATTACATAACCGGGAAGTGAATACTCTGCTAAAAGTCTCTGTCTTCTGTATTGAGCCAAGATTCTGCTATGCCAATAACATCGTAATTTTCCGTAAACACTAGTTCCTCTAAATCTGAAAATTTATTGCGTATGCTATGAGCGTTTGCATAGAAAATATTCAAAGTTTTGGATTTGGAATTCACGGAACGCTCTTTATTCAAGCTATTGGTTCTGCTCGGATCTACATTTATGTACCTGTCTGCCCTCAGTCCTCGATCCTCATCCCTGGTTGTCCTCGGACCTCGGTGTCCTCGATCATTGTTTCTGGTGGTTTTCCATTCTCTATGTCCTCGATTGTCGTCCCTGGTAGTTCTCGGTCCTCGATCGTCGCCCCTGGTCGTCCACGGTCCTCGATCCTTGTCCCTGGTGGTCCTCGGGCCTCGAACGTCGTCCCTGGTGGTCCTTGGTTGGCTCTGCCTTTTCTCCGAAAATCCTTTACTGCGTCGTGAAGCAGGCGGCCAAATCTTGCTGCTCCCACCTGGTTCAGATGGACTCCATCTGCTACAAACAGATGATCTTCATGGTTGAAGTCATTCCAGGTATTGATGAATCCAACGTTTTCTTCCCTGCAGACGACGATTTACGCTAGTGGCTATATTGAAGAATCGGCTCTCCATACCGATCCTGGGGTCGATCCCTGATATGATGACACTGCCTGACTTTTCCTTATACTTCTGAATCAGCTTCCGGTCCTTCAGCATGAGGTCCTCCGATCGGGTCCGCTGCACATCATTAGATCCGACATGAATGACGTACATTGTGCGTGTAGGGGCTAACTTTGAAACTTCGTTGACTGCAGCTGCAACGTCGTCCACACCGCCACCCGGGATACAAAAGCGCTTCCTGGTCCTGGGTGCCCTGGCGCAGAACTCCATAAGTTGCCCACGAACCATGGAATCTCCTACGAGCCGAATTTCTTCTATTTCTTCTTTGTCGTCTAAGTCCGCAAGAATCTGGTAACGGTTCTGGCACATGGTTTCGGTGATGATCCTCCTTGTGATGGGGCGAACGTTGTTTCTCACGACGCGGAAGTTGTCCTGAGATGGATCGGAGTCATTTGTTTCCTGACGTGGTGCATGTACTGAAGCAGGTACCGCTATATCAGGTGTTGGGCTGTTGGAAGATGCTGCAATGGTAGTAATTGCTTCATTTGATGATACTCCTATGTTGAGTGTCACAAATTCTTGGAGTGTTTCCAGCTTGGTGAGGGCGTTAATCTTGACGTTAGCTTCTTCCAGTTTAGCTTCCAAATCTTCTCGGAGATGGCAGAATCGGCAGACATGAACATCGGTGCAGGCAAACATGGTAGGGCCAAACCTACCGGAACAGTTCGTGCAGGCACGAGACATGGTGACAATAACAAAACTTTAAATCACTTCACTCTAAGTCACTTCTAATCACTTGTCTCACTTCAGATCACTTTATTCACTTCACACACTTCAGATCACTTTACTCACTGTAAATCACTTCACTCACTTTAAATCACTTAATGTCACTTCTAATACATTTTAAGCCTGAAAATTATACGTTTACATCAAGTCAATAATACTTTAAAAACACTTATCTCACTTTAAAAACACTTCACTCACTTCAGGTCGCTTCACTTACTTAACTCCTTCAGCCATATTATGTTCCAATAAGTCCGAGGAGGCGGGAGCCCGGTATTATTGCCACTGTACCCCACAACTGTCAAAACCACACTGACGAACCGTTAGAAACGTCGGAGAAACTTGGGGTTGTCACCAATCAACAGATCTTCATCTAACTTACCGGACTTACTGAGCTCCATATGACGCTAGAGACGTCATATAACTTATTCTAGAATTATGAAGATAAGTCCCTATGACGCGGTAGCGTCATATGAGTTTTTGGTTCACCCTGTCATATGAGTCTGAAGGAGTTAAATAGGCCTAACCGAAAACAAAAAATTTGAAATACGCATAAATAGGTTATCAGCGGTGATAGCCTAACCGAAAATTAAAAACAAAACAAAATATATTAAAATTTAAATACGCAGTAATAGCCGAACCGAAAACAATTTTGTTTTTATTTAAACAGAAATAGGCCACCAGGGGCGATAGCCTAGCCTAACCGAAAACAAAAATGATGAAAAACTGGTACGCAGAAATAGGCCACCAGTGGTGATAGCCTAACCGAAAATTAAAAATGTTTAAATATGCAGAAATAGGCCACCAAGGGTGATAGCCTAGCCTAACCGAAAACAAAAAAATATATAATACGCAGAAATAGGCTATCAGGAGTGATAACCTACCCCAAAAAAACAAAAAACAAATATATATATAATAGAATGTTACTAAATATACATTTCACCAAATAGATATTATATAAAAATAAAGTGTAACTTCACACAAGGGGTTAATATACTGTATCAGCAGATGGTGCTGGTGTCACTATAGGCTAGTCAAGCAGGATTATAATTATTTAGATAAACAAAGTTACCAGTCAAAGGTTACTACAAGATCATGCAAGCAACAAATAAAATTACAGATATATATAGCTACAGTAGGATACTAAATACGATAACTACTAGAGTTAATAAGAAAATACCAAGCTAGGTCGATTAGAGGTGTGCGTCGTCTGCTACAAGCTAGGATAAAAAAATGTAAACAACAATGTTTATCAGTCAGATAAGCAATAAAATACCATACACGGCAACTACAGAACTATATGGAGGTTAAACAAGCACTTAACTACTGTTCATGCAATGAATAAAGGGAATAGGGTTAAGAAATACTCAAATTATGATCGAGTTTTCTCAGTGGCGATGCAGGGTTGTTGACGATGGGAGAGCCGGCATCACAGGAGTGAGGAGAAGAGGGAGGGGAGTGAAAGGTACAGCATGGTGGACAGAAGAGGTAAAAATAGCTGTTGAAGATAAGAAGAAAGCATATAGAGAGTGGTTGGGTAGTAGAGGGAATGAAGATTTGGAGAGGCAGAAACGAGCGAGGTACGTGGAGAGAAAGAGAGTGGTGAAGAGAGTAATTAAGGAAAGTAAGAGAAGAGTAGATGAGGAATTTGGAAGGAATCCGAGTGTAAAATGGAGGGAGTGTAAGAAACAGTTCTGGAAAGAAGTCTAGAAAGTTAGGGAAGGTAGCAAGGGAAACAGAAAGAGTGTGAAAGATAAGAATGGGAGAATGCTAGCCGAGAAGCAAGAGAGAGTCGAAAGATGGAGGGAGTACTTCAACGAGTTGCTAAATGTAAGGGATGAAGAGCCAGCAAACATAGTTGGATAGGGTATGGGAGGGAGAAGAGGAGAAGTAGTGGAGGAGGAGGTGGGGATCAGGAGGTCAGAAGTGTGGGAAGCCATGAAAAGAGTGAAGTTGGGGAAAGCACCAGGAACAGATGGAGTGTGTGGGGAAATGTTGAGGTATGGTGGGGAGATAGTGATAGAATGGGTATGGAAAATGTGCAAACTAGCATGGGAGAAGGGGAATGCACCCGATGACTGGAAGACTGGCATAATAGTGCCCCTATATAAGGGGAAAGAGGAGTGTGTGGTAACCACAGAGGAATAAGTCTTTTAAGCGTAGTAGGGAAGGTGTACAGTAGGGTAGTGATTGAGAGAGTGAGAGTGAGAACGGAGAAATGGATAGGCGACGAACAGGGAGGTTTTAGGAAGGGAAGAGGATGTGTAGATCAGATTTTAACCCTGAATTGTGTTGTGGAGAAATATCTATAGAAGAAACAAAAGGTGTATGTTGCCTTTATGGACTTGGAGAATGCCTATGACAGAATGGATAGAGAAGGCATGTAGAAAGTACTTAGAATATACGGAGTAGATGGCAAGTTGCAGAGAGCAGTGAAGAGCATGTATGAGAGTGCAAAGGTGGCAGTACGTGTGGAGAATCAGCAGAGCGAGTTCTTTGACCTGAGTGTTGGGTTGAAACAGGGGTGTGTGTTGTCCCCGTACCATTTACATTTACAGTATATATGGATGGAGTCATGAAAGAAATACTTGGAAGAGCAGTGGATGTTGGTGTATCGCTGAAAAGGGAGGGAAATGAGTGGAAGCTGCCTATACTGCTGTTTGCGGATGCTACAGTTCTGATGAGCGATAATGAATGGGAGTTGCAGGGTCTGGTAAATGAGTTTGGAACAGTGCGCAAAAAACGGAATTTGAAGGTAAATGCGGGGAAGAGCAAGGTTATGGTCTTCGAAAGGGGTGAAGTCACAGAGTGTGACGTGAAGTTGAACGGTCAGGCTATGGAGATTGTCAGCTCTTTTAAGTATCTGGGCAGTGTGTTGAGTAAAGATGGGACTATGGATGAAGAAGTACGAGAGAGGGTGCAACAGGGGAAGAGGGTTGTAGGAACGTTGAAAGCAGTAAAAAGAAATAGAGTGGTCAGTATGGAAGTGAAGAAGTCCTTGCATGACAGTGTGGTAATCCCGACACTAACTTATGGAAGCGAAGCATGGACGTTCGGGAAGAGACTCGGACCAAGAGTGAGAGTGGTGGAAATGAGTTACTTGAGAAGTGCGTGCAGAGTTACATGGAGGGATAGACAGACGAATGAGGAAGTAAGAAGGAGGTGTGGTGTGGAGGTAGAGGTGCTGGAAAGTGTAAAAAGGAACAACTTGAGATGGTTCGGCCATATGGAACGTATGGAAAGCTAGAGATTGACTAAAAGGGTGTACGAGAGCGAGGTGGAAGGACAGAGAGGGAGAGGTGCACTGAGGGAGAGGCGGAAGGATGGAGTGAGGAAGTATATGAATGAAATCGGTGCTGGTTGGGAGGAGGGGTGTCGACTGACTGGGAACAGAGGTGCATTGGGGCTCTTCCTTCGTGGTCACCCCTTCGGGGATCACGGCGTCAGGCAATAGATAGATAGATATATATGTATATATATATATATATATATATATATATATATATATATATATATACAGTATATATATTTATATATACACATTGGATATACAAATTGAATATACATACATATACTATATATAATGGTTTAATATCGTTATTCATTACAAATATTGTAACAGGTTAGAATAGTTGTCTTTCCGCATTTGGAATATAATACTCCCGTCACTACACCACCCCATCATGTCATCACTTGCAGATGTTTGCATAGTGCTGACAATGCAGCAGCAAGACTCAAGTAAATCTTAATTGCAGCATTTGCACCTGTAGTATCTGCACATCACACCAGCCTCAACAGTGCTACAACAAGACAGTACCATACCAAGTCATTAATGTACGGAACATTAGGTAACTTGGACTTTAGTATAGCAAAATCCGGCCACAACACTGCCCCACCATGTAAACACTGTGGCCGACTCCGGTGTGACGCCAAACAGTACTCAGGTAATACTTGTAAAGTCCCCTGTGGCACCTATCCCCGTCCCACCTGCCTCAATAGTGCCATGCCAAGACAGTGCCAATAACAAGGCTTGAATGCATAGTAATGGCTGTTGGTCCACAAGTCTACTGTCGTTCCCCCTATTAGTTGCCTTGTACGACACGCAGTAG
This sequence comes from Paralithodes platypus, assembly GCA_032716605.1. Taxonomy (NCBI): domain Eukaryota; kingdom Metazoa; phylum Arthropoda; class Malacostraca; order Decapoda; family Lithodidae; genus Paralithodes; species Paralithodes platypus. The sequence goes on from CM064579.1 coordinate 12,436,421, forward strand.
GATGCGTGATCATAATCTTGTTTTCCATAAACATAATGTTCTCAGTCTTTATTTAAACTCAACAAGTGAACTCTGGAACTCTCTCCCTCAATCAATGTGTCCTTCATCCTATGACTTAGACTGCTTTAAACTTAGTGTGTCCAGGCATTTTGACTCCAACGTCCCTTGAATTTGGCTCTGTCACTCTTTTGGCTTCGAGGGAGATATTCGTCTCTTTCATACACATAGAAAAAAACAATATGATGAAGGCCGCTTTACTACCTTGGGATATAGGAGAGAATACAACAATAATAACATTCTTATACTACCCTTCAACATCATTGCATCTCTCCCTCTCCCAGATCTCGACAGGAACGGGGATCGTGAGTCAATTCGTGAACCTGAACGTGATCGTGCCCGAGGCGTTCATCTTGGGTAACAGCGAGTACCACGTTCAGACCGGCTCCACCATCAACCTCTACTGCATCATTGAACAGGTGGGCTAATAACACTATTGTGACGTTAATCCCTCCGTTAGAACCGCATGGCTTGTCCTACAGTGACCCGCTAGGATCGCCAGGGCAGTGGATGGGGCTACAGTTTGTGTATTAGAGTGTGCTTTATTTCATATGAAAGCTTGTGTCATGGGCAGTCCAGAAAGGCTCTTTGTTTTCACCCATGTCAAGGCTTTATATATTTAATTGTAAAGTATATGTTTTATCATTAACTAGTAATGATGGGATCTGGGAGAGAGAGAGAGAGAGTAGAACAGAGTGAGAGGGAGCGCGCAGTGTTTTCGTCCCGCTCGATGACGTCACGGCTGGCTGCCTCGCGGGGGTTGGTGGAGAGAGGTCCTTACCATGCTGCAAGCTCTTGCTAGTGGCTAGAGGACTTGTAACCGCTTTTTTCCCACGCGGCTCGAGCTGGTGCGAGTATATATACAGTTCCTCGCCACTCTCTCCCTCAGATCTGGTTTCTAGAACGCACCCATCTTTTTCCCTTGCTACCTGTACCCCGCTCGCACCTGAGAATCTTTGCCTCTGCCTATCTCTCTCATTTTCCATATCTTTCACCACCTTTTATTAATATTATACCCCCTCTGGTTAACTCTGCAAAATCAGCTTCATACTGGCCAGTTGTATTGTGCGTTGAGGTCTGATATAACCCATGTATGTTAGTTGTTAAGATAAGTGGATCACGAAGCATTGGTTGGCTTTCATATTGCCGCTTCCTTTAATTATTAGTGTTCTGCTGGATTAGATAATGCTAGACTAGGAGTCTGATATTATAAGGTATTGTTTCCTATGAGTGCTGGCTTTAGTTAAAAGCTGCACGACATACCTGAGAACTGGAGTTGATTGAGTAAATTCTAGTCTGTGTGCCATTGAGAATAGAGCATGCACGAATGAGGGCTTTTTGCCTATACCATTCTGCACTGTTCTAGTCTCGATTGTTTGTCTTTGAGGTACGCCAGGAGAACGCTTAATACTTCGGTATTAAGGTTTCTCAAGAGAGCTACCCTTCATTATAACGTAATATTTGACGTACAGACTTGAGATTTGCACTAGGCTATGCGGCATGCCATGCGCACCAGTATCTCGTATCATTGACTCTAGCTAGACTTTATCAATCATAGTAGACATTAAGTATATTAAACCAATTACTCTTTTTATGCATACCCATTTATGATTACACAAGCATTTCGCAGCCTAGTTTGATGTATTGAGACACAAACGACTTAGGCTCTTTTTGTTGATAGGAATACTGTATTGTCGTGGCGATTATTATTATTGTTGTTGTGTTTAGGATATTCTTGGCTCCGACGGCATTATATATATTCTGCCTTTTTGTGTTCTGACATACGGAGCCCTGTATGTTAATTTAAGAGTTAGAATTAGAGTTCAAGGAGCCAAACTACCCAAGTGGTGAAGCAGACTAGCGAGCGAACGAGCGAGTGGGCAAACCATCTCGCCCCATACCAGCTCGCCCCATACCTCGATGACCGATGCTATGACGTATGATCGACGCCAGGAGCTGTGAGTGGACGACACACCTGTTATGTGATTCGAGGAGCTATGATTGGAGCGCGCACCATCACTCGCCTCCTGATTCGTTCCTACACCATCATTGTTTGGTATATAAGACCCGAGTTGTGTGCATTCAAATCAGTCTCATTTGGAGTTGGGGAAGGTGAACTTGCAGCTGGAGGAAGACGGGGTGAAGTATTATAATGGGATTGTGACTGTCAGTCAGATTATATAAATGTGTGTTAAGTGTGTTCGGTGTAAACACTTACGTTATGTTGGTTAGTGAGATATGTGATTGGGAATTAACGTGATCGTGTTTAATGTGTGTAATGTGTTTAACTATTTAATTGGGAATTAACGTGAACGCTACTATTACGTGCTTAACTATTTAATTGCGAATTAACGTGAACGCTACTATTATGTGTTTAACTATTTAATTGGGAATTAACGTTAATGCTATTATTATGTACTTAACTATTTTAGTTGACTAACTTGTGGACTAAAGCAACTCTTTAAGTAATTGGGTTATGATGAAAGTAATACTATTGTTTTATATTAATACTTACGAGTTCTTTCATTTTCTTTGAATTAAGCTTACCTTGCTTAATGGTGCTTAGTACGGTGATGCTATTGTCTCGTATTAGTAATATCGCCTTAGACTAACATGGCTGTGTTAATATTACTTCTAGTGATTTTCTAAGCTGAAGAAAATTCTTTTGCTTCAAAATATTATTTTGCTTTTCATATTATTTGAGTGAGACCTGAATCGAATCTATGAAACGATCCTGTAACTTTATTTACTCATAATCAAACCTCAATGTTACGTGGTTAAGAAATAAATTTAACTAATTATTAAATATATATCTGACTTTTTATGTGACTTTGATATTACTCCTGATGATAATAATAATATAATACTATTAACGTAAGACAAGAACCAAGAATAATTACATTAAATATAAATAAAAGGACATAGAAGAAAACTATCTATTCATTTCAAAAAGGGTAAGAGACAGAAATATTCTTACTTTAATATTTATCTTTCAAGACTTTTTATAAAATTACTAGTCCTTCTTTAGCTATAACTTATTTGGTTCATAACCATAGCCTACTAAGCTTCGGTTAAATAATAATTCTTTATAAATACTACATGACTTTAATTAGTTTCAGTATTTTTCATAATTAAAGAGTATCAGTCAATAAAGGATACAAAGTCCTATGATCCAAAAGGAAAGGAAGCAACAACAGGAATTTATGTTATTAGATTTTACTTTTGTTTTGCCTTCAGCTGACTGATACCTTAATATATATCTCTGTGCTATCTAGATTCATCAAGTTAACCACTTGAGGATCAAGATACGTAACAGAAGAGTGGCGACCTTGCCAGGATTCGTTTCATACAGTTCACTCAGTTTCATTAAAGTTTCACTACTTAAAAATCAAATATTAATCATGCCTCAACTAATTAATAACGAAGATGCTCGAGTTTTCATGGAATCAGAACCCACAGCCCCTGATATTGACTGTCTGTCAAAATCCGAACTGAAAGTGCTTGCCTCACATCTCCAATTAACTGTCTCAAACATGTCCAAAGTAGAGGTGGCTCAGACCATAAAAACCCATCTGTTCCCTGTAGAAGGCGAGGAGGGTGACGGAGCAGTTGGTGGGATCCCTAGTAAACCTAGCCAACTTGATATACAATTGCCACCTGGTTTGACCGGTGATCAAATATTCGAACTAGAACAAGCCAGACTAAATGTTGAACTAGAACTAGCCAGAATAAAAGCAAATACCGAACAAGCCAACGCAAGTATAGAACTAGCCAGAATAAATGCCAGTGCAACGACCGAACAATGTGAATATCAATATCGTACGGCTCAACTAAATGTCAATACAAATGCTCCCGAAATTGCTCCCCCTCTGGGATTGACTATGACTAGTGTCATTCCACCTTTCACTGAGGATAATGTGCAGGATTTCTTTGTTTTGTTTGAGGAAGTTGCTGGAGGTATGAAGTGGACAAGAGATCAATGGCCTTTTATGTTACAAACTGTTTTGACAGGGCAGGCTCGAGCCACGTATTTGTCAGAAGTAGCAGAAGTTAGGCAGGATTATGACAATCTCAAAGCAGCTATCCTAAAAACCTATCAATTGCAGCCTGAGGCTTACAGGCAATCTTTCCGAAAAAAAACCAGAAGAAAGTAGAAGAAACCCATAAGGTATTTGCCAGGACCATGACTAAAACTTTCAATCATTGGGTCAAGAGTAAGAAAGTCACAAGCTACAACGATCTGAAGGAGTTGGTCCTGTTAGAAAATTTCCTATGGAAAATTGATTCTTCTGTATCCTATCACTTAAAGGGGAAAAAGGTAGATTGTCTTGCCGACGCCGCTGACATGGCTGACACATACGTGCTCAACAACAAATTTCGTGGAAAGAAGCCCTACGATAATTCTAGCTCTAATTTTAAGTATCCCAATCACAAATCTGACCGACCCAGTCACAAGCCTATAACGTCTTCCCCAGTTAGCCAAAATAGAAATGTTCCCCCAACTAAAAATGCGACTCAGGGCAATGGTAACAGAGGTGGGCCCCAAACTAATAGTAAAGCTCAAAGAGGGAACTTTCCCGTATCCCCTAAAGTATGTACTTTTTGTGGCATGAGAGGCCACCTAGCTTATCAGTGCTGGGCCAAGGAAAAAACCGAGAGATCGGGGCAGACAGTTGCCGCCGTATCTCAAATTCCATGTGTGCCTTTAATGCAGGGCTCCCGACAGAAGGAGTACCTAGCACCAAATGTTCCTTTAATGCAGGACTCCCGACAGAAGGAGTACCTAGCACCAAAAGTTCCTTTAATGCAGGACTCTCGACAGAAGGAGTACCTAGCAGCTAACGTAAATCATCTAGACAGGGGTGTAGTAGCATGTGTGGTGCAACCCACTAGGGTTAAGCCAATAATAATTTCACCATCAGTGCAGGACAGTTACCGTCCCTTTATTTCATCTGGCAACGTGAGATTAAATGGTTGCATGCATGAGGTAAAAATTCTGAGAGACACAGGTTCTACTAGCACCCTCATGGTGAATCCTTACACTGAGTGCCCACCTGGCGAACCAGTTGTAATGAGAGGTGCTGGAGGCCCGTTTTATGCATACTTGGTAAAAGGCGAAATTGAATGTGAGTTACTACAGGGTGAGGCCACCATAGCTTTGTGTAGGTCCCAAGATATCCCTGTGCCTGGGGTAACACTCCTTTTGGGGAATGATTGTAGCAGGTGAGAAGGTCCGACCAGACCCCATTTTGTCACTTTCCCCTGTTAACGAGCCACTAACCGGTGAGCTCGACAAGGAGTTGCCAACTGTTTTCCCTGTGTGTGCTGACAAACGTTCAATGTCTCAAGTAGCAGTTCCCTCAGACAGAAATGTACCGAATGTAAGAGTTGATGAAAGGGATGATGAGAGTGTGAATGATGCTCCAACTGTGCCTGATGATGTGACTGAGGTGGATTTATCTGACACCTTTATGGCTCATCTTGACCCTAACGATGACCATGAAACCCCTCCAAATTGTCCTAGCGGCCTGGTAGAGCTACAGAGAGATGATAGTGAATGCAAGGAGTTAGCTGCCAGGTCCGTGAGTGAAGAGGAATGTGAGAAGGAGGGTGGTGAATGTTTCTACCTCAAAGGAGGAGTATTGTGGCGAAGATGGAGACCGCCACACAGACCAATCGATGACGGGGCTTGGGACGTCCATCAAGTAGTAGTCCCCAAACCTTGTCGTAAAGATATCATGGAAATGGCACATGGTATACCATTGGCAGGACACCTAGGTGTGAGAAAAACTCTAGACAGAATCAGATCCCACTTTTACTGGCCAGGAATGCGTGCAGATGTAGTGGAGTGTTGTAGAGTGTGTCACACTTGCCAGATGACAGGAAAACTCAATCAGAAGGTGCCTGTACATCCTCTGGTGCCCTTGCCCGTTTTCGAGAATCCTTTTACTCGGGTGGTAGTGGACATTGTAGGCCCATTGCCTAAGACTTCCCAAGGTAACATTTATTTATTAACTATCATGGACATGGCAACTCGCTACCCAGAGGCTATACCCTTAAGGACTACCTCTGCTCCAACTGTAATCAAGGAACTGCTCAAATTTGTCACCAGAATGGGTTTCCCCCATGAGGTGCAAAGTGATCAAGGAACAAATTTTACCTCTAACATTTTCCAGCAGTCCCTGAAGGAGTTGGGTATCGAGCATGTTAAGTCTAGTACCTACCACCCAGAGAGTCAAGGGGTTCTCGAACGATATCATCAGACATTAAAGGGAATGTTACGTAAGTATTGTACAGAGACCGGAGTTGAGTGGGATAAGGGGGTACCTTTTCTTTTATTTGCTACTCGTGAGGTTCCAACTGAATCCCTGGGTTTTTCCCCTAATGAGCTAGTTTTCGGTCACCAGGTAAGAGGTCCTTTGCAACTATTGCAGGATAGCCTAGTTGGCCAGGAGGGGAACCAAAACCTCCTCAAGTATGTTTCAGATTTCAAAACCCGGCTGAGATCCTCATGTGAGTTTGCCGCTCAAAACTTGACAGTGGCTAAAAGCTCCATGAAGAAATGGTATGACAGAAAAGCCCGTGAGAGGGAGTTTAAGCCCGGTGATGAGGTTTTGGTCCTGCTCCCCCTTTTTGGCCAACCATTATCTGCCAAGTTCAGGGGCCCATATAAGATCATTCGGAGGGTGAGCATTACCGATTATCTAGTAACTACCCCAGACAGGAGAAAAGCCCACGCAAGTATTCCATATAAATATGTTGAAGCCCTACCATAGGTCCCCTGATTCCTCTCTTCCGGATTCTCCCACTGTGGCAGTGAATGTCAGGACCTGTGAGCAGCCTGGTGCGGACAAAGTCTTCAGTTCTCTTACTGACCCGCAACAGACTGTTCCAGAGCCTGAAGGTATCCATGCAGACTTTGACTTGTCATGTAGCCTATCCAACTTTCAGTATAATTCAGTGGCTTTGAGGGAATTACCATCTAAACTATGTCATCTTCCCTCTGATCAAGCGAACCAACTAATCTCTGTTTTATCTCAGTCTCCCAATGTGTTCCGTGATACTCCGGGGCTCACTTCTTTGGCCGTGCACGACATCGACGTAGGGGATGCAACTCCCATTAAACTATCCCCCTACCGTGTCTCGCCACAACGCAGGAGTATACTGCAGGTCGAGCTTGACTTAATTTTTTCAAACCAGCTGATCACAAGGGCCTTCAGCCAGTGGAGTAGTCCGGTCATACTTGTGCCGAAGCCAGACGGGAGCCATGGGTTTTGTAGGGACTATAGGCAAGTCAATGCTGTCACAAAGAACGATACCTACCCACTGCCACGGATCAAAGATTGCATTTACCAGTTTGGCCTCATGCAGCAGTAAGTATAATTTAATGAGAGGATTTTGGCAATTAGCTCTCCCTTGTAGCGAGGTAAATATCATGCTTTTGTAGTGCGCTTTTAAGCCTTCAGCTGTGAGATGCCTTGCAGTTCGAATAACGCTCCAGCTACGTTCCGGCTATGTTCTGATGTGGTACCTGGAGACGTTGCCTACTTTGGGTGATATCCTTATTATATCCTCATTATAAATCTTGCTGTTGCCAATCTGGTGGTGAATCTATTTATGTATTATGTTTAATATTCTGTACTATACTCCTTAAACTCTTTTCTAGGGGGGAGGTCTGACATACGGAGCCCTGTATGTTAATTTAAGAGTTAGAATTAGAGTTCAAGGAGCCAAACTACCCAAGTGGTGAAGCAGACTAGCGAGCGAACGAGCGAGTGGGCAAACCATCTCGCCCCATACCAGCTCGCCCCATACCTCGATGACCGATGCTATGACGTATGATCGACGCCAGGAGCTGTGAGTGGACGACACACCTGTTATGTGATTCGAGGAGCTATGATTGGAGCGCGCACCATCACTCGCCTCCTGATTCGTTCCTACACCATCATTGTTTGGTATATAAGACCCGAGTTGTGTGCATTCAAATCAGTCTCATTTGGAGTTGGGGAAGGTGAACTTGCAGCTGGAGGAAGACGGGGTGAAGTATTATAATGGGATTGTGACTGTCAGTCAGATTATATAAATGTGTGTGTTAAGTGTGTTCGGTGTAAACACTTACGTTATGTTGGTTAGTGAGATATGTGATTGGGAATTAACGTGATCGTGTTTAATGTGTGTAATGTGTTTAACTATTTAATTGGGAATTAACGTGAACGCTACTATTACGTGCTTAACTATTTAATTGCGAATTAACGTGAACGCTACTATTATGTGTTTAACTATTTAATTGGGAATTAACGTTAATGCTATTATTATGTACTTAACTATTTTAGTTGACTAACTTGTGGACTAAAGCAACTCTTTAAGTAATTGGGTTATGATGAAAGTAATACTATTGTTTTATATTAATACTTACGAGTTCTTTCATTTTCTTTGAATTAAGCTTACCTTGCTTAATGGTGCTTAGTACGGTGATGCTATTGTCTCGTATTAGTAATATCGCCTTAGACTAACATGGCTGTGTTAATATTACTTCTAGTAATTTTCTAAGCTGAAGAAAATTCTTTTGCTTCAAAATATTATATTTTGCTTTTCATATTATTTGAGTGAGACCTGAATCGAATCTATGAAACGATCCTGTAACTTTATTTACTCATAATCAAACCTCAATGTTACGTGGTTAAGAAATAAATTTAACTAATTATTAAATATATATCTGACTTTTTATGTGACTTTGATATTACTCCTGATGATAATAATAATATAATACTATTAACGTAAGACAAGAACCAAGAATAATTACATTAAATATAAATAAAAGGACATAGAAGAAAACTATCTATTCATTTCAAAAAGGGTAAGAGACAGAAATATTCTTACTTTAATATTTATCTTTCAAGACTTTTTATAAAATTACTAGTCCTTCTTTAGCTATAACTTATTCGGTTCATAACCATAGCCTACTAAGCTTCGGTTAAATAATAATTCTTTATAAATACTACATGACTTTAATTAGTTTCAGTATTTTTCATAATTAAAGAGTATCAGTCAATAAAGGATACCAAGTCCTATGATCCAAAAGGAAAGGAAGCAACAACAGGAATTTATGTTATTAGATTTTACTTTTGTTTTGCCTTCAGCTGACTGATACCTTAATATATATCTCTGTGCTATCTAGATTCATCAAGTTAACCACTTGAGGATCAAGATACGTAACAGTGTGCATAGCCTGCACGAGCATTGTTCCGCTGCCTGCCTTTTTGGGTTCCATTTCCGATACGAGCATCTTTATAGCATCTAACATTTAAAGAAGATTCCTTGTTAGTGTTGAAGGACTTTAGTGCACTTTCTTTCATGCAGGAGTGCCTGACATTTATTGATTAAAGTAACGTAAGCTGTAACTTCTCTTACCACCTTACTTTGCATACCATAACCAAGCACCTTCGGTTATAGGTAGTAATAGGCTGTTTTCACATAACATTAAGCCTAGAGTACACGCACATTTATTGAGAGTTTGATAGCCTATTATTGCATATAGAACTCTGTAGAGTATTTGTGTTCTTTGTTCACTGGGAATATACATCAGAGGTTGGAGCTAGCGCTTTCCGTTGTAACATTTATGCCATTACTAGTCCAATGAATAAGAGCCCTGATATATTTGAACCCCAGTCGTAACAAATGGCGACCTTACCTAGGATTTGGTGAACCTACATTTATTAGCAGGGAACATTTGTTGTTTTGGAGAATATTTTGCGGGGATCAGCAAGAATTTTTTTTTTTGCAACATAGTATAGCCCTTGAGTATTTCCGAGAATGTTTGTGTGTATATTGAGGTATAAGAGAGTATAGAAGTACCCCATACTTCTTTTCTGAATATTGTGGTGAGAAATTTTTGTGAGCATCATGTCTTATACCGGGTCAGAGGAGAATGGAGACACAGTACGTAATGTCGAAACTGAGGAACAGCAGCATGATGAAAGGGTTAATCGGGTGAACTGTGAGGAGGATGCTAGGATATTTTTGCAATGGCCTGTTACTGCCGAGCGGTTGGAGGGTATGGATCGGTACGGTCTTCAATGCCTGGCCACAGCTATAGGTCATGCGGTTACTAGCAGCATGACCAAGGATAACTTGATAACGTGTGTACTGGGCAGGGTGACTGGTGAGCGAGATGGGTTGAGTGCTCAGAGCCCTTCGGCCATGCTTCCCCTACACTCGACTCCCAGCCATCCCAGTGGTTTGCTGACCCCGGGTACGCTTCCACAGGTGGGTGGTGACTGGCAGGGTGGGTTGCCCCTGGGGGGACCACCGGTAATTTTAAACATTGTAGCACCTTCACCTCCTCAAGGGTTATCTCCAAAATTATTGCTTCAGCTCGAATTAGCTAAGATCGAAGAGAGAAAGGCTATCAGGGTATGTGAGCTTCAGCTTCAGCATCAGCAGCAATTAGAATTAGCCAAGATAGATGAGAGAGCCAAGATAGAAGAGAGAAAAACTATCAGTCAGCAGCACATAGAGCTAGCAAAAATCCAAGCGGATTTAGAGTCGACTAGGTACTGTGCCGACATGGACGTAGAGAAGTCGCGAGTAGAGGCAACGGGACAGCGACTTGGGGCTGGTAACCGTGTTCATGAGCAGTCTCTCTCGCACTTATTGAAACTGGTTCCGGTGTTTGATGAGAGTGGTGTAACAGAATTTTTCGCACGCTTTGAGAAGAAGTGCCAGGAACACCAGTGGCCAGAGAATAAATGGGCAGCACTTGTATCCTCTAGATTAATAGGCAAGGGTCTTAAAGCCTACGATGCATTACCTTTGGAGTTATGTATTGTGTACGAGGATCTCAAGGAGGCTGTCCTGAGGGCTTACGAACTGCAACCAGAAACGTACCGTTTGAAGTTCTGGGGTGTAACTAAGGGAAGAGATAGCACCTTTTTGGAACACGCCTGGGACTTGTCCGATGCTATGGGGAACTGGCTCCGATCTGAGAAGGTAACAACGTTTGATGGAGTTAAGCAGTTAATGATGTTGGAGCAGTTCTTTAAGAGCACGGGCGGTGATCTAACTTTGAACTTGAAGGAGAAAAACCCAAGAACTCTAGTCGAAGCAGCAGAAATGGCTGATCGACGGCTGTCGTTGATTCGGGGTTGCGGGTCCTCACAGAAGTACGATGTAAGTGCTAAGGACCGTTATCCTCCCCCTCCCCGTAACAATGACACATTTAAACAGAAGAGCCATGAAACTAAAACTGAATCTAAACCTTACACCACACCGTATGTGAAAAGTCAGGGGCCTTTTACATCACAGTATAAGCCGAAACCGAAATTTATGTGTTTTAGGTGCCACCAGGAGGGTCACAAGGCAAATGAGTGCCCTAGTCGACCTCCTCCGGCAGCCGTGTCTTTTGCTCACGGCATTGGAGTGTTCAAGAGGACATCGGAGTTTGTTAGAGGCATTTCTTCCGAGGTAAATACACTGCCAGTGCAGAAGGATCCGGAAGGCTTATTCCCTGTCCGTGATGCCTTTAGTAACCACAGGGGACTCGGTTGTGTGGAGTGGGGGGGTAGAAGACATGAGGTGAGAATTTTGCGTGACACTGGGGCATCGCAAACACTGTTGAAAAATTTCACTGGTAAACCTGTCAATACGGCGCGGGTGGTTGTGGTTCAGGGAGTTAATGCGACAAGGTCATACCCGCTTGTAAGAATGAAGGTGGAAGTTGATGGTGTGACTCGTGACTTGGATGTAGGAATTGTGGAGAAGTTACCTGTTGGCGGCGTCGACCTCCTTCTTGGCAACGACTTTGCGGGGCCTACTTCTGAGGCTCCACCCTTAGTCGTTGTCGAGAAGCCGGCCGACGTGAGTAGGGAGGAGCAGGAGTGGGTTGGGAAGTGTCCGGGGCAGCCTATGGAGTGTGTTGTCACCAGAGATTCTGCATCCAGGGAGTCACATTCTGGTCAACAATCTTTAGATCAGCGGAGGAAGGGTACCGGGAAGGGGTTGGAAGTTGATGCGGTTGAGAGTTTAGTATCAACGGACCTTCTCGGGGACTCAGTATTAGGACCAAATATCGAGTCTGAAGAAGACCCAGTAACTGTTGTGGAAAAGGCAGAGGATGGGCTTAAAAAGACGAAAGAGTTGAAGGAGGACAGTGATGCACAGTCGGGAGATGTAGCAACAAGGTACCCTGACGCGTACCCTATGAGAAATGGGTCGGCGAAAACGGTGGTCCGAAGCTTGCTAGTGTATTTTTCCCGGTATGGTTACCCGCAGGGGATTCAGTCAGTCCGGGGACCCAACTTCACTTCTAGCCTCTTTGTACAAGCAATGCCGCAGCATGGGATTGTTGGGGTTGTGTCATCTGCATATCATCCGGAGAGCCAGGGTGTGTTAGAGCGATGGCACTCAGCCTTGAAATCTGTGCTTCGTTGTTGTTGCTTTGAGAGTGGGAAGGATTGGGATCTTGGCCTGCCATGTGTTTTGTATGCTGTGTGGGAGGTACCTGGGGAGAGTTTGGGATTCAGCCCTAATGAGCTCGTCTTTGGACACCGTGTCAGAGGGCCTCTCCATATGGTTGAAGAAGTATGGGAGGGCGCAGAAAAACCTTGTTCTATGCTCAAGTGTGTCCTCAACAGTCGAGAACGGAATTTGCGCAGTCTGGAGTTGGCTGGCCGTAATTTGACCAGCTCTCAGGCCCTCAGGAAGGACAGGTACGACCTCAAGGTTGAACTCAGGGAGTTTCACGTGGGTCAGGAGGTGTTGATTCTACTGCCCCTTGTAGGTCACCCCTTATCCGCGAAGTACGCTGGTCCTTATAGGGTGGTGGAGGAGCTATCGGACCTGGTTTACTTGGTAGCCACTCCAGACAGACGGAAGCGCAATCAGTTATGTCATGATAATCCCGTGAAGGAGTATGGGAGGCACCCCCCTGAGCCTCTCACTGTGCCTGTGATGACGTTTAGCAGTCAAGGTGGAGAAGGAGAACGGGACAGTCAAGCTCAGGTGGAGGATAACTGGAAGGATAAGATGTTCAAATGGGCGCCTGAGTGTGAGAAGGTGTTTAGGGAAGTAAAACACCTGTTGTGCACTCACCCGATCCTCAGGGCCCCTGACTTTAGCCTACCTTTCCAACTAGCAACGGAGGCTAGTGGTGTGGGGGTTGGTGCCGTCCTTGTGGAAAAGGACGATGATGGGCTGGAGCATCCTGTTAGTTTCTGCTCGGAGAAGTACAATTCGGCGCAGGGGAGCTGCTCTGTTGTCAAGGAGGAGCTGCTGGCGGTTGTACTTGCTCTGAGGCATTTCGAGGTCTGTGTTCCAGCCTATGGTCCGGTCGTTGTAGTTTACCCAGATCATCACCCTCTCAAGTTCTTGGACCAGTTTCACAATCGGAATATGAGGCTGACCAGGTGGTCACTAAGGTTATTGGTATATAACCTGGACATACGCCATATTGCCGGTTGTGACGACGTGGTTGCAGATGGTCGTTCAAGGGTATATGATCCTGGGTAGATTGACACACGGGTAGCCTCCTGCTTTAGTTTGAATAGTATTTTGCGCTTGGTGCTCGTTGGCTCGCGGTTGTAGCCCAGCGTATTGGGTCGTAAAGCAGGAGTTGAGCGTTTGGTATAGAAGAAAAAACTAGGCTTGCCCCTATAGTGCAGCCGAAATAAACAAATTATAAACATAAAAATCAAATAAAAACTCTTTCTTTGATAGTTGATTTTTTTTAGTATGTTATAGCAGTAATTCTGAGTTGCACTCCTCTCAGAATGCTGGGCTAGAGAAGCTCGCTCTTGAGGAGCATAACTACATATGATTTGACCTATGGTGTTGGGGAGGGTTATAATTTTGAAATATGTTTTGTTGAAGAACTGTGCCAGATATTTTATTGCCGCTGGGTGATGGGAAGTGGAGATATAGCATGGGTTCTAACCATCAGATTTTTGTGAGCCTTGGGGCCTCTGAGAAAAATCTTGGGGGGGGTGTGACGTTAACCACTCAGTTAGAACCGCATGGCTTGTCCTACAGTGACCCGCTAGGAACGCCAGGGCAGTGGATGGGGCTACAGTTTGTGGATTAGAGTGTGCTTTATTTCATATGAAAGCTTGTGTCATGGGCAGTCCAGAAAGGCTCTTTGTTTTCACCCATGTCAAGGCTTTATATATTTAATTGTAAAGTATATGTTTTATCATTAACTAGTAATGATGGGATCTGGGAGAGAGAGAGAGAGTAGAACAGAGTGAGAGGGAGCGCGCAGTGTTTTTGTCCCGCTCGATGACGTCACGGCTGGCTGCCTCGCGGGGGTTGGTGGAGAGAGGTCCTTACCATGCTGCAAGCTCTTGCTAGTGGCTAGAGGACTTGTAACCGCTTTTTTCCCACGCGGCTCGAGCTGGTGCGAGTATATATACAGTTCCTCGCCACTCTCTCCCTCAGATCTGGTTTCTAGAACGCACCCATCTTTTTCCCTTGCTACCTGTACCCCGCTCGCACCTGAGAATCTTTTCCTCTGCCTATCTCTCTCATTTTCCATATCTTTCACCACCTTTTATTAATATTATACCCCCTTTGGTTAACTGCAAAATCAGCTTCATGCTGGCCAGTTGTATTGTGCGTTAAGGTCTGATATAACCCATGTATGTTAGTTGTTAAGATAAGTGGATCACGAAGCATTGGTTGGCTTTCATATTGCCGCTTCCTTTAATTATTAGTGTTCTGCTGGATTAGATAATGCTAGACTAGGAGTCTGATATTATAAGGTATTGTTTCCTATGAGTGCTGGCTATAGTTAAAAGCTGCACGACATACCTGAGAACTGGAGTTGATTGAGTAAATTCTAGTCTGTGTGCCATTGAGAATAGAGCATGCACGAATGAGGGCTTTTTGCCTATACCATTCTGCACTGTTCTAGTCTCGATTGTTTGTCTTTGAGGTACGCCAGGAGAACGCTTAATACTTCGGTATTAAGGTTTCTCAAGAGAGCTACCCTTCATTATAAGGTAATATTTGACGCACAGACTTGAGATTTACACTAGGCTATGCTGCATGCCATACGCACCAGTATCTCGTATCATTGACTCTAGCTAGACTTTATCAATCATAGTAGACATTAAGTATATTAAACCAATTACTCTTTTTATGCATACCCATTTATGATTACACAAGCATTTCGCAGCCTAGTTTGATGTATTGAGACACAAACGACTTAGGCTCTTTTTGTTGATAGGAATACTGCATTGTCGTGGCGATTATTATTATTGTTGTTGTGTTTAGGATATTCTGGGCTCCGACGGCATTATATATTCTGCCTTTGTGTGTGCATAGCCTGCACGAGCATTGTTCCGCTGCCTGCCTTTTTGGGTTCCATTTCCGATACGAGCATCTTTATAGCATCTAACATTTAAAGAAGATTCCTTGTTAGTGTTGAAGGACTTTAGTGCACTTTCTTTCATGCAGGAGTGCCTGACATTTATTGATTAAAGTAACGTAAGCTGTAACTTCTCTTACCACCTTACTTTGCATACCATAACCAAGCACCTTCGGTTATAGGTAGTAATAGGCTGTTTTCACATAACATTAAGCCTAGAGTACACGCACATTTATTGAGAGTTTGATAGCCTATTATTGCATATAGAACTCTGTAGAGTATTTGTGTTCTTTGTTCACTGGGAATATACATCAGAGGTTGGAGCTAGCGCTTTCCGTTGTAACATTTATGCCATTACTAGTCCAATGAATAAGAGCCCTGATATATTTGAACCCCAGTCGTAACACTATATACTGCATCATTGAACAGGTGGGCTAATAACACTATATACTGCATCATTGAACAGGTGGGTTAACAAACGCTATCTACTGCATCATTGAACAGGTGAGTTAATATAACTATATACTGCATCATTGAACAAGTTGGTTAATAACACTGTATACTGCATCATTGAACAAGTTGGTTAATAACACTGTATACTGCATCATTGAACAAGTTGGTTAATAACACTATATACTGCATCATTGAACAGGTGAGTTAATATAACTATATACTGCATCATTGAACAGGCGGGTTAATAACACTATATATTGCATCATTGAACAGGTGGGTTAATAACACTATATACTGCATCATTGAACAGGTGGGTTAATATAACTATCTACTGCATCATTGAACAGGTGGGTTAATAACACTATATACTGCATCATTGAACAAGTTGGTTAATAACACTATCTACTGCATCATTGAACAGGTGGGTTAATAACACTATCTACTGCATTATTAAACAGGTGGATTAATAACAGTATCTACTGCATCATTGAACAGGAGGGTTAATAACACTATCTACTGCATCATTGAACAGGTGGGTTAATAACACTATATACTGCATCATTGAACAAGTTGGTTAATAACACTATCTACTGCATCATTGAACAGGTGGGTTAATAACACTATATACTGCATCATTGAACAGGTGGGTTAATAACACTATATACTGCATCATTGAACAGGTGGGTTAATAACACTATATACTGCATCATTGAACAGGTGGGTTAATAACACTATCTACTGCATCATTTAAGATGGGTAGGAGAGTATGTAGGTCGTTCTTCTGAACCTCCTTCTCCCTCATGTTTATCGCCATTGGTTATGACATTTTATGGCGTTCGCCCATTAGTTTGTTGATTTTAAGGTCTTGTGTCCCATTACTTTATCAATATCAAGACCTTTCATGCAATTTAGGAATCGATACGTTTTCGTGGCAAGCGATAGCGAGCCAGTAATTCAAGAGGAACCTGCCTTCGACCAGGACATTTTTCTACGGAGAAATGTAAGTATTTATCTTGAAGAGGGTCTTCGGGGTGTTTTTTAAACCTTGATGGAGGTCTAGGGAGCAAACTGAAATCCTCCCTTAAGATGGGGATGAGTCATTTTCTCGCTAGCTTACTAAATCAGGCTATAGGTCCCTTAACACTATCTGCCGCAACGTCTCAGGGGTTATTAGGATATTTTGTGGAATTATTTATGAGGGTTTTGATTGTTGTTGCTATTTTCGACCTAGACTAAGAAAAACGACTCCCTCTTAAAACTTAAAATAAAACAAAAATATATGAAAACGCCACCCAAACATCCTTCACGATAAACATGTACATTTTTCGGTAGAAAAATTTCCCGGCCAAAGCGTTTTTCCTATATAGTAGGTTCGCCTTCGCTCGCCCAGAAATATGCGACACTTAAATGAGGTGAAGTGTCTTATAATCGCCAAACTACTATGGCAAATGACTTAATTACAATCTAAAAACTAATGGGGATAAAGATGAGGGAGAAGGGGGTCCAGAAAGCCCTTCCTATACAGCAGCTATACCCTATTCCAAGTAAATCGTCCAAAAATCTTGATATATATACATGTGGCACTCCAAGGACTCGAACCTAGGATACTCATACTGAAATTCCGTGCATTTATGCATTACTCCATCATGACAGTTAAATCATTATGCACAAGCCTACGATTTATTATGCAGTTTCGAATCCTGCATTTTAATCTGAGCATGTACAGTAGCCCAACTAAGTTTTGCGACAAAATATTAGGTATGTGGCACCTGTCTAGTTTGCACTCCCGTCCCAAGCCTGTGTGGTCCTGTCTAGCAGAGACCCGTGGTGTCTAGGCAGCCCACACCGCCTACACTACCACAGCCAGGGCACACAGTACTCGAACACGTTGGGCGCTACATATGACAATATTGCTATCATTATTTGTTTGTATCATATTAGAAGGCTCTCTCTCTCTCTCTCTCTCTAAATATAATAGATTTACGCGCGACAAACTTTATAGATTATCACACACACACACACACACACTCACACACCAGAATGGTAAACGTCACTACTTTATAGATCCACATTGTATACATAACTTAAAATGAACACAATAAGTTGCATAGATTGTTATTTTATAATCTATTATACACTTGTTAGTGATTGTTTTAATAAGAGCCCCGGCCTCCTTAACCCTTAACTGGCGGCGCGCTACATATGTCGAGTGAAATAAATTTGGACTAAGTGGCGGTGCACGACAGCTGTCGAGCGCCATTTTCAGCACGTAATGTTGCTGAGAGAGAGAGCTGAGCGGTGGGACGAGCATAGTAACCTTATGACCGCTCCCCACGACCACCGTGGACGTACTGAACTGTATTCTACTTTCCTCCACCCTTTTTCACTCGCTACACAGGGAATTATGTAAGGAAATTACCTTATTTTAGGGTTTTTGCACTCGTGTTGCACGATCGTTGCAAGAGAACCAGTGGTCGTACAAGGATGGTTCGGGTGTCATTGGAAAGCTCTGTTTACGCCCTTTCAGAGATTGATACTTGTTTTACACTATAGGTCTTAGTTAGGCATGAAAATGAGCACGGGAACAACCCTATTTAGGGTAAAACAAAAACGCGGTGCGGTACGGTCAAATAGACCGCCTAGCCCGCCAATAAGGTGTTAACACTATACTTGGTGTTGGTGTCAGTGACATTGGCTGTAATTATTATCCTTAGCCTTTCTATAACCCAGAGAGTGCTCAAGAAACAGGTAGTAAATTTCTACATCTATTTCCTGATCTACTCATATATTTGTTTTGTTCTTTATAAGATGTTATGCGGTCAGGATTAGCTCCAAGTTCGCTGACACCGGGTATAGATTTTATGAGTTACCCTAAACGTTTATATGCATCAACTGTATTAGATGTTAATCAATAAAATGTAATTTTATACAGCTAAATGACTAAGAGACTTAATTTGTCCGAACGTTTATAGCATCTGAGGTGAAGCCAGTCATCTTGGGGGCTAATAAGTGATTGAGGTTTCCAAATGTTTGTGTGCGAACTGTTGTATGTATTCTTCCCCTGCCACCTCTTGTTTTGCCTCCTTTCATGTGTTTCTTGTTGATACTCCCTACCCCTTATGGGAATAAGGGCTGGCTACTGACTAAATTACAAACGTCAAATTAAGAGTAGTATGCTGCTGTCACATTTGTTAAATGCTTAATCATCAATCTTGTAATGGAATTTAACCGTGTTGGCTGCGTGTGTCTCGCTATCTATTAACCTTTCTTTTCCCAAGCATACGAATCGATAAACAGACAAAAAATACCTTCAAAGATATTGACATGTCTGTAAAGTTTTCGATAAATATCCACATGCATGATTGCTGATTAAAGAAGCAGCTCATGGAATAGGGCGAACTATATTACGTGAATTAGACCATGGATAATTAGTAGAAAACCAACAATTAACATTAACAGTAGCCTATACAATCAGATTGGGGTGTAGTGAAGGTTGGGGTCTTACACGATGGTCAGTTTTAGTTCCTCAATTGTTAATTTTTAACATTAACGACCTTGATTTAGGCCTAACTAAAAAGATTGCTAATTTTTCAAATGACACTAAATATAGGTTGAACTAGTGATCCTGATAACGATTCATGCTCTCCAAAAATTATTTGATACACTACCCGAATGGTGAAATACCTTGTCAGTTGATATTTAATGTAGATAAATACATGCAGTTTAGTGAACATTGGGAAATCGACAGAAATTTCAGGATATAAATTTAACAATATTTGTTTCGTTAATAATTCTATCTATCTATCTATTGCCTGACGCCGTGATCCCCGAAGGGGTGACCACGAACGAACCGCCCCCATGCACCTCTGTCCCCAGTCAGTCGACGCCCCTCCCCCCAACCAGCACCGCCTTCGTTCATGTACTTCCTCACTCCATCCTTCCACCTCTCATTCGGTCTACCTCTCCCTCTCTGTCCTTCCACCTCGCTCTCGTACAACCTCTTAGTCATTCTATCGATTTCCATACGTTCCATATGGCCGAACGATCTCAAGTTGTCCCTTTTCACACTTTCCAGCACATCTACCTCCACACCACACCTCCTTCTTACTTCCTCATTAGTCTGTCTATCCCTCCATGTAACTCCTCACGCACTCCTTAAGTAATTCATTTCCACTGCTCTCACTCTTGGTCTGAGTCTCTCAACCAACGTCCATGCTTCGCTTCCGTAAGTCAGTATCGGGATTACCGCACTGTCATGCAAGGACTTCTTCACTTCCATACTGACCACCCTATTTCTTGTTACTGCTTTCAGCGTTCCTACAACCCTCTTCCCCTGTTGTACCCTCTCCCGCACTTCTTCATTCATAGTCCCATCTTTACTCAACACACTGCCCAGATACTTAAAAGAGTTGACGATCTCCATAGCCTGCCCGTTCAGCTTCACCTCACACTCTGTGACTTCACCCCTTTCGAAGACCATAACCTTGCTCTTCCTGCATTTACCATCAAATTCCGTTTTTCGCACACTGTTCCAAACTCATTTACCAGACCCTGCAACTCCCATTCATTATCACTCATCAGAACTGTATCATCCGCAAACAGCAGTATAGGTAGCTTCCACTCAATTCCCTCCCTTTTCAGTGATACACCAACATCCACTGCTCTTGATAGTATTTCTTTCATGACTCCATCCATATATACAGTAAACAACCACGGGGACATCACACACCCCTGTTTCAAACCAACATTCAGGTCAAAGAACTCGCTCTGCTCACTCTCCACATGTACTGCCGCCTTTGCACCCTCATACATGCTCTTCACTGCTTTCAGCAACTTGCCCTCTACTCCGTATATTCTAAGTACTTTCCACAAACCTTCTCTATCCACTCTGTCATAGGCCTTCTCCAAGTCCATAAAGGCAACATACACCTTTTGTTTCTTCTCCAGATACTTCTCCACAACACAATTCAGGGTAAAAATCTGATCTACACATCCTCTTCCCTTCCTAAAACCTCCCTGCTCGTCGCCTATCCATTTCTCCGTTCTCACTCTCACTCTCTCAATCACTACCCTACTGTATACCTTCCCTACTACGCTTAGAAGACATATTCCTCGGTGGTTACCACACACTCCTCTTTCCCCTTTGCCCTTATATATGGGGACTATTATGCCAGTCTTCCAGTCATCGGGTGCACTCCCCTTCTCCCATGCTAGTTTGCACATTTTCCATACCCATTCTATCACTATCTCACCACCATACCTCAACATTTCCCCACACACTCCATCTGTTCCTGGTGCTTTCCCCAACTTCACTCTTTTCATGGCTTCCCACACTTTTTACCTCCTGATCCCCACCTCCTCCTCCACTACTTCTCTTCTTCTCCCTCCATACCATATCCAGCTATGTTTGCTGGCTCTTCATTCCTTACATTTAGCAACTCACTGAAGTACTCCCTCCATCTTTCGACTCTCTCTTGCTTCTCGCTAGCATTCTCCCATTCTTATCTTTCACACCCTTACTGTTTCCCTTGCTACCTTCCCTAACTTTCTTGAATTCTTTCCAGAACAGTTTTTTACTCTCCCTCCATTTTACACTCAGATTCCTTCCAAATTCCTCATCTACTCTTCTCTTACTTTCCTTCACTACTCTCTTCACCACCCTCTTACTCTCCACGTACCTCGCTCATTTCTGTCTCTCGGGATCTTCATTCCCTCTACTACCCAACCACTCCCTATATGCTTTCTTCTTTTCTTCCACAGCTATTCTTACCTCTTCTGTCCACCATGCTGTACCTTTCACTCCCCTCCCTATTCTCCTCACTCCACACACCTCCTCACATGCTGCACAGATCTCATCCTTAAACACCTTGCTCATCTCCTTCACTTCCTCCATAACTTCCAGGTCGAACCCACCTAGTCGTCTTTCCACTGCTCTCCTGTACTCCTCCCTGACTTCCTCCTCCTGCAACCTTTCCACCCTCCTCACCATTCCACCCTCCTCTCGCCTCCCTCCAGCTCTCCTCACCCACTTCTTTTGTATCCTAACCTTAGCTACCACTACATAATGATCAGACAGACCCCCTCCAATACCCCTATACACCCTAGCATCCATCACAGATTTCTTCATTCGTTTATCCACACATACATAATCAATCAATGACTTTCGTTCCACCACTGTCTTATCCTTCATCGTCAACATCCGTTTCCACGTGTACCTCAATAATTACGCACCATATATCTCCCGTATGAGGAGATTCAATAGCTCAATGCATTCTTGTGATGTCCGATTCCATTACCCATCTCCTTACTCAAGGTCAGGGTAGCGAGTAACCACCAGCTATATCTCAGAAGAAAACAAATATATAATTTGTCCACCAATCTGAGTGGTGACAGGGGCAAGACGCAATATCAGTGGTATCTAGATGGCTAAATAACATGGAATTAAGTAACTCAATTATTACAAAAGGTTTAGAAGTCATCGTCAGTCGTGATATGAAACCAAAATAAGCAACGCAACATTGTTTGAAATCAGAGTTATTAATAGATACCTACAGTTTAAGCGTAAATAACAACAAATGTAATTTTAAAATTTCACCCGTCGGATATAAAGGAAGCAACCTTTATTCCTATTTGAAGAACCCCCGCCAACTCGGCTAAGTGATACAATTTTAATCGTCCTGGTACTATTATGGAGCCTCTCTGACAGCATCAAAACAACTCGTGCCAACAACTCAACAACTCAATGCCCTGGTCAACAACAAATAGTCGAGCGAAATCAAGCCTGGTTTATTTGTGCCTCTTGCTTAGCTTTGGTTGACAGCTGGTGGTCTATGTTTATATCCCATCTCCTTTAATCTCTTGCGTATAGTTTTTGTAGGAGTTTGAAATTGCAAATGTTGCTTAGCTACCTCGGCGTTGGAGAATGGATGGTTATCCATATAGCCTACTGTTTAATTTTTTGGTCCTGTTATGATGTGGTTTTCCGCTTAGCTCCACTTCTATGTTGGTCTGTCATTTGTCCTTCCCACCTTTTTTGCCACCAGTAAACGTTCAGACACCCGACTCTCGCTCATCCCAACCATACTACAGCGTTCAGCAACCTTGCTGAATGGATGGCTAGGTGTGATGTGGGTAAGAGAGTATTGAGGATTTTCTGATCACCCCAGTTTCCAATAATTACAGCTTCACGTTTTTTTATTTATTTATTATTTATTTTTATTGTTACCGAAAAAAGTTCGACCTGGGAATATGTTGTGTGAAGTGTTAATGCATGGTGGGAGTGGCTGTAGATATGCATGTAATCTGTAATCAGCCAATTGCCGATATCTGAATTTTGGGTGTTTGGTTGACCTGTACGGTACCCGTCCAGCTAGTAATAGACCACCAACACTAAAAAAGACGTCGTAAGTGGCCTCTTATTCCAGATTCCTATTTATAGTGCTAGGTCTAGAGAGGCGCATTGTGTAAGAAGAATTGCGAACAATTTTCTTTCCCGCCTGTGAATGGAACCCGTGTCCTTTTGGTTGTGAACCAAGTGCGCTAACCAATATGCTACGGACCACTGTGTGTGTGTGTGTGTGTGTGTGTGTTGTGACGTCTACCAGCGTGGGCAGCATCGCCTCTCTTTAGCCACTAGCGCTCGCCAGGGACATCGAAATGGGCTACAGTTATCCGAGAATGTTGTTCTTTCTTTCCTTGTGCTCGCATAGTCACAGACAGTCCAGTGGTGGTCTTTGTTTTCGTCTGTGACAACGGGAAGTATTTTATATCATTAGTAGAATATAAGATGCATTGTGTACAGTTAAGGAGAAAGAGCGATGTGGGCAGCGTGGTGGTAATATGAGCGTGTGTATGTATGTGCTGCCTCCCTCGCTCGGAGGAGTTTTCCCGCTCGTGCGCGGGCTTTCCCGCGCCCTTGATTGGCTGGCGGATCCTGGCGCGCCCGCAACTAGCCTCCTACATGAGGGTCCCCAGGAGCTGTCCTCGTCAGGACAGGCTAGGCGCGCATGCTTCTAACATCCCTTTGCATACTCTCTCCCGATCACCCCCTTTACCACTGTCTCTCTCTCTGACCTTCTTCTTTTCCATTGCTTCTCGTCTTTATTCAATTACTTATCCCCTTGGGTTCTGCATACGGTTTCCATAGCCGGCCCATTGTATTGCATGCGCCGTCCTCAGAGATATTTACATGTACTTAGAATAGGTTTGAGGGTTCTTAGTTAGTATAGGTTAAGAACTTGTGTGTGTCTCCATTATTGATTTAGTGTTTCTGCTCTTTTAATTTTAATGCTAGACTGGGATAAGGTAACTGTAGTCGTTGTCTCCAATGTGTGTACGGTTTGCCTTTACCTACACGACTTCGACCGGTCCTGTGGTTGCCTGTGTTGTCTGTTCGGTTGCGTCCTTTGCGAGTGCAGCATTGTGTTGACTGAGGGTTTTGGCCTGTTCCAGTTCCACACTTTGCTGCCTCTTTGCTTGTCTTTAGAGGGTCGCCAGGATAGAACCAGATACTTGTGATCTGGATCTATCAAGAGAGCACCCTAGTCAATTAACGTAACTTAAAGGATGCAGTCTTAAGGACTTCGCTAGGCTACGAGACTGTCTTGCTCAACCCCAGTTCCTTACCTAGTGTAATCCAGCTAGACATTATTAATCGAGTAGACACTTATTAGTATTTAATATAAGCTCTTTAATATGTACGCATTATTATTCACAGCATTTATTAGTCTAGGTTGTTGTTGAGTTGCACAACCATAGCAGACTGTTTCGTTGATGAGGAAGTACTTCTTTTAGTGTCGAGCATTGCTACCGTTGCGCATTTATAGTATTCTCGTGTCAGTTAACATTATATGTCCTATCTTTTGGTGTATTCTATTTACACGTGTTGTGTCCTGCCTCCTGCCTTTATATAGTTCAAGATTAGATACGAGCATCTTATGAGCATCAGACTTTCTTCAGAAGCTTCCAGGTCTATGCTGTAGGACTATATTTCACTTTCTTTCAGATAGGAGTGAAGAGTTTATTGTTGTTTAGAGTAACTGTATTTAAGCATCTTTTTATTGTACTAAATCTTGCAGTGATTTAATTGATATTTCCATAGATTCCTTTTTATGCATTTTAACGTGACTTGCATCTTGTTTGTTATCAGGCTATACCAGTGTGGGTTAGCCTGAAGTAGAGTACATTTATGCCCAGTTAAGGATTCCCCGCTATCGCAGATTAACTCTGGAGGGTATAAGTGTTTTGTTCGCCGGCATATAAGTTCAAGGGTTTGGATCTAGCATACCGTTGTTGCATAGTGCCCTATTACTAGTCCAATCTTTAAGTGCCCTTGTTTTATTCGTAGCCCCGGTCGTAACAAATGGCGACCTTGCCTAGTATCTTATCTTAGTCGTCATACCAGATGTCGAAATTAGTGAACTAAGAAATAATTGCAGGATTTTTGGACATTTGTTTTTTGAGGAATATTTTGGACACGTTGGAATTTGTTTTGGCAACGTAGTATAGCACTTGAGTTGTCTTCAAGCATTTTTTTGAGTGAATAGTGCTACATGAGAGTTTAGGTACTTTTTTTTGTTATAAACGTTGAGGATTTCCGGTGGACACTATGTCGAACGACGGATCAGTGCACAGTGAGGACACAGTACGGGAAGCAGGCAAGGAGGTGGCGAAGGTGGAGTTGTCTAGGGGCGCTTGGGTGGTGAACAGTGAGGAGGATGCTCGGATATTTTTGGAGGAGCCTGTGTCAGCGGATCGTGTGTCGGAGCTAGACCGGTACGGACTACAGTGTGTAGCCACGGTCTTAGTGTTTCCCGGTACTAGCGGTTTGTCGAGAAGTGAGCTGGTTACCTGTGTGCTCGGTGGGGTGCGTGGGGCTTCGGGTGGAGCGGGAGCTGGGGCACCTTCTGCTCAGCCCCCTTCTGCTCAGCCCCCTTTCCACTCGACTCCTACTATGGCGCCCCGTCGGGCTCCGGAGCCGGGTACGTTCCCGCAGGCCGATGCCCGCTGGCGGTTGGGCATGCCTCTAGGTGATTCACGGGGTGGGTCCCCAATAGTAGCACCCCCTCCGCAGGGTTTGTCTTCCGAGATGTTGTTTCAGCTCGAATTCGCCAAACTTCAGGCTGAGGAGAAAAAGTCCATACGTGAGCAGCAGCAGCAGCAGCGGGAATCTGAGGTTGGGATGGCTAAGATTCAGGCTGAGGAGAGAAAAGCCATGTACTGTGCAGACATAGAGCTTGAGAAGTCTCGGGTGGAGTGGACAGGCCAGCGTCTCGGTTCCGGGAAACGAGGTCTTGATCAGTCTTTATCGCACCTACTTAAGTTAGTCCCTGCATTTGACGAGTCGGGTGTCACCGAGTTTTTCCTGCGTTTTGAGAAGAAGTGCCGGGAGCACCAATGGCCCGAGGTTAAGTGGGCAGTCCTTGTTTCCTCTAGGTTGGTTGGCAAAGGACTCAAGGCATATGATGCGTTGCCCTTGGAGTCTTGCATCGATTATGAGGTATTGAAGGAAGCTGTTCTGCGGGCATACGAGTTACAACCAGAGACATATAGGTTGAAGTTTCGGGGTGTTACGAAGGGTCGTGAGTGCACTTTTCTAGAACATGCCCAGGAACTGTCTGATGCTTTGAAAAATTGGCTGAGGTCAGAGAAGGTGACGACGTTCGAAGAGATTGAGCAGTTAGTCCTTCTAGAGCAATTTTTTAAATGCACAGGCGGCAACCTGACTTTGAACCTCAAAGAGAAACGTCCTAAAACTCTACAAGAGGCAGCTGAGATGGCTGACCTGAGATTATCGCTGATTCGTGGGTGCGGGTCTGCACAACGGACCGATACAGTTAACAAGGGGCGCAACACTCCACCCCCCTCCGAGACAGTGATGCATTATTTAATAACAAAAGTAAGACCAATGATTCTAATTTTGATCACAAACAGAAAGCCGTCCCGTTTAAGAAAGGTCAGGGCCCTTCCCCACCTCAGGGGAAGTCCAAGGGTGAAGTAGAGAGTTTTAAATGTCATAAAAAGGGGCATTTTGCACGTTCCTGCCCTAGTAACCAATCTGCAGCAGTCGTGTCTTTGGCTAGCAACATTGGGGTGTCTCTGAGGTCTTCTGCATTTACCCGGGGTGATATGTCAGATGCGGGGGCACAGCCAGTGAAGGAGTGTCCAGAAGGCTCGAAACCTGTCCGCGATGCTTTTTGCGACCATAGAGGGCGTGGCTGCGTGAGTTGGCCTGGTTGCAAGCATGGGTTGGAGTTGTTGCGTGATACAGGTGCATCCCAGACTCTGATGAAAAACTTTACAGGCCAACCTATAAAGGCGGCACGGGTAGTTGTGGTGCAGGGTATTAATGCTACACGGTCATACCCATTGGTTCGAGTGGAGCTGGAGGTTGATGGTGTGACACGAGAGATAGATGTTGGAATCGTAGAGAAACTGCCAGTAGAGGGCGTCGACCTTCTTCTCGGCAACGACTTTGCGGTGCCTAATTCTGAGGTTCCACCCTTAGTCGTTGCCGAGAGGGCGGCCGACGTAAGTAGGGAGGGGCAGGAGTTGGTCGAGAGGTGTCAATTACAGCAGATGGCGTGTGTTGTTACCCGATCTTGTGCATCTAAGGTGTTACAGCCTATTCCTCAGTCTCTAGACCAGCGGAGGAACGGTCGGAAGGAGAAAGCTAAAGTTGGGAAAAGTTTTGAGAGTTTTGATCCAGCGGCTCTTCTTGGCGACTCAGTATTAGCACCAATGTTAAGGTCCGGAGTGGCCCCGGAACCTGTCACATTTGGTGAAGAGTTGGGGCGTGAGAAAACTCCGAGACAGCACCGTTACTCACGTAAGCAAGATAGGATAAAACAGCCCAGTATCGGGGGAGGCCATAAGTTGCTCCGGGAGCATCTAGACAAATTGGCTCCTTCGGATATCTGTCGGTTGCAGCTAGGTGATCCTGAACTTCAGAAGTCTAGTAACGGTGCAGTTGAACTTGAGGAGGACGGGGATGCAAAGCCGGGGGACTTCTTTCGTGTGGAGGGTATTTTGTACAGGCGTTTTCTAGATCCCAGACGGAGTTGGGAGGGTGGGTCGAGAGTGGTTGACTAGTTGGTAGTGCCTAGTGTGTGCCGTGATAGCCTACTGAGGTTAGCGCATGATGTACCGTTGGCAGGGCATTTGGGTGTACGTAAGGTGTACATACTTAAAGATACTCAACATGGCTTTCGTAAAAAACGTTCCTGTTTAACAAACCTCTTAGACTTCTTCCACGATATCCTCAACCTCTACGATGAGAGTAAAGCTGTAGATATTATATACCTTGATTTTCAAAAGGCCTTTGACAAAGTTCCCCACAAATGTTTACTGCTAAAACTAAAAGCGCATGGAATACAAGACGGTGTGTTGAAATGGATAGAAAATTGGCTCAGCGACAGAAAGCCAAGAGTAGTCATAAACGGTAAGGCATCTAAATGGACCAATGTAAGTAGCGGGGTACCCCAGGGATCGGTACTAGGACCAATTCTCTTTCTAATTTACATCAACGACATAGATGAGGGTCTCACCTGCACAATCTCAAAATTTGCTGACGATATAAAAATTGCAAATAGCGTACTCTCAAAAGAACAAGTTGACGATATGCAACACAATCTAGATAAATTGTCATGTTGGGCCCAAATTTGGCAAATGAGTTTCAATGCGGATAAATGTAAAGTACTACATATCGGATACCTAAATGAGAAAGCAAACTATTCGATGAATGGCACTCAGCTTAAGAATGTAAACAGAGAAACCGATCTGGGAGTAACAATATCGAGTAACCTAAAACCGAGTCAACAATGTTCAGAAGTTGTTAAGAAGGCAAACAAAATAATTGGCTTTATAGGCAGGTCATTTGAGCATAAATCCAAAGACGTTATCCTAACCCTTTACAATTCCTTAGTCCGCCCTCTTCTGGAATACTGCGTTCAATCCTGGTGCCCTTATTACCAAAAAGAAATACACAAGCTAGAACGAGTTCAACGTAGAGTTACCAAAATGATACCTAGCCTAAAGAACAAACCATACGAAGAGCGTCTTAGAGAATTAAATCTATTTCCTTTAACCCAGCGCAGATTAAGAGGTGACTTAATTCAAGTGTTCAAAATCATCAAAGGCATCGACAATATGAACTGTAGTAAGTACTTCACTATCGACCAATCTAATTACACGCGGGGAAACGGTTGCAAAATTGGTAAATCTTTTAACTCACACGAATCTAAGAATTTCTTCTTCAATCGAGTTGTCAACTTGTGGAATGGGCTTCCCCGAAACGTTATAGACTGCATCACCGTTGATTCATTAAACTCCGCCTAGACAAATATCTCGCATCAAATCCGCGACTGACTGCGTTTGTAAATGAATAACTTTATTTTATCCCCCCCTCAGTTACTAACCCATCTGTCCCCTACTAACTTCCTAATCCTGCCACGAACATTAGTTCCAGGGCAGTAATTCCCTTTCCAATGTTTCCTTACCCACTCTAAACCACTGTTTGGACACTTGATCCTCAGTGTTTTGGAGGACAAGCAACCTAGAAGGGTCACTAGATCTGTTGTTGCTTGATTTCCTTTGTACTCCTTTGTACTCCTTTGTACTCCTTTGTAAGACGGTAGCAGCCTTGGCGAAATTGTTTTGGTGGCCAGGTATGAAGGCACATGTGGAGTCATAGGTGGCAATGTGCAGTACCTGCTAGACAGTAGGTAAACCAAACCAATTTATTTCCAAGGCTCCGTTACACCCTATTCCTGTAATCGGGCCAACATTCAGTAAGGTTATAATCGACATGGTTGGCCCTCTACCCCCTACTAGTGCAGGCAACAAGTACCTCCTCACAATCATGGATGTTGCCACTCGTTATCCGGATGCATACCCCATGCGAAATGGTACTGCTAAGACTGTTGTTCGTAACTTGCTATTGTACTGTTCTAGGTACGGGTACCCGCAGGAATTGCAGTCAGCCCAAGGGTCCAATTTTACTTCTAACCTTTTCCAACAGACCATGCAGCAGCACGGTATCAGTACAGTTGTCTCTTCAGCCTATCACCCAGAGAGTCAAGGGGTGTTGGAGAGGTGGCACTCGACTCTGAAAAGCATGCTGCGTTGTTACTGTGTTGAAAATGGCAAGGATTGGGATCTTGGGTTGCCCTATGTTTTATTCGCTGCTCGGGAGGTACCTGGTGAAAGCCTCGGGTTCAGTCCCAATGAGTAATTCTTCGGACATCAGGTCAGAGGCCCCCTCACCATGGTTAGAGAAATCTGGGAGGGCACAGCAAAACCATGTCCATGTTAAAGTATGTCCTCGAGAGCAGAGAGAGAATGCTGAGAAGCCTAGAGTTGACAGGTAGGAATTTGGTAGGGTCGCAAGCACTGATGAAGGACAGGTACGATGAGAAGACAAAACTCCGGGAGTTTAAGGTGGGGCAGGAGGTGTTGATTTTGTTACCTCTGCGAGGTCATCCGTTGTCTGCTAAGTACGCTGGTCCTTATAAGGTGGCAAAGAAGATCTCTGCCCTAGACTATCTTGTGGCTACTCCAGATAGGCGTAAAAAGAATCAGCTGTGCCATGTGAATCTGGTGAAAGAGTTTGTGAGGCGCCCCCCTGAGCCTCTCGCTGTCCCTGTGTTGACCTGCAGCGGTCATGGTGGAGAAGGAGTGAGGGACAGTGAAGCCCAGGTGGAAGATAACTGGGAGTGTCATGTCTCTGCTGACTAGTGGGCGGGGAACTCCAGACAGGTGGCTGACGATGCTCTAGTGCACCTGCCTGAGCAACAGCGTGTAACCGTGCAGCGCCTGTTTGCTTCATACCCCACTGTGTTTGCAGAGCATCCAGGCCTCACAACTCGAGTGGTGCATGACATGGACGTGGGAGATCACCCCCCATTTAAATCAGTACCCTACAGAATTTCACCCATTAAACTCCCAGCCCTCAGAGCGGAGTTAGAGTATATGTTAGAACGGGGGTTGATTGAGAAGGGGGCAGTTAGGTGGACATCTCCTGTCACTCTGCAGCCCAAGCCTGACGGGAAGGTTCGCTTCTGCATTGACTTTCGGAGATTGAACGGGTTGACTCCCACCAATGCTTATCCCCTTCCCCGTGTTGATGATAGTGTAGCCAAGATTGGTAAGGCACAGTTTCTAACTAAGGTAGACCTAGTGAAAGGCTACTGGCAGGTGCCCTTGTCGGAGCGGGCGAAGGGGGTATGCGGGTTTGTGGTTGATGGGAACACCTACCGTTGCAATGTGATGCCGTATGGCCTTAAAAATGCCCCAGCAACCTTCCAGAGTCTTATGAACGAATTAGTAGCCGACATCCCTAACTGCACTGTCTACCTAGATGACGTTATAATCTACGATGACAACTTTGAGAGTCACTGTGAGCACATAGAAGCCTTGTTTCGGAAGCTCAGTGAGGCCAGCTTGGTGGTCAATCTGGGCAAGTGCGACTTTGTCCGGCTAACTGTACAATATCTTGGGTTTGTGGTCGGGTTAGGCCAGGTGTGCCCCCCCCCCCCCCCCCCAAAAAAAAAACACAAAACAAGATACAGGCTATTAATCAGTTCCCCAGGCCGTCCACCAAGCGCCAGATCATGAGATTTTTGGGCATGATCGGTTACTATCGCCGTTTCATTCAGGGTTATTCTACTGTGTTAGCTCCTCTGACAGATTTACTAGCAAAAGACAAAAAGTTCAAGTGGGCACCTGAGTGTGAAAGGGCTTTTTCGCTGGTCAAGCACCTACTATGCACTCACCCAATCCTCAGGGCCCCTGACTTTGAAAGATCATTCCAGCTGGCAACAGATGCCAGCGGTGTAGGGGCTGGTGCCGTCTTAATGCAAACACACGAGGAAGGGTTGGAGCATCCAGTCAGTTTCTTTTCCAAGAAGTTTAATTCAGCTCAGAAAAACTACTCTGTGGTGGAGAAATAACTGCTGGCAATGGCGCTCAGGCACTTTGAAGTATATGTTCCTGCCTACGGGCCAGTCGCGGTGATTTATACCGACCACCACCCTCTTAAATTTCTGAACCAATTTCACAACCGGAATATGAGGCTGACACGTTGGTCACTCATGTTGCAAGAATATAATCTAGACATTCGCCATATTGCCGGTTGTGAGAATGTGATTGCAGACTGTTTGTTTGGGTGGAGGATCCGGCGTAGATTACCACAGGTGTGTGGGTTTGAGTGGAGGAAAACCAGGCTTGCCCCTGTAGAGCAGCCGTCAAAAACAACATTAAAATTAAATACAAAAAAAAATCACATAAAAACTCTTTCTTTTTGATAGTTAATTATAAGTTGCCAATGTTATAGCTAAAGTCCTAAGTTGAACCTGTCTTTCACTTAGTAGGCTGGGCTCTGTGAAGCTCGCTCAGGGAGCATAGCAGGCTACATTATACTATTGTGTTTGGGAGGGGTTATAAGACTTTCTTTATGTCAATATGTTGTTTTATGTAAGAATTGAGCTTTGCATTTCATTTCTGGTGGAGTGGCTATGTGTGACGGGTCTTGTCGGCATTCTGCCTTGTCAGATATGGTGTTCGCCTAATGTTGAGCGTCCTATATCTTGGGCGGGGTGTGACGTCTACCAGCGTGGGCAGAATCGTCTCTCGTTAGCCACTAGCGCTCGCCAGGGACATCGAAATGGGCTACAGTTATCCGAGAATGTTGTTCTTTCTTTCCTTGTGCTCGCATTGTCACAGACAGTCCAGTGGTGGTCTTTGTTTTCGTCTGTGACAACGGGAAGTATTTTATATCATTAGTAGAATATAAGATTCATTGTGTAAAGTTAAGGGCAGCGTGGTGGTAATATGTGCGTGTGTATGTATGTGCATTGACTCTAGCTAGACTTTATCAATCATAGTAGACATTAAGTATATTAAACCAATTACTCTTTTTATGCATACCCATTTATGATTACACAAGCATTTCGCAGCCTAGTTTGATGTATTGAGACACAAACGACTTAGGCTCTTTTTGTTGATAGGAATACTGCATTGTCGTGGCGATTATTATTATTGTTGTTGTGTTTAGGATATTCTGGGCTCCGACGGCATTATATATATTCTGCCTTTGTGTGTGCATAGCCTGCACGAGCATTGTTCCGCTGCCTGCCTTTTGGGTTCCATTTCCGATACGAGCATCTTTATAGCATCTAACATTTAAAGAAGATTCCTGTTAGTGTTGAAGGACTTTAGTGCACTTTCTTTCATGCAGGAGTGCCTGACATTTATTGATTAAAGTAACGTAAGCTGTAACTTCTCTTACCACCTTACTTTGCATACCATAACCAAGCACCTTCGGTATAGTAGTAATAGGCTGTTTTCACATACATTAAGCCTAGAGTACACGCACATTTATTGAGAGTTTGATAGCCTATTATTGCATATAGAACTCTGTAGAGTATTTGTGTTCTTTGTTCACTGGGAATATACATCAGAGGTTGGAGCTAGCGCTTTCCGTTGTAACATTTATGCCATTACTAGTCCAATGAATAAGGCCCTGATATATTTGAACCCCAGTCGTAACACTATATACTGCATCATTGAACAGGTGGGCTAATAACACTATATACTGCATCATTGAACAGGTGGGTTAACAAACGCAATCTACTGCATCATTGAACAGGTGAGTTAATATAACTATATACTGCATCATTGAACAAGTTGGTTAATAACACTATATACTGCATCATTGAACAAGTTGGTTAATAACACTATCTACTGCATCATTGAACAAGTTGGTTAATAACACTATATACTGCATCATTGAACAGGTGAGTTAATATAACTATATACTGCATCATTGAACAGGTGAGTTAATATAACTATATACTGCATCATTGAACAGGTGGGTTAATAACAATATATACTGCATCATTGAACAGGTGGGTTAATATAACTATCTACTGCATCATTAAACAGGTGGATTAATAACACTATCTACTGCATCATTGAACAAGTTGGTTAATAACACTATCTACTGCATCATTGAACAAGTTGGTTAATAACACTATCTACTGCATCATTAAACAGGTGGATTAATAACAGTATCTACTGCATCATTGAACAGGAGGGTTAATAACACTATCTACTGCATCATTGAACAAGTTGGTTAATAACACTATATACTGCATCATTGAACAAGTTGGTTAATAACACTATCTACTGCATCATTGAACAGGTGGGTTAATAACACTATATACTGCATCATTGAACAGGTGGGTTAATAACACTATATACTGCATCATTGAACAGGTGGGCTAATAACACTATACTGCATCATTGAACAGGTGGGTTATAACACTATACTGCATCATTGAACAGGTGGGTTAATAACACTATATACTGCATCATTGAACAGGTGGGTTAATAACACTATATACTGCATCATTGAACAGGTGGGTTAATAACACTATATACTGCATCATTGAACAGGTGGGTTAATAACACTATCTACTGCATCATTTAAGAGGGGTAGGGGAGTATGTAGGTCGTTCTTCTGAACCTCCTTCTCCCTCATGTTTATCGCCATTGGTTATGACATTTTATGGCGTTCGCCCCATTAGTTTGTTGATTTTAAGGTCTTGTGTCCCATTACTTTATCAATATCAAGACCTTTCATGCAATTTAGGAATCGATACGTTTTCGTGGCAAGCGATAGCGAGCCAGTAATTCAAGAGGAACCTGCCTTCGACCAGGACATTTTTCTACGGAGAAATGTAAGTATTTATCTTGAAGAGGGTCTTCGGGGTGTTTTTTAAACCTTGATGGAGGTCTAGGGAGCAAACTGAAATCCTCCCTTAAGATGGGGATGAGTCATTTTCTCGCTAGCTTACTAAATCAGGCTATAGGTCCCTTAACACTATCTGCCGCAACGTCTCAGGGGTTATTAGGATATTTTGTGGAATTATTTATGAGGGTTTTGATTGTTGTTGCTATTTTCGACCTAGACTAAGAAAAACGACTCCCTCTTAAAACTTAAAATAAAACAAAAATATATGAAAACGCCACCCAAACATCCTTCACGATAAACATGTACATTTTTCGGTAGAAAAATTTCCCGGCCAAAGCGTTTTTCCTATATAGTAGGTTCGCCTTCGCTCGCCCAGAAATATGCGACACTTAAATGAGGTGAAGTGTCTTATAATCGCCAAACTACTATGGCAAATGACTTAATTACAATCTAAAAACTAATGGGGATAAAGATGAGGGAGAAGGGGGTCCAGAAAGCCCCTTCCTATACAGCAGCTATACCCTATTCCAAGTAAATCGTCCAAAATCTTGATATATATACATGTGGCACTCCAAGGACTCGAACCTAGGATACTCATACTGAAATTCCGTGCATTTATGCATTACTCCATCATGACAGTTAAATCATTATGCACAAGCCTACGATTTATTATGCAGTTTCGAATCCTGCATTTTAATCTGAGCATGTACAGTAGCCCAACTAAGTTTTGCGACAAAATATTAGGTATGTGGCACCTGTCTAGTTTGCACTCCCGTCCCAAGCCTGTGTGGTCCTGTCTAGCAGAGACCCGTGGTGTCTAGGCAGCCCACACCGCCTACACTACCACAGCCAGGGCACACAGTACTCGAACACGTTGGGCGCTACATATGACAATATTGCTATCATTATTTGTTTGTATCATATTAGAAGGCTCTCTCTCTCTCTCTCTCTCTAAATATAATAGATTTACGCGCGACAAACTTTATAGATTATCACACACACACACACACACACTCACACACCAGAATGGTAAACGTCACTACTTTATAGATCCACATTGTATACATAACTTAAAATGAACACAATAAGTTGCATAGATTGTTATTTTATAATCTATTATACACTTGTTAGTGATTGTTTTAATAAGAGCCCCGGCCTCCTTAACCCTTAACTGGCGGCGCGCTACATATGTCGAGTGAAATAAATTTGGACTAAGTGGCGGTGCACGACAGCTGTCGAGCGCCATTTTCAGCACGTAATGTTGCTGAGAGAGAGCTGAGCGGTGGGACGAGCATAGTAACCTTATGACCGCTCCCCACGACCACCGTGGACGTACTGAACTGTATTCTACTTTCCTCCACCCTTTTTCACTCGCTACACAGGGAATTATGTAAGGAAATTACCTTATTTTAGGGTTTTTGCACTCGTGTTGCACGATCGTTGCAAGAGAACCAGTGGTCGTACAAGGATGGTTCGGGTGTCATTGGAAAGCTCTTTTTACGCCCTTTCAGAGATTGATACTTGTTTTACACTATAGGTCTTAGTGCATGAAAATGAGCACGGGAACAACCCTATTTAGGGTAAACAAAAACGCGGTGCGGTACGGTCAAATAGACCGCCTAGCCCGCCAATAAGGTGTTAACACTATACTTGGTGTTGGTGTCAGCGACATTGGCTGTAATTATTATCCTTTGCCTTTCTACACCCAGAGAGTGCTCAAGAAACAGGTAGTAATTTCTACATCTATTTCCTGATCTACTCATATATTTGTTTTGTTCTTTAAGATGTTATGCGGTCAGGATTAGCTCCAAGTTCGCTGACACCGGGTATAGATTTTATGAGTTACCCTAAACGTTTATATGCATCAACTGTATTAGATGTTAATCAATAAAATGTAATTTTATACAGCTAAATGACTAAGAGACTTAATTTGTCCGAACGTTTATAGCATCTGAGGTGAAGCCAGTCATCTTGGGGGCTAATAAGTGATTGAGGTTTCCAAATGTTTGTGTGCGAACTGTTGTATGTATTCTTCCCCTGCCACCTCTTGTTTTGCCTCCTTTCATGTGTTTCTTGTTGATACTCCCTACCCCTTATGGGAATAAGGGCTGGCTACTGACTAAATTACAAACGTCAAATTAAGAGTAGTATGCTGCTGTCACATTTGTTAAATGCTTAATCATCAATCTTGTAATGGAATTTAACCGTGTTGGCTGCGTGTGTCTCGCTATCTATTAACCTTTCTTTTCCCAAGCATACGAATCGATAAACAGACAAAAAATACCTTCAAAGATATTGACATGTCTGTAAAGTTTTCGATAAATATCCACATGCATGATTGCTGATTAAAGAAGCAGCTCATGGAATAGGGCGAACTATATTACGTGAATTAGACCATGGATAATTAGTAGAAAACCAACAATTAACATTAACAGTAGCCTATACAATCAGATTGGGGTGTAGTGAAGGTTGGGGTCTTACACGATGGTCAGTTTTAGTTCCTCAATTGTTAATTTTTAACATTAACGACCTTGATTTAGGCCTAACTAAAAAGATTGCTAATTTTTCAAATGACACTAAATATAGGTTGAACTAGTGATCCTGATAACGATTCATGCTCTCCAAAAATTATTTGATACACTACCCGAATGGTGAAATACCTTGTCAGTTGATATTTAATGTAGATAAATACATGCAGTTTAGTGAACATTGGGAAATCGACAGAAATTTCAGGATATAAATTTAACAATATTTGTTTCGTTAATAATTCTATCTATCTATCTATTGCCTGACGCCGTGATCCCCGAAGGGGTGACCACGAACGAACCGCCCCCATGCACCTCTGTCCCCAGTCAGTCGACGCCCCTCCCCCCAACCAGCACCGCCTTCGTTCATGTACTTCCTCACTCCATCCTTCCACCTCTCATTCGGTCTACCTCTCCCTCTCTGTCCTTCCACCTCGCTCTCGTACAACCTCTTAGTCATTCTATCGATTTCCATACGTTCCATATGGCCGAACGATCTCAAGTTGTCCCTTTTCACACTTTCCAGCACATCTACCTCCACACCACACCTCCTTCTTACTTCCTCATTAGTCTGTCTATCCCTCCATGTAACTCCTCACGCACTCCTTAAGTAATTAATGTGCACTGCTCTCACTCTTGGTCTGAGTCTCTCAACCAACGTCCATGCTTCGCTTCCGTAAGTCAGTATCGGGATTACCGCACTGTCATGCAAGGACTTCTTCACTTCCATACTGACCACCCTATTTCTTGTTACTGCTTTCAGCGTTCCTACAACCCTCTTCCCCTGTTGTACCCTCTCCCGCACTTCTTCATTCATAGTCCCATCTTTACTCAACACACTGCCCAGATACTTAAAAGAGTTGACGATCTCCATAGCCTGCCCGTTCAGCTTCACCTCACACTCTGTGACTTCACCCCTTTCGAAGACCATAACCTTGCTCTTCCTGCATTTACCATCAAATTCCGTTTTTCGCACACTGTTCCAAACTCATTTACCAGACCCTGCAACTCCCATTCATTATCACTCATCAGAACTGTATCATCCGCAAACAGCAGTATAGGTAGCTTCCACTCAATTCCCTCCCTTTTCAGTGATACACCAACATCCACTGCTCTTGATAGTATTTCTTTCATGACTCCATCCATATATACAGTAAACAACCACGGGGACATCACACACCCCTGTTTCAAACCAACATTCAGGTCAAAGAACTCGCTCTGCTCACTCTCCACATGTACTGCCGCCTTTGCACCCTCATACATGCTCTTCACTGCTTTCAGCAACTTGCCCTCTACTCCGTATATTCTAAGTACTTTCCACAAACCTTCTCTATCCACTCTGTCATAGGCCTTCTCCAAGTCCATAAAGGCAACATACACCTTTGTTTTCTTCTCCAGATACTTCTCCACAACACAATTCAGGGTAAAAATCTGATCTACACATCCTCTTCCCTTCCTAAAACCTCCCTGCTCGTCGCCTATCCATTTCTCCGTTCTCACTCTCACTCTCTCAATCACTACCCTACTGTATACCTTCCCTACTACGCTTAGAAGACATATTCCTCGGTGGTTACCACACACTCCTCTTTCCCCTTTGCCCTTATATAGGGGACTATTATGCCAGTCTTCCAGTCATCGGGTGCACTCCCCTTCTCCCATGCTAGTTTGCACATTTTCCATACCCATTCTATCACTATCTCACCACCATACCTCAACATTTCCCCACACACTCCATCTGTTCCTGGTGCTTTCCCCAACTTCACTCTTTTCATGGCTTCCCACACTTTTTACCTCCTGATCCCCACC
Organism: Paralithodes platypus; assembly: GCA_032716605.1. NCBI lineage: Eukaryota > Metazoa > Arthropoda > Malacostraca > Decapoda > Lithodidae > Paralithodes > Paralithodes platypus. The sequence goes on from CM064579.1 coordinate 12,475,374, forward strand.
TCCTCCTCCACTACTTCTCTTCTTCTCCCTCCCATACCATATCCAGCTATGTTTGCTGGCTCTTCATTCCTTACATTTAGCAACTCACTGAAGTACTCCCTCCATCTTTCGACTCTCTCTTGCTTCTCGGCTAGCATTCTCCCATTCTTATCTTTCACACCCTTACTGTTTCCCTTGCTACCTTCCCTAACTTTCTTGAATTCTTTCCAGAACAGTTTTTTACTCTCCCTCCATTTTACACTCAGATTCCTTCCAAATTCCTCATCTACTCTTCTCTTACTTTCCTTCACTACTCTCTTCACCACCCTCTTACTCTCCACGTACCTCGCTCATTTCTGTCTCTCGGGATCTTCATTCCCTCTACTACCCAACCACTCCCTATATGCTTTCTTCTTTTCTTCCACAGCTATTCTTACCTCTTCTGTCCACCATGCTGTACCTTTCACTCCCCTCCCTATTCTCCTCACTCCACACACCTCCTCACATGCTGCACAGATCTCATCCTTAAACACCTTGCTCATCTCCTTCACTTCCTCCATAACTTCCAGGTCGAACCCACCTAGTCGTCTTTCCACTGCTCTCCTGTACTCCTCCCTGACTTCCTCCTCCTGCAACCTTTCCACCCTCCTCACCATTCCACCCTCCTCTCGCCTCCCTCCAGCTCCTCACCCACTTCTTTTGTATCCTAACCTTAGCTACCACTACATAATGATCAGACAGACCCCCTCCAATACCCCTATACACCCTAGCATCCATCACAGATTTCTTCATTCGTTTATCCACACATACATAATCAATCAATGACTTTCGTTCCACCACTGTCTTATCCTTCATCGTCAACATCCGTTTCCACGTGTACCTCAATAATTACGCACCATATATCTCCCGTATGAGGAGATTCAATAGCTCAATGCATTCTTGTGATGTCCGATTCCATTACTCATCTCCTTACTCAAGGTCAGGGTAGCGAGTAACCACCAGCTATATCTCAGAAGAAAACAAATATATAATTTGTCCACCAATCTGAGTGGTGACAGGGGCAAGACACAATATCAGTGGTATCTAGATGGCTAAATAACATGGAATTAAGTAACTCAATTATTACAAAAGGTTTAGAAGTCATCGTCAGTCGTGATATGAAACCAAAAAAAGCAACGCAACATTGTTTGAAATCAGAGTTATTAATAGATACCTACAGTTTAAGCGTGAATAACAACAAATGTAATTTTAAAATTTCACCCGTCGGATATAAAGGAAGCAACCTTTATTCCTATTTGAAGAACCCACGCCAACTCGGCTAAGTGATACAATTTTAATCGTCCTGGTACTATTATGGAGCCTCTCTGACAGCATCAAAACAACTCGTGCCCAATAGTCAATGCCCTGGTCAACAACAAATAGTCGAGCGAAATCAAGCCTGGTTTATTTGTGCCTCTTGGTTAGCTTTGGTTGACAGCTGGTGGTCTATGTTTATATCCCATCTCCTTTAATCTCTTGCGTATAGTTTTTGTAGGAGTTTGAAATTGCAAATGTTGCTTAGCTACCTCGGCGTTGGAGAATGGATGGTTATCCATATAGCCTACTGTTTAATTTTTTGGTCCTGTTATGATGTGGTTTTCCGCTTAGCTCCACTTCTATGTTGGTCTGTCATTTGTCCTTCCCACCTTTTTTGCCACCAGTAAACGTTCAGACACCCGACTCTCGCTCATCCCAACCATACTACAGCGTTCAGCAACCTTGCTGAATGGATGGCTAGTGTGATCGTGGGAAAGAGTGTATTGAGGATTTTCTGATCACCTCAGTTTCCAATAATTACAGCTTCACGTTTTTTTATTCTATTTTTTTATTGTTACCGACAAAAGTTCGACCTGGGAATATGTTGTGTGAAGTGTTAATGCATGGTGGGAGTGGCTGTAGATATGCATGTAATCTGTAATCAGCCAATTGCCGATATCTGAATTTTGAGTGTTTGGTTGACCTGTACGGTACCCGTCCAGCTAGTAATAGACCACCAACACTAAAAAAGACGTCATAAGTGGCCTCTTATTCCAGATTCCTATTTATACTGCTAGGTCTAGAGAGGCGCATTGTGTAAGAAGAATTGCGAACAATTTTCTTTCCCGCCTGTGAATGGAACCTGTGTCCTTTTGGCTGTGAACCAAGTGCGCTAACCAATATGCTACGGACCACTGTTGTGTGTGTGTGTGTGTGTGTTGTGACGTCTACCAGCGTGGGCAGCATCGCCTCTCTTTAGCCACTAGCGCTCGCCAGGGACATCGAAATGGGCTACAGTTATCCGAGAATGTTGTTCTTTCTTTCCTTGTGCTCGCATTGTCACAGACAGTCCAGTGGTGGTCTTTGTTTTCGTCTGTGACAACGGGAAGTATTTTATATCATTAGTAGAATATAAGATTCATTGTGTAAAGTTAAGGAGAAAGAGCGATGTGGGCAGCGTGGTGGTAATATGAGCGTGTGTATGTATGTGCTGCCTCCCTCGCTCGGAGGAGTTTTCCCGCTCGTGCGCGGGGCTTTTGGCCCGCGCCCTGCTGCCTTGTGACGTCTCGGCCCGTGATTGGCCGACCATCGCGCCCATCCTGTGTAACTAGCCTCCTACATGAGGGTCCCCAGGAGCTGTCCTCGTCAGGACAGGCTTGGCGCGCGTGCTTCTAACATCCCTTTGCATACTCTCTCCCGATCACCCCCTTTACCACTGTCTCTCTCTCTGACCTTCTTCTTTTCCATTGCTTCTCATCTTTATTCAATTACTTATCCCCTTGGGTTCCTCAGAGATATTTACATGTACTTAGAATAGGTTTGAGGGTTCTTAGTTAGTATAGGTTAAGAACTTGTGTGTGTCTCCATTATTGATTTAGTGTTTCTGCTCTTTTAATTTTAATGCTAGACTGGGATAAGGTAACTGTAGTCGTTGTCTCCAATGTGTGTACGGTTTGCCTTTACCTACACGACTTCGACCGGTCCTGTGGTTGCCTGTGTTGTCTGTTCGGTTGCGTCCTTTGCGAGTGCAGCATTATGTTCACTGAGGGTTTTGGCCTGTTCCAGTTCCACACTTTGCTGCCTCTTTGCTTGTCTTTAGAGGGTCGCCAGGATAGAACCAGATACTTGTGATCTGGATCTATCAAGAGAGCACCCTAGTCAATTAACGTAACTTAAAGGATGCAGTCTTAAGGACTTCGCTAGGCTACGAGACTGTCTTGCTCAACCCCAGTTCCTTACCTAGTGTAATCCAGCTAGACATTATTAATCGAGTAGACACTTATTAGTATTTAATATAAGCTCTTTGATATGTACGCATTATTATTTACAGCATTTATTAGTCTAGGTTGTTGTTGAGTTGCACAACCATAGCAGACTGTTTCGTTGATGAGGAAGTACTTCTTTTAGTGTCGAGCATTGCTACCGTTGCGCATTTATAGTATTTTCGTGTCAGTTAACATTATATGTCCTATCTTTTGGTGTATTCTATTTACACGTGTTGTGTCCTGCCTCCTGCCTTTATATAGTTCAAGATTAGATACGAGCATCTTATGAGCATCAGACTTTCTTCAGAAGTTTCCAGGTCTATGCTGTAGGACTATATTTCACTTTCTTTCAGATAGGACTGAAGAGTTTTTTGTTGTTTAGAGTAACTGTATTTAAGCATCTTTTTATTGTATTAAATCTTGCAGTGATTTAATTGATCTTTCCATAGATTCCTTTTTATGCATTTTAACGTAAATTGCATCTTGTTTGTTATCAGGCTATACCAGTGTGGGTTAGCCTGAACTAGAGTACATTTATGCCCAGTATAGGATTCCCCGCTATCGCAGATTAACTCTGGAGGGTATAAGTGTTTTGTTCGCCGGCATATAAGTTCAAGGGTTTGGATCTAGCATACCGTTGTTGCATAGTGCCCTATTACTAGTCCAATCTTTAAGTGCCCTTGTTTTATTCGTAGCCCCGGTCGTAACAAATGGCGACCTTGCCTAGTATCTTATCTTATTCGTCATACCAAATGTCGAAATTAGTGAACTAAGAAATAATTGCAGGATTTTTGGACATTTGTTTATTGAGGAATATTTTGGACACGTTGGAATTTGTTTTGGCAACGTAGTATAGCACTTGAGTTGTCTTCAAGCATTTTTTTGAGTGAATAGTGCTACATGAGAGTTTAGGTACTTTTTTTTTTATAAACGTTGAGAATTTCCGGTGGACACTATGTCGAACGACGGATCAGTGCACAGTGAGGACACAGTACGGGAAGCAGGCGAGGAGGTGGCGAAGGTGGAGTTGTCTAGGGGCGCTTGGGTGGTGAACAGTGAGGAGAATGCTCGGATATTTTTGGAGGAGCCTGTGTCAGCGGATCGTGTGTCGGGGCTAGACCGGTACGGACTACAGTGTGTAGGCACGGTCTTAGTGTTTCCCGGTACTAGCGGTTTGTCGAGAAGTGAGCTGGTTACCTGTGTGCTCGGTGGGGTGCGTGGGGCTTCGGGTGGAGCGGGAGCTGGGGCACCTTCTGCTCAGCCCCCTTTCCACTCGACTCCTACTATGGCGCCCCGTCGGGCTCCGGAGCCGGGTACGTTCCCGCAGGCCGATGCCCGCTGGCGGTTGGGCATGCCTCTAGGTGATTCACGGGGTGGGTCCCCAATAGTAGCACCCCCTCCGCAGGGTTTGTCTTCCGAGATGTTGTTTCAGCTCGAATTCGCCAAACTTCAGGCTGAGGAGAGAAAGTCCATACGTGAGCAGCAGCTGCAGCAGCGGGAATCTGAGGTTGGGATGGCTAAGATTCAGGCTGAGGAGAGAAAAGCCATGTACTGTGCAGACATAGAGCTTGAGAAGTCTCGGGTGGAGTCGACAGGCCAGCGTCTCGGTTCCGGGAATCGAGGTCTTGATCAGTCTTTATCGCACCTACTTAAGTTAGTCCCTGCATTTGACGAGTCGGGTGTCACCGAGTTTTTCCTGCGTTTTGAGAAGAAGTGCCGGGAGCACCAATGGCCCGAGGTTAAGTGGGCAGCCCTTGTTTCCTCTAGGTTGGTTGGCAAAGGACTCAAGGCATATGATGCGTTGCCCTTGGAGTCTTGCATCGATTATGAGGTATTGAAGGAAGCTGTTCTGCGGGCATACGAGTTACAACCAGAGACATATAGGTTGAAGTTTCGGGGTGTTACGAAGGGTCGTGAGTGCACTTTTCTAGAACATGCCCAGGAACTGTCTGATGCTTTGAAAAATTGGCTGAGGTCAGAGAAGGTGACGACGTTCGAAGAGATTGAGCAGTTAGTCCTTCTAGAGCAATTTTTTAAATGCACAGGCGGCGACCTGACTTTGAACCTCAAAGAGAAACGTCCTAAAACTCTACAAGAGGCAGCTGAGATGGCTGACCTGAGATTATCGCTGATTCGTGGGTGCGGGTCTGCACAACGGACCGATGCAATTAACAAGGGGCGCAACACTCCACCCCCCTCCCCCCCCCCCCCGAGTCAGTGATGCATCATTTAATAACAAAAGTAAGAGCAATGATACTAATTTTGATCACAAACAGAAAGCCGTCCCGTTTAAGAAAGGTCAGGGCCCTTCCCCACCTCAGGGGAAGTCCAAGGGTGAAGTAGAGAGTTTTAAATGTCATAAAAAGGGGCATTTTGCACGTTCCTGCCCTAGTAACCAATCTGCAGCAGTCGTGTCTTTGGCTAGCAACATTGGGGTGTCTCTGAGGTCTTCTGCATTTACCCGGGGTGATATGTCAGATGCGGGGGCACAGCCAGTGAAGGAGTGTCCAGAAGGCTCGAAACCTGTCCGCGATGCTTTTTGCGACCATAGAGGGCGTGGCTGCGTGAGTTGGCCTGGTTGCAAGCATGGGTTGGAGTTGTTGCGTGATACAGGTGCATCCCAGACTCTGATGAAAAACTTTACAGGCCAACCTATAAAGGCGGCACGGGTAGTTGTGGTGCAGGGTATTAATGCTACACGGTCATACCCGTTGGTTCGAGTGGAGCTGGAGGTTGATGGTGTGACACGAGAGATAGATGTTGGAATCGTAGAGAAACTGCCAGTAGAGGGCGTCGACCTTCTTCTCGGCAACGACTTTGCGGTGCCTACTTCTGAGGTTCCACCCTTAGTCGTTGCCGAGAGGGCGGCCGACGTAAGTAGGGAGGGGCAGGAGTTGGTCGAGAGGTGTCAATTACAGCAGATGGCGTGTGTTGTCACCCGATCTTGTGCATCTAAGGTGTTACAGCCTATTCCTCAGTCTCTAGACCAGCGGAGCAACGGTCGGAAGGAGAAAGCTAAAGTTGGGAAAAGTTTTGAGAGTTTTGATCCAGCGGCTCTTCTTGGCGACTCAGTATTAGCACCAATGTTAAGGTCCGGAGTGGACCCGGAACCTGTCACATTTGGTGAAGAGTTGGGGTGTGAGAAAACTCCGAGACAGCACCGTTACTCACGTAAGCAAGATAGGATAAAACAGCCCAGTATCGGGGGAGGCCATAAGTTGCTCCGGGAGCATCTAGACAAATTGGCTCCTTCAGATATCTGTCGGTTGCAGCTAGGTGATCCTGAGCTTCAGAAGTCTAGTAACGGTGCAGTTGAACTTGAGGAGGACGGGGATGCAAAGCCGGGGGACTTCTTTCGTGTGGAGGGTATTTTGTACAGGCGTTTTCTAGATCCCAGACGGAGTTGGGAGGGTGGGTCGAGAGTGGTTGACTAGTTGGTAGTGCCTAGTGTGTGCCGTGATAGCCTACTGAGGTTAGCGCATGATGTACCGTTGGCAGGGCATTTGGGTGTACGTAAGGTGTACATACTTAAAGATACTCAACATGGCTTTCGTAAAAAACGTTCCTGTTTAACAAACCTCTTAGACTTCTTCCACGATATCCTCAACCTCTACGATGAGAGTAAAGCTGTAGATATTATACCTTGATTTTCAAAAGGCCTTTGACAAAGTTCCCCACAAATGTTTACTGCTAAAACTAAAAGCGCATGGAATACAAGACGGTGTGTTGAAATGGATAGAAAATTGGCTCAGCGACAGAAAGCAAAGAGTAGTCATAAACGGTAAGGCATCTAAAGGACCAATGTAAGTAGCGGGGTACCCCAGGGATCGGTACTAGGACCAATTCTCTTTCTAATTTACATCAACGACATAGATGAGGGTCTCACCTGCACAATCTCAAAATTTGCTGACGATACAAAAATTGCAAATAGCGTACTCTCAAAAGAACAAGTTGACGATATGCAACACAATCTAGATAAATTGTCATGTTGGGCCCAAATTTGGCAAATGAGTTTCAATGCGGATAAATGTAAAGTACTACATATCGGATACCTAAATGAGAAAGCAAACTATTCGATGAATGGCACTCAGCTTAAGAATGTAAACATAGAAACCGATCTGGGAGTAACAATATCGAGTACCCTAAAACCGAGTCAACAATGTTCAGAAGTTGTTAAGAAGGCAAACAAAATAATTGGCTTTATAGGCAGGTCATTTGAGTATAAATCCAAAGACGTTATCCTAACCCTTTACAATTCCTTATTCCGCCCTCTTCTGGAATACTGCGTTGAATCCTGGTGCCCTTATTACCAAAAAGATATACACAAGCTAGAACGAGTTCAACGTAGAGTTACCAAAATGATACCTAGCCTAAAGAACAAACTATACGAAGAGCGTCTTAGAGAATTAAATCTATTTCCTTTAACCCAGCGCAGATTAAGAGGTGACTTAATTCAAGTGTTCAAAATCATCAAAGGCATCGACAATATGAACTGTAGTAAGTACTTCACTATCGACCAATCTAATTACACGCGGGGAAACGGTTGCAAAATTATTGGTAAATCTTTTAACTCACACGAATCTAAGAATTTCTTCTTCAATCGAGTTGTCAACTTGTGGAATGGGCTTCCCCGAAACGTTATAGACTGCATCACCGTTGATTCATTTAAACTCCGCCTAAACAAACATCTTGCATCAAACCCGCGACTGACTGCGTTTGTAAATGAATAACTTTATTTTATCCCCCCCTCAGTTACTAACACATCTGTCCCCTACTAACTTCCTAATCCTGCCACGGACATTAGTTCCAGGGCAGTAATTCCCTTTCCAATGTTTCCTTACCCACTCTAAACCACTGTTTGGACACTTGATCCTCAGTGTTTTGGAGGACAAGCAACCTAGAAGGGTCACTAGATCTGTTGTTGCTTGATTTCCTTTGTACTCCTTTGTACTCCTTTGTAAGACGGTAGCAGCCTTGGCGAAATTGTTTTGGTGGCCAGGTATGAAGGCACATGTGGAGTCATGGGTGGCAATGTGCAGTACCTGCTAGACAGTAGGTAAACCAAACCAATTTATTTCCAAGGCTCCGTTACACCCTATTCCTGTAATCGGGCCACCATTCAGTAAGGTTATAATCGACATGGTTGGCCCTCTATCCCCTACTAGTGCAGGCAACAAGTACCTCCTCACAATCATGGATGTTGCCACTCGTTATCCGGATGCATACCCCATGCGAAATGGTACTGCTAAGACTGTTGTTCGTATCTTGCTATTGTACTGTTCTAGGTACGGGTACCCGCAGGAATTGCAGTCAGCCCAAGGGTCCAATTTTACTTCTAACCTTTTCCAACAGACCATGCAGCAGCACGGTATCAGTACAGTTGTCTCTTCAGCCTATCACCCAGAGAGTCAAGGGGTGTTGGAGAGGTGGCACTCGACTCTGAAAAGCATGCTGCGTTGTTACTGTGTTGAAAATGGCAAGGATTGGGATCTTGGGTTGCCCTATGTTTTATTCGCTGCTCGGGAGGTACCTGGTGAAAGCCTCGGGTTCAGTCCCAATGAGTTATTCTTCGGACATCAGGTCAGAGGCCCCCTCACCATGGTTAGAGAAATCTGGGAGGGCACAGCAAAACCATGTTCCATGTTAAAGTATGTCCTCGAGAGCAGAGAGAGAATGCTGAGAAGCCTAGAGTTGGCAGGTAGGAATTTGGTAGGGTCGCAAGCACTGATGAAGGACAGGTACGATGAGAAGACAAAACTCCGGGAGTTTAAGGTGGGGCAGGAGGTGTTGATTTTGTTACCTCTGCCAGGTCATCCGTTGTCTGCTAAGTACGCTGGTCCTTATAAGGTGGCAAAGATGATCTCTGACCTAGACTATCTTGTGGCTACTCCAGATAGGCGTAAAAAGAATCAGCTGTGCCATGTGAATCTGGTGAAAGAGTTTGTGAGGCGCCCCCCTGAGCCTCTCGCTGTCCCTGTGTTGACCTGCAGCGGTCATGGTGGAGAAGGAGTGAGGGACAGTGAAGCCCAGGTGGAAGATAACTGGGAGTGTCATGTCTCTGCTGACTAGTGGGCGGGGAACTCCAGATAGGTGGCTGACGATGCTCTAGTGCACCTGCCTGAGCAACAGCGTGTAACCGTGCAGCGCCTGTTTGCTTCATACCCCACTGTGTTTGCAGAGCATCCAGGCCTCACAACTCGAGTGGTGCATGACGTGGACGTGGGAGATCACCCCCCATTTAAATCAGTACCCTACAGAATTCCACCCATTAAACTCCCAGCCCTCAGAGCGGAGTTAGAGTATATGTTAGAACGGGGGTTGATTGAGAAGGGGGCAGTTAGGTGGACATCTCCTGTCACTCTGCAGCCCAAGCCTGACGGGAAGGTTCGCTTCTGCATTGACTTTCGGAGATTGAACGGGTTGACTCCCACCAATGCTTATCCCCTTCCCCGTGTTGATGATAGTGTAGACAAGATTGGTAAGGCACAGTTTCTAACTAAGGTAGACCTAGTGAAAGGCTACTGGCAGGTGCCCTTGTCGGAGCGGGCGAAGGGGGTATGCGGGTTTGTGGTTGATGGGAACACCTACCGTTGCAATGTGATGCCGTATGGCCTTAAAAATGCCCCAGCAACCTTCCAGAGTCTTATGAACAAGTTAGTAGCCGACATCCCTAACTGCACTGTCTACCTAGATGACGTTATAATCTACGATGACAACTTTGAGAGTCACTGTGAGCACATAGAAGCCTTGTTTCGGAAGCTCAGTGAGGCCAGCTTGGTGGTCAATCTGGGCAAGTGCGACTTTGTCCGGCTAACTGTACAATATCTTGGGTTTGTGGTCGGGTTAGGCCAGGTGTGCCCCCCCCCCCCCAAAAAAAAAAACAAGATACAGGCTATTAATCAGTTCCCCAGGCCGTCCACCAAGCGGCAGATCATGAGATTTTTGGGCATGATCGGTTACTATCGCCGTTTCATTCAGGGTTATTCTACTGTGTTAGCTCCTCTGACAGATTTACTAGCAAAAGACAAAAAGTTCAAGTGGGCACCTGAGTGTGAAAGGGCTTTTTCGCTGGTCAAGCACCTACTATGCACTCACCCAATCCTCAGGGCCCCTGACTTTGAAAGATCATTCCAGCTGGCAACAGATGCCAGCGGTGTAGGGGCTGGTGCCGTCTTAATGCAAACACACGAGGAAGGGTTGGAGCATCCAGTCAGTTTCTTTTCCAAGAAGTTTAATTCAGCTCAGAAAAACTACTCTGTGGTGGAGAAATAACTGCTGGCAATGGCGCTCAGGCACTTTGAAGTATATGTTCCTGCCTACGGGCCAGTCGCGGTGATTTATACCGACCACCACCCTCTTAAATTTCTGAACCAATTCCACAACCGGAATATGAGGCTGACACATTGGTCACTCATGTTGCAAGAATACAATCTAGACATTCGCCATATTGCCGGTTGTGAGAATGTGATTGCAGACTGTTTATTTGGGTGGAGGATCCGGCGTAGATTACCACAGGTGTGTGGGCTGGAGTGGAGGAAAACCAGGCTTTCCCCTGTAGAGCAGCCGTCAAAAACAACATTAAAATTAAATACAAAAAAAATCACATAAAAACTCTTTCTTTTTGATAGTTAATTATAAGTTGCCAATGTTATAGCTAAAGTCCTAAGTTGAACCTGTCTTTCACTTAGTAGGCTGGGCTCTGTGAAGCTCGCTCAGGGAGCATAGCAGGCTACATTATACTATTGTGTTTGGGAGGGGTTATAAGACTTTCTTTATGTCAATATGTTGTTTTATGTAAGAATTGAGCTTTGCATTTCATTTCTGGTGGAGTGGCTATGTGTGACGGGTCTTGTCGGCATTCTGCCTTGTCAGATATGGTGTTCGCCTAATGTTGAGCGTCCTATATCTTGGGCGGGGTGTGACGTCTACCAGCGTGGGCAGAATCGTCTCTCGTTAGCCACTAGCGCTCGCCAGGGACATCGAAATGGGCTACAGTTATCCGAGAATGTTGTTCTTTCTTTCCTTGTGCTCGCATTGTCACAGACAGTCCAGTGGTGGTCTTTGTTTTCGTCTGTGACAACGGGAAGTATTTTATATCATTAGTAGAATATAAGATTCATTGTGTAAAGTTAAGGGCAGCGTGGTGGTAATATGTGCGTGTGTATGTATGTGCTGCCTCCCTCGCTCGGAGGAGTTTTCCCGCTCGCGCGCGGGCATTCCAACGCCCTTGATTGGCTGGCGGATCCTGGCGAGTCCTAGGGGCCTGCTGCCTTGTGACGTCTCGGCCCGTGATTGGCCGACCATCGCGCCCTTGCGGGCTCCTGTGTAACTAGCCTCCTACATGAGGGTCCTCAAGAGCTGTCCTCGTCACGACAGGCTTGGCGCGCGTGCTTCTAACATCCCTTTGCATACTCTCTCCCGATCACCCCCTTTACCACTGTCTCTCTCTCTGACCTTCTTCTTTTCCATTGCTTCTCGTCTTTATTCAATTACTTATCCCCTTGGGTTCTGCATACAGTTTCCATAGCCGGCCCATTGTATTGCATGCGCCGTCCTCAGAGATATTTACATGTACTTAGAATAGGTTTGAGGGTTCTTAGTTAGTATAGGTTAAGAACTTGTGTGTGTCTCCATTATTGATTTAGTGTTTCTGCTCTTTTATTTAATGCTAGACTGGGATAAGGTAACTGTAGTCGTTGTCTCCGATGTGTGTACGGTTTGCCTATACCTACATGACTTCGACCGGTTCTGTGGTAGCCTGTGTTGTCTTTTCGGTTGCGTCCTTTGCGAGTGCAGCATTGTGTTGACTGAGGGTTTTGGCCTGTACTAGTTCCACACTTTGCTGCCTCTTTGCTTGTCTTTAGAGGGTCGCCAGGATAGAACCAGATACTTGTGATCTTGATCTATCAAGTTAATTAACGTAACTTAAAGGATGCAGTCTTAAGGACTTCGCTAGGCTACGAGCCTGTCTTGCTCAACCCCAGTTCCTTACCTAGAGTATTCCAGCTAGACATTATTAATCGAGTAGACACTTATTAGTATTTAATATAAGCTCTTTGATATGTAAACATTATTATTCACAGCATTTATTAGTCTAGGTTGTTGTTGAGTTGCACAACCATAGCAGACTGTTTCGTTGATGAGGAAGTACTTCTTTTAGTGTCGAGCATTGCTACCGTTGGGCATTTATAGTATTCTCGTGTCAGTTAACATTATATGTCCTATCTTTTGGTGTATTCGATTTACACGTGTTGTGTCCTGCCTCCTGCCTTTATATAGTTCAAGATTAGATACGAGCATCTTATGAGCATCAGACTTTCTTCAGAAGTTTCCAGGTCTATGCTGTAGGACTATACTTCACTTTCTTTCAGATAGGAGTGAAGAGTTTATTGTTGTTTAGAGTAACTGTATTAAAGCATCTTTTTATTGTATTAAATCTTGCAGTGATTTAATTGATCTTTCCATAGATTCCTTTTTATGCATTTTAACGTAACTTGCATCTTGTTTGTTATCAGGCTATACCAGTGTGGGTTAGCCTGAAGTAGAGTGTATTTATGCCCAGTTAAGGATACCCCGCTATCGCAGATTAACTCTGTAGGGTATAGGTGTTTTGTTCGCCGGCATATAAGTTCAAGGGTTTGGATCTAGCGTACCGTTGTTGCATAGTGCCCTATTACTAGTCCAATCTTTAAGTCCCCTTCTTTTATTCGTAGCCCTGGTCGTAACAGTGTGATTCTGTAAATTAGAATTTAAATTATTTCACTGAACTTTGCCTTCCGCTTCTGTGTGTGTGTGCGGGGGCGGACTTTAGTCTGTGTGCAATTTTGGCGCAATATTGGCTCTGAGAGAGAGTGTGTGTGTGTTAATCTACAAATACTGTAGCGTGAAAATCGATTGATATTAACCTCAGAGAGAGAGAGAGAGAGACAGAGACAGAGACTTCTAATATGATACAAACAAATAATGATGGCAATATTGTCATATGTAGTGCCCAACGTGTGCGAGTACTGTGTGCCCTGGCTGTGGTAGTGTAGGCGATGGGGGCTGCCTAGGCACCACGGGGCTCTGCTAGACAGGACCACACGGGCTTGGGACGGGAGTGCAAACTAGACTGGTGCCACGTACCTAATTTTGTGGCAAAACTTAGTTGGGCTACTGTACATACATTCCAACTGTGCTATGGTATCCCAATGTATAGACGAATGAAAGGATTAATTAATGGGGCATTTAACCCTAGGGAAGGCCTGCTATAAATTGCTCCTGATTATAACATGTTTTCCCCATTTGTTTGTTGATTTTAAGACCCTTCGCCACATTTGTTTGTTGATTTTAAGACCCTTCGCCACATTTGTTTGTCAATGTTTTGACCTTTCGTGCTATTTAGGTGTCAATATTTTTCCTGGCTAACGATAGTGAGTCCATAATTTTGTAAGAGTCGGCCTTCGGCCGGGACATTTTTCTTCCAAAAAATGTACAAATTAACCCTTCTTTAGCGGAGGCGGACTTAAGTCCGCCTCTAAAAATCTGGACTATGTGGCGGGGGCGGACTTTAGTCCGTGTGCAATTTTGGCGCAATATTGGCTCTGAGAGAGAGCCGAGCGGTGGGAGGAGCGTAGGTTACCTCATGACCGCTCGCCACCATTGCGGCGGGCCTACTGACATGTACTCCACACTACTCCACCCTCTCTCCCTCGCTACACACGTAATTATGTAGCGAAATGACCGTATTTTAGCGATTTTGCCCTTCGCTTGCACGATCGTTGCAAGACAACCAGCCATCGTAGAAGGATGGTTCGGTTGTCATTGGAAAACTCAATTATCGCCCTTTCATGGATAGATATTTGTATTACGCTCTGGCTCTTGTTTATGCATGAAAAAGAACACGGAAACAAGGCCATTTATGGTATAAACCCCCCGCTGGGCGGTACGGTCAAATATACTCCACCACCCGCTCTTAAGGTGTTAATCTAAAAGTGGGGATCTAATGGATGTGTTTTAAGCTTGATGAAGTTCTAGGGAGGAAACTAATAAATAAATACCAAATACATATATGAGCAAATATATACGCCCATCCGCCTTTAACCTTTATAACTAAAAAACGACTAGATTTATCGAGTTAATATTATAGTCGATTTATTATAGGTAGGGCAATATTCTTGAACCCTAACCTTAACCTCTATAACTCATTCAACACTAGAGTGATCGATTTATTATTTCTACCATAAAGGAAGGAACAGCCATGGACAAGGTGTGGCAATATATAGCCCATTTGTTCTAGCCCTTTTTTTTTTTTTTTTTTGTTTTTTTTTTTTTCTATGTGATTGAGGGAGGCAAAAGGCATAATGAGAGACATACGTTAGGGGTCACGTTTTCTGGCCTTCCTACAAGTAATGGACTACATCATTGCGCAGATAGAGAGGGCATTGTTGAGTTTAGGGTTTTTAAGGTTTGGTCAAGGTGATTTTTTTTTTTAGTGTTTGTGTTGTTTTACTTTTGTTCTCCTGTGCTAGAATAGTAGAATATACCCGACCCAAGTAAAGAGCGAGGTATAGGGATCGACTGAAAACAAAAACAAACATCTAGTGAAAGTAGCCAGGTAGAAGTATTATTATTTGATCATTTTACAACATATAATGTGATAAGTTCGTCGTCTAGTTAAGGGGAAATTTCCACTTGAGGGATTTTTTCTGAACCCCTTGTTTCCTCATGTTTAGCTCCATTCATTTTGAGATTTTAAGACGTTCGCCCCATTAGATTATACATATTAAGAACTTTCGCCCAATTTCTGTCAATTTTAAGACCTTTCGTGCCATTTAGTCGATTTTTTCCTGGCGAGCGATAGCAAGCCTATAACTTCAGAGGAACCGGCCTTCAGCCAGGACATTTGTCTACCGACAAATGTACATGTTAATCGTGAAATGGGTGTCTAAGGGGTGTATTTTGTCTAGCTTGATGGAGGTCTAAGGGACAAACAAAAAACCTCTCCTTATTTTTGTTTTCACCAACCAACTTTACTTCTAAACTCAATCAATGAAATTAACAATTACGTGTGGCACTCCAAGGACTCGAACCTAGGATACGACTAGGATATTATAGGAACAATGGACATGGAGCCAGCATAGGATAGTAGAATAGACCGGACCCCGCTCCTGAGGGCCAGTAAGTAAGGGGTGACCATCCAATCAACCCTTCATGCATTATTAAACAGCTGACGTGGACAGACATGTGTTTGGTGGAGGTGTTGAAGTGGAGGTCGAGGATGAGGGTGAAGAGAGGTGTAGGAGGAGTGGTAGAGGATGAGGTGGAGGAGGAAGAGGTGGTGGAGAGGGGGAGGTAAGGAGAGGAGAATGGAGGGTGAAAGACTAAGCAGAGAAGGATAGTGAGATGATGAGGTGGATGAGGAAGGAGAGGAGAAGGGTGAGATGGATGATGAGGGTGAGGAGAGGTGGAGGAGGAAGAGAGGAGGAGGTGGTGGTGGAGGAGTGTGTGGAGACGAAGAAGAGAAAGATAGTGAAGTGGATGAAGAAGAAGAGGAGGAGGAAGGTAAAGAGAGGGGAAGAACAGAGAGATGATACTGTTACGCTAGCCAGCTGTTCAGAATGCTCTCGTACTCGCTAGCGCTCGCCAGGGCAGTGAAATGGGCTATGATAGTCGTAGAGCGACCCTCTTTCTTTCATAGTGTTTAAGTTGTCACAGACAGTTTAGTGTTTGCCTTTTTTCTTGTCTGTGACACCTTGCAATGAAAGAGATAAGGGAGAGCGAGGTGTAGTGCGTGTGCGCGCGTTCCCTTCCCGGCCTCCCGCTTGTCGGTGAGTGGCTGAACAGGGTCACGTGGGCTTTGTATCTGTGACGTAGTGGCCTGTGATTGGTCGCCACCCTCCTAGCCCAGTGGACGGGCTCCTACCCTCCTGACTCCCGCAGAGCACGGCGCCGTGAGGTTGCGTCTACATCCCTTTGCATTCTGTTCCCCAATAACCACCTACATACTACTGTTTCTCTCTCTGAACTTCTTCTTTTCCATACTTCTATGCTTTGCAGTCAATTACACATCCCTTCTGGCCCCTCGCAAGCGACATTCACTGTCCGCCAGTCGTATTACAATCTCCTGCTCTCAGATATTATTATGTACCAGCTTAGCAAGGTTTAGAGTCATAGATTTCATACTCTAGGGTGCTTTTCAATATTGTTTGTTCTCCTCCATTATTTAATGCTAGGCTGTGGTGGGTATCTGTTCTCGTTGTCAGTGTTGTGTATACGGCTCGCTACAGCCTATACGACTTCGACGGTGCTGGGTAGCCTGGTGGCCAGCCCTTTTGGAAATTTCCTTTGCGAGTGTAGCATTGTGCTGGCAGAGGGCTTTTGCCTACTCCTGCCAGTATATTGCTAGCTCTTTGCTTGACTTCTTGGGGAGTGTCAGGGCAAAACCAGGTACGAGAGACCTGGACTTACCAAGAGAGCCTACCGGTCAATAACGTAAGATAGGGAGATATCCTTAATGGTGGCACTAGGCTAGGAGCATGCTTGGCTCTACCTAATTTCCCATACCCTGATACCACAGCTAGACTTTATTAATAGAGAAGACAATGCATACTTATTAACTCTTATCACGTGTGTTTTAGTATTATTCACGGTATTTTTTTTTTTTTTTTTTTTTTTTTTTTTTTTTTTTTCTATATTCCAACTACTCCCTCTCGGGCATAGGCTGAGAGCCTGTACATTCCACCGCTCAACACGGTGAAGCCCGTGAGGTCTTGTTCCAGCCTGGGGAGTGAGACATGTGAAGCATCCATCATGGCTCAAAGCAGCTCCATCTCTGAAGCGGCTGGGTGCTTCGCTCAAGTGCTTCACCGTCTCACCCTCCAGACTCAGACCCTCACTCTCAGAATGCCACCTATTGAGCAGTGAACTCACTAGGCATTGTCCCCCTGTAACATATTTTGAATATGGGAATATTCATACAGTGTTATTTAATCAGGGAACAATGAGGGTATTTTTTTGGCATTTCGGTGGGCTTTGTGGTAATGCACTGATACTAGGTACAGCACAAATTCAATCCCAATAATATCTTCCCATTGACATATCGGGATTTGAACCCGGGTCCATTGGATTACCAATCCAGTGGCATGACCACTCCACCACACCTCCCCACACCTAGGTTTAGCCTAGGTTGTTGCGCAGGGCACAACCGTTGATGGCTGTTACTTTATTTAAGGAAGTACTGTTTTTGAGTTGCTGTTATTATTACTGTCACAGAGTTGTTGCATTCTCGTGTTTTCCATTATATATGTCCTGCTTTTTGGTGTATTTAAGATACACTTTTCATATCCTGCCTCTTGCATTATTACAGTTCTATATTCTACGAGCATCTTAGAGCATCAGACGTTTGCAGAAGCTTCCAGGTCTGTTTGCTGTAGGACTAGACTTCAAGTGCTTTCATATAGCATTGAAGGGTTTTAATGTTGAGTTCAGACTAACATTAAACGTAACGTAAGCATCTAATCTTTTATTACATTTTGTCATAGTTTATTAAAGCTTCTGTTAATACTTGAGAGCATTTTATTAACGTAATTACTTCTTGTTGTTTGCAGGCTTTGCCATTGCTGGAAAGACTTAGTAGAGTACACTTATCCCTTGTTAATTGATACCCCGTTATCTAGCATATTAACTCTAGAGGGTTTATGTGTTTTGTTCACCAGCTTAATAGTTCAAGGGTTTGGAATTAGCGTACCGTTGTTGCATACTTAGCCTATATTGTAGTCCAATACTAAGTGCCCTTGTTTATTCAGTTGTGCTGGTCGTAACAATACTGAATAAGTAAATGTGTGCAGTAGGTAAGTACTAATTAAACTGTATGATATTATAATATGTATAAGGGACAGGGGTTCTTGTAGCGAGGCTCCAGTCCTGACGTTATTCTTGACTTGAAGTGTGCTGGCTTAATAATCCAACAGAGTTGATAGCTAGCCTATGAAGTCCTATTATAATAACTAAAAACAATTATCGTGTCGAGGGAGAGATTGAACAAGTTGATGAAGTGTATATATATATATATATATATATACAGTATATGTAATGATATATCTATATATATATATATATATACCGTATACTGTATATATATAATTATATAATATACTGTATATATATATATATATATATATATATATATATATATATATGTTAGTAAAGCCAGGTAATACATTTTCTTTAATACATACGAGGTTGAAAGAAATGGCAATTTCTGCGTTGGAAACTTTATTATTCAAAGTTTCCAGGTCTCTGATGACTTTCCGCTGGGTGGCAGGAAGTAGATGAATGAGATTAGCAAAATTCATGGTGATACAGGGTTACATTAATGTACATGATGATACAGGATATACGACGCATTTCACTGGACAACCAGCATTATCAAGTAAGGAAAGAATGATATAAAAGGTAAACAGGAAGGGTATATATAGAGGGTGGAGGATCAGAGGAGGCAAAAATCAGGGGGCAAAAGTCTGCTATTGGTGGAGGGGTATTCTAGGAAAGAAAAAGGGAGAACAGCTTCACGCATGCGCACTGGATGCGGGAAGGTGGTGGTCGATTGGCGGGGTCGAAGCTGATTGGCCGTGTGTCGAGGGGCGTGGCCTAAGTTGCATAGTACGTGTGGCGCCGGCAGAAGACGAAGCTTAAGGAGGTAGCGCGGGGGGCTGCGTCAAGGGCACCGGGGGTCGAGGAGGGGCGTTAGGTCCTGTAGGAAAGTGCCTTTTGGCAGAAGGAAGGATCTGAAGGTCCAGAGTTTGGTTGTTGATGTTGGGATGTAAGGCTTGGATATATAATGCTTCGAGTATAGGTAATCTCCTTAGGTCACTTTCTTTATCGAGTATGGTGGTGTGTTTCTCTAACTCGTTGCGTGTGAGGTGGGGGTGGTTAGGGGTGAGATAGTGGTCTTTGATGGCTCCAGCCTGAAGGTGAAGAGTTAACCGACGTGAACGACGAGTCTGCATCACACCAATATAGGAATGAGGTCCACAGTCCTCATAATTACAGGTATGTTGGTAAATGACGTGATCGTCGGTCACCGGGCTCTTTATCTTGGTGGAAGCTGGTTTGTTGCGGAGAATGAGGTTGGAGGTCTTGGGGGATTTGTAATAAATTATTAATTTGATTTTGTTTTCCGGGTTGGTTGGGTGGACATGCTTGGAGATTATTTCTTTTAAGACGGCCTCGTCATTTTTGTGTTCATTTGACATAAAATTGCGGTAGAAGATCTTAATTTCATTGGGGGGGTCACTGTTGGGAGGGCTTTGGGTGTACCATTTTTCAAGATGGTGGTTGATGGTGCTGGAGATGTCGGAGTTGGAATATCCGTTATTCACTAAAACTTGGGATAGTCTTTCTAGTTCCTGGTGGAACTAGGCCCAGGTAGAGCAGTGCGTGAGGGCTCTTCTTACATAAGCGGAGATGGAGGATAGAAGATAACGGCGGGGGCATTCACTATCGCCGTTGAGGCATTGTCCTGTGTTAGTTGATTTAGTGTAGACGGTGGTTTTGAACCCATGGTCGTTCAGAGCTACGAGGATGTCGAGGAAGGGGAGTTGTCCATTGTTTGATTTTTCAAAGGTGAAGTTAAGTCCGGAGGAGGTCATGAAGCGACGCTGGAACTCCTGTAGTTCGTGGAGGTCCTTGATTTGCACGAAGATGTCATCCACGTATCTACAGTAGACGGCGGATCGTTGGGCAGCTAGGAGCTCTTCCTCGATGGTACCCATAAAAAAGTTCGCAAAAAGAACTCCTAGGGGGCTGCCCATCGCCACGCCGTCTATCTGCTTGTACATGTTGCCCCGGGGGCAAAGGAAGGGGGCCTCCTTGGTACATAGCTCCAGCAGTGTTTTCAGGGCCTTCTCCGGGATGTCCAGTGTTGGTGTATCAGGGCAATGGTAAATTCAACGTAGAATCATGTCAATGGTCCTATCCACTGGCACGTTGGTGAACAGGCTTTCTACGTCGAGGGAGGCGATTGTGTGGTTGTTGTTCCGGGGGGCGTCTCGTAAAATTTCCAAGAAATCGTGGGCTGAGTTAAGGTTGTATTGGCAGGGCATGTAGGGGGTGAGGATGTTGTTCAGGGCCTTAGCGATCTGGTAGGTGGCAGTGGGGATCTGGGAGATGATGGGGCGGAGGGGGTTCCCAGGTTTGTGTGTTT
Organism: Paralithodes platypus; assembly: GCA_032716605.1. NCBI lineage: Eukaryota > Metazoa > Arthropoda > Malacostraca > Decapoda > Lithodidae > Paralithodes > Paralithodes platypus. The sequence continues at coordinate 12,495,819 of CM064579.1, forward strand.
TGATGGTTCCGTACGCATAACCAGGGGTATATTCTCCGACGAGTTTTTTAAGGTGGACCCCTCCTTGTTTGGCGTTGATGGCGGTGATGGTGGTGTTGGCAGTACGTTTGATTTCGTCGGTTGGGTTGCGGGTGATCCTTTTAAATTTGGTTTTGTCACTTAAGATGACGTCCATTTTCCTAAGATATTCCTCCTTGTCATGAATCACGAGGCAGGAAGCTTTATCCGCACGACGGATGATGATGTTGGGGTTGTCTCTTAATTGTTTGGCAGCTTGGAAGTGTTGTTTGTTGAGGATTTTGCTATGGTGAATTCCTCTGGTTTTGGCGGCTTCAGCGAGGAGAGTGGGTTGTAGGGCGGAAGTAGTGGTGACCTTGCCATCCTTCTTGAGTCGTAGGATGTTGTTCAGGGGGATTTCTGTTTCTAGGCGTTTCCGATGGGGGCCAGGTTTGGAGCTGTAGTGGCAGTTGAGGCCCTTGTTGAGGAGGTCTTCTTGGTCCAGGGTCAGAATGGTGTTAGTCAGGTTTATGTATCCTTTTTTTGGTTTGGGAAGTTTTATGTTTCCGCCATAAAGACGTGCAAGCTTTTTTATGGTTGTGTTTTCGGCTTGTCTTCTGTGTTGTTCAAGGAGTTGTTCGAGGGCTGTGTTGATTTCGGCTTTGAGGTGGTCTGGAGGGGTTTCGTCTTCCCAAATCCGTAGAACAGCATCTCGTTCTTTACGAAGGTTTTTGGGGAGCTCTCGTTTTTCAATTATTTCGTCCTTCACCAGTTCTTCACGAAACTGGAGGGAGCTGGTACGATGTCTGGCATTCTCGTGAAGTTTTATGTTAGTAAAGCCAGGTAATAAATTTCTTTAATACATACGAGGTTGAAAGAAATGGCAATTTCTGCGTTGAAAATTTTATTATTCAAAGTTTTCAGGTCTCTGATGAGTTTTCGCTGGGTGGCAGGAAGTAGATGAATGAGATTAGCAAAATTCATGGTGGTACAGGGTTACATTAATGTACGTGATGATACAGGATATACGACACGTTTCACTGGACAACCAGCATTATCAAGTAAGGAAAGAATAATATAAAAGGTAAACAGGAAGGTATTATATAGAGGGTGGAGAATCAGAGGAGGCGAAAATCAGGGGGCAAAAGTCTGCTATTGGTGGAGGGGTATTCACCATAGCAAAATCCTCAACAAACAACACTTCCAAGCTGCCAAACAATTAATCCGGGAGCTGCGGGGAGACTTAAGAGCTCCCCCGGCGGACTGCGGGAAGACTCTTAAGAGCAGAGCTTTTGAACGTGTACCAAAACCATGCGTTTATAGCCAGGCAGCTGAAAATTGGTGTGGGTATAGTACTACATGTCAACTCTCGACACCACCCCGCCAAACGCTCGCCCCGCACTTGTGCAAGCACCACCGCGCCAGTAACCAAGCACTACTCATGGAGCCCACACGTCCCTCACGCTCGCTCCCTGATGACACAACCAGCCCTCCTTCTGGTGGTGTTAGCCGCCGTGGAAGGCAGAGGGTGGCTGCTAAAGACCCTAGCTACCAGTACGACACGCCCTACAGCTCGGAGGACGAAACACCAGCACCCAAAGCACGAAAAACACGTGCAAGCACGGCAAAGGTAAGAGGTCATTGGTGTTTCGGGACACTGCCACCACGACCCAGGCCACTGCAACAACCACTACCACCACCACTGCCACCACTGCCACCCCTGCCACCCCTGCCACCGGTACCAGCGATGCAGGAGGCCGCCCTAGGGCTGCAGAACCTGCGGGGGCAGGAAAAATTAAAGGCACGGGCGTAGGGAAGAGAACCCGTACGCCAGCCACAGTGACCCTACCACGACCACCACCACCAGCCGCCCCTGGCCCGGCTGCCCCTGCTGCCCCTGCCGCCCCTGCTGCCCCTGCTGCCCCTGCGAAAGGAAAAGGGAAGGGGAAGGGGAAGGGGAAAGGGAGAGGGAAAGCGACTGCTGGCCCTGCTGGCCCTGGTGTCCCTGCCGGCCCTGCTGCCCCTGCTGCCCCTGCCGCCCCTGCCCAAGGAACAGAGAGAAGGGCGACAGGCACCACCATCATCTTGCCTGCCTCCAGGGCCACAAGACCACGCACCACTGCTGCCCCTGCCGCCGCCCCTGCCGCCGCCCCTGCCACCGCCTCTGCCACCGCCTCTGCTGTCCCTGTCCATAAGACTCCCGTACGTGCTAAAGTGACCCGGAAAACTCGGACACCATCAAAGTATGCCGCCCTGCTGTTTGATGGTGATTCGCAGGGCATTGGCAGCCTGGGTTTCGACGACGAATCCCTAGCACGGGACCAAGGGTGTGGGGATTTGGGAGTGGACAGTGGGAGTGAGTCCAACGTCGGTGACGAGAATGAGGAAGGGCATCGTCTGTCAATTGAAGAGGAGGGTGATGATGATGCAGTGCTGTATCGCGACCATGGAAGCGATATTTCAGACGCTGAAGGAGACGCAGACGACATTCCGATCCCTGGGCTGCCTTCGTTTGATTGGTCTGACGGGGTCAATTTTGTACCTGACGTGCCCCAGTTCAATCCTGGGACGTCAGGAACAACTGACGACTGGCTCTGTGATGATCAAGCGAACGAAAGCGATTTCTTCCTCGCTTTTTTTTATATGGAGGTAATGACGTACATCGTTGCCCAAACAAACGCCTACTACAGGTGGGTGTTTGGCAGATTGGACGTAATTTCTCCAAAAGCGAGAATACGAGGCTGGGTGGATACGACTGTGGAAGAATATATGACGTTCTTTGCCTTGTTGTTTCTCATGCCTCTGATCAAGAAGCATGTGTTGCAACACTATTGGAAGCACGACCCTCTCATCGCCACCCCAACTTTCAATAAGTTCATGACTCGTGACAGTTTTTTTGGCTGCTAAGATTTATGCACTTTGCAGACAACGACAATCCTAACAGGATTGACAGGATATGGAAAGTTCGGGATGTGTTCACCATGTTGTTGGAGAGGTATAGGAAATACTTTTACCCCTTCCTCAATTTGGTGATTGATGAGTCGCTCGTGCTCTTCAAAGGACGTCTTGTTTTCAAGCAGTATATCCCCTTGAAAAGGCATAGGTTCGGAATCAAGCTCTTCGTTTTGTGTGACTGTGAAACTGTAATAGTGCTTGACATGATCGTGTATGCAGGCACTGACATTGACATACCGAAAGCCGCTGCCAATGACCCCATGGGCATGTCAGGTGCCATCGTCAGGAAAATGTTGGCACCTTACCTGGGCAAAGGCCACATCATCTACACTGACAACTGGTATACTTCTCCTGCTCTCTGCCAGTTTCTTCATGACAACCAAACGGGGTCATGTGGGACTGTCAGAAAGACAAGAAAGTTTATGCCTAAGTTCACCGGTAATGTCATTCCTCTTACAGATGCCTCCTCCAGTGACACACCTTCAGAAGACGACCTGGCCCAGGAACATCGCGAGAGGCATGTGCGAAGAAGGCGACGAAAGGGGCAGAAATACAAGCAGCTCGAGAAGTGTGGGAAAGTGATAGCCCTGAAGTGGAAGGATAAACGAGACGTCCACCTGCTTTCCACCGTCCACACAGGTGCCCAGGTGGATTCTGGCAAAATCCACTACCGAACCAGGAAGACCATCTACAAGCCCGACATGGTAGTGGACTATACCAAGAACATGCGCCTGGTGGACAAGTCTGACTGTCAGCTGTCAGGCGTTGAGTATCTGAGGAAGACTGTGAAGTGGTACCACAAGCTCTTCCTCCACCTAGTTGATATCACGATGCTCAATGCCTACAACTTGTGGTTGGTGAAGAAGGATATGTCCCCAAACCAGAAGCTGAAATTCCGGGAGTTCGTCTACAACGTCTCATACCAACTCCTGGAAAAGTATGGCACCACCACTCACAGACGTACGGCATGGCGTGGGGATCACGTTCCTGACCGCATCCAGCTGGGTGTCGAAAGACACTACCAAACCAACACCGAGCTGATTGGCACTCGTCACAGGCAGGCGCAGTGCACCATCTGCAGCTCCAGTGTCAGGAAACCCCATGTCACCAAAAGAGTCACCTCAATGTGCGCCGAGTGCAAAGTTCCACTCTGCCTGGGTGACTGCTTCAGGGACTACCACACCTTCAAGAGTTATTGAGTGTCGCCCCCTGCCCTGCCCTGCCCTGGACTCGCCCCGTGCCCTGTCCTGGACTCGCACCCTGCCCTGCCCTGCCCTGGACTTGCCCCCTGCCCTGCCCTGCCCTGGACTCGCGCGATACCTTACATGACCTGACCTAATTGATCACGCTACCTCATAATGTAACATATATATTATATAATGTATAAGTTCCAAAGATATCCCTGTGATATAGCTTTTACATTATATAATTGTATGTTTCATTATTTAGTTTATAAGTTTCAAAGATTTACATGTAATATGCCTTCTTTTTTAGTATATCAATATATATGTTTGTTATTAGCCTAAGTAATGTGTATATAATTATTTTCTTACCTCAAATGAATTGTACAAAAATAAATATGTTTCAATAAATCCTGTCAAACCTACTAAGATAATAAAATAAAACAATAAAAAAACAAAAAAAACAAGGTCATCTCATTGTATTCTTACAATATGATATATTCTATGAATATTTCATATTGTTTGAATACAATGGCATGATCTTGTAAAAAAAAAAATTTATCAAACATTTTCTAGACAGTATAAAACCTTCCCCATAACCTCCTCCTGGATTCGATCCCACTACCCTACCACACTTTGAGTTTTCCAGTCCGCGACCTTACCAAACATTCCACAGGAGCTCATACCAAATATCACTCAAAACTTTGTGTCTACAATCGAAATGACAATATACACAAAAAAATGAATTATCCCACCAATTTACGTTTGTAAATTGATGGGATTATCAATTATATCATGCAAAGGTTTATAAAAGTTTGTCTCTGTCAAGAATTAGTAATTATATAACTTTATTCTGTCAAAAATTGCCCAAACACTCAGCAAAATTGCCCCTCTCAGTGTGACTCCACTCATTTTCACACGGTCAAGCGGTCACGGGGTGACCCTTGCCGCTCCTTGATGCTCCAGACACAGCAGCTCTGTCTGGGAACAAAATTTGTATAAATACAATAATCCATGAAAAACTCTTCACAAATACATTTGTATTGTATAATATTGTAAATAAAAATGAATAATAACTGTGTGGGTGTCGAAAATTGCTCAACCAGCTTTCTTATGTCTCGCCTACGCGCGTATATTGGATTATACATAGTCATGACTGTCATACAAATACTTGCAGTAGGTCTCGAATATACATTTAGATTGCGTATTACTTGGAAATAAATAAATATAAGTTTCTCTGGTGGTAATCTACCCTTTCGCAAGTGTAAGGAGACACCAGTCTATATTTAGCTCTCTATCACAAAAGGCAATCTCCCTGTGTTTACTGACCACCCTCGTTGCTGGTCTATAATATAGTACTTTATTTACAGTCAATGGCCTACATGTTTCTGTGGTACTTCACATGTGTCTAAAATGCAATGTCTGCTTGCATAAAAATGCAATTCTGAAGTCCATTTATACGTACGACATACGCATGTCTCAGTTTCTCTCTCTCTCTCTCCATTCCTGACTCATGTTATTGTAGACCTCTTGGTGGCAACGAACACCAGACACCTGGTAGACATAAGGCTCAAAATACCAAGATATCCATACGCCTCGGGCGCCTCCACAATTACCACAAAGCTGGCTATCTATCTAGAGATCTCCCTGCCTGCCTTCCCTCTCTCCACGACTCACTCACTCACTCCCTGCATGCCTCCCTCCCACCCACCCACCCCCACCCACCCTTTCAGGCTTCCGTCTACTAGAAACTCATTGATAATGTGCGTATATCGCATGAATTGGTCTATATGCGGTATATATTTTGATATATGGCACGTCTACATACGTACAAGTCTGTATTATAGCATGACAGTGCTCTAAGTACAAGATATAAGTTATATTTATGGCGTAACACACCCTCTCCCCCTTTCATTCCCAGCACAACTCACTCACACCTTGATTCACGCATATAAACTCATTGATAATGTGCGTAAATATCGCATGAATTGGTCTATATGAGGTATATATTTTGATATATGGCACGTCTACATACGTACAAGTCTGTATTATAGCATGACAGTGCTCTAAGTACAAGATATAATTGATATGTATGGCGTAAACCACACTCTCAGCTCATAAATTGCCGCCAAACCTCCAACACATCTTCATTCCCGCCTAAAAATTATCTTATAATTCCCTTATATATTGCAATTTTTGGTCACGGAGTCATATTCATTGTTATATGGGTGGCCTACACACGTATACATACTCTACATAGCCTAAAAGGGCTCAAAAAAGGAGATATACGTGATAATACGCGGTAACCCACCCCCTCCTCCCTCTCCTTCTATCCCCTGGGCGCGTGAAAATTCGGCAGGGAAATCTCGCCGCTCGATGACAATCTAGCCGTGCGGTGCCATTCGCTCCACATTTTTCAACTATGGACCGTCCCCCCCCCCCCCCAGACATTTTTTGGGGGGTCAAATATATATGGGCCGATGCACGCAAACATTCCCTACACGATGATGTACTTTTTATCGAAATTGGCAATGGGTCCCAAAATAATCATAGGTGCGCACAGTCTTACCCTGTAGAAAACCCCCTGTGCGCACGTCTTAGGTTAAGAGACAACCCCAACATCATCATCCGTCGTGCGGATAAAGCTTCCTGCCTCGTGATTCATGACAAGGAGGAATAGCTTAGGAAAATGGACGTCATCTTAAGTGACAACACCAAATTTAAAAGGATCACCCGCAACCCAACCGACGAAATCAAACGTACTGCCAACACCACCATCGCCACCATCAACGCCAAACAAGGAGGGGTCCACCTTAAAAAAATTGTCGGAGAATACACCCTTGGTTATGCGTACGCAACCATCAAAACAGACAAACCTGGGAACCCCCTCCGCCCCATCATCTCCCAGATCCCCACTGCCACCTACCAGATCGCCAAGGTCCTGAACAACCTCCTCACCCCCTACGTGCCCTGCCAATACAGCCTTAACTCAGCCCACGATTTCTTGGAAATTTTATGAGACGCCCCCCGGAACAACAACCCCACAATCGCCTCCCTCGACGTAGAAAGCCTGTTCACCAACGTGCCAGTGGATAGGACCATTGACATGATTCTACGTCGAATTTACCATTGCCCTGATACACCAACACTGGACATCCCGGAGAAGGCCCTGAAAATACTGCTGGAGCTATGTACCAAGGAGGCATTCCTTTGCCCCCGGGGCAACATATACAAGCAGATAGATGGCGTGGCGATGGGTAGCCCCCTAGGAGTTCTTTTTGCGAACTTTTTTTATGGGTACCATCGAGGAAGAGCTCCTAGCTGCCCAACGACACGCCGTCTACTGTAGATACGTGGGTGACATCTTCGTGCAAATCAAGGACCTCCACGAACTACAGGAGCTCCAGCGTCGCTTCATGACCTCCGGACTTAACTTCACCTTTGAAAAATCAAACAATGGACAACTCCCCTTCCTCGACATCCTCGTAGCTCTGAACGACCATGTGTTCTAAACCACCGTCTACACTAAACCAACTAACATAGGACAATGCCTCAACGGCGATAGTGAATGCCCCCGCCGTTATCTTCTATCCTCCATCTCCGCTTATGTAAGAAGAGCCCTCACGCACTGCTCTACCTGGGCCGACACCCACCAGGAACTAGAAAGACTATCCCAAGTTTTAGTGAATAACGGATACTCCAACTCCGACATCTCCAGCACCATCAACCACCATCTTGAAAAATGGTACACCCAAAGCCCTCCCAACATTGACCCCCCCAATGAAATTAAGATCTTCTACCGCAATTGTATGTCCTCTGAACACAAAAATGACGAGGCCGTCTTAAAAGAAATAATCTCCAAGCATGTAAACCCAACCAACCCGGAAAACAAAATCAAATTAATAATTTATTACAAATCCCCCAAGACCTCCAACCTCGTTCTCCGCAATAAACCAGCTTCCACCAAGATAAAGAGCCCGATGACCGACGATCACGTCATTTACCAACATACCTGTAATTATGAGGACTGTGGACCTCATTCCTATATTGGTGTGACGCAGACTCGTCTTTCACGTCGGTTAACTCTTCACCTTCAGGCTGGAGCCATCAAAGACCACTATCTCACCCCTAACCACCCCCACCTCACACGCAACGAGTTAGAGAAACACACCACCATACTCGATAAAGAAAGTGACCTAAGGAGATTACCTATATTCGAAGCAATTTATATCCAAGCCTTACATCCCAACATCAACAACCACACTCTGGACGTTCAGATCCTTCCTTCTGTCAAAAGGCACTTTCCTACAAGACCTAACGCCCTTCCTCGCCCCCCGGTGCCCCTGACGCAGCCCCCCGCGCTACCTCCTTCAGCTTCGTCTTCTGCCGGCGCCACACGTACTACGCAACTTAGGCCACGCCCCACGACACGCAGCCAATCAACTTCGACCCCGCCAACCGACCACCACCTGCCCGCATCCAGTGCGCATGCGTGAAGCGGTTCTCCCTTTTTCTCTCCTAGAATACCCCTCCACCAATAGTAGACTTTTGCCCCCTGATATTCGCCTCCTCTGATCCTCCAACTCTGTATATATACCCTTCCTATTTACCTTTTATATCATTCTTTCCTTACTTGATAATGCTGGTTGTCCAGTGAAACGTGTCGTATATCCTGTATCATCATGTACATTAATGTAACCCTGTACCACCATGAATTTTGCTAATCTCATTCATCTACTTCCTGCCACCCAGCGAAAACTCATCAGAGACCTGGAAACTTTGAATAATAAAATTTCCAACGCAGAAATTGCCATTTCTTTCAACCTCGTATGTATTAAAGAAAATATATATATACTGTATATTAGAAACTAGGAGGGCATAAGGCCGTGAAACAGAGGGTAAGAGAGAGAGATAGAGAGAGCGAGAGCGAGAGCGAGCGATAGCGATCGAGAGCGAGAAACAGAGAGAGAGGAGTGAGAGTGTGACGTAGACCTCGGACAATGGTGACCGGTCAACTCAACCAGTAGACCATTTCAACCAGTAGCTCTCAACCAGTACCAAATCAACCAATATGGTTAGGTTAGGTTAGTACTACATTTTGGCACTGGTTTGGTTGATCTTGGTTAATTTGGCACTGGTTGAGAGCTACTGGTTGAAATGGTCTACTGGTTGAGATGACATGGAATGTCGGAAAATATAATGTCCTACTCAATTTATTACCTTGGCAAAGAATTTCTTCCAGTTCAATCTCTCTCTCTCTCTCTCTCTCTATCTCTACCTCCTATAGCCTAATTGTTTAAAGTTGACGTTAAATTGAGTTCGCCAGATCCTAATTTCTCACCTATTGCAATATTTATATATATACAGTATACTATATATATATATATATATATTCTTTTTTCAAGCAGACCTTAGTCAAATTTACTAGAACGTCCCGGACTTCCCAAATTGACTAATTCCTTGAACGTGACGATAGTGCGTTATTGTGTGTGCGATTAGTTTGCTTGGGAAACAAATGAACTTGCCCATGTAGTGATGTACACCCTATCTGGTGGATTGTGTTCTTTTATTTCATAAATTTTATTTTAGTAAGCGTTGTTTCCACATATCGATGTTGATAAGTTATTTTGCCTTATATTGGCTTTATCCAAGTTTTGGTTTGCTTAGATTGCAAGTTTTACATTTTAATATATATATATATATATATATTGTGACGCACGTCAGCTCCCCAGCGACCACGAGGGGGCAGCGGTTGGCTCCCCATCCTCTTCTCCCCTCTCCCTAGGCAGTGTTATGGGCTGTAGTTTATTGATTAAGTTCTAGTTTCTTCCTACTGCATCATAGTGTCACAGGTAGTCCAGAAATACTCTTTATTTTCACCTGTGACAATGCACTGTATTTTATTCCAGCTGTCATAGATTTAATGTATTAGATGACTCGTGGAAGTTGGAGAGTGTGAGTGAGTGAGAGAGAGAGAGAGAGAGAGATAGAGAGAGAGAGAGAGAGAGAAATCAGAGCTGGGTGGTATTGGCGGATTGATATCGTGCAACTTGGTTAGTTACGTCATCTCTCGGGCGCCTGATTCGTCGCCGGGCTCCTCCCTCCTGCTCCGTCACCGTTTTCCCGCCGAGTCGCGAATGGGTGCGCCTACACGCACGGAGTCCCTTGTGACTTCCACGGGCAGAACTCCTCTTAGTGCTGTAATGCTAACATCCCTTTGCAATCTATCAGCCCACCTCACCCCCCTATTGCGAACTTTCTCTACCACTGCTTACCTTCTTTTCTCTGTATATCCTACTATTAATTAACTGCCCTTCCCCTTGACGTTGATATCATATATCCGTCACTGTATTATACAGCGAGCTCTCAGAGATATTATATGTAATTAGTTAGGCATTTTGGATCAGAGGGTTATCCATTTTGGCTTGGGGAGGTTTGACATACTCATCGTGTTGCCCCTACCTTATTTTCTTGGGTGTCTGCCAGGTCAGTCGATGCTAGACTGGGGAGAGGCTATCAGGTTACAGTTTCCTATGAGCATAGACTTCGTTGAGCCTATGCAACTGTACCGGATACCTGCGGAGGCCTAGGTCATTTTCTTGTCTGTGTACCTTAGAGCCTAGCACTGTGTTGGCATGAGGGCGTTTGCCTAGTCCACCCAGCACTGTGCTAGCTCGTTAGCTTTTGACTTAGGAGGGTTGCCAGGAGAGAACCAGGTACACGAGACCTGGATCTCTCAAGAGAGCACCCCGTCATTTAATGTAACTAGGCGCACAGACTTGAGAACGACACTAGGCTACCGAGTAGGTGGCTCGGCCCAGGTAGCCTAGCCTACGACTCCCCTGCTAGACTTCGTCCACCTGGCAGACCCCCGATTAGGGTTTATAATCTCATTGTGTATATATGTGCAGCATTATTGTTCCTTATGTTTATAGTAAGTCATGATTGTTGCTGAGAGACCTAACCAGAGCAGGCTTGTGCCTGGTGGGAGAAAGCACATCTTTTTGAGGTTAGAGTTTAGACTGCCGACTTTTTTATAATTACACCTGTGCCAGATAACACCGTATGTCCCTACACTATATATGTTCCCACAGTAATAATACACAGTTCAGAATCCGAGACGTACTTCTTAGTTGCATCTGACTTTTGCAGAAGATTCCTGCATCATGCTTTAGGACTTTCTTTGTTTCACTTTCTTTCAGACAGGAGTGACAGTTTACTGATTATTTAACGTAATGTTAATTATCCTTCTTCTAGTTTGCTATTAAATCGTTGCTGCGATTTAATTACGCTATCTATCTTTTTCCTTGTATACCTTAATAAAGTAATCGTATGTTGTATGAGTATAGGCTGCTTCAGTGATCATCAGCCTATAGTGTGCACCTTTTACCGAGTCATAGGATACCTCGTTGTCCAGGCACGACTCAGGGCGGTATTGGTGTTTTGTTCTCTAGTGGTTAAGGCAGGGGTTGGAACTAGTGTTACCGTTGTTACATTTAGCCTTATCTAGTCCAATGATGAAGAGCCCTGTGTCTTGTAGAACCTGGATCGTAACAAATGGCGACCTTGCTTAGGATTTTGTGAACTTAAGAAATACTGTGGGAGTATAGTGGTAATTTTTTTTTATTGAGGAATACAGTGGACACAGACCTTTTTTTGGCAAGCAGTATAACACATAAAGAGGCTTCAGATAACTTTAAGTGAATAGGTGCTTGCATAAGAGATTATAGATACTTTTTTGTTTGTATAAACTTGCACACTTCTCAGTATACACCATGTCTAGCAACAGCTCAGTTAACGGGGATTATCAGACAGTACAGCCTACGGGTGATGAGCAGCAGCAGGAATTTAATGATGGCATCAGAGTTATTAATTGTGAGGCTGATGCGAGGAAGTTTGTGGAGATACCAGTAACAGCGAGTCGGTTGGAGGGGATTGATTGCTATGGTCTGCGTTGTTTGGCCACGGTCCTGGGGCGTGTCGGCTTTGGCAGCATGTCTAAGAGTGACCTGGTGGCTTGTGTGTTGGGTGGTGGCAGGGGGTTGCAGGGTGAAGCGGGGTCTTGGGAGCCTTTATCCAAGCCTCCCTTCCACTCTACTCCTATCGCGCCCCCTAGGTTACCAGACCTTGGCACGCTTCCGCAATCTGATAGTCGCTGGCAGCGTGGTTTGCCCCTGGGTGAGCCAATGGGTGGGTCTCCTATAATTGCTCCTCCCCCTCAGGGTTTGACTGCTGATATGTTGTTCCAAATGGAGTTGGCTAAGATCCAGCGTGAAGTTGAGATGGCTAAGATTCAGGCGGAGATGGCTAAGATTCAGGCTGAGGAGAGGACAGCATGCCGTGAGCCAGAGTTGCAGGTTGAAGCAACTAGGTACTGTGCTGAGATGGATGTTGAGAAATCTAGGGTGGAGACAACAGGGCGGCATCTCGGTTCTGGGAATCGTGGGTCTGAGTCTTTATCGCACTTGCTTAAATTAGTACCTGTGTTTGATGTGTCTGGTGTGACTGAGTTTTTTGCACGGTTTGAGAAGAAGTGTCGGGAGCATGAGTGGCCGGAGATTAAGTGGGCAGCCCTTGTATCATCAAAGCTTGTTGGGAAAGGTCTCAAGGCATATGACTCGCTGTCATTGGAGGACTGTACTAACTATGTGGTGTTAAAGGAGGCTGTGCTCCATGCCTATGAGTTGCAATCAGAAACCTACAGGTTGAAATTTCGGGGCGTTGTAAAGAGCAAGGAGAGCTCTTTCCTTGAACATGCCCGGGAACTGACTGACACTATGGGGAACTGGCTCCGGTCTGAGAATGCGACAACAGTTGATCAGGTTAAGCAGTTATTTTTGTTGGAGCAGTTCTTCCGGTGCACAGGCAGCGACCTGACATTAAACCTGAAGGAAAAATGCCCTAAGACCGTAGAGGAGGCAGCTAAGCTTGCTGACCTCCGGCTTTCTTTGATTCGTGGGTGCGGGTCTGCTCATCGTAGTGAGACAGGTAACAAGGGGCGTAACACTCCACCCCCCAAAGTCAATGAAGCACAAAATAACACTGTAAAAGGTAAGAGCAATGATACCCATTATAACTACAAACACAAAACCATCCCGTTTTCAAAAGGGCAGGGCCCTTCCCCACCACCTCAAGGGGGGAAGTCTAGTGGTGAAGTGAAATGTTTTAAATGTCAGAAGGTGGGTCACTTTGCACGTACATGTCCGAGTAATATTTCTGCTAAGCCCGTGTCTTTGGTTCGCAACATGGGGGTGTCTCTGAGCTCTTCTGCGTCTGCCCGGGGTAGGTCGTCAGTTGCGGGGACACAGCCTGTGAAGAAGGGTTTGGAGGGCTCGACACCTGTCCAAGACACTTTTTGCAGCCATCGAGGGTGCGGGCTTGTGAGCTGGGGGAATACTAAACAGCAGGTCAAATTGTTGCGTGACACTGGGGCATCACAGACACTTCTTAAAAATTTCACAGGCAAACCTATAAACGCGGCTCGGGTTGTTGTGGTACAGGGGATCAATGCTACCAGGTCATACCCGTTGATTAGGTTGGAGCTGGAGGTGGATGGTGTGTGTCGTGAACTTGATGTTGGGATCGTAGAGAGCTTGCCAGTTGAGGGCGTCTACCTCCTTCTGGGCAACGACTTTGCTGTGCTCACTTCGGAGGTTCCACCCTTAGTTGTTGCCGAGAGGGCGGCCGACATTAATAGGGAGAATCGGGAGTGGGTCGAGAGGTGTCAGCTTAAACAGATGGCCTGTGCAGTCACCCGTTCTCGTGCGTCAGTTCAGTCACAACCATTGTCTCAGTCTTCAGATCAGCGGAGGAAAGGTCCGAGGAAAGTAGCTAAAGGTGGATTTCAGGGTGTTGAGTCCGCGGCTCTTCTGGGGGACTCAGTATTGGCACCATTATTATTGTCTGGAGTGGACCCTGAGCCTGTATCACTGGGTGAACAGGCAGGGCCAGTGAAGACTCCACGGCAGAGCCGTTTTGTAGCCAGGCAAGATCGGGTCTCAAGTCTAGTATCGGTGAGGGTAACAAAGTGCTCCGGGAGCAGCTTGATGCGTTGACACCTGCAGATATCAGTAGACTTCAGATTGATGACCCTGAGCTCCAAAGTTACAGTCATGGCACAATAGACCTCGAAGAAGATGGGGATGCTAAGCCGGGGGATATCTTCCGTTACGAGAGAATTTTGTACAGACGGTATCTAGACCCCAAATCGAAGTGGGAGGGTGGTGTGAGGGTAGCAGACCAGCTGGTTGTGCTGAGTGGGTGTCGTGAAAACCTACTGCGGTTGGCTCATGATGTGCCAGTGGCAGGGCACCTGGGGGTCAGTAAGACGGTAGTGGCGTTGGGTAGATTGTTCTGGTGGCCAGGGATGAGGGCAGATGTTGGTGCATGGGTTGCAGGGTGTGTAACGTGCCAGACTGTAGGAAAGACCAACCAGGTGATACCCAAGGCTCCGTTGTACCCCATTCCTGTCATTGGGCCGCCTTTTAGTAAGATAGATGTGGACATGGTTGGCCCTCTACCACCTACTAGTGCTGGGAATAAATTCTTATTGACTATAATGGATGTTGCTACGAGATAACCGGATGCATACCCCATGCATAATGGCTCAGCTAAGACTGTGGTCAAGAACTTGCTGCTTTACTGTTCAAGATACGGGTACCTGCGTGAAGTGCAGTCAGACCAGGGGTCAAATTTCACTTCGAACCTATTCCAACAAACTCTCCAGCAGCATGGCATATGCTCTGTCGTTTCATCTGCCTATCACCCCGAGAGTCAGGGGGCACTTGAGAGGTGGCACTCGACCCTCAAGAGTATGCTTAAATGTTACTGCTTGGAGAATGGCAAGGAGTGGGATCTGGGGCTGCCTTATGTGTTGTTCGCGGCGAGAGTGGTACCTGGTGAGAGTTTGGGTTTAAGCCCCAACCAGCTTGTTTTTGGCCATAACGTCAGGGGTCCACTGTCCATGGTGAAAGAGATATGGGAAGGTCTGCAGAAACCATGCTCAGTGTTGAAGTACGTTCTCGAGAGTCGTGAAAGGATGGTAAATTGTATGGAGTTGGCAGGGAGGAATTTGGTAGACTCTCAGGCGAAAATGAAGGACCGTTACGATGTGAAGACGAAGCTCCGGGAGTTTGGGGTGGGGCAGGAGGTTATGTTGTTGCTGCCTCTGCCAGGTCATCCACTGTCAGCAAAGTATACGGGTCCTTATTTTGTCATTAAGAAGCTGTCGGACCTAGATTATCTTGTTGCAACCCCTGACCGGCGTAAGAAACATCAATTATGCCATGTGAACTTGATGAAGGGGTTTGTGAGGTGCCCCTCAGAGCCTCTCACTGTCCCCGTGTTGGTCTGCAGCAGCCAAGGTGGAGAAGGTGGGGGGGATAGTCATGCTCTGTGGGAAAATAACTGGGAATGCCATGTTTCTGCGGAACAGTGGGCGGGGAATTGTGTTCAGGTGGCAGAGCAGGCTATTGAGCACCTGCCTGAGCAACAGCGTGCAACCGTGCACCACCTGTTCCAGTCATACCCCGCTGTTTTTGCGGAGCACCCCGGCCTCACAACTCAGACGGTGCATGATGTTGACATGGGAGACAACCTGCCCTTCTAGTCAGTGCCTTATCGTGTGCCTCCTATCAAATTGCCAGCCCTCCGGGAGGAGCTGAGGTATATGATAGAGAGAGGGCTGATTAAGGAAGGGCCGGTGCGTTGGACCTCCCCGGTAACTCTGCAGCCTAAGCCAGACGGGAAGGTGCGTTTCTATATAGACTTTCGCAGACTTAATGTCTTGACCGCCACCAATCCTTACCCCCTTCCTCGCGTCGATGACAGTGTTGACAAAATCGGGGATGCCACATACCTCACCAAGGTCGACCTGGTGAAGGGTTATTGGCAGGTGCCCCTGTCGCGCGAGCGAAGGAGGTGTGCGGCTTTTGTGTGGACGGCAAGACATATATGTGCAATGTCATGCCTTATGGGTTGAAAAACGCACCTGCTACCTTCCAAAGTCTGATGAATGATATTGTTAGTGACATTCCCAATTGTACTGTATATCTCGATGATGTCATTGTCTATGATACTGATTTTGGTAGTCACTGCGAGCATCTTAATATCTTGTTTCGGAAGCTGTGTGAAGCTGGGTTGGTCGTGAACCTGGGGAAATGCGACTTTGTGCAGGCAACTGTGCAGTATTGTGACGTTAACCACTCCGTTAGAACCGCATGGCTTGTCCTACAGTGACTCGCTAGGATCGCCAGGGCAGTGGATGGGGCTACAGTTTGTGTATTAGAGTGTGCTTTATTTCATATGAAAGCTTGTGTCATGGGCAGTCCAGAAAGGCTCTTTGTTTTCACCCATGTCAAGGCTTTATATATTTAATTGTAAAGTATATGTTTTATCATTAACTCGTAATGATGGGATCTGGGAGAGAGAGAGAGAGTAGAACAGAGTGAGAGGGAGCGCGTAGTGTTTTTGTCCCGCTCGATGACGTCACGGCTGGCTGCCTCGTTCGCGGGGGTTGGTGGAGAGATGTCCTTACCATGCTGCAAGCTCTCTTGCTAGTGGTTAGAGGACTTGTAACCGCTTTTTTCCCACGCGCCTCGAGCTGGTGCGAGTATATATACAGTTCCTCGCCACTCTCTCCCTCAGATCTGGTTTCTAGAACGCACCCATCTTTTTCCCTTGCTACCTGTACCCCGCTCGCACCTGAGAATCTTTTCCTCTGCCTATCTCTCTCATTTTCCATATCTTTCACCACCTTTTATTAATATTATACCCCCTCTGGTTAACTCTGCAAAATCAGCTTCATGCTGGCCAGTTGTATTGTGCGTTAAGGTCTGATATAACCCATGTATGTTAGTTGTTAAGATAAGTGGATCACGAAGCATTGGTTGGCTTTCATATTGCCGCTTCCTTTAATTATTAGTGTTCTGCTGGATTAGATAATGCTAGACTAGGAGTCTGATATTATAAGGTATTGTTTCCTATGTGTGCTGGCTTTAGTTAAAAGCTGCACGACATACCTGAGAACTGGAGTTGATTGGGTAAATTCTAGTCTGTGTGCCATTGAGAATAGAGCATGCACGAATGAGGGCTTTTTGCCTATACCATTCTGCACTGTTCTAGTCTCGATTGTTTGTCTTTGAGGTACGCCAGGAGAACGCTTAATACTTCGGTATTAAGGTTTCTCAAGAGAGCTACCCTTCATTATAACGTAATATTTGACGCACAGACTTGAGATTTGCACTAGGCTATGCGGC
Organism: Paralithodes platypus; assembly: GCA_032716605.1. Classification (NCBI taxonomy): domain Eukaryota; kingdom Metazoa; phylum Arthropoda; class Malacostraca; order Decapoda; family Lithodidae; genus Paralithodes; species Paralithodes platypus. The sequence continues at coordinate 12,513,208 of CM064579.1, forward strand.
ATGCCATGCACACCAGTATCTCGTATCATTGACTCTAGCTAGACTTTATCAATCATAGTAGACATTAAGTATATTAACCTAATTACTCTTTTTATGCATACCCGTTTATGATTACACAAGCATTTCGCAGCCTAGTTTGATGTATTGAGACACAAACGACTTAGGCTCTTTTTGTTGATAGGAATACTGCATTGTCGTGGCGATTATTATTATTGTTGTTGTGTTTAGGATATTCTTGGCTCCGACGGCATTATATATTCGCCTTTTTGTGTGCATAGCCTGTACGAGCATTGTTCCGCTGCCTGCCTTTTTGGGTTCCATTTCCGATACGAGCATCTTTATAGCATCTAACATTTAAAGAAGATTCCTTGTTAGTGTTGAAGGACTTTAGTACACTTTCTTTCATGCAGGAGTGCCTGACATTTATTGATTAAAGTAACGTAAGCTGTAACTTCTCTTACCACCTTACTTTGCATACCATAACCAAGCACCTTCGGTTATAGGTAGTAATAGGCTGTTTTCACATAACATTAAGCCTAGAGTAGACGCACATTTATTGAGAGTTTGATAGCCTATTATTGCATATAGAACTCTGTAGAGTATTTGTGTTCTTTGTTCACTGGGAATATACATCAGAAGTTGGAGCTAGCGCTTTCCGTTGTAGCATTTATGCCATTACTAGTCCAATGAATAAGAGCCCTGATATATTTAAACCCCAGTCGTAACAAATGGCGACCTTACCTAGGATTTGGTGAACCTACATTTATTAGCAGGGAACATTTGTTGTTTTGGAGAATATTTTGCGGGGATCAGCAAGAATAATTTTTTTTTGGCAACATAGTATAGCCCTTGAGTATTTCCGAGAATTTTTGTGTGTATATTGAGGTATAAGAGTTTGGGGTACTTCTTTTCTGAATATTGAGGTGGGAAATTTTTGTGAGCATCATGTCTTATACCGGATCAGAGGAGAATGGAGACACAGTACGTAATGTCGAGACTGAGGAACAGCAGCATGATGAAAGGGTTAATCGGGTGAACTGTGAAGAGGATGCTAGGATATTTTTGCAATGGCCTGTTACTGCCGAGCGGTTGGAGGGTATGGATCGGTACGGTCTTCAATGCCTGGCCACAGCTATCGGTCATGCGGTTACTAGCAGCATGACCAAGGATAACTTGATAACGTGTGTACTGGGCAGGGTGACTGGTGAGCGAGATGGGTTGAGTGCTCAGAGCCCTTCGGCCATGCTTCCCCTACACTCGACTCCCAGCCATCCCAGTAGTTTGCCGACCCCGGGTACGCTTCTGCAGTTGGGTGGTGACTGGCAGGGTGGGTTGCCCCTGGGGGGACCACCGGTAATTTCAAACATTGTAGCACCTTCACCTCCTCAAGGGTTAACTCCAGAATTATTGCTTCAGCTCGAATTAGCTAAGATCCAGCAGCAAATAGAATTAGCCAAGATAGAAGAGAGAAAAACTATCAGTCATGAGCACATAGAGCTAGCAAAAATCCAAGCTGAGTCGACTAGGTACTGTGCCGACATGGACGTAGAGAAGTCGCGAGTAGAGGCAACGGGACAGCGACTTGGGGCTGGTAACCGTGTTCATGAGCAGTCTCTCTCGCACTTATTGAAACTGGTTCCGGTGTTTGATGAGAGTGGTGTAACAGAATTTTTCACACGCTTTGAGAAGAAGTGCCAGGAACACCAGTGGCCAGAGAATAAATGGGCAGCACTTGTATCCTCTAGATTAATAGGCAAGGGTCTTAAAGCCTACGATGCGTTACCTTTGGAGTCATGTATTGTGTATGAGGATCTCAAGGAGGCTGTCCTGAGGGCTTACGAACTGCAACCAGAAACGTACCGTTTGAAGTTCCGGGGTGTAACTAAGGGAAGAGATAGCACCTTTTTGGAACACGCCCGGGACTTGTCCGATGCTATGGGGAACTGGCTCCGATCTGAGAAGGTCACAACATTTGATGAAATTAAGCAGTTAATGATGTTGGAGCAGTTCTTTAAGAGCACGGGCGGTGATCTAACTTTGAACTTGAAGGAGAAAAACCCAAGAACTCTAGTCGAAGCAGCAGAAATGGCTGATCGACGGCTGTCGTTGATTCGGGGTTGCGGGTCCTCACAGAAGTACGATGTAAGTGTTAAGGACCGTTATCCTCCCCCTCCCCGTAACAATGACACATTTAAACAGAAGAGCCATGAAACTAAAACTGAATCCAAACCTTACACCACACCGTATGTGAAAAGTCGGGGGCCTTTTACATCACAGTATAAGCCGAAACCAAAATGTATGTGTTTTAGTTGCCACCAGGAGGGTCATAAGGCAAATGAGTGCCCTAGTCGACCTCCTCCGGCAGCCGTGTCTTTTGCTCACGGCATTGGAGTGTTCAAGAGGACATCGGAGTTTGTTAAGAGGCATTTCTTCCGAGGTAAATACACTGCCAGTGCAGAAGGATCCGGAAGGCTTATTCCCTGTCCGTGATGCCTTTAGTGACCACAGGGGACTCGGTTGTGTGGAGTGGGGGGGTAGAAGACATGAGGTGAGAATTTTGCGTGACACTGGGGCATCGCAAACACTGTTGAGAAATTTCACTGGTAAACCTGTCAATACGGCGCGGGTGGTTGTGGTTCAGGGAGTTAATGCGACAAGGTCATACCCGCTTGTAAGAATGAAGGTGGAAGTTGATGGTGTGACTCGTGACCTGGATGTAGGAATTGTGGAGAAGTTACCTGTTGGGGGCGTCGACCTCCTTCTTGGCAACGACTTTGCGGGGCCTACTTCTGAGGCTCCACCCTTAGTCGTTGTCGAGAAGCCGGCCGACGTGAGTAGGGAGGAGCAGGAGTGGGTTGGGAAGTGTCCGGGGCAGCCTATGGAGTGTGTTGTCACCGGAGATTCTGCATCCAGGGAGTCACATTCTGGTCAACAATCTTTAGATCAGCGGAGGAAGGGTACCGAGAAGGGGTTGAAAGTTGATGCGGTTGAGAGTTTAGTGGCAACGGACCTTCTCGGGGACTCATTATTAGGACCACATTTCGAGTCTGGAGAGGACCCAGTAACTGTTCCTGAAGGGGCAGAGGATGGGCTTAAAAAGATGAAAGAGTTGAAGGAGGACAGTGATGCACAGTCGGGAGATGTAGCAACAAGGTACCCTGACGCGTACCCTATGAGAAATGGGTCGGCGAAAACGGTGGTCCGAAGCTTGCTAGTGTATTTTTCCCGGTATGGTTACCCGCAGGGGATTCAGTCAGTCCGGGGACCCAACTTCACTTCTAGCCTCTTTGTACAAGCAATGCCGCAGCATGGGATTGTTGGGGTTGTGTCATCTGCATATCATCCGGAGAGCCAGGGTGTGTTAGAGCGATGGCACTCAGCCTTGAAATCTGTGCTTCGTTGTTGTTGCTTTGAGAGTGGGAGGGATTGGGATCTTGGCCTGCCATGTGTTTTGTTTGCTGTGTGGGAGGTACCTGGGGAGAGTTTGGGATTCAGCCCTAATGAGCTCGTCTTTGGACACCGTGTCAGAGGGCCTCTCCATATGGTTAAAGAAATATGGGAGGGTGCAGAAAAACCTTGTTCTATGCTCAAGTGTGTCCTCAACAGTCGAGAACGGATGTTGCGCAGTCTGGAGTTGGCTGGCCGTAATTTGACTAGCTCTCAGGCCCTCAGGAAGGACAGGTACGACCTCAAGGTTGAACTCAGGGAGTTTCACGTGGGTCAGGAGGTGTTGATTCTACTGCCCCTTGTAGGTCACCCCTTATCCGCGAAGTACGCTGGTCCTTATAGGGTGGTGGAGGAGCTATCGGACCTGGTTTACTTGGTAGCCACTCCAGACAGGCGGAAGCACAATCAGTTATGTCATGTTAATCCCATGAAGGAGTATGGGAGGCACCCCCCTGAGCCTCTCACTGTGCCTGTGATGACGTTTAGCATTCAAGGTGGAGAAGGAGAACGGGACAGTCAAGCTCAGGTGGAGGATAACTGGAAGGATAAGAAGTTCAAATGGGCGCCTGAGTGTGAGAAGGTGTTTAGAGAAGTAAAACACCTGTTGTGCACTCACCCGATCCTCAGGGCCCCTGACTTTAGCCTACCTTTCCAACTAGCAACGGAGGCTAGTGGTGTGGGGGCTGGTGCCGTCCTTGTGGAAAAGGACGATGATGGGCTGGAGCATCCTGTTAGTTTCTGCTCGGAGAAGTATAATTCGGCCCAGGGGAGCTGCTCTGTTGTCGAGGAGGAGCTGCTGGCGGTTGTGCTTGCGCTGGGGCATTTCGAGGTCTATGCTCCAGCCTATGGTCCGGTCGTTGTAGTTTACCCAGATCATCACCCTCTCAAGTTCTTGGACCAGGTTTACAATCGGAATATGAGGCTGACCAGGTGGTCACTAAGGTTATTGGTATATAACCTGGACATACGCCATATTGCCGGTTGTGACAACGTGGTTGCAGGTGGTCGTTCAAGGGTATATGATCCTGGGTAGATTGACACACGGGTAGCCTCCTGCTTTAGTTTGAATAGTATTTTGCGCTTGGTGCTTGTTGGCTCGCGGTTGTAGCCCAGCGTATTGAGTCGTAAAGCAGGAGTTGAGCGTTTGGTATAGAAGAAAAAACTAGGCTTGCCCCTATAGTGCAGCCGAAATAAACAAATTATAAACATAAAAATCAAATAAAAACTCTTTCTTTGATAGTTGAATTTTTTTAGTATGTTATAGCAGTAATTCTGAGTTGCACTCCTCTCAGAATGCTGGGCTAGAGAAGCTCACTCTTGAGGAGCATAACTACATATAATTTAACCTATGGTGTTGGGGAGGGTTATAATTTTGAAAAATGTTTTGTTGAAGAACTGTGCCAGATATTTTACTGCCGCTGGGTGATGGGAAGTGGAGATATAGCATGGGTTCTAACCATCATATTTTTGTGAGCCTTGGGGCCTCTGAGAAAAATCTTGGGGGGGGTGTGACGTTAACCACTCCGTTAGAACCGCATGGCTTGTCCTACAGTGACTCGCTAGGATCGCCAGGGCAGTGGATAGGGCTACAGTTTGTGTATTAGAGTGTGCTTTATTTCATATGAAAGCTTGTGTCATGGGCAGTCCAGAAAGGCTCTTTGTTTTCACCCATGTCAAGGCTTTATATATTTAATTGTAAAGTATATGTTTTATCATTAACTCGTAATGATGGGATCTGGGAGAGAGAGAGAGAGTAGAACAGAGTGAGAGGGAGCGCGTAGTGTTTTTGTCCCGCTCGATGACGTCACGGCTGGCTGCCTCGTTCGCGGGGGTTGGTGGAGAGAGGTCCTTACCATGCTGCAAGCTCTCTTGCAGAGGAGGTTAGAGGACTTGTAACCGCTTTTTTCCCACGCGCCTCGAGCTGGTGCGAGTATATATACAGTTCCTCGCCACTCTCTCCCTCAGATCTGGTTTCTAGAACGCACCCATCTTTTTCCCTTGCTACCTGTACCCCGCTCGCACCTGAGAATCTTTTCCTCTGCCTATCTCTCTCATTTTCCATATCTTTCACCACCTTTTATTAATATTATACCCCCTCTGGTTAACTCTGCAAAATCAGCTTCATGCTGGCCAGTTGTATTGTGCGTTAAGGTCTGATATAACCCATGTATGTTAGTTGTTAAGATAAGTGGATCACGAAGCATTGGTTGGCTTTCATATTGCCGCTTCCTTTAATTATTAGTGTTCTGCTGGATTAGATAATGCTAGACTAGGAGTCTGATATTATAAGGTATTGTTTCCTATGAGTGCTGGCTTTAGTTAAAAGCTGCACGACATACCTGAGAACTGGAGTTGATTGGGTAAATTCTAGTCTGTGTGCCATTGAGAATAGAGCATGCACGAATGAGGGCTTTTTGCCTATACCATTCTGCACTGTTCTAGTCTCGATTGTTTGTCTTTGAGGTACGCCAGGAGAACGGTATTAAGGTTTCTCAAGAGAGCTACCCTTCATTATAACGTAATATTTGACGCACAGACTTGAGATTTGCACTAGGCTATGCGGCATGCCATGCGCACTAGTATCTCGTATCATTGACTCTAGCTAGACTTTATCAGTCACAGTAGACATTAAGTATATTAACCTAATTACTCTTTTTATGCATACCCATTTATGATTACACAAGCATTTCGCAGCCTAGTTTGATGTATTGAGACACAAACGACTTAGGCTCTTTTTGTTGATAGGAATACTGCATTGTCGTGGCGATTATTATTATTGTTGTTGTGTTTAGGATATTCTTGGCTCCGACGGCATTATATATTCTGCCTTTTTGTGTGCATAGCCTGCACGAGCATTGTTCCGCTGCCTGCCTTTTTGGGTTCCATTTCCGATACGAGCATCTTTATAGCATCTAACATTTAAAGAAGATTCCTTGTTAGTGTTGAAGGACTTTAGTGCACTTTCTTTCATGCAAGAGTGCCTGACATTTATTGATTAAAGTAACGTAAGCTGTAACTTCTCTTACCACCTTACTTTGCATACCATAACCAAGCACCTTCGGTTATAGGTAGTAATAGGCTGTTTTCACATAACATTAAGCCTAGAGTAGACGCACATTTATTGAGAGTTTGATAGCCTATTATTGCATATAGAACTCTGTAGAGTATTTGTGTTCTTTGTTCACTGGGAATATACATCAGAGGTTGGAGCTAGCACTTTCCGTTGTAGCATTTATGCCATTACTAGTCCAATGAATAAGAGCCCTGATATATTTAAACCCCAGTCGTAACAGTATCTTGGCTTTGTTGTAGGTTTGGGACGGGTGTCCCCCTACCCAGAGCAAGATACTGGCCATCGATCAGTTTCCCAGGCCAACCACCAAGCGTCAGATCATGCGCTTTCTAGGCATGATAGGCTACTACAGACGCTTTATACAAGGGTATTCGACTGTTCTTGCTCCCCTGACTGACCTTTTGGCAAAGACGGTGAAGTTTCGGTGGTCGCCTGAGTGTGAAAAGGCATTTGGGTTAGTGAAGCACTTACTATGCACCCATCCTATTCTCAGGGCGCCGGACTTACAAGGAGTTTTCAGCTGGCGACAGACGCCAGTGGTGTTGGGGCCAGTGCAGTCCTCTTGCAAACGGACGACGAGGGTCTGGAGCACCCCGTCAGCTTTTACTCTAAAAAGTTCAACTCCGCTCAGAGAAACTATTCTACCATCGAGAAAGAGTTGTTGGCGATTGTGCTTGCTTTGAAGCACTTTGAGGTGTATGTTCCAGCCTTCGGCCCGGTCGTGGTCATTTACACAGATCACCACCCTCTAAAGTGCCTCAACTAGTTCCACAACCGGAACATGCGGCTGACACGGTGGTCACTTATGCTCCAAAAATACAATCTTGATATCAGGCATATTGCCGGTTGTGATAACGTTATAGCTGACTGTCTTTCGAGGGTGGAGGACAAGGGGTAGATGGCCACAGGTTGTGTGGGTTGCATGGAGGAAAATAGGCTACATATATTTAAAGCCGAACAAAAACAACAATAAAATTTAAAATCAACATAAAAACTCTTTCTGTTATAGTAAATGTAAGTATGTTTTGTTACAGCTGAAGCACTAGCTATTAGTGGGCTGTGTTTCGTAGAACTCGCTTTCGGAGCGTAACTATTTTAAGTTTTGCTATTGTGTTGAGGGGGTAAATATGTAAGTTTGTTTCATTTTATAATATATGTCTTTTTGTGAAACCTATATGCTGTATTATTGTGCTGGGGTGGGGAGGTTAGGTGACGTGTGCCGGCACTCGCCGATTTCAGATATCAGAACTTGCCTAATGTTAAGTGTCTAATATCTTGGGGGGGGGGGGTGACGCACGTTAGCTCCCCAGTGACCACGAGGGGGCAGCGGTTGGCTCCCCATCCTCTTCTCCCCTCTCCCTAGGCAGTGTTATGGGCTGTAGTTTATTGATTAAGTTCTAGTTTCTTCCTAGTGCATCATAGTGTCACAGGTAGTCCAGAAAGACTCTTTATTTTCCCCTGTGACAATGCATTGTATTTTATTCCAGCTGTCATAGATTTAATGTATTAGATGACTCGTGGAAGTTGGAGAGTGTGAGTGAGTGAGAGAGAGAGAGAGAGAGAGAGAGAGAGAGAGAGAGAAATCAGAGCTGGGTGGTATTGGCGGATTGATGTTGTGCACGTTGGTTAGTTACGTCATCTCTCGGGCGCCTGATTCGTCGCCGGGCTCCTCCCTCCTGCTCCGTCACCGTTTTCCCGCCGCATCGGGAATGGGTGCGCCTACACGCACGTACTCCCTTGTGACTTCCACGGGCAGAGCTCCTCTTAGTGCTGTAACGCTAACATCCCTTTGCAATCTATCAGCCCACCTCACCCCCCTATTGCGTACTTTCTCTACCACTGCTTACCTTCTTTTCTCTGTATATCCTACTATTAATTAACTGCCCTTCCCCTTGACGTTGATTTCATATATCCGTCACTGTATTATACAGCGAGCTCTCATAGATATTATATGTAATTAGTTAGGCATTTTGGATCAGAGGGTTATCCATTTTGGCTTGGGGAGGTTTGACATACTCATCGTGTTGCCCCTACCTTATTTTCTTGGGTGTCTGCCAGGTCAGTCGATGCTAGACTGGGGAGAGGCTATCAGGTTACAGTTTCCTATGAGCATAGACTTCGTTGAGCCTATGCAACTGTACCGGATACCTGCGGAGGCCTAGGTCATTTTCTTGTCTGTGTACCTTAGAGCCTAGCACTGTGTTGGCGTGAGGGCATTTGCCTAGTCCACCCAGCACTGTGCTAGCTCGTTAGCTTTTGACTTAGGAGGGTCGCCAGGAGAGAACCAGGTACACAAGACCTGGATCTCTCAAGAGAGCACCCCGTCATTTAATGTAACTAGGCGCACCAGACTTGAGAACGACACTAGGCTACCGAGCAGGTGGCTCGGCCCAGGTAGCCTAGCCTACGACTCCCCTGCTAGACTTCGTCCACCTGGCAGACCCCCGATTAGGGTTTATAATCTCATTGTGTATATATGTGCAGCATTATTGTTCCTTATGTTTATAGTAAGTCATGATTGTTGCTGAGAGACCTAACCAGAGCAGGCTTGTGCCTGGTGGGAGAAAGCACATCTTTTTGAGGTTAGAGTTTAGACTGCCGACTGTTTTATAATTACACCTGTGCCAGATAACACCGTATGTCCCTACACTATATATGTTCCCACAGTAATAATACGCAGTTCAGAATCCGAGACGTATGTACTTAGTTGCATCTGACTTTTGCAGAAGATTCCTGCATGATACTTTAGGACTTTCTTTGTTTCACTTTCTTTCAGACAGGAGTGACAGTTTACTGATTATTTAACGTAACGTTAATTATCCTTCTTCTAGTTTGCTATTAAATCGTTGCTGCGATTTAATTACGCTATCTATCTTTTTCCTTGTATACCTTAATAAAGTAATCGTATGTTGTATGAGTATAGGCTGCTTCAGTGATCATCAGCCTATAGTGTGCACCTTTTACCGAGTCATAGGATACCTCGTTGTCCAGGCACGACTCAGGGCGGTATAGGTGTTTTGTTCTCCAGTGGTTAAGGCAGGGGTTGGAACTAGTGTTACCGTTGTTGCATTTAGCCTTATCTAGTCCCATGATGAAGAGCCCTGTGTACTGATAGCAAACCACGTGCATCTGCTGAACTCTGACATCAAGGGAAGTGGCGTCAGCTTCAACATGAGCTCAAGGCCTCTCTCTCTCTCTCTCTCTCCATTTGTAATCATCATACAACACCATTCGAAATATTTCCCAAATACAGAGATAGAGAGAGAGAGAGAGAGAGAGAGAGAGAGAGAGAGAGAGAGAGAGAGAGAGAGAGAGAGAGAGAGAGACTTAACTTGATAACCTTTATTTACCTCTCCACAGTGTAAATGCGGACGGACAATTATTAATTTCGGTACAATAGCTGTTGACGATATATAATAATACAGTTACAATTGATATACTTTCCTTGGCTAGGTGCAACATGGAACTATACCTGATTGTTTTCCAGCTGAGGATTGAGAATCGTAGATTTGGCAGCTGCGCAGTGATGGTGCGTGCTTGGTTGGAGTGACTGTGTTTCATTTTGGAGGTTGCTTATGATAAAAATTAAAATAACTGTTTCATGACAATTATTTGAATCATCATATCTACAAAGTATAATAGTGTCTTTTATTCTAAATCTCGAAAGTGACGCTTAGCATTGATATTTTGCAATACAAGCAGGCATTAACCGAAAAAGCATCTGTACCCAAGTCAACTGATGCCCAAACGAACACTTACCTTTCAGTCAACTTATTATATTACAATATTAAATATCATTTGACTGTTTAATTTAAGCGCCTCTAAAAGATATTATAACACTTAAGTGTATGTAATATAAGGCATCTACTTCATTTAAAATAGCCATACATGTTCAGGGAATTTTGTAAATGTGATGGTGGGGGAAGGGCTCCTGAGGCGGGAAGTTTAAATGTGTTGACCAGCCTCTCTAGCCCCTCCCCTCTAGGCTATTTTGAAATAAACTTCTGCTACTTTAAATGTAGTCCTTGCTTTATATTACATTACTTAAGTGTTATAATACCTTCTATATGTGCTAAAAACAGTCAAATGTCTTGTAATGTTCAAATATAATGAGCTAGAACAAGTTGACTAAAAGGTAAGTGTTCGTTTGGGCATCAGTTGACTTGGGTACAGATTCTTTTTCGGTTAATGCCTGCTTGTATTGCGAAATATCAATGTTAAGCGGCATTTTCGAGATTTAGAATAAAATACACTATTAAACTTTGCAGATATGATGATTCAAATAATTGTAATGAAACAGTTATTTTCATTGTTATCACAAGATATGAAACACAGTCACTCCAACCAATCACTCACCATCACTGCGCAGTTGCCACATCTACGATTCTCGATCCACAGCTGGAAAAAAAATCAGGTATAGTTTACTAATCTAAATCAATTAAGATAATTCAGTACATTTTTGTTTAGATAGAGACAAACAGATAGCTACATATACAGATAAGAGAGATCTGAAAACCTTAAGGGTTTCTAATTTAAACTGCTCACTAGACCTATATCAAGCATAAAAATAAACACCTAAAAATGCCCCCTTCGATATATATTTGTACATTTGTCAGTATAAAATGTTCTATTACAGGCTCGTTCTTTTCCATCAACTTCAAATGTATGGAAACTTCAAAGCTTCCAGGAGAGTGTTATAGAAATTTGATATGGTACTTTGAATAATTTTCCGTCTGTGAAAAGGAATTTAAAACGGTAACAGAATGAATAGAAACACCATCCGAGGAGGAGTTGTCAATCAAGTGCTCTTCCTCAAATTATGTTTCTATTCAATTTGGAGTTGTCAATAAAGTGCTCCTGTTCAAGTAGTGTCCGTATTCAACTTCCCATCTCTTGCAGGAGGAGTTGTCAATAAAGTGCTACTCCTGAAATGGTGTCTCTATTCAATTTCTCGTCTCTTCCAGTCCACCATCCCACCGCACGTAGTGTATTGGAAGCACTGAGAGCACCTGCTGAACTATGAGACTGTATTAAATATCTTCCAGGCGTTTCTATGCAATTGGGAGGAGTTTTTAATAAAACGCTCCTTCTCAAATCGTGTCTCTATTCAATTTCCAGTCTCCCCATGTGATTTTGTTCAATTGGGAGGAGTTTTCAATAAAGTGCTCCTCCTCATATGGTGTCCCTATTATCTTGCAGTCTCCCATTCCGCCGCACATCGTCTATTGGAAGCACCGAGAGCGCCTGCTGAACTACGAGACAGAGCGTGGCGGTGTGAGTGTGGACATTGAACACGGGGCCAAGACTGCCTCCCGCCTCATCATCCAGAGCGCTGTACCTGCAGACCAAGGGAACTACACCTGCGAGGCCCCTAACACCCAGCCGGCTCTCGTCAGGGTCTTTATTAATCATGGTGAGGTGCTATAAAGTCAACAGAAACACATATATTAATCATGGTAAGATACTATAAGGTAATAAAACAAACAAAATAATAATGGCATGGTACGCCGCCATATGTTCAACGAAAACACATGGTAAGATGCTATACTGTATAGTCAACAAAAAGACGTGCAGATCATAGTTCTCAATGTGTGTATGAATGTATGTGTATGTATGTGTACTTTAATTATCATGGTAAGATGTTATAACCCAACAAAAATACTCACCTACACACGTCAAGATCAAAGTATTTAATGAATATATATTCTTATATAATAATTGTATGTATGTATGTATGTATGTATGCACTATATTAATCATGGCAAGCCGCTAGAACCACAACAAATATACGTGCAGATCATAGTGTTTAATGTAAGTATGCATGGGTGTGCCTGTATGTACAGTATGTATGTATTTATGTATGTATGTACAGTATGCGTATGTAAGTATGTACTGTATGTATGGTTAGCAAGAGACTAATGGGTGGGCTAACACATGCACATAAGTCTATCAGTGATTAAACAGTGTTAATGTCTATTTTCATTATTTGTATATTTGATGATTGTTTTTATTAATGATAAAAGGAAAAAGAATTAATGAATCCATCATTGTGGGCATATGCCATGGCAGCGCGTAGCCGCATTCCGGGTGATCCTCCCGGGTGAGACTCCAGACATCTACCTGGACCTTATCAAGTATCCTATCACAAGATTGGCCCACTTGCCTCAGCCATTACTTCCATGGTCTTCTCCTAGGCTTGCTCCACTCAGGGTTGTCTTCTGTAGAGACCACCTGGTGAGCAGAGTCTGCCTCAGGAAAGCGAACTACATGCCCATATAGCCGAAGTTGGCATTCGCAGACAATGCAATTTATATATCTTTAATCAGTTTACTTTTGGTTTGAGATGTAATCACTCCTGCGAAGACATTTAGTAATAAAGGAGCTGATGCATCTCTTTAAGACTTTAACTTGCTATATATTAAAACAGGGAGCACCAGCGACTTGAACATCCGTAGCTTCGTCCTTTCTGCCTACTGTAGGTATCGACAGAATACACAAAATATTTCTCATTATATAATGTTCACTAAATCTCGTAAATTTCTTCCCCTGCAGTGTTAAAGTTTAACTACATTTACAAAGTACACTCGGTTCTGTTTTATTTAGCACTTTTCATACGGTATTTTAACATACGATACTCTGCATGGTTATGATTATTCAATAAGAATGTAACGTTTATTATTGGCCTATAATTTCAACTTAGATAAAGGTGTTGGTAAAATCAAAATATATCGTTTATGCAAATTATTGCCATAATCAAGAAAACTGTTCCTACAGGTGCACAAGGTCTATGAGACATAATGATTACATAATATACTGGCATCCTGTAATATTAACTCTGTATGTACCATTGCCGTCCTTTTTACTTTATTCTGGCTATTATTTGATGATTTGATTTAGCTTAAAAAGGGTCTCCTGCAATTAACAGGCTTCGAACTATCTCACTTTTCCCTTTTTACTAACACAGATCCTTCTGAAACTGCAATAAAATCGTCTAAATATAGCTAGAATAAAATTAAAAATACGTCGCCGGTACCAAATGGGTTTTAATGGCTCTATAATTATTCAGCAGGGGAAAAAACAGCCGCCATCCAGAAAAGAACCTCAGGCAGCGAAGGTCTGGGGGTGTCAGGATGGACCACGGCTCTCCTGCCCTTCTTCACTTCCCTCTTGTGGGCGGCAGCAATGATGTCCGCCTACCCCTCCTTAACCTAGGTCTTCACGCCCCTGCAGAGATGAGGAGGTGATCGTCTTATTCCTAACTGCTTCATGAAACCTGCTTCATAAGACCTCATTTGATAAAACGAGTGTGTGATTGAATCATGAACTCCTTTGGGTCAGAGAGGAGGAGTCGACCTTCTCATCCATAACTTCTTCATAAGACCTCATTTGATCAGACGAGTGCGTGTTTGAAGAACTAACTCTTGTAGGTCAGAAAGGAGGAGGATATCGCCCTATTCCTAATCGTTTCATTAAACCTTATTTGATCAGACGAATGAATGTCATTCCTAACTGCTTCATGAAACCTGCTTCATGAGACCTCCTTTGATCAGACAAGTGCTTGTTTGATTCATAACCTTTTGTATAGCTCATGTTGGTCGCGGGTGAGGAGTCGACCGTCATATGAACAAATAATTTGTATAGGTTCTGTCGGTCGGGGAGGAGGAGGCGACCGTCATATGAAATATCTGTATAACGCCTGTCGGTCGGGGATCAGATGGCGAAGGTCACATGAATAATTTGTAAAACTCCTGTTGGTCGGGGATGAGATGGCGACGGTCACATGAACAATATATATAACTCCTGTGTGTCGGGGATGAGATGGCAACCGTCACATTCCTAAACCTCAGTAGAACACACAAGCTTCCGTCTGATGCATGAACAATTTGTATTGCTAAAATAGATCGGATAATAGGTTTACATCTCATTTTGTAAACATTCCAGTTGAACTGAAAAGAAGAGGCGACGCATCTAACCCAACTTCTTTGTAAAATACCAATCAGAAATAATAAAAATGTACCTTAAGTTATTCGTAATGATTGTAAATAATGTTGACAGATCAGAACTGAGGAGGTGCCATTCCTGACTACAGCCATGTTGTAAAAGGTTAACAGACCAGTGATGGGGAAGTGCAGTTCTGATTTCCAATGGCTTTTAACAAACTTGAGTATTCTTGGTCATGGATGAGAAGGTGGCTAATCCTTCACTACTCTAAAGAAACGTAAGTCGAATGGAATGTGGGTAAATCATTTAAATAGATAAGAAAGTTTGACTCAATCGCCTTTGGTTAAATGAACGGAACGTTTTATGTGATACCTCGGCAGAACCGTAAACAATGTGCTATAATAGTTGAGGAAAACACAATGTCATATGGTGTCTGTTAGCAAAGAGATAAAGTATGATCGTCATATCATGAAGAAAAACATCTAAATGCATTCCAAAACTTAGAATCAACAAGGAAACGCTGCAAGCTTAAGAAAATATAGTTTGTATCAAAGTTACAAACTTAGTTACACGGACGTTGTGAGGCCAAGAGGTATTGAGTGTATAAAGTGTGAGGAACCTAATGACGACTTGCGAGTCTCAGGTTATGAGGAAGTTGGAGCTGTAGACATCGATATACTGTATATCAGAATTACCAGCATAAAAATTCATATATATATATATATATATATATATATATATATATATATATATATATATATATATATATATATATATATATATATATATATATATATATATATATATATATACTGTATATATAAAACCCTCTTCAACAAACTGTCTATCCACCATAAACCTACATTGCATTTATATTATAATGAATAGTAATCGTGGTCATGGGCTGAACCTTTAACTGGCTTGATGGTTTAATTGTTTAAGTTATGTATGTGGCATTCCAGGTTCGAATCCAGGGAGGATCACATACTTTCATTAATTTCATTTGAGTGCGTTTGGTGTTGAGAGTGAAACAAATTAATCAAGATTATGTCTATAATTACAGCTCCAGTTCCCTTATAGAATGAAACTCGCAACTGGTTAATTAATAAATATAAATTAATTAATTTCTTATTTTATTTATTTACAAATATGTTTTTTAAAGTCTGAAGTGAGCTTCTAGCGGAAAGCTGTGACGCCAGACTGATCAACATTTTAAGGGTGATTTTCATTTAGCTGTTATCTATATATTTATGTATTATTATTATTATTATTAGTAGTATATTATTATTTTTATTTGTTTTTTCTTTGTATTTTATTTTAGTTTCCTCTCTGGACCTCCATCAAGTTTTGAAAAATACCCCGAAGACCCCTATTCGAGATAAATGTGTGCATTTTTCGGCAGAACATTGCCCTAGGCGAAGGTCGGTTCCTCCTAAATTGAAGGCTCGCTATCGCTTGTCAAGATAAAATCGCCATCTGATAAAAGTCTAAGGAGCAAACTACACCCCCCATCCCTCTTTTAACTCGTGATCTTATAATACAACTTTATCATATTTGTAATTTATATGCGATAAATAGCAAACTCAATTGATGTAAGACAATTTAATGGTCGATTATTGTCTTCTTATCTTGTAATTCTATAATTGTTTACAAGTTCAGATTAACCTCTACTGTACCGTAGGGTAGAGTAATAAAAGTCCCCCCCCCCCCCCAAGCAATGTGGCCAACATGGCAAGGTGTAACAACCTTCAACCTCAAAATATGGAGGAATACTGTCTCTCCCA
Source organism: Paralithodes platypus (assembly GCA_032716605.1). Classification (NCBI taxonomy): domain Eukaryota; kingdom Metazoa; phylum Arthropoda; class Malacostraca; order Decapoda; family Lithodidae; genus Paralithodes; species Paralithodes platypus. The sequence continues at coordinate 12,529,453 of CM064579.1, forward strand.
TCCAGAAGAGGCTTGGATATAAGCTGAGAAGTGTTGCCAACTCTAGAGCAGTGCTCAAACGGTCGTGGTAGCAGGCACTACCTAATACTGGCAGTTACAAGGAAAGTATATTACTGACGGCTCCCTGCCGTTGCTGGGACTGTGGAGTGATTAATCTACTGACGCCAGGGAACAGTCGCTGGGACTGAACGGGTTAACCAATTAATGTCAAAAGTAAATATATGTATTATTCTTATTACTACAGTTTCTTTGTAGATTTATAATTATTTTCATTTAACTTCACGAGTAATTACAGTATATTGTAAAACTATGAATTGATAATTTGTATTAACCCTTTGCGGATTATGATGCACTTCTAACAGTTTATTCTGACTATCATTGAACAATTGTATACTGCTTAAGAAGGAGTTGTGTGAATTAAAAGGGTAAAGACTAACTCAATTATCATGCTTAGCCCCATTAGGTTTAAGATTTTATGACGTTCGGTCCATTAGTTTGGCGATTTTACGACCTTTCGCCCCATTCCTTTGTCAATATTTAGACTTTTCTGTCATTTAGCTGGGGGGGTTTTCTGGAAAGCGATCGTGTGCCTGTAATTTTAGAGGAACCAGTCTTCGGGAGGGACATTTTTCTATCGAAAAATGTACATATTTATCTTGACGGAAGGTCTAGGGCAGTGGTTCTCAATCTGGGTTCCATGGCAAGAATCTTGGGGGTCCACAGAGTGCTGTACTAAAATGTACATTTCCAAGTAATATTGGGAAGTTTAATTTAACATAATGGGTATAACTTATTTTAAATTGGCAGAAGATAATCTGTATTCCTTTGTTTCATATTATTTAATCATAACAACAATACAATTATAATATGTGCATACTATGGGCAATGTTGTGACTTGAGTATTTTAAAGTAGGGGTGAACTTAAGTTGTTTCTTGGAAGTACAAGGGATAGAAGATCTATTAAGTTATTTCAACGAGATATTGCCTTGCATACTTATCAGACATATTTGAGCAGCTAAAGAGGCTGAATCTAAAGTTGCAGGGCACAGATAGAAGTGTGTTTCACCTCATGGATTGTCTTCGTGCATTACTTACCAAGTTCCAGAATTGGCACAGGCAAGTAAATGCAGGAAATGTAGCCCTGTTTGAGAATCTTTCAGCTATTCTTTTCGAGAACGAAGAAAGTCTGCTGGACCCATCACTCAAAACTGAAATCACTCAGCACCTGAAATCCTTGGAATGTGAGCTCGCAAAGTACTTCCCAGAATTCAAATAAGAAGGGAAATTAGTGATGAATCCTTTCTCTAGCATTCTTGATACTGCAACTATTCCCAATGATGTTCAATACGAATTCCTTGATCTCAAGAATTATTCTGCTTTATGCGAATCTAGTTTTTCCACCCTTCTACATTTATAGAGTAAAATCCGGAACCGGCTGGACGTGGACCCGGACTTGAGATGTACATTGTTAGTGACACAACCTCGGATCAGTCACATGACTAAAAGGAAACAATGCCATCCTTCCCACTGATAATTGTCAACTATGAAATAAAATATAGGCATTCTCTTAATCTGTATTTTATTTGTCAACATTATTTGGGAGGGATATTGGGAGAACAAATGTAGGGGGCCACGAGGTTGTTGAAAATTACCCTAGGTGGGAATGGAGTGAACAAATTTGAGAACCACTGGTCTATGGGGTGTAATTTTAAGCTTGATGGGGGTCTAGTGAGGAAATTTAAGCAAACAATGAAAAAACACACACATATATATATATATATATATATATATATATATATATATATATATATATATATATATATGTATGTATATATATACCGGTATATATATATATATATATATATATATATATATATATATATATATGAGGAAATATAATTACGCCCATCCCCCCTTAATCTTGTCGCATAATACAGTCTTACCACATTTCCTTCCATTTATATAATCAAGGAGTGGCCACAAATTAATGAGGGCAACTGTACACACATTCGTTATTTTGTTTAACCCTTTCAAGATCAAATACGCATTTTTTTATGTTTTTTCGGCTATTTTTAAACGATTTTATTTAGATTAGTAAGGGTATATGGAAGTCAGAAGGTTAATTGAGGTACTCTTTACCCTCATAATTCCCATTTATCCTTCTTAAACTACATAATATCGTTTAATGATAGCCAGAATATATCAAGATGCGTCACAATCTTCAAATTTTTAAGCTGTGGAGAAACTGACTAATCCCCATCTTAATTGCTCAGCTATTATAGTTTTTTTTATAGCCCCAAATATGGTGTTAGTTGTTACCACCTGTCTATAATATGATGCAGAGACATACAGTAGGAGTTTCATATTTTTCCATTAAGTATCGATAAATCAACTGCTCGGAGATTAAGCGGCCCACCAGGTTAACCCATTGAGTACCATTGACGTCCTTCCCATTATATTTTGGCAACTATTAGATGACTTTATTAAGCTTAGGAAGGACTTGTAGCAATTAAAAGGCCGCAAACGATCTCAATTAATCCTTTTAGCTACCACAGATCCCTCCCAAGCTGAATAAAATCGTGTATTATTTGCAGGAATATAATGAAAAGAACATCCCGTTACTGAACAGGTTAAAAGTAATCAAGTACAAGCAGTCTGTCAGTACCAATCGCTATCAATATGGGATACTTCTATTATTTTCTCATAATACTTTTAAGTTTTGCAATTGTGAACAGTAAGAATTCCACATATATCTTCGAACGTCTATTATATTAACCCTCTGAACCCCAGCTAGTTTAGATTAAATGTACACTGAGAGATCAGCAAATTTTGCCTTTTTTTTTTTTTAAATAGCTTAAATAGGTGAGAAATGAAGAATAACACACACAAAAACACTCACATCGGTCATCTTGGGATCCTATGGGGGGGGGGGGAAGCCTCAGTCATCACCTGATGCCGGGCGGCCTTCAAGCTTCGTGCACTTCAAGACACAGCTGAGCGAGGCAGCATGGCAGATGTACTATGCGTCCAGTTTTCGAATGACGGTTATTTACACCACCCGAGCATCATGTGTGCCTTCATAGTTCAGATATTAGCAACATGTATCACATAATGTCATTGTAAGTGAAGTTACAGTGTGATAAGTGCATAGATTCAAGTTTTATAAGTGTCAAAGGAGTACAAAGGAGTACAAAGGAAATCAAGCAACAACATATCTAGTGACCCTTCTAGGTTGCTTGTCCTCCAAAACACTGAGGATCAAGTGTCCAAACAGTGGTTTAGAGTGGGTAAGGGAACATTGGAAAGGGAATTACTCCCCTGGAACTAATGTCCGTGGCAGGATTAGGAAGTTAGTAGGGGACAGATGGGTTAGTAACTGAGGGGGGGATAAAATAAAGTTATTCATTTACAAACGCAGTCAGTCGCGGGTTTGATGCGAGATATTTGTCTAGGTGGAGTTTAAATGAATCAACAGTGATGCAGTCTATAACGTTTCGGGGAAGCCCATTCCACAAGCTGACAACTCGATTGAAGAAGAAATTCTTAGATTCGTGTGAGTTAAAAGATTTACCAATAATTTTGCAACCGTTTTCCCCGCGTGTAATTAGATTGGTCGATAGTGAAGTACTTACTACAGTTCATATTGTCGATGCCTTTGATGATTTTGAACACTTGAATTAAGTCACCTCTTAATCTGTGCTGGGTTAAAGGAAATAGATTTAATTCTCTAAGACGCTCTTCGTATGGTTTGTTCTTTAGGCTAGGTATCATTTTGGTAACTCTACGTTGAACTCGTTCTAGCTTGTTTATATCTTTTTGGTAATAAGGGCACCAGGATTGAACGCAGTATTCCAGAAGAGGGCGGACTAAGGAATTGTAAAGGGTTAGGATAACTTCTTTGGATTTATGCTCAAATGACCTGCCTATAAAGCCAATTATTTTGTTTGCCTTCTTAACAACTTCTGAACATTGTTGACTCGGTTTTAGGTTACTCGATATTGTTACTCCCAGATCGGTTTCTCTGTTTACATTCTTAAGCTGAGTGCCATTCATCGAATAGTTTTGCTTTCCTCATTAGGTATCCGATATGTAGTACTTTACATTTATCCGCATTGAAACTCATTTGCCAAATTTGGGCCCAACATGACAATTTATCTAGATTGTGTTGCATATCGTCAACTTGTTCTTTTGAGAGTACGCTATTTGCAATTTTTGTATCGTCAGGAAATTTGGAGATTGTACAGGTGAGACCCTCATCTATGTCGTTGATGTAAATTAGAAAGATAATTGGTCCTAGTACCGATCCCTGGGGTACCCCGCTACTTACATTGGTCCATTTAGATGCCTTACCGTTTATGACTACTCTTTGCTTTCTGTCGCTGAGCCAATTTTCTATCCATTTCAACACACCGTCTTGTATTCCATGCGCTTTTAGTTTTAGCAGTAAACGTTTGTGGGGAACTTTGTCAAAGGCCTTTTGAAAATCAAGGTATATAATATCTACAGCTTTACTCTCATCGTAGAGGTTGAGGATATTGTTGAAGAAGTCTAAGAGGTTTGTTAAACAGGAACGTTTTTTACGAAAGCCGTGTTGAGTATCTTTAACCCTTAATTAGCGGCTCACCACCTAAGTCGAGTTAAATAAAGCTGGACTATGTGGCGGCGCTCGACATAGGTCGAGTGGCAATTTCAGCACGTAATGTTGCTGAGAGAGAGACAAGTGGTGGCAGGAGAGTAGCGAGCGTATGACTGCTCCAGACCACCGCGGCGAACATACTGACACGAATCCCAGCTCCCTCCTCCCTCTCTCACTCGCTATATAAGGAATTGTATCGGGAAAGTGGCTAATTACATGCTTTTTGCACTCGCGTTGCACGGTTATTGCAAGAAAACTAGCCATCATAAAAGGATCGTTATGGTGTCATTCGAAAGCTCTGTTTATGCCCTTTCAGGGATAGGTGTTGTGTTTACGTTCTGGGTCTTATTTAGGCATGAAAATTATCACGTAAACAGCCCTATTTTGGCTAAAAACACCCCGCTGGGCGGTACATATAAATAAACCGCATAGGCCGCTCGTAAGGTGTTAAGTAAGTTATTTTCCTCCAAGTGATTTACAAGTCTGTCTCGTATGACCGTTTCTAGCATTTTACATACAACTGAGGTTAAGCTAATTGGACGATAGTTACTGGGTAGGGATTTGCTGCCTTTTTTGAATATCGGTGTTACGTTGGCTAGCTTCCACTGATCGGGCATATTTCCAGACTGCAAGGATTTATTGAATAGTAATGTCAGTGGTTTAGAGAGCTCATCCTTAGCTTCCTTTAGAACTCTAGGCGAGATTGTATCAGGTCCAGGCGTTTTATTTACCTTGAGTTTATCTAAACAATTCAATACTTCTCTCTCTGTAACGGTGATATTGCTTAGAACATCTGAATTATCAATCTGAATCGGCGATGGTGTAGGGATATCACTGAGGTCTTCTGTTGTAAAAACTGATGCAAAGAAGGTATTGAGGGCATTACTCATTTGTTCTTCGTCTTTGGTGTATTCTCCATTTTCATCGACTAACGGTCCAACAGTTGAAGTAACTACTTTTTTCTTTCTGATATAACTATAGAATTCTTTCGGGTTTGTTTTACTTTGATTCGCAACATGTAACTCTAAGGTCTTTTTACTTTGCTTAATTAACTTTTTGGCTTTGCGTCGTAGCTCTACAAATTTCAGCCGTTCTTCGTCATTTTGTGAGGATTTTAATCTATGATTAGCAAATTGTTTAGCAAGCAGGCAGTTTTAAATATCTTTATTCCACCATTTGGGCTTATTATTATGGCCTGGACGCCGTATTTTCGATGGTATGCAGTCTTGCACTGCTTTTAGGTAAGTGGCTTCGAATAACTTCCAAGATGTATTTATGTCGTTATTGTGAATTAAAAAGCTCCAGTCAGTTTCTTTAAACATAGCTCTAAGTTTATGGAAGTTTGCTTTCTTGAAATTAGGGACTTTTTCGATGCTACTATTTGGTTCGTTACTAGTAAAGTTTAAAGTGAAAGTTATCGTACGATGGTCGCTGTTATCGAGTATCGCCCCACTTGGTCACAGGTAAATTAAAGTCGCCAAAAATTACGGTATCTTGTGAGTTACTTACATCTGCAATTTGTTCGTAAATTTCTCGGTCAGTTTGCACTGATTGAGCTGGAGGTCTGTATATTAATGCAAGTATTATTTTGGTATATGTCTTCTAAGCGTAGTAGGGAAGGTATACAGTAGGGTAGTGATTGAGAGAGTGAGAGTGAGAACGGAGAAATGGATAGGCGACGAGCAGGGAGGTTTTTGGAAGGGAAGAGGATGTGTAGATCAGATTTTTACCCTGAATTGTGTTGTGGAGAAGTATCTGGAGAAGAAACAAAAGGTGTATGTTGCCTTTATGGACTTGGAGAAGGCCTATGACAGAGTGGATAGAGAAGGTTTGTGGAAAGTACTTAGAATATACGGAGTAGAGGGCAAGTTGCTGAAAGCAGTGAAGAGCATGTATGAGGGTGCAAAGGCGGCAGTACGTGTGGAGAGTGAGCAGAGCGAGTTCTTTGACCAGAATGTTGGTTTGAAACAGGGGTGTGTGATGTGTGGTTGTTTACTGTATATATGGATGGAGTTATGAAAGAAATATTATCAAGAGCAGTGGATGTTGGTGTATCGCTGAAAAGGGAGGGAATTGAGTGGAAGCTACCTATACTGCTGTTTGCGGTTGATACAGTTCTGATGAGTGATAATGAATGGGAGTTGCAGGGTCTGGTAAATGAGTTTGGAACAGTGTGCGAAAAACGGAATTTGAAGGTAAATACGGGGAAGAGCAAGGTTATGGTCTTCGTAAGGGGTGAAGTCACAGAGTGTGAGGTGAAGCTGAACGGTCAGGCTATGGAGATCGTCAACTCTTTTAAGTATCTGGGCAGTGTGTTGAGTAAAGATGGGACTATGGATGAAGAGGTGCGGGAGAGGGTACAACAGGGGAAGAGGGTTGTAGGAACGCTAAAAGCAGTAACAAGAAATAGGGTGGTCAGTATGGAAGTGAAGAAGTCCTTGCATGACAGTGTGGTAATCCCGACACTGACTTACGGAAGCGAAGCATGGACGTTGGTTGAGAGACTCAGACCAAGAGTGAGAGCAGTGGAAATTAATTACTTAAGGAGTGCGTGTGGAGTTACATGGAGGGATAGACAGACTAATGAGGAAGTAAGAAGGAGGTGTGGTGTGGAGGTAGATGTGCTGGAAAGTGTGAAAAGGAACAACTTGAGATGGTTCGGCCATATGGAACGTATGGAAAGCGAGAGAATGACTAAGAGGGTGTACGAGAGCGAGGTGGAGGGACAGAGGGGGAGAGGTAGACCGAATATGAGGTGGAAGGATGGAGTGAGGAAGTACATGAACGAAGGCGGTGCTGGTTGGGGGGAGGGGCGTCGACTGACTGGGGACAGAGGTGCATGGGGGCGGTTCGTTCGTGGCCACCCCTTCGGGGATCACGGCGTCAGGCAATAGATAGATAGATAGATTATTTTGGTACCTTTATTATTCTTTATTAGCACAAAAGATGGGTCGACGTTCACAATTTGAGGTTTTGACAAGAGGGTAGGGTTAAGACTTTCTTTGATATAAAGTAAAACGCCACCTCCATTTCGATTTATTCGGCTTTTCTCAAACATTACATAACCGGGAAGTGAATACTCTGCTAAAAAGTCTCTATCTTCTGTATTGAGCCAAGATTCTGTTATGCCAATCACATCATAATTTTCTGTAAACACTAGCTCCTCTAAATCTGAAAATTTATTGCGTATGCTACGAGCGTTTGCATAGAAAACCTTTAAATTTGTTATTTTAGAACTCACGGAACGCTCTTTAATAATATTTTTGGTTCTTGTCGGATCTACATTTATGTTCATGGTTGTCCTCGGTCCTCGCTGTCTTCGGTCCTTATCGCTGGTGGTCCTCGGTTGCCTCTGTTTTTTTTCTTGGCGTTGGATGATTTATGTCACTGCTGCTTCTTCTCGGATGGCGTTTTTTGATCCATGGCTGCGGACTGCTTCGTGTAGGAGACGACCCATGCGTGCTGAACCCACAGGGTTTAGATGAGTGCCATCCTTGCGGAACAGAGTAGGCTGGTTGTAGAAGTTGTCCCAGAGGTTGATGAATTCAACTTCTTCCCTCAGACACAAATATTTTAGTCGGCTATTTGTGCTGAAGGCCTTGTCGTAGAATTTGTCAGGTGCGTCGATCTTGGGGAGAATGCCTGAGATGATGATATTCCTTGACTTGTTTTTGTAGTGCTGGATCATCTTGCGATATTTCTCCATCAACTCTTCGGATCTGGTGTGCATGACGTCATTTGAACCAGCATGGATGACAAAAAGGGTATTTTCATTTGCATCCTAAATATAATATATGTCGAGGGTGTGGCAAGCCTCGCACGCGCCCATGGTTACCATGACGACTGGCGGGCTGGCGGCCACCTTGTTCATGGACTCACGCACGTACACACTGCCAGCTGAATGACACCCGACTTCCCCTTCACTAACTCTCACTTTTATTATGCCTCTCTCACATACTCTGTTTATTGATTTTATACTTTACCATATAATTTATAGTTAGAATATGAGTGTTACACATTGTTTTAGGCACTTTTGACTTAGATATATGGGTTTTGACGTATTCTTAGTGGGGAGACAGAGGAGGTGGTGGTGAAGGCAGGGGGAGTGGGGGAGGACCAGTGTACACATAAACTTGCTGTGTACGTAGCAACATGACACACTATCTCGTCTCTTCTTACCCCTACCATGACCTGGCGGAATGTTGAGGAATGGCGTGGGGTCTGGGTCATCCTCCTCCTCTTCCCTACTTGGTGGGGAGTCAACTATGTTATGGGAAGCGTTAGGGGAGTGATAAACATAGCGAGGCAACGAGATACATCCAAAACACATGATGTAAACAAGGCAACTGGCGGCGAGGGAGGTGGGAGGCCGCCCAGTCCTTCCACTCCCGCGCTCTCTCTCCCCACTCCCCACCGCGGCGGGACTTGGGTATTGCCAATTGATAAGTATTGCCACTGTTGGGCAACATTATAATGTATTTCCGATATAAATTTGAACCCTCTAGCTACCATAGGATAAGACTAAATAAGCACAAAAGTGGCGGTGGGATAAGTGGGTAAACTGGCTTTCCCCATCCGCCCCTACTCACCTGCACGGATGGGTTAGGGGGTTGCCGCGTACCGCCACTGTTCGGCAACATCATAAGGTAGTTTCCCATACCCTCCTCAAGCCTCTAGCTACCATAGGACAAAAGTAAATCATTTCGAAGTAGCGGACGCAACGTATGTGGCGCTGGGGCTTAGCGTTATATACATTGCTGACGCATACGCTGTGGCGCTGGGATCCAGTGGGTTAAAACAATTCAAACATTACATAGTGACAGTTACTTACACTGGAAAGAGCTTTAAATAGAATAGAATGCTATCAGTGGTCGTGAAGATACATCCCCTGAAATAGGAGTACAGGTTATACAAGCTTGTACCAGTGCAGTGGTTTGAATATAAATATAATATATGAAGTGTAAAGAAGATGAAATAGCCTACATGTTGGGTACTTCACTATCACTATGTACACTTGGATACCATAGTGTCTATCTAGCCCACTCATATTAATAGTTGTGAACTTAATTTATTTGTTTTTTAAATATGGAAGTATATCCCTGGAAACTAATTTATGAATATATATTTCTTTACATCGACTTCAAAACTATATATGGTATTTCTTGAAAAGCAAGTTATATCCAAAAGTCAATCCAGATAGTTAGTATTGCATAATGAAAACATTGGAGGTGCACAAAATCTTATCAGTGGGCTAGATACTATGGTATCCGAGTGTACAAGCTAAACAATATGTTGATTACACTCTAATTACAGTATGTACCCAGGGCTCATTCTGTGAACGGTAATTATTATACAATGTGTCATACCAAGCGTAGGCTACATATTTGAATAATCAAGATCGGCCGAAAATGAGTCTGGATTGAGCTTGCACTTGAACAATACGTGCATTTGAACAATAATTGTGTTTGTCAGTGTAGATGTAAATTATACTATATAAGTTAAAAACAAAGTGGCAATAGTGCTAAGGGAAAAACTAAAAAGAAAACACATAATGCAAAAATAAGACAACAAAAAGAAGAAGGAAATGTTAGTGTCCCAATCACAGGCAGCAATGCTGTTCTGTATCATTATAACTTTTCAATTATCAGAAAAAGCACTTAAGATTTAACATATGTAGAAGCTCCAGTGATGTGGTGGACAAAACATGTATTTTTCATACGAGAACATTTAGCATAATTGGCCAACATTTTCATGCACAGATTCTGGGAGCTGTTTTTGCTTTGTTATTAAAAAGTAAACTGCAGATAGATTACCATTGGTGACAAAACTAACACAAAAGTTTAACCAAAAAAAACTATCAGATCAAAGTTACGAGCAAAGGTTGAGGAAAAAACGCTTGTGCGAAATCGTCTTATAGGTAAACACTTTAAGGATTATGACGCATTTTGACCATTTATTCTCGCTATCATTAAACGATTTTATGTAGCTTAGGAATGATCTATGGAAATTATAAGGGTAAAGACTATCTCAATTGTTGAGTGGTACTTGAAAAGTAGAGAGAATGAATAAAAAAACACCATCTGAGGAAGAGCACTTTATTGACAACGTTTTGCTTCATCAGGTCACTGATGAAGCTATCTGCGAAACGTTGTCAATAATGTGCTCTTCCTCAGATGGTGTTTTTTATCCACTATCTCAATTAACCCTCTGACATCCATATGCCCTTCCTAGTGACAAAAAAATTGTCTAATATTAACAATAAAACATAAATGCGTCATTGGATACAGTTGAGAAGATAATTTATACAAATTAGAAAGATAATAGGAGATAGGACAGAGAGGGCTTTGTCCTATCTCCTATTCTCTTTCTAATTTTGTAAATGCTCTTCTCAACTGTACGGGTACCTCAATTCCCATCCATTCATACGCAGACGACTCAACCTTACACTACTCCATTAGTTTTTCAGAACGCCCCAGCCAGCAATCCCTCAACAACAAACGTAATGAAGCCATTGAACACTTAAATTCTGATCTAACTACTATCTCCAATTGGGGCAGAGAAAACCTTGTTACCTTTAATGCTTCCAAAACCCAATTTCTCCTTCTATCTACCCATCCGGAACTCCCAGCGGACTATCCCTTATTCTTCAATAATACAAAAATCAATCCTTCATATTCTCTCAATATTCTTGGTGTCTCTTTTTCTTCTGATCTCATTTGGAAGGACCATATTACCAGTCTTGCTAAGGCAGCCTCCCAGAAGCTGGGTGTGTCCAACCACCTTAGGGGGTTCTTTACCCCTGCACAGCTTCTTGGTCTGTACAGGGGCATAGTGCACCCTTGTATTGAGTATTGTTCACATGTGTGGGGAGGTTCCTCTCACACCGCCCTCCTAGACAAAGTTGAAAGGAAGGCTTTTCGTATCATTAACTCCCGTCCACTCACCAACTCTCTGCAATCTCTCTCTCTCCGCCGCAATGTTGCATCTCTCTCGCTATTCTATCGCTACTATAATAATCAGTATTCCTCAGAGCTTTCTCAGTATATACCACCTCCTTTACATAGGGCACGTGGTACCCGTCTTGCAACACAATCCGTCCCCTACTCTGTGCAACTCTCCAGCCCAAGAGTGAAACGTTACTCTCAAACTTTCTTTTATTCAATAGCTGAGCTCTGGAACGCTCTCCCAGAATCAGTCTTTCCCTCTTCCTATGACTTAAATTGCTTCAAACTCTGTGTGTCCAGGCATTTTGGCTCGAACGTCCCTTGATTTTGGCCCTGTCACTCTTTCAACTATTGGGGAGGCACTCGCTATAGGCAGTTCTTCCTTTTGCCTCCCTCACTCGCATAGAAAGAAAAAAAATATATATACTGTATATATATGTATATATATATATACGGTATATAATATATATATTGTCCGATATATCTATAGAAATATATATATATATATGTATTTATATATAAAATTATATATATATATATATATATATATATATATATATATACCGGTATATATATATATATATATATATATATATATATATATATATATATATATATATAAAATTATATATGTATATATATATATATATATATATATATATATATTTATATATACAGTATATATATATTACATTTGTAATATGATGATATTTCTCATTATCTCATAATATTCTTACTGTACCTCATAAGCTCATATATTCAACTATTCCATTATTTTTGTTCTGACTGTACAGTTGTCAACATAAGTTCTGTTCCTCGTCATGATTTTCTGTATGAAAGTAAAATTAGTATGAAATCATTGCGAGTGCAGTTTCTTCTGATCATCAGTTATTTAATTTAATGAGTTAACCACTGCCTAACAAACTATATATATATATATATATATATATATATATATATATATATATATATATATATATTCATATATATACATATATAACTCTGTAGAATATATTTATATACAGTATATACCGTATATATACTGTTTGTATAAACGGTATATACTGTATATATGTATATTGTTTTTCTTTTCTTCATATACTGGTACGTTGGACCATGGTGTTACATACTAAGGAACGTCGCAATTCACTTTTACCCATTACCCTGCAATCCTAACACACACACCCTCTACTAGTGGGTAGGTATCTAATTATACCCCCGTGACTTATTGAAATCAGGATCTATTCTGCCAGTGGGGGGCATAATTAAGAGTTTTAACCCACCGTTGTAATCCCGACACTGACTTACAGAAACGAAGCATGGACGTTGGTGGAGAAACTCAGACCAAGAATGGGAGGGATGGAAATGAATTACTTGAAAAGTGTGTGCGGAGTTACAAGGAGGGATAGACAGACGAATGAGGAAGTAAGAGGGAGGTGTGGTGTGGAGGTAGATGAGCTTGAAAGTGTGAAAAGGAACAGCTTGAGATGGTTCGGCCATGTGGAACGTATGTGAAACGAGAGAATGACTAAGAGGGTGGAAGGACAGAGGGAGAGGTAAACCGCGAGAGAGGTGGAAGGATGGAGTAAATAAGTATGTGAATGAAGGCGGTGCTGGTTGGGAGGAGGGGCGTGGACTGACTGGGGACAGAGGTGCATGGGGGCGTTCCGTTCGTGGCCAGCCCTTCGGGCAACAGATAAATAGATAGATAGATAGATTCCACCTCTTTGGCATCGCCGCCGTTGATAGGGAAAAGTACTGTACAGAGAGATTTTTGTTGTGTACAGGGCTTTCATGTAGTACCCATAGAATGCATTTCCGATGTAGCCTATACAGTATATAGTAATGAATTATGGGCTACGCCAAACCTATAACGGTATATAACCCACATAGCAATCGATGGGTACCATATCGGGCCGGTACAGGATATTTGTGAGACCCCATCTAGATTGTTAAACTGTGGTGTCGGTAACATATACTGTAATGTTACTCTGTGTAGCCTACTAGTCTCCAAAGGTAACATAAACTGTGGTGTCGGTAACATATACTGTAATGTTACTCTGTGTAGCCTACTAGTCTCCAAAGGTAACATAAACTGTGGTGTCGGTAACATATACTGTAATGTTACTCTGTGTAGCCTACTAGTCTCCAAAGGTAACATAAACTGTGGTGTCGGTAACATATACTGTAATGTTACTCTGTGTAGCCTACTAGTCTCCAAAGGTAACATAAACTGTGGTGTCGGTAACATATACTGTAATGTTACTCTGTGTAGCCTACTAGTCTCCAAAGGTAACATAAACTGTGGTGTCGGTAACATATACTGTAATGTTACTCTGTGTAGCCTACTAGTAACATAAACTGTGGTGTCGGTAACATATACTGTAATGTTACTCTGTGTAGCCTACTAGTCTCCAAAGGTAACATAAACTGTGGTGTCGGTAACATATACTGTAATGTTACTCTGTGTAGCCTACTAGTAACATAAACTGTGGTGTCGGTAACATATACTGTAATGTTACTCTGTGTAGCCTACTAGTAACATAAACTGTGGTGTCGGTAACATATACTGAAATGTTACTCTGTGTAGCCTACTAGTCTGTAACATAAACTGTGGTGTCGGTAACATATACTGTAATGTTACTCTGTGTAGCCTACTAGTCTCCAAAGGTAACATAAACTGTGGTGTCGGTAACATATACTGTAATGTTACTCTGTGTAGCCTACTAGTCTCCAAAGGTAACATAAACTGTGGTGTCGGTAACATATACTGTAATGTTACTCTGTGTAGCCTACTAGTAACATAAACTGTGGTGTCGGTAACATATACTGTAATGTTACTCTGTGTAGCCTACTAGTCTCCAAAGGTAACATAAACTGTGGTGTCGGTAACATATACTGTAATGTTACTCTGTGTAGCCTACTAGTAACATAAACTGTGGTGTCGGTAACATATACTGTAATGTTACTCTGTGTAGCCTACTAGTCTCCAAAGGTAACATAAACTGTGGTGTCGGTAACATATACTGTAATGTTACTCTGTGTAGCCTACTAGTCTCCAAAGGTAACATAAACTGTGGTGTCGGTAACATATACTGTAATGTTACTCTGTGTAGCCTACTAGTAACATAAACTGTGGTGTCGGTAACATATACTGTAATGTTACTCTGTGTAGCCTACTAGTCTCCAAAGGTAACATAAACTGTGGTGTCGGTAACATATACTGTAATGTTACTCTGTGTAGCCTACTAGTCTCCAAAGGTAACATAAACTGTGGTGTCGGTAACATATACTGTAATGTTACTCTGTGTAGCCTACTAGTAACATAAACTGTGGTGTCGGTAACATATACTGTAATGTTACTCTGTGTAGCCTACTAGTAACATAAACTGTGGTGTCGGTAACATATACTGTAATGTTACTCTGTGTAGCCTACTAGTCTCCAAAGGTAACATAAACTGTGGTGTCGGTAACATATACTGTAATGTTACTCTGTGTAGCCTACTAGTAACATAAACTGTGGTGTCGGTAACATATACTGTAATGTTACTCTGTGTAGCCTACTAGTCTCCAAAGGTAACATAAACTGTGGTGTCGGTAACATATACTGTAATGTTACTCTGTGTAGCCTACTAGTAACATAAACTGTGGTGTCGGTAACATATACTGTAATGTTACTCTGTGTAGCCTACTAGTAACATAAACTGTGGTGTCGGTAACATATACTGTAATGTTACTCTGTGTAGCCTACTAGTCTCCAAAGGTAACATAAACTGTGGTGTCGGTAACATATACTGTAATGTTACTCTGTGTAGCCTACTAGTAACATAAACTGTGGTGTCGGTAACATATACTGTAATGTTACTCTGTGTAGCCTACTAGTCTCCAAAGGTAACATAAACTGTGGTGTCGGTAACATATACTGTAATGTTACTCTGTGTAGCCTACTAGTCTCCAAAGGTAACATAAACTGTGGTGTCGGTAACATATACTGTAATGTTACTCTGTGTAGCCTACTAGTCTCCAAAGGTAACATAAACTGTGGTGTCGGTAACATATACTGTAATGTTACTCTGTGTAGCCTACTAGTAACATAAACTGTGGTGTCGGTAACATATACTGTAATGTTACTCTGTGTAGCCTACTAGTCTCCAAAGGTAACATAAACTGTGGTGTCGGTAACATATACTGTAATGTTACTCTGTGTAGCCTACTAGTCTCCAAAGGTAACATAAACTGTGGTGTCGGTAACATATACTGTAATGTTACTCTGTGTAGCCTACTAGTAACATAAACTGTGGTGTCGGTAACATATACTGTAATGTTACTCTGTGTAGCCTACTAGTCTCCAAAGGTAACATAAACTGTGGTGTCGGTAACATATACTGTAATGTTACTCTGTGTAGCCTACTAGTAACATAAACTGTGGTGTCGGTAACATATACTGTAATGTTACTCTGTGTAGCCTACTAGTAACATAAACTGTGGTGTCGGTAACATATACTGTAATGTTACTCTGTGTAGCCTACTAGTCTCCAAAGGTCATGTGCACGGAAATGAGCACTGCTACATATTGCAATTTACTTTAAATGCCTTTGCCTCTAATTGCCTCTAGTAAATATCGAGTGTGGGGGATTTTACATTACAACCACTACTAGATGACTGGATTCCTATCTTCATAATTCCAGAGTTGCTTTTATCTTTCGTAAAGTAAAGGTCATTAGCAATGGTCATATGAACCATTCATGTGTATTAATATTCAATATTTTGTTTATTGTAAACACAAAGTACTTGTTAAGTCCTGCACATAACATGGGCTGCATCAGCCACAGTTTGCTGTGAAATACACAAGGCAGCTTATTGGTGTGTACCAACACTGCGTGTGTTGACAGACACAATACGTCGGTGTTGCGTGAAAAAATAGTGTCTAAATGTGTCTGTGCTTGCCAGATAGGTGTGTTATTTTAGGTTGTATCTGCGTCTCATAAATCAAATACATTATCGGGTGTAAATATAATTATCTGTCTATGTCTACTAAGTTGTTAGTGATTTTGTATACCATTGGTTGTCTGTATATTTGTCTTCTTGTTGCAAGTGTCAAGTCCGATGTCTTGTTTAAGCAAAGTAACATATTCATCAACGCTGTCATCCTGTAGTTACGGTATGGTTACGGTACCAATCCAATGGTGGAGCTCACACTGGCGGATCTTGTGTTCCAGTCGTGTGATATGTGGCTTATAATTTGGCCTAGATGCTTGTTGTTCATATTCACAGCGTTACATTTTGTCAATGACGCCATCCATGATCAACAGGTTGAAGTAGTAAGGGTTATAAAGGAAACTGATAGGCCTTGGCAATATTTTTGGAGCGTCCACTATGTATTGCCATCAATTAAACGAATCTTACACAATATTTTGGACATGGGCTACGTGTGAGCGCGCTTATTAACCCCTTGAGCACCATGATCTTTTTTACCTGTGATCCTGGCTAAAATCAAATTATTGTATGCAGCTTAAGAAGGACCTATGATACTAAGAGGGTTTATTGAGGTTATATCTACTGATTTGAGTCATATGCCTTAGGTAGGAGGCTAGGAATCCTCCTCCCTCTGTAAAATTCTCCTACTCAACGAGACAGAGAAAGGGGCGAGGAAAGGTGAAAGTGGTCCCGGACCCTAAGAATTGGGGCTTTAAAGGTTTCTGTTCGGGCTCTGTCTCGAGTCTGCTACCCCCAGCAATGAGGTATGTGCCTGAGTATATACATACATACATACATATTTACATACATAAACTAAATCAAATCGTGATATGGTAACCAGAATATGATGCCAATGACGTAATGGTGGTGATGGGGATAACCACACTGCACTGGCCCCGGCGTTGCATATATATTAAGGGGCACGTAGCAGCGTTTTTGGAGCCCCTTCACCCTCATGATTATCCCCATTAGTTTTGAGATTTTACGATGTCCCTTCCATTAGTTTGTCGATTGTGAGACCTTTCGCCCTATTGCTTTGTCAATATTAAGACTTCGTGCCATTTAGGTGTTGATTTTTGTTCAGGCGAGCGATAGCAAGCCTGTAAGTCTAGCTTAATGGAGGCATAGTTAGGAAACTAAAAGAATAGATAAATATGTAGGCTAAATAAACAGACCAACAAATTAAATTTGGTAAGTGCATACAAAGATTAATGTGTGTTGAATATTGAAACACTAACAGGAAATTCTTCCTCTGCTCTATAGATTATTGACAGTTTGTCTTCGTAAGTGACTCAGAATCATTTTCAATTAGGCTTCAAATTTATCATCGCATTTGAAGCTGTTCTACACGTGATACCCGGTACATAATTTGACTCATATTTTATATTTTGTTAGTTCTATCTACGTTATTCCCATCTAAAGTAATGGTTAGAATGATCTAATCTCAGAAAGTGTTCGTTATATTACTGACAAAATATAAAGAAATACCGGTACTGAAATAACAAGGACTGTGCATGAAAGGCTTCATTAGATATAAACTATTACTTTAACATATCGTATACAGTACTTTGTAACTATATACCTGGTATATGATATTCTACTTAGTTATCTATTTTAACCGAGAGAGATACATCCTCCACCAGCAGTCTCTTTCCTCACTTTAACCTTTTCAGCACAATGACTAATTTTTACCTTTGATTCTGGCTAAAATAAATTTATGATGTGCAGCTTTAGAAGGATCTGTGTTACTCAGAGGGTTTATTGAGATCGTATTTACCACTTTCAGTTCAAGAGGAGGAATATAACCTATACTAAATAGTCCAATGGTAACCAAAAGAAGACTAATACTGCATCATCGTGATTCGTGCTGAAAAGCTTATAGATGTTTTGAAACCGAACTTGGCTATACTAACCTGAATTTTGTTCGCAGTAGAGGAGAGGAGAGGAGAGGAGAGCCGAACCGAACCGAACCGAACTAAACCAAACCAAACTGAGAAGAGACGAGATGAGGTTGGGCGAGGAGAGGAGAGGAGAGGCGGGGCGGGAGACAAAACTAAGGACAAGTTTGAGAAGAGCTCTCCATAATCTCCAACGCAACACTAGGGTAAGAATAATAGAAGTATTAATAATAAGCAGTATACGCTATAGAATATAGAGTAATGGTACCCAAAATAGGATAAAGATTAAGTCACCGTGCTGAAGGAGTTAATTGAAGAATAGTATCACACTACTTTTCTTTCCTTCGTATTTATAATTATACGTAGGTTATGTCCTGTTCATTATAAGTAGGGCAGAAATCCACACCCCAACTTCTCCTCCCCATAGCTTAAAAAGAACTATAATAATGGAGCTCATTAATGTTACCATTTAGGAGGGGTCAGGTAGGAAATATATGTGAAATTTGCATCCCTTTTCGAGTTATAGAAGTTTGTGGTTAAGCTTGCCGGCCTAATTATAACGAATTTATAGATCTAGGTATATTCAATTATTAATTTAAAGTCCCAGTCACTATGTCAAACCTGGATCATTGTTTCAAAATTGGAATGGTTTTGAATATTTAATGGTAATTGGAATGGTTTTGAATATTTAATGGTAATTGGAATGGTTTTGAATATTTAATGGTAATGATTAAATGGAAGAGAATCGTGTTTTCAGGCTGCTTCTAAATTGCCATTCGTTTGATAGCTTGGTCACAGGTTCATGATAATGAAAGGAACATGACAATTTACCAACTGGATAACACTATTATTTGTCTATTTGTTGAAAGGAAACAAAAGGCAAAGCTGCCTGTAAAAGGTGTCTCCCCTAAAGTTGAAAGAGTGATAGTCGCAATTTTAAACGTTTTATTTGTTTTTCTTGGTGAATTGGAAAGAAGTGTTGTGTGCTTGTTTAGTGTAGATACATTGATAGGAGGAAGAGGTGTTTGTGTGAGCTACCTGGATTTGTCTCTGTGTAGGTAAGGCACAAACATAAATAGTGAGGGAAGCCAGACAAATGAAACAGGAGTGCCAGCAACTCCTATCACATGCCTATGAGGCCTCCCGTGGGTACTGCCCGGCTCGATTGGTGTCTACAATCTCTTCATCTCGTTGGTTAGTATACTGCATTTTGTATATGATATTTCTTCTAATAATATTTTGTTTTCCACAGATGTGAAGACCAATTGAAGTGCTGTCAGAAGATTAAACCCCCACACATCATGCTGCCTAAGAGATAAGGTGAAGTTTGGGGGCTTACTGCGGTTTGTCACAGTGTTCATCTCCATGTGTTTGCCCCATGGAGCTTGTGATGGGTGAGTGACCTAGCCTGAAGCACAGGGACTACTACATATTATCCTGGTTATCATAGTTTACTACTCCATATAATTATGTCGTCACTAATGCCCACTTTATAATAAGAATAACATTAGTAAAATAATAATAATACTATTGATAATAATAATGATTGATGTACTTAAACTTAAATACACTGTTCTACTAGAGTGGAAATAATTCGACAGTTGTTAAGAAGTTTGCGTTTTTATTTAACATATGCTCATGGTAGCCGTAAAATCCCCATAGCAATTGATTCTCTGCTCGGGTCAAGATGAGTTCAAGCTATTATTTGAATACCTACGACGGCCCACTATAGTTTGCACTTCGGAATTGTTACATTCCCATTACAACCTATTTGGAAAATCAATATTCAGAGTCTTAACTCACTTCGACTTCGAGCCAAAGGCACATCACTATCTTCACAATGGTTGACAACGCTATATTATAGCTATCCCTCAATATGTCCTTTAATCACCCTAACAATATTAGGGCCGAGGATTTTTACTCATATGTTCTCACCTCACCATGACAATATCAGAAACACTGATTCCTCGACATGGGATCAAATCACCTTAATCATATTAGACACAAATAATGAACCCTTAGATATTTACATCACCATGACCGTACTAATAAACAATTATTAGTTCCGCGTTCTTAAATCCCCTTTGCAATATTGTACACAATTACTGAATCAACAGGTATTTATGTCACCTTTACAATATTAGAACACAATTACTAAATCAACTGGTATTGATGTCACCTTTACAATATTAGAACACTACGTCCTTCAGGTCAATTTAACAATGTTACACACTATTATTCAATCAATGAAATCCTTAAAACTAGTTGGCTAGATATTTACGCACAATCGAAAGCATGCTGTTGACAAGGAGAATTACTAATTAATACTGGTTGTTTCCTTATAACAAAAAGAGTATTTCATGGGTAAGGGCTCAAGCCCTACTCTAACTATTCCTTCAGCTAGGTCAAACCTACTGTGCAAATGCTAAACCCCTGAAAGCTGCTCAGGTAAATCCTGTTATTTCAATTACCTGGGCGTTATCAATTATTTGCCTTTAAAACATTATCCTGTAGAACTCCCACTTAATATTGAATATATCTTTACTTAATATCCAATAAGATCCTGTACTATTGCTAGCTGGTTGGCTGAGTGCCTTTACTAACAATAACAGCTATATCTCTTAACACTTCATCTTTTTATTTCATCATTTGTATAGTCAGTTTCTCTTTGAATGTTCTATAAGAACGCATAGATTTTAGTGTTGGAACACACTGGTTAGTCTTAGCATTTACTTTTTGGGTAAGTTTGTTCAGGCCCTTAAGTTTCCTTTAAAAATATGCTGCAATCTCTCTTGTTTTGCTTCACCACTTCATAGTGGGCCACTATACCATCTCCATCTCTTCAGTACCATCTACCACCAGTTGACCATCTTGAATCGCTTGGCTTGTTGTGTGAAGACTAGCGATGTGTCGGCAGGCATCAGGATACTGAAGGTGTATCTGAGCCGAAGGTGGGTGATGTACTAGGTCCCGGCTCGTTCTGTGTTCAGTATTGCTCGGTTCCTGGAGGACAGGAACAGGCTTATTTATCTCCCCATAGGTGCCAAGGTGAACGAAAGGGTTATATTTGCGAAGAGCTACCAAATGTGGTCCAGGGGTGCCTCTGGCTGAGTGAGTCATGTGGCCCCGCCCACCTCCCTGCATACCCCTCCCTCACGGTACGGGACAAGTGATTGGCAGAGCCGCGCGCTCGGGAGGAGCTTACCCAGCCCGCTCGCTTTGAAATTCAAATATCCCCTCATTCTTTAACACCTTACGAGCGGCCTATGCGGTTTATTTATGTGTACCGCACAGCGGGGTGTTTTTAGCCAAAATAGGGCTGTTTACGTGATCATTTTCATGCCTAAATAAGACCCAGAACGTAAAACAAATACCTATCCCTGAAAGGGCATAAACAGAGCTTTCGAATGACACCATAACGATCCTTGTATGATGGATAGTTTTCTTGCAATAACCGTGCAACGCGAGTGCAAAAAGCAGGTAATTCGGTACTTTCAGTACATAATTGAGTATGTAGCGAGTGAGAGAGGGAGGAGGGAGCTGAGATTTGTGTCAGTAGGTTCGCCGCGGTGGTCTGGAGCAGTCATACGCTCGCTAGTCTCCTGCCACCACTTGTCTCTCTCTCTCAGCCACATTACGTGCTGAAATTGCCACTCGAGTTATGTCGAGCGCCGCCACATAGTCCAGCTTTTTTTAACTCGACTTATGTTGCTCGCCGCTAAATAAGGGTTAATTAACTTTCGTAATATTCTCCTGGGAGCTTGTTAGTGATGTTCTGTAGTGGCTGACGGGAGTGAGAGGGCGGCACCATTGTAATAGAACATTTACGACCAGGATAAAATATATGTGTGTGAACTGGGAGTGAGTTATGTGTTGAGCGTTTAAAGGGGGGTACAAGTTACTCTTTTTGCTGCGTCACAGAAGGCCGTGGATTGGTCGAGCGAGGGGGAGTGGCAGGATCTTCCCTGTGACAAGATTTAAAGGTTAAACCTTGCATCACTACCTGAGGTAATCCCGTCTCCTGATTGGCGGACGGAATTACTCTTTTAATAATAATAATGATATTGTTGTATGTATATATTCAGGCACATACCCCATAGCTGGAGGTTGTCGACTTGAGACAGAGCCCGAACCGAAACAACAAAATATAGTAATAATAAAAACATTCACAATTCTAGATCACCCAGGAAAAGACTCATAGACCAATGACCATAAAAGGTCTCCAGCAAAACACTCCCAGGTCCCAGATCTTCCAGAGAGGTTCCGGTCACAGCAGGCAGACATGCAGTGGAGCTATACTACAATGCCCGCCCACATAGTTCCAAGCAGGGATTTTCATAATATAAACCAGCTCCCCGGCCCAGGCGCCTCATGGGCTAGTGTATTATCTAGTCCAACTGGCGCCCAACCTCCAAACATCACTCATATGTTCACAAGCATTCTCCATTCATTCCTTTTCATCACCCCTTCTCTTGCCTGTTCTTCAGTCATCTCTCTATTATCCAACGGTTTTTTCACATCATCTCTCCATCTCCTCCAAGATCTTCCTCTCAATCTATTTCCCCTTGTTTCTGACTAACATATTCTCTTTGTAAGCCTTTCATCACCCATTCGTTCAACATATGCATACTAGCATAGCACACTTCTTTCCACTCTGGCCAATACGGGTTCCGGTTGTACTTCCTTCCAAATCCTCGCCAGAAACTTCGCTCTCAGTTCTTTCACGCATATTCTATCGTGGCACATTGTAAAGGACAAACCTTGCCTCTTTACCTCAGCTAATCCCGTCTCCTGATTCGCGGACGGAATTACTCCTTTACCATCCCCTTTTCGAATAAGGCGAGCACCTGATCGCCTTAATACTTCTCCTTTAAAGTTGTTATGGTCTTCTTGCCATTTTATCATTCCACTGTGCTGTAGTAGACACTGGTGGAGTTTAATGGCTGGGTTTTGGTTACCTGTCTTGGCGAAGAGGATCTGACCAGGTTGACTGAGAAGGTGTTTCAGTGTATGTACTGTCTGCACTCTCTGACCGTTTCCGTCGACCACTGCTATGAGACGACGGAGCCTATACTGGGGGTTGCTTGGTTGAGGCATGGTGCCCCCTGGTTTGGTGTAGGTTCCTTTTTTTTCTTTTACCGCTGAGTGGATTGTGCCGGGACTACAGGTAACCTGGATAATCCATCCGCATTCGTATGTAGTTTCCCTGGTCGATGCCTAACATCGAATTAATATTCCTCCAGAATTCCCTTCCACCTAACAAATAATCTGTCTTCTGTCTTCATCTTTCGGAACCATTGTTAACTGTGATGGTCAGTGATTAATTCAAAATGTACGGCTAAATAAGGTCCGGAAGTATTGCACTGCCCATACTAGAGCTAGACATTCTTGCTTGGTCACACTGTAATTCTTTTCCCCTTTATTTAAAATCCTGCTGGCACAGGCCACTATGCCTTCCTTGCCATCAACCTTTTGGGCCAATACTGCCCCTAGCCTTTCATCAGAGGCATCGGTGTACAGTTGTAAAGGTTTAGTGAAATCAGGGTAACAAATAATGGGGTTAGAGGTTAACTTTTGTTATAAGGTTTCGAAGGCAACTTGGCAGCTTTGGTCCTAGTCGAACTTTCTTCCTTTCTCGAGTCTATTGGTCAGAGGCCGAGCGAGTTTGGAAAACCTGGGTATGAATTTTCGATAGTAGGAGGCTATCCCTAGAAATAATCCGATTCCTTTTACAGTAGTAGGGGGGAGAGATTTCTGCGATGGCTTTCACTTTAAGGGGGTCAGGTTGGATACCTTTCTTTGAAACCGCATGTCCTAAGTATGCTACCTCGCGTGCCCCTAGTTGGCACTTACAAGATTTTAGCTTTAATCCCGCCTTCCGATTCTATCTAATACTTCTTGCAACCTGTCAATGTGCTCCTCCCAACTGCTCGAGAATATTATAATGTCGTATAAATAGGCCAGACATGTTTGCCAAGTCAATCCCCTCAATACCTCATTTATAACCCTAGTGAAACTCGCTGCCCCATTGCAAACTCCAAACTGTAAAACCGTGAATTGGTAGAGTTTACCTTCGCTTGTAGCGAACGCGTTTTTTTCTTGATCCTCTCATTTAACCGGTACCTGCCAGTAACTGCTTTGTAAATCCAGAGTCGAAAACCATGTAGACCTATTGAGCGACTCCAGCGAGTCATTAATACGAGGTAGGGGCTGGGCATCTTTTATTGTGACATCATTCAGTTTCCTATAATCCACACAAAACCGAGTAGATCCATATTTTTTTTTTACTAGGACTACTGGTGATGACCACAGACTGCATAATTCTACTACTATCCATTGTTTAAGCAGAACTGCTGCCAATTCTGATCATGAAAAGAATGCCTCTCCCCCTGAAGGGCAAGGTTTATGCCTCATGTGTTAGAAGTGCAATGACGTATGCCTCAGAAACATGGGCCGTTAAAGTAGAGGAATATAATAATAATAATAATAGTTCTTAAAGCTAGTTCATGCTAAGCCAATAAGGCCCAATTGGCCAATCGGCCAATCGGCCCAATAAGGCCGATTAAGGGTATTTCCATTGGGGTCCTGTACTACTATCCCATCCCCTTGCTCATGAGAGACGGTAATAACTCAGTGCTTGTGAAAAATGAGATTAGAATGGTGAGATGGATGTGTGGGGCCAAACTGCAGGATAGAATAACTAATGATGAGCTGATGAGACGCTTAGGTATAAAGAGTATTAGCGAGGAGATGCGTACAAGGGGAGGTGTGGTGGAGTGGTCTTGCCACTGGACTGGTAATCCAATGGACCCTGGTTCGTATTCCAATATGTCAATGGGAAGATATTATCGGGATGGAATTTGTGCTGTACCTAGGTATCAGTGCATTACCACAGCACACCGAAATGCCAAAAAAATACCCTCATTGTTCCTTGATTAAATAGCATTGTATGAATATTCCCATATTCCAAAATATGCTACAGGGGGGCAATGCCTAGTGAGTTAATTTCTCAATAGGTGGCGTTCTAAGAGTGAGGGTCCGCGACTGGGGGATGAGACTGTGAAGCACAGAGGCGGAGCAGCTTCAGAGCTAGACTGGAGCAAGACCTCACGGGCCTCTCCGTGTTCAGCGGTAGAGTGTAAAGGTTATCAGCCTATGCCCGAGAGGGTATTCAGTAGTTGGAATATAGAAACAACTAAAAAATAGACTGGGATGGTATGGGCATGTGGAGAGAATGGATGAACAAAATTGGGTGAAAAGATGCATGTCTGTGATTGTGGAGAGAGCTGCACCAACGGGTGGACCGAGGAAGACCTGGGATCGGACTATATGTGCCGATCTCGAATCCAATAAACATAACAAGTGAAGCAGCCCTTAACAGGGTTGACTGGAACCCCACAATTAAGACAAGAGACTGAAACTGCACGTATGTGTGGAGCACTGTCTTAAAATTGTATTTATGTGTGTGTGTATGTATGTATGTATGTATTCGCCAAAGGACAATATGATTGCATTAATTTTATTGGGTGGTGTTTGGTATTGGCAGTGAAATAAATAAATTAGATTATCTGCAGGTTCAGGAATATTTCTTAGCGAGGTCGGTCCTAAGTGATCTGTGCCCCACAAAATATTCCTTCCTTTCGCTTAATCATTAGGCTATTCATATGCAGTTGGGTACAGTACATGATTAGATAAATATCCATTATTCGATAAATGGATATGAATCGTGATCATGTTCTGTACAGTCAGAAATCGCAATTTCTGAGACACTTCGATAGGCCCGGACATGTGGAGCGCATCGTTTCTGGACGACAGCCCACTTTAACTATCACAAGGCCGCATACCTATGAACACACGTTTCGAACCAATAGATGCTTCACACAGTCTGCCATGTAAAATTATAATGCTGCTGCTATGCTATGATCCGCATTCATATATTTATAAATATACAAATGTCAAAAATACCTTTATTACATTCCCTTACGTATCTGCAGTAAATACGGACACGAGTATTACCATAGGTTTAAAACAGAATATGATAATAAATACTTCCAAATTGCACAGTGAATGAACAGGATTTAGGTGTGTGTGTGTGTGTGTGTGCGCGTTATTTTCTTTGCACACTGAGATACCATGCCCAAGATGTCCCAGTGGGGGTTCCAACCTTAAACGTTTCATTGGCTGTTACGAAATTTGGTAGTTTAGGTTCGCTCTCTCGCCCCCACCCCCCAGAGAGCTGTCTTCATTTACATGTTCCCAGTGACCAATTTATGCATACTTGTATTAATTTTGAAGAGGAGGATGTTCAGTATTATAGTGCAAATGTCTACCTTGCATTGGTGTGTAATAAATAGTTGTTGTGTAAAGTAACGATGTCAATTATGACATGAATTGCTAGTTATGATTAGTCGAGAGAGAGAGTGTGTGTGTGTGTAAGTGAACCGATGTGTATTGTAATATACATAATGCTCTACAGTAGGTGACAAACACTAAAAACAGAAGTGTCTGCTTCATGACATACGACACAACGAACTAAGCAATGTAATATTACATGTTATCATCTGGTTATGAAATTCAGGTGTGAAACGGCAATGAGTTATCAGTAGTGATATATATATATATAGACTGCCGTGGTGTAGTTGATTAATTAAAGCGTCGGCTATCGTCCTGACGGTCGGCGGTTCGAACCCCACTGAGAGATTAGAAACGTATATATTATGTATATAATTGTATTACAGTATATGTAATACCACACGAAGTTAAGCTTCAGACGCTGATAGGTTTATATATTCGATATTAATTAGTAAAATTGTTATGTTCCACTTTAAAGGGTAAAGGCTATGTCGCGAGCTAATAATGCTTCTTCTGGCACTACTCGAACACGGTCAGTGTGAATTGTCACTGGGCGATTATCTTTAATGCGACGTTATTTAATTACTACTTCACTTACTTTCTCTACCAATCTATACAGACCGTTGTATTTTGGTTGTAGTTTTTGTCGTTCATTTTTCCGTGGAACAACTTTCACATAATATTATACTCTGTCTCCTTTTATTGCTTTAATTTGTTACTCTTTTGATTCTTTTCGTTTTCTTCTTGACCCTCTTCTAGGTACTTTTTAGTTGTTTCATATGTTCTGTTCATCTTGATTGCTACTTCATTCTTGTAATCGTCTAGGTTGTAACTGAAAGTCTGACTTGACAATATCGTTTGATATGGCATTTATGGATCACGATGATACAATAAGAAAAATGGTGATTTACTCTTTCAACCACGCCGTTCGCGGTTGGTCTTCACTACCATCAAAGACTGAAACGACCTACCCCAGTCAGTCCGTGAAAAAAGAACACTGTATTCCTTCAGACGTAGCCTGAAGGAACACCTGAACCGGACAGCTGCGAGAAGGGAGCACAAAGCTTATGTCTACTACTAAATACGGCATAAGAGATAGACAAACCAAACTGAAATTATTACTGATTACGGATTACTGATATTTACTATAGGATGTAAGGTATCTTAAAATAACCCCCTCGAAATACTTTCTCTAAAGTATCTATTTCTTTATCCTCCCCATTTCCCTAGCTAACCTAATCCAACAAGGACCCCAATGGAAATACGCCTAACGGCCTTATTGGGCTATCCTTAGTTGGAATTATGCAAGGCTGGTACATGTCATATTTATAACATACTATGTGGTACCAACTCTGTAAATTGCTAACTGAATAAATATTATTATTATTATTATTATTATTAAGCCATGGTAGGTATGCTTCATATTTAAGAGCGTTGCAACTTGATCAAAAGTACTTGTGAATTCTTGTCCTTGATCTGATACAATCCACATAGGGGTACCATGTTTTAGTATGACATTTTCCACAAATGCTTGTACAGTGGATTGTGCAGTATTGTTTCGCAAAGGCACTACTGTAAGATAATGTGTAAATACGTTTATAATAGTCATAATATATTTATATCCTCCATAAATATGTGATTCATCTGGTGAATCGGCATGTGAGTCAGGCAGGGGCCCAATTAAGTCTATATGAACTCTGTGAAACGGTGCATCGGGTAATGGGTATCTTTTATAGGGACCTTGTGCGTCCACTGGGGCCTTATAAAGGATACAATTTCTACATGCGCAAACGTATGCTGTGACACTCTTGCGCATACTTGGCCAATAACAAAATTGGTTAAGACGATTCTCTAACCCCACCATGTCCTGCTGTGGGATGGTCATGGGCTAGAATATAGGGCCGCTAAAATATGTGCATCCGGACAAATAACTCGTTTATGTGAGCTGCCTTTCTCGTTCCCTTTAAACGGACGAAGATATAAGAGATTAGTCTCATCTTGAAGACAAAATTCAGCGAGTTTGGCCTTGAGATTTGACTCTAAATATTTTCGTTCCTTTGCATGCACACTGGCCAGTGGTATACTTTGTAGTAGGGAAATAACCATATATAGGGTGAAGCTTCTGTTCACGTGCGATATCAATAAAATTCCAATCAATTCTGTGGTTATCTACCGTAGTTTCATCGTTAGGCGTTTCATTAGCTACCTTAGTTTTATCACTAGGTTTATCGTGATGTACCTTAGTCTCATCGCTAGGTGTAGAACTCGGGTTTAACTTGGTTGCATTTTGTATAGCCGCGATTGTGGGCTGTGTGCGTTGAGTAACACGATTTATCATACCTGTAATCGCTAGAACTCTGTCTTCCATTTCTGTATCGACTCTTAAACGACTTAGCGCATCTGCAAAAACATTTTCCTTTCCAGGTAAATATCTTGGCTGTATATCATATTCAATTACTAGGAGTTGCCATCGTGTCACTCTGCCACTAGGAGTAGACGTAGTTAGAAGCCAAATTAAAGGTCTGTGATCCGTATTTACTATTATCTCATATCCTAGTATTAAACTACGATTATATTTTAATCCATAGACAATAGCTAATGCTTCTTTCTCCACCGTAGAATACCGCATTTCAGCAGGGGTTAATTTACGGCTGAAATAGGTTAACGGTCTAAGCCGGTTATGCTCATCTTGCTGAAGTACTCCACCAATTGATATATCTGAAGCATCAGTGGTAAGAATAAATGGCTTTGTGAAATCTGGATACGCTAATACCAGATCTTCTGATAAAATATGTTTTAGCTCATTTAAAAAGCTTCATTTTCTCTCTCCGTGAAGTTAACGACTGTTTTAGCTTTTCTCTTATTCGATCTACCCCCTGTTAATTTCGTAAGAAGGTGTTTACCGAATTTATGACTTCCTCGTCGAGATGAGAAATGTTAGCTTGTACCCCATTAATAGAAAAAGACAAAGGACTTGTGGTCAAGCAAATTTTATTTCCACTGAGAAAATCATTTCCTAGGAGGAGGATTGTGGAAATAGACACACTCTTTACTACCGTAAAGTCTTGAAGTATGTCTATACCTCCAGTAGATACTCTCAAATTAACAGACCCTACAATAGATAGTGATTTTCCATTCACGTCATACAAAAGTTTTGCTTCACTCATCACCAAGTCATTAGAAAGTGATAACTCATTCAGTTTCGTTTCATTAATTAAACTAGTTGTAGCACCTGTATCAATCATAGCTATTATCTCTTCTCCATTTACGTTAGTTTCAATGGCTATCAATTTAGGAATGACTTCGCGAGATGAGTTTATTACTCTTAAATCTATTTATTTTTGTTTTTTTTTCTCTAATTCTCCCGATAGATGTGCGGGTGAGTTTACGTGTACATATCCTGGCTCATGGCGCACGTAAGGAATGTGAAGTATTTGCTACAGGTGTTGCTAGTGGTGAGAGGGAGGTGTGAAGGGGACTCTAGGGTAGGTACTGGTGTAACCAGAGGGTGGACTATGTTTAGCCTGAGGATAGTAAGGCAAGTCAAGGGGGTCAGTTTGCCAGTTTACAGCTGCCACATAGGACCTATTAGCACTCTGCCTAAAAGGTTGTGCATTAGCCATTTCGCCATACCTTTTACCAATAGACTCCCATGGTGTAGAACAATTCGTCGCAAAATGTGATACCCCTTTACAACGGGAACATTCGATCTCAGGACCCTTTTGTAGGCCTCTACTGAAACCAGCTATTTTATTGGCGGGCATTCTACAGACATTTGCCTTATGACCCATCCATCCACACCTGTTACAAATTATTCTAACAGCTTGCTTATTATTACTGGGTGTGTCAAACTGCCTGTGTTGGGGCTGTTTACGGACGTCAGGGCGTAGACCTACCTCGGATGTACCTACGGTTAACACCGAACGTTTACTTCCCTCACCTACCCCGTTTTTTTCGGCTGACGTTCTATACATCGCAAGAATTTCCTCCAGACTTTCTGTGAATCCTCTCTATCTGTTTCCTTTATGTGCATGACGAAAGCAGTGGGGGCACTATTAAAAAAACTTGCCACCACCACCGAATTTACCGTTCTTTCATCAGAATTTAATTTCCGTAATTCCGCTGCAAGCTTATTCAAACGAGAAAAAAAGGTTAGATATGTCTCGTCGGCGTTCTTTGTTGCTTTCATGAGGTCTCCCATGACTCTATCTAACGTTCGTTCAGCAGGAAAGAAAGTAAATAATTTATCCTTGAACACATCCCATTCTGTTATATTGTCAGGAATAAGACCGAAGTTATCTATGAGCATTTGCACAATAGACATAGCAGGACCTAAGCTGTAAAGTCTTGCAACTTCCAGCTTACCCTGAATACTCCATTCTAATGGGACAGGTGTTTTAGAATCTAAATCCTTGATCCAGGCTCTAGCAGAAGGATTACACTTAACCTCCAGTTTCTCAGTGTTGCTCACGGGACCGCCACAAAAATATGAGACGTTGGTGAGTTTAGACAAATTATTTGTATTAGCTAGCGAGAGACCAGTTGTTATAGTCTCCGCTAATTTATTAATTACCTACTCCGCCATGGTGTCGTCGTCACTGTTGCTAGTATCACTACTAGAGGTTAAATCAGAGGTGGACAGACTTCCTTTGATATCAGTATTATTATCACCACTAAGAGAAGAATCAGATACGGAAAGAGTTGCAAACTCAGATGCCATTAATCATTCTTTGGGGAATGATACGCCATTGTTGTTAGGGTAATATAAACACAAAGTCCAGTGTTTCCCACCATTGTTGTTAGGGAAATAAAACAAAAAAAAATCTCAATAGGGTAAGATAACAAAAAAATCCGCTGCTATCAATGTCGGCAGGTCAATATAAAACTGTTACTCGTTGACCGCTGCCATTAGCGTCCACAGGGTTATATAACAATTCAGTGTGGTTAACCATCAACGAATGGGCAATAAGAACATTCATTTAAAATATACTTGTGTTTACCGCTTAACCGCTACCATTGACGATTAGGGCAGACAAAACTTGTTACTATTAAATGTCGAATCACCTCATTGTCGATTACCGCTTTACCATTTCCGCATGAGTGGACCGCTTTTACCGGTTTACCGCTGCCTCAATTGTCGACAGGGTATTAACAAAAATGAGTTAAAGATCATTTGTGTCACCGCTGACTATTGTCGATCTGTTAATAATAAAAGTAGTTCCCGCCACCATTGTCGATTGGGCAGGGAAATATAAACATCGTTGTGGGTAACCGCTCGCTGCCACCGTTGTCGAAGAAATTATATCTTATCCATTGGTATCATCAATATTTGTACGTTACTGAAGCTGGCCAAACGGTTATATGAGTGAATACACAATTCGAGTTTAAGCAATCCCAAGATTATTACCGTATAATTATGATCTCATGAATTACTTTATATATTTAATTATATACTGTATATATATTTGATAATCATACTCCAAACTCTGTAGATAGATAAGCATGTATATCGTATATTTAAGTCTCGTAGTTTACTCGAGTTGTAGTTTATAATGTTATACTTGTAACGAAGTAAGAACCATAATATTTTATTACACTGTTGGAGTATAATTATAAATTCACATAAATAATTATCGGATATAAAAACTCAGTTTAGGAGTTTTGTGAGTTTACGATTTTTATAAAGATTGTATTTAATTCACTTACACATTATAACAAGTTATATACATTTACAGGGTTGTATATGAATGAATAATTTATCAAGACCGACTTGGTTTAACTAGCACTTATTGTATGAGAGTGAATAATGTTTTAACCATAGACCCCTTTACATATGTAGAGGAGTCTATGGTTTTAACAAACACATATTGTATAAGATTGAATAATACTGTTTCTTTATGTTTCCAACCAAAACTAACACTTCAATTATTTATATTTAAGTTGTACTTACAATGATTTTGAGTGGTGAGCGGTTATGGACTGATTTCTCAGTCCTTTGGTTTTTCATCTTGGTTTGGTGCTTAAGCTGGACTTAAGTGAACTGCCAGGCTTTGACAGGGTTGGAGAGGTGTTGCTCTCTTGGTGAAGGCTCCACTCGATCTGAACTCTATATCTCCATGGCGATTGGACAACACCTATATTTTAACCTGTGAAACTTTCCAATACCATAATTATATGGTATCGCTTTTGAACAGTTATGTAACTCTATGTAATATGGTAGGCCTGTGTAGGTCTAGTATGACAAGCCTTGTATGACTCACTCTTCCCTGTACCAAGAGAGAGGCTGATTTATGACTTGTATATGGAAACTGACAGCTTCCATTGTTTACATTAAACTTTAGGGCTCATTTAAGGTATATTCACAGTAAATATATCTTATTACATCTTCACACTAAGTTATTAAAATACTATGTAACCTATTGTACATAAAATTAACTATTATAGCTTACTGGTTGCTGTATTACCAATATATAAACATTCAACTCAAATATATTCTAAAACTTTCCCCTAGCGTGGTATTTACACAAAATTTAAACACTAGGAGGGTAGAGAAGCAGGGAGAAGAAAAGAGAGACTATTCCTGTCTTTCTATATGTTCCTCATCTACCGTCTTTTATTCATTATTTTCCTCATCCTAACCTATTCTATATTCAATATCCATTTCTTAAGTTACTCACTAGATGACTCCTTATTTATTATGTCGTTATCAGTTCTCGACAGCTATATAAGCATCGCATCGTTATATTACGTTTAACAATGGCTATAGATACCTTTTTGATGTTAGTATTATAGTATCTGATATATTGCAATGTTTACACAGTACAGCAAGGTTAATAGCATGATACAAAATGGATGAATTACATGTGAGTACCGGTATACAGTATGTTTAACCCTTAACTGGCGGCGCGCAACATAAGTCGAGTGAAAGAAATTTGGACTAAGTGGCGGCTCGCAACATAAGTCGTGTGCCATTTTCAGCACGTAATGTTGCTGAGAGAGAGAGAAAAGTGGTGGCAGGAGAGTAGCGAGCGTATGACTGCTCCAGACCACCGCGGTGGACCAACTGACATGAATCTCACCCTCCTCCACCCTCTCACACTCGCTACACAGTGAATTTCGATTGTTGCAAGAAAACTAGCGGTCGTACAAGGATCGTTGGGGTGTCATTGGAAAGCTCTGTTTATGCCCTTTCAGGGATAGATACTTGTTTTACGCTCTGGGTCTTATTTAGGCATGAAAATGATCACGTAAACAACCCTATTTTGGGTAAAAACACTCCGCTGGTGGCTACATATTATTTACCGCCTAGGCCGCTCGTTAGGTGTTAATAGTAACTACTATGGATGACGTCTGATGAAACACACACATACACAACGAAAGCCTGTCCATTCACTGCGGTTTGGTAGTGTTTCTTTATGAATTCTTTAATAGCTATCCGTGTTGTATGTAGATACAGGAGAGAATAACAAACAATGCTATTTTTGTAATTTATATATCAGATTCTGTAGTATGAATCGTATCGTAGCATAACCACAATAATTTTACATGGCAGACTGAGTGCAGCATCTATTGGTTCGAAACGTGTGGTCGTACGCGTGCGACCTTGTGATAGTTAAAGTGAGATGTCGTCCAGAAACAATACGCTCCCAATGTCCGGGCCCTATCCAGGTGTCTCAGAAACTGCGGTTTCTGACTGTGCCTATTTATATAACTGTCTTGATGGTGTAGTGGTTAGAGTGTTTAAGATATGTATGTGGTAACCCAGGTTCGAATCCCGGTAGCATCACATGCTTTCATAAATTTCATTGGGTGGTGTTTGGTGTTGGGAGTGAAATATACAGGGTGTTTCCTAAATACTTTCATAAATTTCAGAATGAATAGACCTAGCAATAATAAATATACTTTACTATGTGACGGTTTTGGAAATTTCTCATATTTACCGGGATATTACACATTTTAGTTTAAATTGGAAAGTCTAGGGGATGAAAACGATCAGTAGATTACCATCACCTCAATTACTATATTTTGTCATAAATGTTTGAACATCAATGTATTTTACAGTATTTACAATAGTTGCTCGAAGTTTCTCCCACCCTCGTTGATACAGGCTTGGGCTTGGCGCATAAGAGACTGTCGCACTCTTTCAAATATCCCTGGTGTGTTTCTTACTTCTCTGCATGCCTCTTGAACTCGTTGCCACAGTTGCTGACAGGTGTTGATTTGTGTAGCATACACCCTGCTCTTCAGGTGTCCCCAAAGATAAAAGTGAAGTGGAGTTAGGTCCGGTGTTCTAGGTGGCCAGGCGATGGGACCACCACGGCCGATCCACTTATCAGGGTACATAACATTAAGGAAATCCCTCGTACCTCGTGCAAAGTGAGCTGGAGCCCCATCCTGCATGAACCACATTTGTCTACGTGTTCTTAGAGGCACATCTTCAAGTAGTATGGGTAAGTCATCCTGAAGAAATCTGCTATACACATTGCCTGTAAGTCGTTGTGGTAACATAAAAGGTCCGATTAGATGGTCACCAAGAATACCGGCCCAAACATTAATCGAAAAGCGTTCCTGATGTCCCCTCGTTGTTGTTGCATGTGGATTTTCTGCTCCCCATGTGTAGGTTCAACATGCCATTTTTTGTGAAATTTGCCTCATCACTAAACAAAACCTCTGCAATTAAACCGTTGTTCTCCCTCTCTTGAGTAAGGAGCCACCGACAGGAATCCACTCGTTGGTGATAATCACGTTCAGTCAGAGCATGGATGGGCTGGTGATGATATGGGTACAGGCCATGTCTGTTTACAATCCTCCATACTGATGCATGAGCCACACCAAATCGTGCACCAAGTCGACGTGTGCTTGTAGATGGATCATCTACGATGGCATCAAGGATATCCTCTTCTGCATCGAGTAGTTGCTCATCATGAGGCCTTCCTCTGTCTACTGCACGTGGATTCAGTGAGCCATATTCCCGTAGTCGTCTTTCTACGTTGAGGAATGTAGGCCGAGATGGTTGCCTCCGGTTGGGATATTGTTCACCGTACATCCTTACTGCTTCAGCTGCATTTCCTCCAGCTGCACCTAAAGTAAGTAACATGTCTGTGTACTCAGCAGAGGTGTATGGCTCCATGTCTGGTACTTACTTAAGACTGCCAGTACATCCTTCTTTCTCTCACCTTCTCACATTACCTTCAATTTGTGAAGTTTCATTCATACAGTATTCGAACCCATGAAGCAAATTGATCGAGCACCTATTGTAAATACTGTAAAATACATTGATATTCAAACATTTATGACAAAATAAAGTAATTGAGGTGATGGTAATCTACTGATTGTGTTCATCCCCTAGACTTTCCTATTTAAACTAAAATGTGTAATATCCCGGTAAATATGAGATATTTCCAAAACCGTCACATAGTAAAGTATATTTATTATTGCTAGGTCTATTCATTCTGAAATTTATGAAAGGTATTTATGAAACACCCTGTATTATATTAGATTATGTTGTCGGTGAACTTTTGAATCCAATTGTACCATATCATAAAGGGGATAGCCTATCGCTAGTGAGCTTTTATCATCAACTATTAATTTACAACTGTATTTTGGCAACATTGTGATACTATGTATCAGTGGTATTGCCAACTAGACATGGGGACAATAATTATGGCTAACATAATTCTAACATTGGTGTTTTTCAGAAGCGGCCTCAATCTTTTCACCACACATGCGTCTGTACTGTAAGGTAGGTAGCTGACCCATTCAGTACCGGTGACGTCCTTTTTGTTATATGCTGGCAACTATTAGATGATTTTATTCACACTAGGAAGGACCTCTATTAATTAAAAGGCTACAGACTATCTCAAGTAATACTTTGAGCTACCACAGATCCTTCCTAAGCTGAATACAATCGTCTAATAGTGTCCAGAATATAATGAGAAGTACGTTATCAGTACTGAGTGGGTTATAATTGGGTTTATTTTAGCTGATGACAAATCCATTCCCTTAGTTACTGCTTCCTAGATACTTAAGGCACAAATGTAAACCTACTGTCTCTGCATCAAATACATGTATGTATGTACTGTATGTACACACTTGTTAGCCTTGGTCGGCAGCCCATCTAGGGGAGACAACTTTATAAAAATCTGAGTGGACGGGACTCATTAGCCTTGGTCGGCAACCTGTCTAGGGGAGTAAGCCTGATACAAATCCGTACTGCTTATCTAAGTGTAAGGCAGGTTAGTGGATGGACTAGCTGAACACCACTGTAGAAACATATTGCTAACAAGATACATAGAGGGCCTCGGAGTCGGACGGGCCCTAAATTGAGTGGTCAATCCTGTTAATCCAGTAAACTGACTCAGCTTGTCACTCTTACAGGTAATAGGTCCGCTTGGGGGCATTCTGTGTATGGCCACCCTCATTAAGGGGAGTAAGGCATCCGACAATAGATATATAGATAGATAAATGTATGTATGTATATACAGTATATACTCAGGCACATACCACATATCTGGGGGTGGCCGACACGGGACAGAGCCCAAACATAAACAACATTTAAAGTTCCTATTCTCAGGGTCCATTTCTCTGTCTCATTGAGTAGGAATATTATACAAGAGGAGGAGGATTCCTAGCTCCTGCCACCAAAAGGAAAAGTAGGACAGTAAAAGAGACAGACTGAAACAGCTAAGGTTGGTTAGAGGATGCCAAACCTCACTCTGGATAGGACCAGCCCTCACCCAATCATATATATATATATATATACCATAGCTATTAAAATTAATAACATATTTGTCTATATAAAATTACATATAGTGACAGCCTAGTATTACAGACGAAACAACGAAAATTTACCATCAACTGGAAACAAACCGACTATATTATTAATAGGCTCTAGATTATGCATGGAATCTGGTACCAGTACAATAGATATATTCTTAGGAAAACAATTTTCTATAAGATAGTTTTATAATGAGATAACAGAGGCACAAATACTTACAATGCACTTTGATTCCAAATAGGTTAAAACAAATCTATCTACAGAACAAGAGGGATGTACAGTATATTAGGCCTTAAATATATAATTTTGGTATACAGTATAATCCCACGGTAAACTTCATTCATATTCAATGAAATAAGTTATTTGAAGTTTGACTCTTGTTGTCTTGACTAATCAAACCGACTATGAAATAAAACATATATCTAGGCTATAACAAAGCATGTTATTGTTATTATCGTAATACGGTATCATAACTCATAACCTAACCCCCACAGGCTACCCTACTGGATACAGCTGAAGGCACGAGAGAAAACGACAACAACAACAACAACGACTGCACTACAACTACTACTACTACTGGCACAGATGGCGCCACTTGATCAGTACACCTCTGTGAAGAGCTTGTATTAATTTGTATATTACTCATGATCTACTATTCCGATGTGATCTGTAACCAATGTGTTAAGCCGTGAAAGACTGCTGCTCATGGATATGGAAACCGCTAATTCGAAGATGGAAGTGTTTAGTGACAGTGAGCATTAAAACATTGAGGACTTTGCCTTTGTTTTGGTGCGGGAGAGAGACATGGCGGAGCAAAGAAACTTCAGTAACAACAAGTGTTCTTCTCAGTGAATAGTAAGATTGTGCCTTGCATCATGAACATTGGTTTATCAACTTTAACCCTATAAGGAAAATGCTCAAAAATCGCGATTAAAAGGGGAATGCGGGGACAGGATGACCCTTCTCGGGGAAATATTCAAAACAAATATTTCTAATGCTATATTATTGCCCAAAAAGCCTTAAATATACATACATATTATGGAAGTAGCGTTTATCACAGTTTTGTAGAGATTCCCTGAGTATGATCTGTTCGAGGCACTGTTTTTCAAAATTTTCGACGGTAAAAAGTTGGGTCCACTAAAAAAATAAAATAAAATAAATTTACAGACCGATTTACTGAAACTTTCTAGGATGAGGGCCTGATAATGGTGCAACTCCCTCCTAGGACCTGGGCACCCTAGACCACCCGAAAATACCAAATCTGGAAGAAAGAAAAGAGAGGTACTTTTTAGTCACATAAAATCACACCATTTCTATAACCTCACATAAACAAAACAAAAGATGCCCTGAAACATGTTTTATTTTGCTGACACTCTGTACTTGTATGAACACATGTATAATAAGTAAATTTGGCAAAACAAATTTATATTTACGAACTTTTTAGTAACCAAACACCCTTCCATTCAAAACTTTCTCCAAAAGGCCCACTCAAAATGACTTGAAACATGCCTCCTTGTCCCTCAAACATGTCCGAATGTGCTGAAATTGTGTTATTTTATACTTAGATGTCTAATAAGTAACCTGGGGAGACAATAATTATATTTACCTAAGTTTGGTAGCAGTCAGTGCACACGGTGTGGTGGTGAGTGGGGCACACATGGCGGTTACACTTGATGCTCCTGTTGCTGGTCTTCTTGTCCTTGTCCCTGGGGCACATGACACATCGTCGACGGCTGGCAACAGCCGTGGCTGCCTGAGGTGATGGCGGAGGAGGCATGGGGTATAGTAGGGTCATTTGCTTG
Source organism: Paralithodes platypus (assembly GCA_032716605.1). NCBI lineage: Eukaryota > Metazoa > Arthropoda > Malacostraca > Decapoda > Lithodidae > Paralithodes > Paralithodes platypus. Next base: position 12,568,839 of record CM064579.1, read on the forward strand.
GAATCCGTGACCATTTTGTTCCTACCTTTTTCTCTCGATGGATTTGACAACCTGAACCATTTTAAAGGAAAATTAGCTCCTATGCCCCTCTGAAAAATGGCGTCTAACTCTGCTAGAGCCCATTATTCAAAATGGCCGCCAACGCCATCTTGAAAAACATGAAATGTAATATCTCTGGCATCAGATGAGCTACAAGGACGAATGAGGTGTCCTTTTTCACTAATTCTGGCATTACAAATCCACTGGAATGGTTATTGTATTGTATTGTATTGTATATTGTATTGTTATTGTATTGTATTATACTAATTGTACATACTAATCTGCCACTTCACTGTCACTACATGATTCACTGTATGAGCCACTATCAGAATCACTGTCCTCACTTTCGCTGCTATCATGACTGTTGTTCTCTGCCTGCGGTGTACTGTATATCTAATATTACTTTTTTACTGTTTCAGATGGATCGCATGCCCATCTGATGAAAATCGCCAACTTGTGAAGTAACCGAAAGAATGGATAATAGAAGAAAGAGTGAAGAGTTACCAGACAAGACATTAAATGAATACGAGTGCATTTTACTCTGTGGTAAGCGATGTACCGCAGATGAGCGTTTGGAAAACATTACGCCTGGGAAGTGAGAATTCATCCGGGAAAAGTCTTTACAATGGAAAGAACTTGATAATTTTCAACATACACATGAAAATGTGGATTGGGAGAAGGGACCAAAGGGTCACCACATGCATAGCACTTGTTATGCATCATTTTCCAGCAAGCGCAAGCTCTCTCAAGCCGAAAAACGCAAACACAAATCCGAGGAACGTCTTGAAAGAGATGAAGCATTAGATCAACAAGACCCTTCCCCAGAGGCCAGTGCACCTAAAAGGCTCCGCTCCAGTATGGGTGTCCTTCTCGATAAGACTCTATGTGTGTGGTGCATGAAAGGGGCATACAAGAGTAGTGATCGTGACAAGCAGATTTTACTCCTATCAACAGTAGATGCCTGGACTAAATTCAAGTTACATACTGTCTGTCTGGAAGATGAGGTCATGAGATTGAGACTTGACACTCTGATTTCATCCATCCCAGATAGTCAAACAGCATTTGGGTTGGAAATCCGCTACCATCGTGCATGCTGGCACAAATATGTAAGCGACCACAAGCCCCTTTCAGATGAAAGCACTCAACATCTGCAGCGTGTAAACCTCCGAGAGGCCCAAGCTCTCTTCTTTCATCATATTCGTCAAGTCATCTTCAAAGACCATGAAATTCGCACACTGCAAGGCCAGGTGCAGGACTATAAGCGCATTATCTCAAATCACGGATATAACTCAGTAGTAAAATCCAGCTACTTAAAGGAAATTCTCGTCAATGAATTTGGGGAAGACATCGGATTTCATGAACGCATTCAAAAGAATGTGAGTGAACTGGTATATGATACAACAGCAGCAGGTACATACATCGAGGCAGCAATATCTTCATTGGGTGTCAGCAATGATCAGTTGGTGATGAATGTTGCGGCACGACTCAAAGTCATCAGGACAAATACTATTCCCTGGCTCCCATATATACACGAGTTGGAGAGAGAAGAAGACCTCAGTGAGCTCCTGCTGAAGCTGCTCACATGGCTGAAACACTAAGTCTGCAATTGATAACAGTCCATCCGTCCGATCGATTGCATCTATCCTCACAAGCTACATCACTGGAAAACGCACTGCATTTGAGATAAATATCTCTGTCTTGCTACATGGACTGACCAAGAGTAGGGAGATAGTCGACATAATGCACAAAGATGGACTGGGCATCAGTTACAATCACGTACTTATGCTGCGAGATTTTTGGGTGGTCAATGACCTCAAGTGCTCATCTGATTGCCCCTTCGAACTAGCTGAGGGTAAGTCTGCTATCGCTATAGTCGACAACGATGACTTCAAGAGCGACACACTGACCGGTGCTGGCCAGTCACACCGCACTAATGTCATGTTTGTGAAGCCAGAATCATTTGATACAGAACTTCCTTCCGAGAATCACGAGGATAGACCAGTTCCCGGTGCCAACTTTGCATCAAACCTCTCGACAACTCTCAAAGAGCTCGGAAGTGAAATGCAAAAGGTCAACCCATACAAGACAGCAAAGCATGGGGAACCACCTCTCAGGAAGCCACCAGCTGATCAAAGTACTCCTCCTCCTGACACATCGGTGCAAAGAATTCGTGGTGTGATCCGTGCATTGGCCAGGGCTCAAGATGACCAAACGAGACCTAAGCCAGAAGAACAGACTGTGCCCGGGTTTTCAGGGTTTCACGCCAGCATGTCAAATGCAGATGAGAAGAGTCGAGCAATATACCACATGACCTATCCCAACCCACCCAGTAAGACAATTCTCAATGATGTGATATGTAAGCTTGCAAAATCAATCGAAGAAAAAAATATGCCTTTTGCAATAATTGTTGGTGATCATCCTGTCTACGTGCTCATGCTAGAGTTGAAAAGTGAGAATGCTGAGCTGTTCAGCAAAATCTTAACATTCATGGCACCCTTCCACATCCAAATGTCGTTCATCTACACTATATACAAGAGGTTTAAGGGATCTGGCATCTCAGATATGTTGGTGGCAGCTGGTGTTATAGCAGACGGGTCTGTTGATCAAGGCCCTTCGTGGAAAACATGTTAAGCGTGGGGTTCGCTGCTTGCGACTATTCTACGAGACTCTGGTCCACCATGTCATAGACAAACGTTTGGAAGATTCCCCTCTATCTGAAGAAGTAAAGGCATCCCTTGCCAAGCTTCGACATCCGATTGATGCACAGGAACTTGCAGATGAACATGCAGAGCTAGAGAGAAATGCTGAGCTGAAGGACTGAAGGACCTGAGCTTCAAGGACTTTGAGGGTGCCCCACAAGCAGAATACTGGATGTCATTCATGGAAATGGTTGAGGTTCTAACTCAAAATATCCATGCAATCAGAACAAGCAACTGGTCTGAGTTCAAGTCCTCACTCAAGCTCATGCATCCTTTGATGCAAATCTATGATAATGACAAGTATGGTCGGCATCTCCCCGATTTCACCGCAGTGCTTGATACCCTTTCTGTCGATCAGGCTGCATTCATGGAGAGTGGTATGTTTGCACAGTCAATGACAGGAAAACCATATTCGTGTGTCGCCCTCGACATATGGATAGAGTCAACAATGAATAAGGGCTCTAAGCTGAAGTCTGGTTGGTTGGCCATTCTGAACAATGAAAAGCAGCTCCTTTCAAACACTCGGAATGTGAATAACATCAATCGGGTGAGAACAAAGGTCCATCGCCATGCTAATCGCAAGAAACAAGGAAAAGGGAAGCATGCTGATTGCTCGTCGAGTAAAATGAAGAAGGATGAACAAGCTGTACAGGATATAAGCGCATGTCTCACTGAATTCAAGTGTGATCCATTTGACCATACAAACAAGACACTTCGATCCCTACAGTCAGGAATCCCAGCCTCAGACGCTCTCGCTGCCGACTTGAAATCGGCAAAGGAGGATGGCACAAGAAAACTGAAGCAGTTCTTGGATGAGAGAGTGTATTCCAAGACCAAGTCTCTCAACGACAGAGTTCCCCGTAGCAAGCGTTTGAACTTTTCAACTCAGGAATTGAAGAAAGCAGATGGTGAGAACCTGAAGGGAAAGACTGAGGAAATGGAGCGTAATGCCTTGGCCTCTGTTCTCGGACTGGTTGAAACGAGTGGTGCCCTCAAACTTCAAGAAGTCCTGCAGCATCGTGTTACAGCCGAGTGCCTTTCCATCTTCAACGTCAATGGAACCATCCGTAAGGCACAGAAAAGCAAGCTTCAACAAAAACTAACTATGACTGTCATTCCAGAGCCTGATGTATTCACGTCTATTATTGATATGGGCCTCATCTGGCGCCTAGCAACTCCTACCATTGAAGACAGAGAGAAGGGAGACGGTACCAAGTATACCTTGGGAGATTATGCAGAGAAGTTGGTGCACTTTGTTCTAACGAGACACAAGCATGCTGAGCGCATCATTTGCGTCAATGATTCATATGATCAGAATTACACGATCAAGGACAGTGAGAGAATACTGCGCCAAAAAAAACTGTCAATCAGCAATGTCTTCATGAAGACAGAAGATAAATTTCCTTCTAGTAAAGTTTTCCATGCTCTCCTGGGTAAACCTGAGAACAAAATCCGCCTTCAGGCATTTCTTCAAACGGAATTCCGGAGAAAAGCAGCAACAACTATCACCGAGATCATCTACTGTGTAGTTGGCAGCACTGCAAAGAATCTCACCACAGGCAAGCTTGTGCCAGAGCTCACCTGCTCCCATGCAGAGGCAGATACGGCAATGTTCACCATATATAGTGTGGTCCGGTCAGACAGCTACACAGCAGCTGTCGTTCTTGACACAGAGGACACAGACAACTACGTGCAAGCGGCATATGTTGCTCAGAAGACAACAGGAAGCCTGTGTGTGAAACGCAAACGTCAGCTTATCGATGCCCGATGTGTGTGCAGTGAGGCAATGGCTGCATCCATCATACCACTTCATGTCCTCACTGGGTGTGACCACAACTCTGGCTTCTATGGAGCAAGCAAGAAGCTCATCGCAGATCGTCTGGAGAAGTCTAAAGAGGCACACCACCTGCTAGCAGCATGTGGTAAACAGTTCCTAGTCACAGAACAGGTCATCAGTGATTTGGAGCGGTTTGTCATTCGATATGTCTATGGTGATACCAAAAGCAAGACCCTGGGAGATGCGAGGGCAGCGAAGTGGAGAGCTCAGAAGAAAATAAACACTATCCGACTTGTGCCTGACTTGGACAGTCTCCGTCCACACTTGGAGCGTGCAAACTATCTTGCATATTTGCAAAAGCATTACCAGCTCCAAAGTCAACCCTCACCGATCGGCCATGGATGGCATCTTGTAAGTGGCCTATGTCTGCCTGTCCGTTCAACCCCGTCCCCCACTTCCCCCATCCATACCACTACCTACAAATCCGCAGGCAGAGAACAACAGTGATGATAGCAGCGAAAGTGAGGACAGTTATTCTGATAGTGGCTCATACAGTGAATCATGTAGTGACAGTGAAGTGGCAGATTAGTATGTACAATTAGTATAATACAATACAATAACAATACAATAACCAATACAATAACCATTCCAGTGGATTTGTAATGCCAGAATTAGTGAAAAAGGACACCTCATTCGTCCTTGTAGCTCATCTGATGCCAGAGATATTACATTTCATGTTTTTCAAGATGGCATTGGCGGCCATGTTGAATATTGGGCTCTAGCAGAGTTAGCCGTCATTTTTCAGAGGGGCATAGGAGCTAATTTTCATTTAAAATGGTTCAGGTTGTCAAATCCATCGAGAGAAAAAGGTAGGAACAAAATGGTCACGGATTCCAAGCAAATGACCCTACTAGTAGTGGAAGGCTTCCCGGATCACGTTTATCACCGACGTGTGCTGTCCGGGGAGGTTGAGTTGGTGCGCGGACCAAGGTTCGATGAGTGATGAGCCCAGGTCTTGCATATATTCTCTCCTCCCAATTTCTTTCTTCCCTTCCCTCAATAATATGCTGTTAAATATGATGTGGGAGTTGATGCAGGCAATGTTGAGTACTCCCAGGAAAATGCAGATGGGCCACCGTCGAGTCTGCCTGCCACAGTTATAGTTGGCACACAGCTGGTCAAAAGTGTCCACGCCCTCCCTGTGCTTGTTAAAGTACAGTAGTGCAATGGTCTTGTTTTTCTCTCCTATCTCGGTGGTATGATGGCGTGTTGAGAGAAGGGCTACTGTCTTGTCCCTTTTGGGTTTGTAGGATATGGCTGTATTATAATCTTGAAACAAGAAGGCTGTAGTTCCAGTGGGCCGGGCATTGTTGGCTGCCCTGTTGGCTGCCTTGTTGGGGCCGTAGATGATGGGAGGAATCGAAGGCTTCTTCCGTACAGTCCCGACTGTCGTGAGGTCCTTCTCCTTTAGGACCTTGGCCAACCCTATGGACGTGAACCAGTTGTCCGTTGTAACTCTCCGACCACTCCCGTAGCAGTCCTCCAGCAACTTCATGGTGAGGTAGTGGCCCTGGTTCATGCCTGCCTGGACAGGTACTGAACCCTTCCCCAAGTAAGGATATGCGTTGAACATGTAGTACGTCCGGCAGTCACAGGCGAGGACCAGCTTGATTCCATACCTGTGAAGGGAAAGAAAAAAAAAAATATTAATACTTCGGAATCCAGGTAAGGTAAGTCAATAGTGAAGGTAGGTCAGGTAAGTCATTAGTGAAGGTAGGTCAGGTAAGTCATTAGTGAAGGTAGGTCAGGTAAGTCATTAGTGAAGGTAGGTCAGGTAAGTCATTAGGCGAAGGCAGTCATCAGGTGGTCAGGTCAGTCTATACATTTGTAAAGGTAAGTCATTCGTGAAGGTAAATCAATAAATAACATAAATTACATAAATATAATGAATTAAAACATAAATAAAAAAGGTATATATACTGTAATAGATAAGGTAAGTCTTTCATTCACATTCACTCTCTTTCCCACCAACTTCAAAAGTGTCCTCACCCACACATCGCTACCTCGCTACACATCACACCTCGCTACCGCCAGACGCTGCAGACGCTCTGTCAACGCTCTCACGATATCGATCATAATTTGAGTATTAACTACTCATCTTCATTCTTGTGCATGAAAGGTGGTTAAGAGCACGTTTAACCATCCTGTAGTTTAGTAAGTAACACTGCACGATATTTCGCTGTGTATTGACTGATACACTTTGTGTTTATCACAAGACTCCTGCTCGGAGAGGGCGCCACTAGCGCCATCTGTTGTTTTGTTTTGTTTGTAAACAAACGCTCTCTTCTTAGTTGATATAAAATCGTAGCCCCTAATTTTACCCATTACCTACTGTAGTAAGTATCAATTTAACTGCCTTGTATGTAAGTAAAGCTTTGCATATTAATTTGCTAATAAACAATATTGTGTACTAACTAACCTGCCTACAGGAACGAACGCCGACGCCATTTTGTAAACAAACTTTTTTGGGGGGATTATACATATTAAATTCCAGCCAATTTGTAGTAAATTTAAGTGCATTCATTTATCTTTTCCCCCTAGATATATTCTTGACTTTTTCTCCTCAGAGTGATTTTACTTTAAGCTAAGGGTGGTATTTGTACAAACTAACCTAGCCTAACCCAACCTGCGAAGCTTTTAACCTAATCCAAACCTAGCCTAGCCTATAGCCAGCCAATCTGTTGTTCTTATTAACTCTAGTAGATGTTGTATTTAGTATCCTACTGTAGCTATATATATCTGTAATTTTAGTTGTTGCTTGCACGATCTTGTAGTAACCTTTGACTGATACATTTTGTTTTGTTTTATCTAAAAAGAGTAGGCTACTGCTTTACTAGGCTACAGTGACACCAGGGCCATCTGTTGATACAGTATATTAACCCCTTGTGTGCGGTCACACTTTATTTTTATATCATCTCTATTTGGTGAATTGTATATTTAGTTACATATTCTGTTATATATATATTTGTTTAAGGTTAGGTTATCACACCTGGTAGCCTATTTCTGCGTATTTCAATTTTATTATTTTCGGTTAGGCTATTCAACGCTGGTAGCCTATTGGTGCGTATTTCAATTTTTAAAAACTTTTGGTTAGGCTATCGCCCCTGGAAGCCTAATTCTGCGTATCTCAAATTTTTTGTTTTCGGTTAGGCTATCACCCCTGATAACCTATTGTTGTGTATTTCAACATTGTTTTCGGTTGAAGTGATTGAAGTGTTTCTAAAGTGAGTGAAGTGTTTTAAAGTGAGTTAAGTGTTTTAAAGTGAGTTAAGTGTTTTAAAGTGAGTGAAGTGATCTGAAGAAACTGACTGTTACCATGCCTCGCACTTGTACGAACTGCGCCAGTAGGTTTGGTGAGTCCATGTTTGTTACTGTCGATCTTCAAGTCTGCCGTCTCTGCCAGCAACAAGAGAATTTGACAGTGAGATTAGATGAAGCCTACAACAAGATCAACGTCCTCACCATGAAGCTGGAATCACTCCAAGAGTTTGTAACACTCAACGTTGGAGTACCACAAACTTCAATTGTCACCGCAACTCCAGCAGCCACCAACGCCCCAACGTCAACTGCCAACAATTCAACGCCTGCAGTAGCCATTTCATCTGATGGTTCCGATACTCAAGAAACAAATAGTAACTCTCTTCCCCCTCAAGACAACATCCGTGTTGTGAGGAACAACGTTTGCCCCAAGACCAGGAAACCCATACCGATTACCGAGTGTCAAAACCGCTTCCAGATACTCGCAGACTCAGATGACGAAGCGGAAATAGAAGAAGTCTGGCTCGTGGGAGACTCGATGATACGTGGTCAGCTCACAGAGTTTTGCGCCAGAGCACCTAAGACCAGGAAGCGTTTTTGTATCCCTGGTGGTGATGTGGACGACGTAGTTGCTGCAGTTGACGAAGTATCTAACCTGGCCCCTGCTAATACAATGTACGTCGTCCACGTTGGATCCAACGATGTACAGCGAACCCGGTCGAAAGATTTGCTTTTAAAGTACCAGCAGCTAATCAAGTCGTTTAAGGAGAAGTCATCAAGGATCATCGTCTCAGGAATCGTCCCCCGGCTTGGTGTAGAGAGCCGATTTTACAACATAGCCAGCAGCACAAATCGTTGTCTAGCAAAGCTCTGCAGGAAGGAAAACGTGGGATTCGTCGACACCTGGGACAATTTCTACTACGATGACTATTTGTTTTCGGACGATGGAGTTCATCTGAACCAGGTGGGAGCAGCACGTTTTGGGCGTCTTCTCAACGATGCGGTGAAGGATTTTCGGAGAAGAAATCGACTCAGCACAGGACAACCAGGAAGGAGGACCGAAGACAGCGAGGCCGGCAACCTGCGAAGGAATTAAATGCTAATCTGTCAAGAACCGCGAATTTCGATAAAGCTCCACCAACACGACCCAACTTCAAAACCGCCGGGGATAACGACCGAGGACCGATGTCAGCCATGGATGTAAATGTAGATCCGATCAGAACCAAAAATTTGATTAAAGAACGTTCTGTGAGTTCTAAAACTGCAACTTTAAAGGTTTTCTATGCAAACGCTCGTAGCATACGCAATACATTTTCAGATTTAGAGGAACTAGTGTTTACTGAAAATTATGATGTGATTGGTATAACAGAATCTTGGCTCAATACAGTAGATAGAGACTTTTTAGCAGAGTATTCACTTCCCGGTTATGTAATGTTTGAGAAAAGCCGAATAAATAAAAATGGAGGTGGCGTTTTATTTTATATCAAAGTAAGTCTTAACCCGACCCTCTTGTCAAAACCTCAAATTGTGAACGTCGACACATTTTTTGTGCTAATAAAGAATAATAAAGGTACAAAAATAATACTTGCATTAATATACAGACCTCCAGCTCAATCAGTGCAAACTGACCGAGAAATTTATGAACAAATTGCAGATGTAAGTAACTCACAAGATACCGTATTTTTTGGCGACTTTAATTTACCTGTGACCAAGTGGGGCGATACTCTTACTTCACACTCCGGACATGACTTGTATACGAACTTGCAAGAGAGTTCGCTTTATCAATTTGTTCGAACACCGACCCGTGGTAATAACGTTCTTGACATTGTACTTGCAACAAAAGAAGAATTAATAGAGAATTTGAATGTTGGTGATGAATTCAGTAACAGCGACCATCGTACGATAACTTTCACTTTAAACTTTACTAGTAACGAACCAAATAGTAGCATCGAAAAAGTCCCTAATTTCAAGAAAGCAAACTTTCGTAAACTTAGAGCTATGTTTAAAGAAACTGACTAGACCTTTTTAATTAACAATAACGACATAAATACATCTTGGAAGTTTTTCGAAACCACTTACCTAAAAGCAGTGCAAGACTGCATACCATCGAAAATACGGCGTCCAGGCCATAATAATAAGCCCAAATGGTGGAATAAAGATATTTCAAACTGCCTGCTTGCTAAAAAATTTGCTAATGATAGATTAAAATCCTCACAAAATGACGAAGAACGGGTGAAATTTGTAGAGCTACAACGCAAAGCCAAAAAGTTAATTAAGCAAAGTAAAAAGACCCTAGAGTTACATATTGCGAATCAAAGTAAAACAAGCCCGAAAGAATTCTATAGTTATATCAGAAAGACAAAAGTAGTTACTTCAACTGTTGGACCGTTAGTCGATGAAAATGGAGAATACACCAAAGACGAAGTACAAATGAGTAATGCCCTCAATACCTTCTTTGCATCAGTTTTACAACAGAAGACCTCAGTGATATCCCTACACCATCGCCGATTCAGATTGATAATTCAGATGTTCTAAGCAATATCACCGTTACAGAGAGAGAAGTATTGAATTGTTTAGATAAACTCAAGGTAAATAAAACGCCTGGACCTGATACAATCTCGCCTAGAGTTCTAAAGGAAGCTAAGGATGAGCTCTCCAAACCACTGACATTACTTTTCAATAAATCCTTGCAGTCTGGAACTATGCCTGATCAGTGGAAGATAGCCAACGTAACACCGATATTCAAAAAAGGCAGCAAATCCCTACCCAGTAACTATCGTCCAATTAGCTTAACCTAAGTTGTATGTAAAATGCTAGAAACGGTCATAAGAGACAGACTCGTAAATCACTTAGAGGAAAATAACATACTTAAAGATACTCAACACGGCTTTCGTAAAAAACGTTCCTGTTTAACAAACCTCTTAGACTTCTTCCACGATATCCTCAACCTCTACGATGAGAGTAAAGCTGTAGATATTATATACCTTGATTTTCAAAAGGCCTTTGACAAAGTACCCCACAAACGTTTACTGCTAAAACTAAAAGCGCATGGAATACAAGACGGTGTGTTGAAATGGATAGAAAATTGGCTCAGCGACAGAAAGCAAAGAGTAGTCATAAACGGTAAGGCATCTAAATGGACCAATGTAAGTAGCGGGGTACCCAAGGGATCGGTACTAGGACCAATTCTCTTTCTAATTTACATCAACGACATAGATGAGGGTCTCACCTGTACAATCTCAAATTTGCTGACGATAAAAAAATTGCAAATAGCGTACTCTCAAAAGATCAAGTTGACGATATGCAACACAATCTAGATAAATTGTCACATTGGGCCCAAATTTGGCAAATGAGTTTCAATGCGGATAAATGTAAAGTACTACATATCGGATACCTAAATGAGAAAGCAAACTATTCGATGAATGGCACTCAGCTTAAGAATGTAAACAGAGAAACCGATCTGGGAGTAACAATATCGAGTAACCTAAAACCGAGTCAACAATGTTCAGAAGTTGTTAAGAAGGCAAACAAAATAATTGGCTTTATAGGCAGATCATTTGAGCATAAATCCAAAGACGTAATCCTAACCCTTTACAATTCCTTAGTCCGCCCTCTTCTGGAATACTGCGTTCAATGCTGGTGCCCTTATTACCAAAAAGACATAAACAAGCTAGAACGAGTTCAACGTAGAGTTACCAAAATGATACCTAGCCTAAAGAACAAACCATACGAAGAGCGTCTTAGAGAATTAAATCTATTTCCTTTAACCCAGCGCAGATTAAGAGGTGACTTAATTCAAGTGTTCAAAATCATCAAAGGCATCGACAATATGAACTGTAGTAAGTACTTCACTATCGACCAATCTAATTACATGCGGGGAAACGGTTGCAAGATTATTGGTAAATCTTTTAACTCACACGAATCTAAGAATTTCTTCTTCAATCGAGTTGTCAACTTGTGGAATGGGCTTCCCCGAGACGTTATAGACTGCAGCACCGTTGATTCATTTAAATTCCGCCTAGACAAATATCTCGCATCAAACCCGCGACTGACTGCGTTTGTAAATGAATAACTTTATTTTATCCTCCCCTCAGTTACTAACCCATATGTCCCCTACTAACTTCCTAGTCCTGCCACGTTAGTGGCAGGGCAGTAGTTCCCTTTCCAATGTTCCCTTACCCACTCTAAACCACTGTTTGGACACTTGATCCTCAGTGTTTTGGAGGACAAGCAGCCTAGTAGGGTCACTAGATCTGTTGTTGCTTGATTTCGTTTGTACTCCTTTGTACATTCCCTTCACCCTTCCCACTTATCATTTATCTCAACTTTCACCCTAAACAAATATATATTTTACTTACTTAGCTGGTTTGTTTGGAATGTAGGTCTTGAACACACACCGTCCTCGAAAGGCCAAGAGTTGTTCATCAACAGTCACATCATCACCCAGGATGTAGTTCCTCCTGCAGTGACCGATGAAGAGGTCCCACAACTCACGTATGGCGGCGAAACGGTCCAGCTGTCTTCTGGCCACGCGAGTTGTTGCATCATCAAATCGGAGACATCTCATCAGGAAACTGAAGCGGGTCTCCTACATGACACATCTATAAAGGGGACACCCTAAACTGCTGCTGAACATCTCCTCGGCTGAAAATTAATATGGTTATCTTTCTTGGAGCCAGCTATGATCAGAACACCCAAAAGTGCCCTCAGTTCAAGCAGCCCTATGTCGCTGTGGCTCTTCGTGAAATTCTTCATTCTGTCCCTCACTTTCTTGATGAAGGTGTTTGTGTGGACACAAATCGTGGTCAACATAGTTTGGTCGAGAAACAACGAGAAGATATCAGGCACAGTGTTAGCTATGAAGGTGTGTGGTGCAAGCCCTTCCACGTACGTCTGGGAGGTTCTCTTTCTTTTGGATAGGCGGTGTGCTGCTGGTGGTTGCTTGCTCCAACTACTGCCACCGCTGGCAACCACCTTGTTCCTCGGCCCAGGAATCTTATAAATAGGGTCGATTGCAGGGGATGCAGCAGCTGCAGGGGCTGTGGCTCTTGTGACTCTTGTAGGGGGTACCATAGGGACTGCCATGGGGCCTGGTCGGGCTGGAGATACTGCGTTGTACGTGTGCGTGTCCGTGTCAACTGGTGTGCTGGCACGTGGGGAGCACGAGGGTGATGAGCCAGGTGAAGCTGGAGAGGGTGGGTTTAGAACGGGGGAGGGAGGGTCGTCCGGTTCATTGGGAGGGGGAGGTCCCTCTTTGTCGGCCCCATCAGCCTCGTCTTCCGAGTCATAATTTGGCTCGTGCAGGTCGTCCAGGGGCCTGATTATTGGGTCAATTGTGACATCTTCACCACAGTCCACAAATTCAATTGTGTCATCCTCCTCGTCTTCCAGTTGGTCGAGCAGGGACGCTATTTCCGAGCTTGTAAGCTTGCCAGACTTGGCCATGGCAGTCTGTTCAAAGCAAAACAATCGAAAATTAGGAAAAATATTCATAAAAAATACTAAATGTGGTCAAATGCCTATAGTTTGGGTACGTCAAGCTAGGGAATTTATCTATCCATCATATAAGCACTATCAGGCATAAATAGGTACATAAACATAGTTATCACAAACACAAAAGCAAAAAAATCCAAGACAAACAATCGTACCATGGCGGTCTTTTCAAAAGCCAGTCAATCGAAAATTAGGAAAAATATTCATAACAAATACAAAATGTTGTTAAATGCCTATCGTTTGGGTATGGCAAGCTAGGGAATTTATCTATCCATCATTTAAGCACTATCATGCATAAATCGGTATATAAACATAGGCATCACAAGCACAAAAGCAAATAAATACAAAACGAAATATCGTACCTTAGAACCGGAATGGTGGGGTCAGATTGACCCGAGGGGGCTGGGTGGGCTAGGAGGGCTGGAGCTGCAGGGCTGTACGTCTGCACTCAGTGGAAGCAGGTTGTAGACTGGCGTTCCCTCACCAGAACTCGTGGCTAGCTGGCCGCGTCACGCCACCACAAGCAAAAACGTGTGCGAGTGCAATATTTTGGGGTCCAGCTGACCCACGTTTCCCCTTCTAGGGTATAATATAGTTCAAAGTAACACATTTTGTTCTTATTACGAATACGTTAACTGTAGAAATTATCTACGTTAGTTACCCCGTTTCCCACACATTCATTTTCTGTGTATGCTACCATGGCAACGAGTGACGTGTGAGGGTGTGTTGCCAGTGAGAATTAATCATGTCGGAGAAATATATTATAAATAGCCTTCTTTGCTTTCTTAACTCTGCAAAGAAAGACTGCTCACCTAACACACTAATTGAAATTACTCATTCATTCTACTCACACAAGGAGATTAAGAAGTCTAAGGAAATACTTGCAAACGTCTTGAAAACAGATCTGATATGGAGACGTGATGCAGATTGACTTGATCTAATTGAAATGCATGAAGGAGTGTCAGATTCGAAAGACTATGTTTTCGTAACTAATACTCCTAAAAGAATGCCTGCTCTAGGGATGGACATATTTGGACCAATGCTATGTGCTCTAGGTGGAGAGGTAACAAAGATTAATGAGATTCTTCCTAAAATTATGGACATGAACACGGAAATTGTTAATACAGCCGATACAGTCAGGCAATTAAGAGGTGACGTAATTGATGTAAAGGGAATGTTCTGTAATGCAGTTGCTGGGATTGAAGAAGCGACGAGAGATGCTGTAGAAGAGACAACGAGGGAGATATCACTTAATGAACCGAATATATTGCAAGATCTATCTTCCCTGAGAGGTATTTCTGAACAGCGAACTGTACAGGCATCTCAGTCAGAAGATATGCCGATATTTCAAAATTGTGGATATGCTGACGCCTTGAAAAGTCCGAATGTGAGCATAATTGAAGAAGCTATCGAGGGGAGCAACGAGGAGCGTTATGCTGATATTAGGAGAGGCAGTGGATCAGTCGTGTACATGAGGAGCAGAGCTGGTGTGGGGATGCGACCCAGGAGGAGTGGAGTGGGGGTTGAGTTCGTGGACCAGTCAGCTCGTATGAGGAGGGAGGGTGTGAGGGGTGGTGGTGGTGGTGTGGAGTGTAGTAGCCCAGCATCCCGGCTCACCAACCCTCGTACAGGTGCAATATCTAAAACATCATCAAGAGCCTCCCAGCGAGGCCCTCACACCATGACACCAGGAGGGCGGGGGTATATTGACCTTGCTTCTGGTCAAGATTCCCAAAGAAAAAAATTGTCAACGATTAATAAAGGTAATTCAGGCATTAAAGGTCCTCGTAAGAGTGAAGGTACATCATTTAAGGCAGTAACTAAAATTAGTTGATGCATTTATAGGAAGGGTGGATAAACAGGTATCCATGGAGGAAGTACAAGATTACATAAAAAATGTGTTTGATGTTAAGGTTACTTCAATAAAAGAGCTAGACATTATATCTACAAATGTGAAAGCCTACAAAGTCTCTGTTAAACTTGCCGAGAGAGAAAACTCATTTAATGCTGAACTTTGGCCTGAGGACATCATTGTAAATAAATAATATAAGAGGTCTTTAAATATTCATCAATAGAATAGGGCTTTGTGATTATTTCCTGGGCTATTTTAAATAGGTGTTTAAATTCTGCACTATTTTCTGAGTAAATTGTTGCATACATTTAATCTTTTTAAGGTCAATTATTGTGACTGTATTTTAAAATTTGATATCAATAATTGTAATCAAGCATTATTAAAGTTTAATAAGTTTCTATTATAACCTCTGCTTACTTTTTGTCTGTATGTATTAATATTTTTGTTTTCTATTGTTATTGTTGTACTTAAATTTCTAAGTTCAAGCACACTACTTTAAGGTGGGGGAATAATTAGACAGGTGTTTTTATTTAACAGCCCAACTCTTAAGCTAACACGGGTCCAGTAACCCACTTCCTGTTCGGGCCGAAATGAGTTCAGTACACAAATTGAATAGTTCCTTGACCCACACCAGATAGTACATTGGAACTCGAGAGCTCCCGTTACCAACTACTTGGATTCCCGCTATTCAGGTAATGACTCACTTCGACTTCGATCCATTGCAGGTTACCAGACTCAACTAATAATTTGACAACGCCCTCGGATGTCTAACTAAGAGACCAGTGCTTCTCTGACCAAAGACTCTTATTCGTAAATCTAAATCACAAATGCTATTTCCTAAATAATATAACCTTTACCAAGCCCCTGGATGTCTATCTATAAGACCGGGGCGTTACGAACATTAATCCTCCTAATACAATACAACATCTGAATACAACACTGGCCCGTAGACCACTGAATTCCCCACAAATGATATAATCTTTATCTCACCACTCCTTTACAGCATCGAACGCGTAGTCCGTTACACCTGAACTTAAATTCTCTTAATACAACACAATATCTTAACCCTAATACAATACAACACCTGAATACAACACTGGCCCGTAGACCATTTAATTCCCCACAAATGATATAATCTTTATCTCACCACCCCTTTACAGCATCGAACGCATAGTCCGTTACACCTGAACATAAATTATCTTAATACAACGCAATATCTTAACCCTAATACAATACAGCACCTGAATACAACACTGGCCCGTTGACCACTTAATTCCCCACAAATTATATAATCTTTATCTCACGATATTGAACTCTTTTTCCGTTACACTTATTCCCGGATACTAATTCAAAGATTCTACTTTAGGCTTATTCTCTATCGACGCTCATCCGACGGACTAACCATTAATAAGATTATTAATTCAATTTCCTCCACAACATAATACATTGTATAATTCTTGGACTAGTGTCCTTCCTATATATATTTCCCTAATACTCGGACTAGTGTCCTTCACATATATATATATATCCCTAAGCTGAAGCTCATCTATCCGCAACTATCTGTTATTACCACTGAACCCTATAGTTGCTTTCAAATCTCAATCCCTCTTACTTTAATTAATTATCGTCCTACAAGATCCTATCTATTTGGTAGCTAATGGCATGGAGCCTTCTCTATCAATAAACACTAATACTCTTGAACACATCATCCCTTTATTTTGTTTCGTATGTCAAGTCTATTTCTCTTTAGTCTGTTCTAATAAGAACACATTAATTATTTAGGGGTAACCACTAGGTTTGTCAACATCATCTCTCTCTTTCTCTGTATTCCTTGCGGGCCCAATTTGGGTCCTTCATAAAAATAGTTTAAAGCTGCTTGCTGTCACACTGGATCATTCACCACCTCAGGGCTGGCCTGTAGTGGTCCTGGAAACACTCACTCCCATCTACTTGCTGTCGCCCCTCTCGAATTGTTTGGCTGCGGGTGTGCAAGCCAGCAATGTGACGACAGGCAGAGGGATACTGGTGGTGTATTCTCCTCGTAGGTAAGAGTGAGGCCAGGCTCAAGGGAGTACGAACGGGAACGGTTGAGGTGGGATGGAAGGCTGTGGTAGGGTAAGCCAAGTTTCCTTTGGTGCCCAGGAAAGAGAGAGAGGCTGTGCTGTGGTTAGTTGTCCAAGTGGTGCCCATTGCTTGAGTGACCCGGGAGCTCCTCTCCTCCCCCCCCCCCCCCCCTTCCCTTTATATAGGCCTGCCGCCCGGCACGAGGCATGCCTTGGGGCGCTATGATTGGCCGGCTCGCATGCGCGACCAGCTGCTGCTTGGCACACGCTAGCTGCACATTCAACTTGGTCTCCTCGGCTTCTTTCTCTCCATAATATGTCCCCGGAAGTCGATTGCAATTGTCTTTTCGTGGCTTATGGGAGTCTAGGGCTGGGACGAGATTATTTGACATATTGCAATGCGAAGGGACGGCCTGTGGAGAGAGCGATAGTGAGTTTTGGAATGAGGCTGTACGGGCATATTTCGGCTCCGACAATTGAGCCTTTTGATTGGCAGAGCGAGGAGGGGTGCAGATGGTGGAAGTCATGCCTGGAATGTCCACGTTATCTGGCCACAAGGCTCGGCCAAAAGGAGCACGCTGATTGGCCGGCCATCTTTCTACTTTAGTTATTATTATTATGTTTTGTAATTAACTGTTCTTGTTAAAAAAGTACTCTTTTGTTTAAATTTATTGTGCCTTCTTCATATTTTCAAATATTTGTATTTATTATACTGTATCTATTAATTGTCGATAGGATCAATCGCTTGCTTTCGCGAAATCCTTAGTTTATTTGTACAATAAATGTAGGTTATTAATTGTTAGGGGTCACTTGAAGCATGCTATGATTACAGGTACCTACCCGATAGCACTATCGTTAGTGAGTGATTATGTTTTTTGTACTTTTGTTGATATCTTGTCAAATTGCAAATTTAGCTTAATATGAAATTTGATATAAATTGTAGTTTCTTTATTCATACAGAATTTAGTAAAATTTACCAGAACGTCCCGGACTTCCCAAATTGACTAATTCCTTGAACATGACGAGGTGCATTGTTATTATGTGCGATCAGTTTACTTGGGAACCAAATTGACTTGCTCATGTAGTTGTGTACACCCTATGTGGTGGATTGTGTTTTTTTATTTAAATTTTTTATTTTATTAAGCGTTGTGACGCCTGCCGGCGCTGGCAGAATGGTTGCGTGAGGCATTGCAGCTCGCTAGCGCTCGCCAGGATGGGGGGATGGGCTACAGTTGTCCTAGAATGATCTGCTTTATTTCATTAGTGTCGTGTTGCCACAGACAGTCTAGAAATGACCTTTGTTTTGGTCTGTGACCGCGCCTTATATTTTATATTCGCTATAATATAAATGTTGCTTGTGTGGGAGGCGAGCGAGAGAGGGTGAGGGGGTACACCCGGCAGCGAGGTGAGCTATGACGCGGCTCGCTTGGGCGCTGACGGTGTTGGCGGCCGGGTGGTCAACTAGTCCCTTCCCGTCGCTGCCTCATGTTCTTTACCAGCTCAGAGCTTGCCTGACACGCGTATCGTCTACATCCTTTGCAATTCTGTCCCCCATACTCGCCACTTTGCATACTATTTCTCTCTCTCGACTTCTCCTTTCTCATTCTCTAATCTTTATTAAACTCAACATCCCTTCTGGTTTCAGCATAGACGTTCACCGTCGGCCAGTCGTATTGTACGCGAAGCTCTCAGATATTTCCATGTATTAGATTAAGGAGGTATTATGCTTTATTGAGGTTAGAGAGACGGACTTTTCCGTATGTGTCCTCTCTCGGGAAGGTTGTAGACCGGTATATGTCTCCCTGGCAAGGTGTTGAGTGATTCTGCTTGGTTATCTAAAGCTAGACTAGGGGTAAGGTTACTGTGTCGTTGTCTCCGATGTGTGCAGTGTTAGCTAAGCCCTGCACGACATCGACAGGTACTGTGGGAGCCTAAGTTGTCTTCGGGTGGGTTTAATTTGCGAGCACAGCGCTGTGGTGTGAGAGGGCCAATGCCTATCCCTCACAACATAGTGCTGCCTCTTTGTGTTGACTTCTGAGGGATCGCCAGGATAGAACTAGGTACTAGAGACCTAGATTTATCAAGAGAGCATCCCCGTCATATAACGTAATCTTCATTATACCACCTTCGGACAACGTTAGGCTACGAGCCGCATGCTCACCCATTGTTGCCCTGCCTTGATACCCCAGCTAGACTTTATTAACTGAGCAGACACTGGTTAGAGATAAGCCCCCATTATTATATGTATGCAACATTATTATTCACTGCACTTTTGAGCCGAGGTTGTTGTTGAGTTGCACAACCCTAGTAGGCTGTTGCGTTGTGTCACGAAGCATTTCTTTAGTTGTCGAGCATTACTACCTTTGCACAGCCTTTATTATTCGCCTGCCTATTATTACTATATGTCCTAGTATTTATTGTGACCCGTATTCTGCATTATAATTGTTCAAGATTCTTTACGAACATCTTCCCAGCATCAGACTTATTTCAGAAGTTTCCAGTTGATGTTGCAGGACTAGCATTGCACTTTCTTTAATACAGGAGTGCCAGTTATTTGAGTATCTACCGTAACGTTAATTAATCACGTTAACTATCTTTTCTTTGTGTAACCTAATCGAGTAATCTTTTACTGTTTGAGAATAGGCTGTTTCATCGAGCGTCAGCCTAGTGTGTGTGCACCAGTTACCGAGTCATAGGATACCTCGTTGTCCAGGCACGACTCAGGGCGGTAATGGTGTTTTGTTTTCCAGTGTTTAAGGCAGGGGTTGGATCTAGTGTTACCGTTGTTGCATTTTGCCATTATCTAGTCCAATGTTGAAGAGCCCTGTGTCTTTGAGAACCTGGATCGTAACAAATGGCGACCTAGCTCAGGATCTTGTGAACTAAGAGATAATTGCAGGATTGTTGTGGTCATTTGTTTTATTGAGGAATATAGTGGGCACGTTAATTTTTGTTTGGCAAAGTAGTATAGCACTTGAGAGTCTTCAGACATTTTTGGCAAGTGAATAGTGCTACATTATGGCATGTGGAGAGTGGTCTTAGTAAGATTGAAATAACTAGAGATGAGCTGTTATCTGCGATGAGAGGACTTGAAGTAAGGAAAGCTATGGGACCGGATGAAGTGTCTGCCTGGGTTTTAAAGGAGTGTGCAGAGCAATTAGTGGAGCCAGTGAGGGACATAATTCAAGCTTCCTTAGATAAAGGACAGGTTCCTGTTGAATGGAAAAGAGCTAATATCATTCCGATATACAAGAATGGAAACCCTGAGGACCCTCTAAACTATAGACCAGTTTCACTTACTAGTATTGTATGCAAGATTTGTGAAAAGCTATTTAGGAAGAGATGGATGAAAATGTTGCAGAGGAGGAAAATAATAACCGCAAAGCAATTTGGATTCAGAGAAGGGACATCTTGTGTTACCAGTTTGCTATGTTATTACAGTAGGGTGATAGATGTACTCCAAGAAAGAGGCGGATGGTGGACTGCGTCTACTTAGACCTTTCCAAAGCATTCGATAAGGTACCACATAAGAGATTGTTATCTAAGCTTGAGACGCTAGGATGTGTCAGGGGGAGTTTGCTGAAATGGATGGAGAGCTATTTAACAGATAGGGAAATGAGGACCAACATTAGAGGAACTTACTCATCGTGGCGGAAAGTTGAGAGTGGTGTGCCGCAGGGATCTGTGTTGGCACCTCTCATGTTCCTTATGTACGTGAATGACCTGCCGATAGGCATAAACTCTTACATGTCAATGTTTGCAGATGACGTAAAAATTATGAGACAAATAACAAAAAGTAGTTGTGAGGAGCTGCAAGGGGATTTAGATAAAATATACGAATGGAGCACCAAGTGGAAAATGAAATTTAATATAAGTAAATGTCATGTGTTAAATATGGGAAGAAGTGTGAATAGACCAAATTGGGAGTACAGGATGGGAGATAATAAAATTAGCAAGGCCGAAAAAGAAAAAGATTTAGGGTTGATTATACAAGATAATTTGTCGCCAGAGAAACATATTAACAAGCTCTTTAGCGGAATGTATGCAATGGCCGGGAATATGAAAGTTGCTCTGAACTATTTGGATGAGACCATGGTAGCAAAAATTATGAAGAGTATGATTAGACCAAGATTGGAGTATGCAGCAGTGGTGTGGTCCCCGCATCTAAAGAAGCATATTCACAAGTTAGAAAGAATCCAGAGAGCAGTCACTAGATTGGTTCCAAGTCTCAGAGAACTGCCATATGAAGGGAGGCTAGACAAATTAAATCTACCGAGTCTAAAAGAGAGGAGAGAGAGGGGAGATAATGATGTACAAATGTACCCGGGGGCTGGAGAGGCTGGATAGGGAGGATATATTAATTATGGATACAGGAATAACTAGAGGCCACAGCTACAAAGTAAAAAGACCTACCTGCAAGAACGATATCAGGAAGTTTAGCTTCCCCTATAGATGTATTGATAAATGGGAGGGGCTGGAGGAGGAGGTGGTAGGGGCAAGGAACATCCATATTTTCAAGAAAAAATTGGATAAAAAGTAGACTGAGAGACGGGACAACACGAGCTTAGCTCAACTCCTGTAAACTACAATTAGGTAAATACAATTAGGTAAATACATAAGAATTTGGGGTACTTCTTTTCTGAATATTGTGGTGAGAAATTTTTATGAGCACCATGTCTTATACCGGGTCAGAGGAGAATGGAGACACAGTACGTAATGTCGAAACTGAGGAACAGCAGCATGATGAAAGGGTTAATCGGGTGAACTGTGAGGAGGATGCTAGGATATTTTGGCAATGGCCTGTTACTGCCGAGCGGTTGGAGGGTATGGATCGGTACGGTCCTCAATGCCTGGCCACAGCTATCGGTCATGCGGTTACTAGCAGCATGACCAAGGATAACTTGATAACGTGTGTACTGGGCAGGGTGACTGGTGAGCGAGATGGGTTGAGTGCTCAGAGCCCTTCGGCCATGCTTCCCCTACACTCAACTCCCAGCCATCCCAGTAGTTTGCCGACCCCGGGTACGCTTCCACAGTTGGGTGGTGACTGGCAGGGTGGGTTGCCCCTGGGGGGACCACCGGTAATTTCAAACATTGTAGCACCTTCACCTCCTCAAGGGTTAACTCCAGAATTATTGCTTCAGCTCGAATTAGCTAAGCTTCAGCAGCAACAAAGGGCATGTGAGCTTCAGCAGCAATTAGAATTAGCCAGGATAGAAGAGAGAAAAACTATCAGTCAAGCAAAAATCCAAGCTGAGTCGACTAGGTACTGTGCCGACATGGACGTAGAGAAGTCGCGAGTAGAGACAACGGGACAGCGACTTGGGGCTGGTAACCGTGTTCATGAGCAGTCTCTCTCGCACTTATTGAAACTGGTTCCGGTGTTTGATGAGAGTGGTGTAACAGAATTTTTCCCACGCTTTGAGAAGAAGTGCCAGGAACACCAGTGGCCAGAGAATAAATGGGCAGCACTTGTATTCTCTAGATTAATAGGCAAGGGTCTTAAAGCCTACGATGCGTTGCCTATAGAGTCTTGTATTATCTATGAGGAACTCAAGGAGGCTGTCCTGAGAGCATACGAACTACAACCAGAGACGTACAGGTTGAAGTTCCGGGGTGTTACCAAGGGTCGGGAGAGCACCTTTTTGGAGCATGCCCGTGAGCTGTCCGATGCTTTTGGGAATTGGCTGAGGTCGGAGAAAGCTACTACGTTTGACGACATTAAACAGTTGGTGCTTTTAGAGCAGTTTTTCAAATGCACGGGCGGCGACCTGACGTTAAACCTTAAAGAAAAGCAACCAAAAACTCTACAGGAGGCAGCTGAGATGGCTGACCTCCGGCTATCACTAATTCGTGGGTGCGGGTCTGCCCAGCGTAGTGAGGCAGGTAACAAGGGGCGTGACGCCCCACCCCCCCGAGTTAGTGATATACCTTATGCAAACAAGTACAAGAGCCATGATACCAAGACTGACCACAAGACTAGCACCGTCCCATTTAAGAAGGGGCCGGGCCCTTCCCAGTACCAAGGGAAGCCCAAAGGGGAGTTGGAGTGTTATCATTGTCATAAAAAGGGGCACTTTGCAAGAGTCTGTCCTAGCAAACCACCTACAGCAGCTGTGTCTTTGGCCTGCAACATTGGTGTGTCTCCGAAGTCATCT
Organism: Paralithodes platypus; assembly: GCA_032716605.1. Taxonomy (NCBI): domain Eukaryota; kingdom Metazoa; phylum Arthropoda; class Malacostraca; order Decapoda; family Lithodidae; genus Paralithodes; species Paralithodes platypus. Next base: position 12,592,238 of record CM064579.1, read on the forward strand.
GAGTTTGCCCGGGGCAGTTCGTCAGAGGCTGAGGCACAGCCAATGCAGAAGCACCTGGGAGGCTCGAACCCTGCTCAGGATGTTTTTTGCGACCATAGAGGGCGGGGTTGCGTGATGTGGGCGGGGCGCAAGCATGGAGTAGAGGTCTTGCGCAATACAGGTGCATCCCAGACTCTGATGAAAAACTTGACTGGCTACCCTATAAACGCGGCTCGGGTGGTGGTGGTGCAGGGTATTAATGCAACTCGGTCATACCCGCTGGTGCGGTTGGAGTTGGAGGTGGATGGTGTGGCACGTGAATTGGATGTCAGGATTGTGGAGAAACTGCCAGTGGAGGGCGTCGACCTTCTTCTCGGCAACGACTTTGCAATGCCCGCTTCTGAGGTTCTACCCTTAGTCGTTGCCGAGAGGCCGGCCGACGTGAGTAGGGAAGAGCAAGAGTGGGTCGAGCTGTGCCAGACACAACCCCTGGCGTGTGTTGTCACCTGAGCTCGGGCAGCTAAAGTGTCACAGCCTAGTCCTCCGTCTTCAGACCAGCGGAGGAACGATCAACAGGAGGAGGCTAAAGCTAGAGTTGGTTTTAAGAGTTTTGACTCAGCAGCTCTCCTGGGTGATTCAGTATTAGCACCATTACTTAATTCTGGAGTAGCCCCTGGGCCTGTCATCGAGAGTGACGAGGCTGGGCATGACGAGTCTCCACGACAGCAACGTTATGTACATCGAGAGAGACAGAGGGAGCAGCCCAGTATCGGGGAAGGTCATGCATTGCTCCGGGAGCAGTTAGATCGCTTGGCACCCTCAGATATACGTCGGTTGCAACTAGAGGACCCTGAGCTCCAAACGTGTGCTAATGGAGCTGTAGAGCTCGACGAGGACGGTGATGCACAGCCAGGAGATTTTTTGTATTTAGAAGGCATCCTCTATAGGCGTTTTCAAGACCCTAAACGTAGTTGGCAAGAGGGGTCCGGAGTAGTGGACCAGTTGGTGGTGCCACGGGAGTGCAGGGATAGCCTACTGAGGTTGGCGCATGACATACCACTGGCAGGACATCTAGGGGTGAGAAAAACGGTGGCAGCTTTAGAAAAATTGTTTTGGTGGCCGGGGTTGAAGGGGCAGGTGGTAACCTGGATAGCAAGGTGTCATACGTGCCAGAGGGTTGGAAAACCTAACCAAACAATTCCGAGAGCCCCGTTGAACCCCATTCCTGTCAGTGGACCGCCCTTCAGTAAGGTCATCATTGATATGGTCGGACCCCTACCCCCTACTAGTGCCGGTAATAAATTTCTATTAACTATCATGGATGTGGCCACTCGTTATCCTGATGCATATCCAATGAGAAATGGCATGGCGAAAACTGTTGTCCGGAACCTGCTCTTGTATTGCTCGCGGTATGGTTACCCGCAAGAGGTGCAATCGGACCAAGGTTCTAATTTTACATCTAATCTGTTCAAACAAACTATGATTCAGCATGGCATCAGCACTGTCGTCTCTTCTGCGTATCACCCGGAGAGTCAAGGGGTGTTGGAGAGGTGGCACGCCACGCTGAAAAGCATGCTTCGATGTTATTGCGCAGAGAACGGAAAGGATTGGGACCTTGGTCTGCCGTATGTTTTGTTGGCGGAAAGAGAAGTACCTGGAGAGAGTCTCGGTTTCAGTCCGAATGAGCTTGTTTTCGGGCATCAGGTGAGGGGCCCTCTCCACATGGTGAAGGAGATTTGGGAGGGTACCGCTAAGCCATGTTCTATGTTGAGATACGTCCTCGAGAGCAGAGAGAGAATGCTTAGAAGTCTGGAGCTGGCCGGGCGTAATTTGGTGAGTTCGCAGGCCCGTATGAAGGACAGGTACGATACTAAGGCGAAACTCCGGGAGTTTCAGGTAGGTCAAGAGGTGTTGGTCCTGTTGCCTTTGGCCGGTCATCCTCTGGCTGCCAAGTACGCTGGGCCTTATCGGGTGGTGTCAAAGATCTCTGATCTAGATTACCTCATTGCCACTCCAGACCGGAAGAAGCGTAACCAACTATGCCACATTAATTTGTTGAAGGAGTATGTGAGGCGCCCACCTGAGTCACTAGCTGTCCCTGTGTTGACCTGCTGCGGTCATGGTGGAGAAGGAAAGGGGGGCAGCAATGATCAGGTGGATGATAACTGGGATTGTCATGTCTCGGCTGATCAGTGGGCGGGGAATTCGAGCCAATGTGCGCATGATGCTCTGGCGCACCTGCCGGAGGAACAGCAGGTGGCAGTGCAGCGCCTGTTCGATTCATACCCCACTGTATTTGCCGAGCACCCAGGCCTCACTACTCAAGCGGTGCATGACGTCGATGTAGGAGAGCACCCCCCCTTCAAGTCGATACCTTATCGGGTGCCACCCATTAACACCTTACGAGCGGCCTATGCGGTTTATTTATGTGTACCGCACAGCGGGGTGTTTTTAGCCAAAATAGGGCTGTTTACGTGATCATTTTCATGCCTAAATAAGACCCAGAACGTAAAACAAGTACCTATCCCTGAAAGGGCATAAACAGAGCTTTCGAATGACACCATAACGATCCTTGTATGATGGATAGTTTTCTTGCAATAACCGTGCAACGCGAGTGCAAAAAGCAGGTAATTCGGTACTTTCAGTACATAATTGAGTATGTAACGAGTGAGAGAGGGAGGAGGGAGCTGAGATTTGTGTCAGTAGGTTCGCCGCGGTGGTCTGGAGCAGTCATACCTGCACCACTCAGCCACATTACGTGCTGAAATTGCCACTCGAGTTATGTCGAGCGCCGCCACATAGTCCAGCTTTATTTAACTCGACTTATGTTGCTCGCCGCTAATTAAGGGTTAAACTCCCAGCGCTCAGGGATGAGCTGGAGTATATGCTGGCGAGAGGCTTGATCGAGAAGGGGGCAGTACGGTGGACTTCTCCTGTCACTCTGCAGCCCAAACCTGATGGAAAAGTTCGGTTCTGCATTGACTTTAGGCGGTTGAACGGGTTGACCCCCACCATTGCATATCCTCTTCCCCGGGTGGATGACAGTGTGGATAAGATCGGGAAAGCAAGGTACTTGACCAAGGTAGACCTCGTCAAAGGCTACTGGCAAGTACCACTGTCTGAGCGGGCTAAAGAGGTGTGCGGGTTTGGGGTGGATGGCAGTACTTACCGTTGCAACGTGATGCCATATGGTCTGAAAAATGCACCGGCCACTTTCCAGAGCTTAATGAACGACATCGTAGCAGACATCCCAAACTGTACTGTCTACCTTGATGACGTGATCATTTATGACAACGATTTCCAAAGTCACTGTGAGCACATAGAAGCCTTATTTAGTCAACTCAGGCTTGGTGGTTAATCTGGGCAAGTGTGACTTTGTGCAAGCCACGGTGCAGTATCTGGGGTTTGTGGTTGGGTTAGGGCAGGTGAGCCCACCCCAACAGAAGATACAGGCTATCGACTTGTTCCCCAGGCCGACCACCAAGCGGCAGATCATGAGATTTTTGGGCATGATTGGGTATTACCGCCGCTTTATAAGAGGTTATTCTACTGTGTTAGCTCCTTTGACAGATCTACTAGCTAAAGAAAAAAAGTTCCGCTGGGCACCTGAGTGTGAGCAGGCGTTTCGAGTAGTTAAACACCTTTTATGCACTCACCCTATCCTCAGGGCCCCGGACTTTGAACGACCATTTCAGTTGGCGACTGATGCCAGCGGAGTAGGGGCTGGTGCCGTACTTTTGCAGACAGACGAGGAAGGTCTTGAGCATCCAGTCAGTTTCTTTTCAAAGAAATTTAATTCAGCACAAAAAAACTATTCGGTTGTTGAAAAGGAACTGCTGGCAATCGTGTTAGCGCTCAGACACTTTGAGGTCTATGTTCCTGCCTATGGGCCAGTCGTGGTAGTGTATACCGACCACCACCCGCTTAAATTCCTCAATCAATTCCACAACCGGAATATGAGGCTGACCAGATGGTCGCTCATGTTGCAAGAGTACAACTTAGACATTCGCCATATTGCCGGATGTGAGAATGTGATTGCGGACTGTTTGTCGCGGGTGGAGGATCCGGGGTAGGCTACCACAGTATGTTGGTATAGCCTCCTGTCTTGGCTCGCGGTGTATTTTTGCGCTGGTGCTTGGTGGCTCGCGTGTGTAGCATCAGCGTAGGGTCGCAGGGCAGGAGTTGTTGGCTTTGATTCGAAGAAAATTAGGCTACATGTATAGTAGCCGCCAAAAACAACATTAAAATAAAATATGAAAAATTAAATAAAAACTCTTTCCTTTTGATAATTAATTTTAAGATAATATTGTAGCTGAGTACTGAGTGCAGATGATTTTCCCTCAGTAGGCTGTGCTTCTTAAAGCTCGCTCTGGGAGCACAATGTTATGAATTAATGTACTATATTTGGGAAGGGTGATAAGATTTTTTTTATATATAAATGTTGTTGTATTTTTTTTTGAGGAGACTGAGCTTGCATTCCATGAGTGGCAGAGTGGTTAGGAGTGGCAGATTCTAGCGACATTCTGCCTGTTCAGATATGGGCTCATGGTTGAGTGTCCCATATCTTGGTGGGGGTGTGACGCCTCCCGGAGCTGGCAGAATGGTTGCGTGGGGCATTGCAGCTCGCTAGCGCTCGCCAGGATGGGGGGATGGGCTACAGTTGTCCTAGAATGATCTGCTTTATTTCATTAGTGTCGTGTTGCCACAGACAGTCTAGAAATGATCTTTGTTTTGGTCTGTGACCGCGCCTTATATTTTATATTCGCTATAATATAAATGTTGCTTGTGTGGGAGGCGAGCGAGAGAGGGTGAGGGGGTACACCCGGCAGCGAGGTGAGCTATGACGCGGCTCGCTTGGGCGCTGACGGCGTTGGCGGCCGGGTGGTCAACTAGTCCCTTCCCGTCGCTGCCTCATGTTCTTTACCAGCTCAGAGCTTGCCTGACACGCGTATCGTCTACATCCTTTGCAATTCTGTCCCCATACTCGTCACTTTGCATACTATTTCTCTCTCTCGACTTCTCCTTTCTCATTCTCTAATCTTTATTAAACTCAACATCCCTTCTGGTTTCAGCATAGACGTTCACCGTCGGCCAGTCGTATTGTACGCGAAGCTCTCAGATATTTCCATGTATTAGATTAAGGAGGTATTATGCTTTATTGAGGTTAGAGAGACGGACTTTTCCGTATGTGTCGTCTCTCGGGAAGGTTGTAGACCGGTATATGTCTCCCTGGCAAGGTGTTGAGTGATTCTGCTTGGTTATCTAAAGCTAGACTAGGGGTAAGGTTACTGTGTCGTTGTTTCCGATGTGTGCAGTGTTAGCTAAGCCCTGCACGACATCGACAGGTACTGTGGGAGCCTAAGTTGTCTTCGGGTGGGTTTACTTTGCGAGCACAGCGCTGTGGTGTGAGAGGGCCAATGCCTATCCCTCACAACATAGTGCTGCCTCTTTGTGTTGACTTATGAGGGATCGCCAGGATAGAACTAGGTACTAGAGACCTAGATTTATCAAGAGAGCATCCCCGTCATATAACGTAATCTTCATTATACCACCTTCGGACAACGTTAGGCTACGAGCCGCATGCTCACCCATTGTTGCCCTGCCTTGATACCCCAGCTAGACTTTATTAACTGAGCAGACACTGGTTAGAGATAAGCCCCCATTATTATATGTATGCAACATTATTATTCACTGCACTTTTGAGCCGAGGTTGTTGTTGAGTTGCACAACCCTAGTAGGCTGTTGCGTTGTGTCACGAAGCATTTCTTTAGTTGTCGAGCATTACTACCTTTGCGCAGCCTTTATTATTCGCCTGCCTATTATTACTATATGTCCTAGTATTTATTGTGACCCGTATTCTGCATTATAATTGTTTAAGATTCTTTACGAACATCTTCCCAGCATCAGACTTATTTCAGAAGTTTCCAGTTGATGTTGCAGGACTAGCATTGCACTTTCTTTAATACAGGAGTGCCAGTTATTTGAGTATCTACCGTAACGTTAATTAATCACGTTAACTATCTTTTCTTTGTGTAACCTAATCGAGTAATCTTTTACTGTTTGAGAATAGGCTGTTTCATCGAGCGTCAGCCTAGTGTGTGTGCACCAGTTACCGAGTCATAGGATACCTCGTTGTCCAGGCACGACTCAGGGCGGTAATGGTGTTTTGTTTTCCAGTGTTTAAGGCAGGGGTTGGATCTAGTGTTACCGTTGTTGCATTTTGCCATTATCTAGTCCAATGTTGAAGAGCCCTGTGTCTTTGAGAACCTGGATCGTAACAGCGTTATTTCCACATAGCGTTTATGATCAGTTCTTTTGCATTTATCTTGTATCGTCCCAGTTTTAGTTTGTTTATTTTGCAAGTTTTACATTATAATTTTAATTTTGTGTATTTTAATAACCTATATTTATACAGTATACCGGGTATTCCATTTCTAAGTAAAATTTGGAGTATTATTTATATAAGGTTACAATTCTATAGATATTTTTAAAGTAATTACGTAATTTATCTACATCTTTGCTAACATTGATATTTTTAGTTTTAATACTTTTCAAACAAAAATGTATATTACATATTTATAATACCAGTACTCAGTTTCATATTGGTTTAAGTATATAATCTGTGTATTGTCTTATATTTTTTTGTAATACTTATTTTAATCATATTATATTAATACTAACAGTTTTTAAGTTCTATTTGACAATATACTCATATTTTGTGTGTGTATTTTTGTTTATGTATGCAATGACTTCTCTTTTTAAGGGTGTGTTCTTTTAACTGTTGTTCATTAAGTACAAATATTAATTTGATTAGAGACCTAACAGCATCACTATATGATTTTCTTTCTTACAAGAAACTTTTTTACTTGGGATATTAGATTACATAGATGAAAATTATGAATGTGTTGAAGTTGCAGCCACTTTCTCAGATAAGGCTTCGGCCTCAATGGCAGGCAGATCTGAAGAAGGGATGGCTATTCTTTGGAAAATCAATCTCCTTGTAAAATTAAAAAAGTAATCTTAGACAAAATATAATGGTTTTTATTATTAATTGTCATGGGAAAGACCTAATCTTAGTTAATGTGTATATCAATAGCGATCTCTGGAAAACATCTACATTGAATAAGTATTTAGAAACACTATCTATCCTACAATACTATTTTGATGATTATCAATATGACTCAATTTATTTTAGTGGTGGGTAAACGACCGTACTCACTTTTTGGTTTCGTTGGAGGATGTTGTGGGTCGTCAATCCCTTCACCTGTCGAACTGTGGGACCCGACGTGTACGAGCGAGGTGAAGCTTTTCTGCCAAACCTTGACCCTTGTGCTAGGTCTGTGATCGACGGATCAAAGGCCCTTAAGGTGCATTAAGAGGGGTGTATATCTGCGAGACTTCCTAGGGCAGTAGTCCCTTCCTCTAATTGTGGCTCCATGGTGGGTATGGAATCTGACTCAGATGAATTTAGAAATCTTCGTCCTATGGAAACTGAACTAGCCCCCTCCGACGCCGACCCCTGCGAGATTTTGGACTGCCTCCCGGACCCTTCCCCTGCTGCCAGCAGTGTAGGAGCTCCCCACTCAGGCATGGCACCCGCCTCGTTACCCTCTCTACTCACTACCGAAGTGCTACCACCTAAAATTATGGCCCAGGGTGCGCCTCCACCCTCTGAAGTTCATGATCCTGTGAGCCCTGCTTCACCCTTGTCAACTTTGTGTGAGGTTACTACCTATATCGCCTCTTCATCCATCGCGACAGATGCCACTACGTCAGTGCCATCGCCCATCACAACGACTACTGCTACGTCGGTACCAACGATCACCACACTAACTACCACTACGTCAGTTCTGACGACCACAATTGTGACGCTCTCCCCTCACATCGGACCTCAACATGGTTCTACACGCCCACGTCGAGGCACAAAGAAGAAATACATCCTAGTCAGACGCTTACAGACTTTGACGCACTCTTTGGTCCAGATTACGTCCCAGATTCCTCACTATCGAAACTAGAGACCCGATGATGGCTGCTGAATTAGAGAATGCACTTCTGATGAACCATCGATCAACCAACTTGTTCTACCGACCTTCTACCTCAGTCCTAACGTGGACGGTGGAAGCAACCACCATGGAACAATCAGAGGATTTTCAATCCCTCACCTCCTTGAACGGTGTTCCTGTACAAGTCTCCAAACGTATGGAACTTAATTTAATTTCCGGCACAGTTACACTGCCTCCTTCCAATGACCGCAACGGATTACCTGACAAATCAACATTGCTGTCATCCTTGCGGCTCCATTACCCCGAGGTTGACGACGTCACTGTCTATCGAATCCTCCATAGACAAGACAAATCCCATCCACCACTACGAGTGGCTCGAGTCAGGTTTGAGGGGAAAACCCTCCCTGAGACTATCAGAATTGAAGGCCACAGGAGGGAGGTACGACCATATACCCCTAGGCCCCTTCAATGCCAGCGCTGCTCCACTTTTGGACACTACATCCAAATGCAGGAATACTGAGGTGTGTGCCTACTGCGGTTCGACTGCCCATCCCACCAATTGGAAGTGCGGCAAACCCTAGTGTGCCAACTGCGCTGGAGACCACCTTGTACGAGCCCAACACTGCGTGTTCTACAGATATAATGTAGAGCTTAGGCTTCTTATGGATCGTTCAGGCATGGCGGTCAGAGAAGCCAAACAAGAACTACGAGTAGGGGGTATCAAGGACCCAGCGCATGACCCAACATATAGTTCACGTGCCCGCACCAACATGTCCCTACCTGCTGCTATCTCTACAATGCCAGACCCGCACCCGACACCGTCACATCCTCATGCCGGTGCTACGGCACATGGCATACCGTTTCTCGCTGTCTCTGCCTCTCGTAGGTTTGATGCGTTGGTTGAGACGCCAACTTCTGCCCCTACCGACCAGTCCTCGCCACCCATTGCGGATACTCCTCGCACTGATACCTATACCCACCATCCACCCTCTACCTCAAGTAAACGCTGGTCTGACTCCTCCCTGAAGCCTCCCAAATGCCCTCCTCCGGGAGACTTACCTTCCGATGCCCTTCTCCAGCCTGATACTGGTAGCACTGAAGTGGACACCGCTCCCGTCTTTTGCAAACGAGGTGCTGACGATACTGCCTCTCCTACTCCCAATCATTCGTCCCCCCCTTCAAAACATAAACCTCGTGGGGTACCAGGTTCACCTCGTCAGACCCGTACTCCCTCTGCCCTAAGTCCTTGCCTTCCCTCCCACAACGCCAGTCCATTCGCCCCCATTCGCACCGGTCCACCCTACCCACTGCTACACCACCCACTTTCATTTTCCCAACTACTGTTACTTCTTCTCACTCATCCAAGGGCAAGAAACACACTCCATTGACAGCCAAGAACGCGACTATACCTCCAAATCGCCACAGCCACCGATGTGGCTGTCACGATTGTCTTTTCCAGGAGTGTCTTGGTGGTGGGGAGTGTCGTGTTCCCCTAGCTCCTACTAAATCCGTCATTAATTAAAACCTTCATACACCATCGTAAGTTACCTGCATCTAGCGATCCGACCAATCACACTCTCCGATGCTACTGTGCATATCACTTATCACGTCTTGAAGCCCAGTCAGAGTTGACTTCTACTGATGTTCTCCGAGTGGTGTCATCTCGGTTAACTTCGCGCTCCCGCAGTGCGACACCCCCCGTCCCTCTGCGCCGCTCGCACGACAATATTTACCATCTAGTACTGTCAATTTACACAATCTGACATCTCTCACCTGACCTTTTCAATTCATATATCATCCAGTGGAATATTAACGGACTCATTCCTAGAGTTCTTCTAGGTGAGATCCAACGTCTCATTCAATCCTCTGCTCCCATGTGTTTATGCTTAAAACACAGTGGAAATTACGACAGATCTATCCTTAACTAACATATTGCCTGTCAGTCTCTCTCACCTAGTGGTGAACTTGGCACCTCTATTTATGTACATGCCAAGATCACTTTGAACTGTTACCTCTCTGTAATAGTTTCCTCCAACATTCTCTCCTCACACTTCATGCACCTGGTGGTACCTCGTTCACTATATGTCACATGTACAGTCAACCTGCTTTCCAATATGACCTTACCTTGCTCCATCCCCTATTAAATTATCTTCCCTCACCTCTTACTATTGGGTAATTTTAACGCCCATAGCCCGCTATGGGACCCCTCCTCCAGTACCCCTGATGCCCCTGGTACGTAGCTCGAGAATTTGGTACTACGTGACGATTTCTGTTTTCTAAATGAACCTGATTGTCATACGTATTTCTCCAGTACACACCATACATTTTCCTCGGTTGATGTTGCCTTCTGCTCTTCCCCCCTTGTTGATGAATTTGAATGGCGTATCTGCGATGACTTGTACTCGAGTGACCATTACCCTATTCTCTTATCTTACTTACTCGTCTGACATACTTCCTCACGGCCCCGTTATAACTTCCGTGAAGCTGATTGGGACAAATATGCCCTATACACTAGAGAGATTCCCCCTTCTACCCAACTCCAGGACCTAACGCCATCAACTCCTTTCTGGCGGACTTCATCATCGCTGCAGCTAACAAATCCATTCCCTTGACCGGTGCTGCCATTGCGAGACGGAGAGTATCCTGGTGGACCGATACCCTCTCCAAGCTCCTCCGCAGTAAGCGTGCATTAGGTCGTCTACTCAGCCGCCTTAACAAATGCTATCGTACCCTTAGTGTATGTCTCTCTCTTATGCCAACTGACCTCCATGAGCATATAACCTTGTCCCTCGCTATTGTGGCCCTAAAGCCCCACTACAACCGATTTAATGCTAAATTTCGCAAGGAGGTCCTCCGTAGCCGTACCTCTTCATGGCAGTCGTATGTCTCTGCCATGAACCCATCCACCTCTATAACCGAAGTGTGGTAAACATTTAAGAAGGTCAATGGACTCCATCTCCATCCCCCGTGCCACGCCTTAAACGATCATGGTACACGATCCTCTAGAAATTTCCAACCTCTTAGGCCGTCATCTTGCCGCGGTTAGTAGTGACGCTGGATACAGTGACGCTTTCCGGCGTCACAAACATGCTATTGAATCGGTTCCTCTGAATTTTGAGACCCATGAAGACTTCGATTATAACGCTCACCTCAATATAGCTGAACTCGACCATGCTCTCTCCACCTGCACTGGTTCTGCACCGGTTCAAGATAATATCAGCTATGACTTATTAATACACCTCGCCCCCCTTGCCAAGTTGTATTTGTTGCAATTCTATAATTATCTATGGACACGCCACCTGTTTCCTGATGCGTGCAGACATGCTATTGTTATTCCCATTCCAAAACCTGGCAAAGACCCTAGTGTCCCAGCGAACTACAGGCCGATCTCCCTTACCAGTTACCTTTGTAAATTGATGGAAAAGATTGTTAATGGCAGACTTACGTGGGTCCTCCACCAGCAATCACTTTTGACTCCCTACCAATTTGGTTCTCGAAAGAATCGTTCGACGCTCGATTCCCTTGCTCTATTACTCTCATATCAAATGTGGCTTCGTCAATAAAATGGTCACAGTCACGTTCTTTTTCGATATATAGGAGGCCAATGATACTACGTGGCGACGTTCCATCCTCAAGTCCCTCTACAATGGTGGTGTTCGTGGACACCTCCCGTTGTTTGTCTCCAGTTGTCTCATGGCACGCACTTACCAGACTCGGGTTGAGTCTTCTTTTTCTGGTGTATACCCCCTCCTCAATGATGTTCCTTAGGGCAGCGTGATCAGCGGTCCCTTTTTTGAAACGGCACTCAATAACATCATCCGTCAGTTGGCCCCTGGTGTACATGGCAGTCTCTAAGTTGGCGATTTTGCCATCTACTGTACCACTCGCACAGTTCGTCATGCACAATGTATCCTCAATTTATCTATCAGGAAAATTACAAACTGGGCATCATCAGTGGGATCTAAGTTCTCAACTGAGAAAACGAAAGCCATCGCCTTTTATAAGGATAAACGTTGGTTACAGGGCCATTCTTTGGAACTTCGCATGGGCGACTCCTTAATCCAAATTTGACCCAGCATTAAGTTCCTGGGGTTGGTCTACGATCAGCATCTTAACTGGAAAGACCATATCCAGTATATTAAAGGCAGGTGTACTCGAGCATTGTGCCTCCTCAAAAAACTGTCCCACACTACCTTGGGCGCCACTCATTCCACCATGATGATGCTGTATAAAGCTATTGTTCTCTCCGTTCCTGATTACGGCTGCCCCATTTACGGTTCCGCTACTGACCCGGTCCTGCGCCTTCTTGACCCCATTCATAATCAGGGCATCCGTCTTTGTACTGGTGCTTTCCGCTCTTCCCCGATACCATTCCTCTTAGCTGAATGCGGCGAACCACCGTTGTCCTATCACCCAGCTTTAGTTACCATGCGTCGTGCGTTGCACATTAAGTACAGTGATTCGCCTGCTAGTTCCCTCTTTCAAGATGTGGACGCTTTCTTTTCCCGACCCCAACACTCCTGCTTCCCCCTCTGTACCACCCTTCTCCCCAACGCCACTGGCTTAAATATTGCTGTCCCACCTGTTATTGCTGGCCCAGCCCCATGGTCCATGTCTCTCCCTCAAGTGTGTACCCACCTTTCCTTCTTGTCAAAAGGATATCCCTTTATCCCTAGTCATCACCGACAGCACACCCTTGAATATATTCGCCAAACAGGTCCGTATTTTGCTATTTACACGGATGGATCTAAATCCTCATCAGGCGTCGGACTTGCTGCTGTGAGCTCCGCTCAGACCCTTCAGTTTTCACTTCCATGCCAAGCTTCTGTTTTTACAGCTGAACTATTGGCGATTAGTTCGGCTATTGAACTTATTCTCTGTTCTCCCCCTCAGCGATACATTAATTATCTATAGTGACTCCAGTAGTGCCCTCGAAGCCCTCCGGACTTACTCGTCCCCTAACCCTATAGATGATAGTATAGTGACTTCCATTCAATGCTCTCTCCATGACTTGCGTTTCCAAAGAATACAAGTGGCAATATGCTGGATTCCTGCCCATGTTGGGGTTAAAGGTAATGAAGATGCTGACGTGGCAGTCAAGGCAGGTGTGTCTATGGCCCAACTCAAACCCTATCTGCCCTTGAGTGATTGGATATCGTCCCTTAAACCATATGTTCTTATGGCAATCTGAATGGAGTGCTCGACCACGTAATATTAAATTTCGAGCAATACAACCCTCTGTCTATCCATGGTCATCCTCGTTGTGGCCCCAAAGGCAACTTGAAGTTCTACTGACAAGACTCAGAATTGGCCATTCCCATTTAACTCATGGATATCTGATGTCTTCCCCAAATGGCCAGGCACCAGTCTGCTCCACATGTTCCGCCCCTCTTACTATTCGTCACATCTTTATAGATTGCCCCGCTACTTTACCCCATCGTATTGCTTGCTTTGGTAATAAGACCTTTGATACTATCATCTCAGACTCCCCGTCCTTTTCCATATCCCCCATCCTCCGATTCTTGCGCCGCCTTAACGTCCTAACTGATATTTAGACTAATCATTCGGGCTAACCCTATGAGAGTTTTGTTTCAAAACTCAGCGGTCTGGTTAAACTAATTGAGGAAAAAAACAAAATTATTGGTGATTTCAAAGCAGATCCTCTCTCTGGTAGAGCATGGGTAAATCTCAGTAAGTTTATTAATAACAATTCAATGGAATGCATTGATGTCAATATGCTTGGGGTGAATACAACAACATTTACTGGTTATGGTAACTCAGCAAACAGATGGTTGGATCATGTCGTTGGCAAACCACATAGGGATATTGAAGTCAAACATGTAGGGGTTTTGTTAAATATTAATGGATCTGATCACTTACCATTAGAAGTATGTTTTGAAATTAAGGGTCAGGCTTCACCATGACATAACGATATAAATAGTAGTAGTGTTAGTGATCTAAATCATCAGTATATCAACTGGAATGATCTTAGACCTGGTGACTTTATGGAAATGAATACACTCGTTGACCAAAATATGAACAACTTTAAGGGTTCCCCTGTGCATGACTGTAATAACACTGGTTGTCATAATCCATATCACCTTAAACTCCTTGACAAATTATACGATAACTTTATGATTAGTATAACAAATACACGTACAAATTATATGATAACTTTATGATTAGTATACAAAATACATGTACAAATTATATGATAACTTTATGATTAGTATACAAAATACATGTACAAATTATATGATAACTTTATGATTAGTATACAAAATACATTTACAAATTATATGATAACTTTATGATTAGTATACAAAATACATGTACACATTATATGATAACTTTATGATTAGTATACAAAATACATGTACAAATTATATGATAACTTTATGATTAGTATACAAAATACATGTACAAATTATATGATAACTTTATGATTAGTATACAAAATACATGTACAAATTATATGATAACTTTATGATTAGTATACAAAATACATGTACAAATTATATGATAACTTTATGATTAGTATACAAAATACATGTACAAATTATATGATAACTTTATGATTAGTATACAAAATACATGTACAAATTATATGATAACTTTATGATTAGTATACAAAATACATGTACAAATTATATGATAACTTTATGATTAGTATACAAAATACATGTACAAATTATATGATAACTTTATGATTAGTATACAAAATACATGTACAAATTATATGATAACTTTATGATTAGTATACAAAATACATGTACAAATTATATGATAACTTTATGATTAGTATACAAAATACATGTACAAATTATATGATAACTTTATGATTAGTATACAAAATACATGTACAAATTATATGATAACTTTATGATTAGTATACAAAATACATGTACAAATTATATGATAACTTTATGATTAGTATACAAAATACATGTACACATTATATGATAACTTTATGATTAGTATACAAAATACATGTACAAATTTTAAGAGAAAAACTGTGAAGGTTAACAAGTATAAGGTTATTCCAGGCTGGACCAGGAATGTACAGGAACTACACAGCATTGCTAGGGATCATTATCTTGATTGGGTAAGGAAAGGTAGGATAATAAGCACACTTGAACATGAAGCAATGCTAAGTAATAGGAACACATTTAAGCAAGTACTAACACACTAAGGCTAATGAAGAAAGAGAGATAAGCCAGGTTTTAATGGATACATTTAAAGACAGGAATAAAAGACAACTTTGAAAGGAAGTAAGGAGAAGAAAGGAGTGCAAAAAGTCTTCTTCTGTCATTGATGGATGTAATGATAATTCAAAAATTGCCCAAAACCTTCTTGCAAAGTTTTTACTGAATCAATCAGCAACCAATGAAGAGAATGAACAACTATATTTGAGAGAACTCAAGAATAAGTGGACAGATAAAAGAAAAATGAACATAAGAATTTCAAATGAAACACTAAAATGCTTAATCTCAAGTTTAAATAATGGTCAAGGCCATGATGATATTAATGCATTTTTTCTAAAAAAAATGCCTCAGAGGATTTCTTGCATAACCTAGCTTATATTATTAATGTTTGTTTCGTACATTGTTATCTCCCTTGTGAACTGTTGGAAGGTACTATAACACCCACACCCAAAGATAAGGAAAACAAAACATTATCCACAAATTACAGACCGGTGATGCAATCCTCGTGTCTTCCTAAAAAATTTGAATCTCACATTTTGAATGAATTAATCTACTTAAGGACTGGAAACGAGCACTCTTGGAGTTTGAAACTTGGGTCCATTGCTTAAAAGCAGTATCATGAAAGCAGTGGTCTCTCCGACTTTCTTAAACACAAAAATATGTACACAAACACAACTTTACATATAAATGCATGTAATTTCACACGCAATCATCCATATCCCCGCCATATTGGCGACATAATGTCTCCCCAGAAAACGAACAGCCCAGGACGATGCCAGACGCCAGTCACCCACGAGACACATTAGAGGCAACACATTTTTGTTCTGTTGTTCGTTATCTCTCAGCTTATTGTAAGTAATTTTCTTATAAATTCTTACCAGTCACAAAAGGATCTGTGTTAACAACTTATTTAGCTGATAAATATTAGAATTGAGCTGATGTCAACGGGTTGCTTTGATATGTACTGATAACCATTTTACAACTATTCTTGTTTTTTTGCTTTACAGAGTTCCAATGCCGAAAAGATGTGCTGCATTCAATTGTCGTGGAAACTACAGGGGAGAGCCATACAGTCCTATGGTGTGTTTCCCGAATGAAGAACAAGAACGACATGCATTGATTAGTGCTATACCAAATAGCCCAGAAAGTTTGAGAGACAGGTCGAAACTATGGATTTGTGCATCACACTTCGACTGCGATTGGGTCACAGTTCGGGAAGGAAAACGACCAGCTGGGCCTCCTACAGTTTTTAAAGGTGTACTCAAGTCTTGCCTCAAACAACTTACGTCAGCTCCTAGGTTAACTAAAACAGTGACAAGTGAAGCAAGACTTAAAAAACAAACTGAATTTGAAAATGAACAAGACAAAATGCATAGTTATGACAAATTTGCAGGAGAGATTGGAAAACACTTCCCCGAGTTTTATATAATGCAAAATGGTAGAGAACTGACAATGTTTAAGACAGATGGTAATGGTAGAGCAGTTGATAAGTGTCTTCATTTTAAAGAGGTACAGTCTCCTTTTGGTTTTCTGCAGCTGGTAGTAGCAGAGAAAAGTGGCTTGGAAATACCAAAAAGTAAACTGAATCTTCAAAAAAATAGCTTGGTTAGTAAGTGGTCTCAAATTGAAGAAATAGTGAAAATCATGAACACTCATGAAGCGACTAATACTGACCGCTTAAAAAGAATAATTTCAGAACTTGACTCTATCACAGAATTTCATGAAATTGAAGGTTTTCAATTCATTCAAGCACAGTTACAACTCCTTCTTATTCCTCCTAAAAATCACCGATATACAAAGCATATGTTAATTCTTGCAGCAGAACTGTTTTGTATATCACCCGCAGCATATAGAATGCTTAGAAACTCCAAAGCAATTAGTCTTCCTTGTGAGAAACAGATTCGCCAATTGTTATCTCGCACTTATGCTGACAAGTGTCTCCCAATCCTTTTTGATCAGTTGAAGCCACAACAGCGGTTAGATAACATTTTGTTTGATGAAGTCAAGCTTAGGCAGGCCCTTAGATTTACAGGAGAGCATATAGTAGGCTATGCAACAAACGGACCAGAAAATCTAGCAACATCTGCTCTTGCTATTGAAGTTGTTTGTCACTATGGAGGACCACGGTACATCATACGAATTCATCCTCTATCAAAACTGAATGCTATTAAACTGAAGGAAATATTACTTGAGGCTGTATATGTTGTTAAAGCTAGTGGTGGCCATCCAGTATCGTTCGTCTGTGACAACTGTCCACTGAATCAAGCTGTTTACAGAATGCTTGGGGGTCCTGGAAAAGTAACACTAGCACCAGATGGCATAAATGTTTTCCTTGTCTATGATTATGTTCACATCCTCAAGAATATGAGAAACAACTGGATCACAGAGAAATGTCAAGAATTACATTTTAGCAAGGACGGTACAGAATATTTGGCGTGTTGGAGTGATGTTAAAGCTCTTTACAATGAAGATCAGAAGACACCACTTCGTCTGACAAAACTCACACGCTCATCAGTATTTCCTAAACCATTGCAACGTCAGAGTGTGCCCTTGGTTTGCCACGTGTTCAATGAGAAAACGATTGCTGCATTTGAAGGTCTTAAAGGAACTGTTAAATTTCAGGATGGAACAGTGATATACATAACACTGGTAACCAATTGGTTTAAAATGATGAATGTTAAAAGCAAGTACAGCGCAGTTCATTTACGAGACCAATATCGTGAACCTTGGACATTAAACTGTACAAACTTCAAAGCTCTGCAGGAAATGTGTACAGTTGTATCCAGCTGTCGGTGGACTGGTGGGCATGGCAGAGAGAAGAAACTAACACAGTCAACAGCAGATGCCTTTGTCATCACAACAAGGTATAACATAGAAGCAGCACAATATCTTTTTGAAACCCATGATTTTGCTTACATCCTACCTGCTGTTTTTTCACAAGATCCCCTAGAAAAGTTTTTTGGTCAAGCAAGACAACGTAGTGGAGGACATTTTTACATTGACATTGGGGATGTTCAAGCAGCATCCAAAGTACAGCAGTTGCATCAGCTGTTGAAACGTGACATCGTTCCTGACCGAGCCAAAGAAGTAAGCTGTGAATTTTGTACAGCAGCAATAGATGATGGTGATTTACAACTTCTGGAAGAGCTGACATTACAAGACACTCAACTACTTCTAGATTCAGATGATACTTTAACACCTTACGAGCGGCCTATGTGGTTTATTTATATGTACCGCCCAGCGGGGTGTTTTTAGCCAAAATAGGGCTGTTTACGTGATCATTTTCATGCCTAAATAAGACCCAGAACGTAAAACAAGTACCTATCCCTGAAAGGGCATAAACAGAGCTTTCGAATGACACCATAACGATCCTTTTATGATGGCTAGTTTTCTTGCAATAACCGTGCAACGCGAGTGTAAAAAGCATGTAATTAGCCACTTTCCCGATACAATTCCTTATATAGCGAGTGAGAGAGGGAGGAGGGAGCTGGGATTCGTGTCAGTATGTTCGCCGCGGTGGTCTGGAGCAGTCATACGCTCGCTACTCTCCTGCCACCACTTGTCTCTCTCTCTCAGCAACATTACGTGCTGAAATTGCCACTCGACTTATGTCGAGCGCCGCCACATAGTCCAGCTTTATTAAATACGACTTATGTGGTGAGCCGCTAATTAAGGGTTAAAACATAAAATTGTCTACATTGGGGTATTTTTAGCTCATAAACATGGACAACAGGAAGTAGATTCTGAGGAATGCTTGTCATCAGAGTTTTTGACTGCGCTCAATCGAGGTGGGCTGAGTATGCCTACACTGGCTACTGTCTTCTTTAAGTTCTTTGTACATAGTGGCATCACCCTTCAAATGTCTCTTCAAGACTCGAAAAAGTGTTGTCGCAATTACTTGAAACAATGCTTGTCTTATGTAGATGCTCCTTTAGCTAGCCATTCAGGAGCATGCCAGACATTGTGTAATGTGTTGTTTAAGGCCTTTGTATTTAATACAAGCGATCGGGAGTGTACACTTGGTGTACACGGGCTGCTTAAGGCGACAAGAGAAACTTTCTAATGTTTAAGTTAATTATTGTGTTATGTGACTTTTTATATATGTAAAATTATGTGTAAAGTAATATTTTGCAAAGGTTTTACTTTAATTTCTTCTAATATTTAATTAATGGAAGTCATGGTATGATGATTTACTTGTATAATACATGTTCTTATAAACTATCTCATTATAACTGTATATTTTACTAGTATGTTCAATCACGAAAGAGAATTATGAGTCAATCAACCAAAAACAAATGTTTTATTTTCCTTTACTTGGTTGCTCTAGTTAATAAGATGTTGTAGAGTAAAAACACAAAGTCCCATATCCACTAAAACTAAAATAAGACCTCAGTTTGTGGGCCTGACAATGGACCCAAGTTCCGGGACCCGAGTATGGCCGACGCCAGTCCTTATGTAGAGGAGTCTATGGTATTAATAGAAAAGGTACCATTAAATTGTAATCAATTTGGTTTCAAGAGAGGGTCTTTTACTGCTGATACTTGTTTTTTAGTTAAAGAGGTCATGTGGAGCTATACATAATATAAGAAAGTCTTCATTTGCTACTTTCATTGATCTGAGCAAGGCGTTTGATAACATTGATAAGTTTATTCTTGGACAAAACTTATGACTGTACACATAGACATTTATGTTGATGCATTACCTAAGAAATCAACAGGCAAATGTCAAGTGGCTGGATACATTTAGTGATTTTTCATACATTGAAAGAGGTGTCAGACAAGGGGGTGTTTTATCCATTTCTTTTCAATTTTTATAATAATGATATTCTTATTGAGATCACCTCCCTTGACATTGGCTGCAATTTTAGAATGTCAAAACTGAACATAGTGGCCTACGCAGATGATCTTGTTCTTCTTGCTGGAACAAATAAAGGTATTGAGTTACTTTATGGTAAATTATGCTTGAAACTGGAAAAACTCAAACTAACAATTAACAAAGAAAACAATAAATGCATGCAATCTCAATGTAATAATAAACAATTCATAGACCATTCTATTAAGTTGAACAATGATCATCTCCAAGTTATGGACCATTATAAATACTTAGGACACATTTTTCAATATGATTTTAAGGATTCAAAAGACATTGGTTTTAGATTGAACAACTCGTATGCCTCTTTTAACAGCGTTTTGAGAAATTTTAGAAGTCTAGGTGTTGATGCTATTTTTTTCTTATTTAATTCTTACTGTACCCCAGATTAAGTCTTACTCTATGGAACCATAACCGTAGTATGAAATCATCTACTTTCAAGGCATTTGAATCTGCATACAGTAGTGCATTGAAGCGTATGTGTAATGTTCCCACCTTCTCCAGCAGTCACATAAAGGCAGAAACATGTAATCAGTTCTTGTTGAGCCATTTAGTCCCTCCCTATAATTCAAAGCAGATTTTTAAAAAGAATTATGAATGCGGAGAACCCTCTAGTGAAACTTAACATTCCGTACCTCAGAATTGGTTTATTTATGAATTATATAGGAAATCTATTTAGGAGTAAATACAATATGGATGTGTTTGGAGAAGATTTGGATATCATTATTTCACGTATTAGCTGGGTACAAAAGCACGAGGAGAGGCGAGGTCCATGTATTTTGTATGGATACTGAACCCTTTTTCTTGATGCTGTTTTATATATTATAAGATTATTTTTTGAGAGCTTTAGACTTTTCATATTATAATATTTGTGTTTTATCTTTCGTAACAATGCTAGTTAAGTATACTTTTTTGTTGTATCACATGGGTTATATATATTATATACCGGTATGTCTTATAAAGGTGAACATGCTTTTGAATATTTTTATCAGTTGCTTATTTGTTGTTTATCTCTGTGTTAAGCATCACTATTTTAAGTACATTATGTTTATCATTTAGGGGTTTTAGTTATTCTATAGATAAAAATGAGTTGTATAAGATGTTTTAATATTTTGTAATCAACATATATATACTTAAAATCTTATCGAGTATATCTTGCTTTAATGCAATGTAGTAATTCATCGACCATAATTATACAGTAATGTGATAACTCCGCTCACGGAATGATTACAAAGCTATGTGAATCAACATAATTATTCTGATTGTAGGTGATATTGCATAGCCTAATAATCCTCCTCAAGGGAATATACTATATACGTAATTGTAAAATATACATTTGTCAAGTATGTATATACTGTGCATTATATGAGGTATTGTATTTCAACTCTGTAAGCTTGTTATACAAAATAAAACTAATGATGATGATGATGATGATGACTACTACTACTACTACTACTACTACTAGGCTACACCACTCAGCCTGTGCATCCCCTCTATGGACCCTAAACCAGGTCAGAACAGTCATCAAAGCGCCCGACTTAGTAGTCATTCAGCTACTTCCTAAAGTTCCTATTCCGGGGTAAGCACTCAGACTCATCATCGTGGATTACTACTACTACTTTTATTTTTATTTAATATTTTACATGCATTATATTTTACAAGTATCAGATATTACTATTCTACACCATGCAACTTCAATCCAGTCGCCTCCCTATGCGACCCTCTGCCACTGCTGCCTCGTGGTCCACTTCTGCCACCGTCCCTGGTTGTGGTGCAGACATTCTTGTTCCACGCAGGCATAGTAGTGTGATCTCAGCAATGAGAAAGATAGACGGTACCTCATCCAGGCTACGACGTGGCTCCTGGGCTGTTGCTTCTTCTCTGCGATGATCTCTGCAAGCCTTGAATAGAAGCACTGGGCCCTGGGTCCCATCCCTCCAGATGTGGTGAAGACTAGTGGGGTAAAGCTGCCTTGTTCGATATTTAAGATCCTTTCCTCATATGCCCTGACCTCTTGTGTGCAGCATCCAGAGACAGCTCGCTGTAGCTATGGGCCATTGGGTCAAATACTCTTATGTCAAAGAACGCTCGCTGTGCATTTGTCCGAAAACCTCTTGCACTATCGTCCACTCATGCTTCATTGGATGTGTTGGCTGTCCTGTGCTGCAAGATCTCTCCATCCAAGGGAATGAGTGATGGTTCGCGCACCACCTCTCGACACACCTCCCTGAGCATGTTCGCCGTTACATCTCTTACTTCATCTCGCCTGATGCTGATGAATCCTCCTTTCTTACATATCATGGAGTGGTCTGCATCATTGTTGGTTCCACAACCGCATCGATCGGTCAGTCCTTCAATCGGCCAATCATATCTCAGTGCAATAGCATCTTTAAATTCTTGTTTGTTGAGATTGAAGCCTTTTGCCTTGATTGGTAGTGTTGTCAGCGAATGTGAAGCACCCTTTTCTTGTGCTATTTGTAATTTTCTTGTTAGTCTCCAGGAAAGTTGTCCCATCAATTGTGCCAGGTCATTTTTCTGAGAGTTTTGCCTCTCTGACGTGATGGTCTTTCTGATGTTGTAGATGTCCGCCTGGTCCACTTCACCGTCAGAATCTTGTGCTACGATACGGTCAGTGAGAGATCCTGTTATCTTTACCGAGTTCAGGTATTCCGTTGTCGCCCTCCTCACTGGGTTGATGATTCCTAGCCCTCCCAACCTAGAAGGCAGTGCAAGCAACTCCCTCTCTGCATCACTCGAGGTGTGCGACTTTGCCCACACTGGGATAAGTTTGTCTCTGATGGCATCTTCCAGCGGTTGAAGTAATGCGTTCACATTTGGAACGGTTCGCATCAAGTAGGTCCAGCAATGTTTGACCCCATATATGAATGCCAAATACGCAGCCTGTGGTTCCGTCTTTGCAATATTGGCCAGTTTTTCAATTTCTTTTACCCACTCCCTGACCTTCTCCTCTATGTATTGGTTCTTGAACTCTTCCGTGCCGATCACCGCCCCAAGGTGACGCTGTCCGTCCTTTGTTACGACCACTTCACTACCGCTGAAAGCTTCTACAGCACTTTCATAATGTTCTGGTTTTACTATTAGTATTGACTTGCTGGCATTTGGATGCTACCCTATTTCTGGGCCTACTCTTGATACTTGCTCCCACCAGTGCTTGAGATCGTTGACTTTTCCCGCTCCAGTGAGATCGTCTGCATAGGCCACCTGCCTGACTTGCGTCACCTCATGGCTTGTTAAGGTTAGCAACACTGAGAGACCTAATGTATACATTGCCATTGCTACGGGGTCACCTTGTGTGGTTCCTTCCATTGATTTCAGAGCTGATCCGCGTTGTGTGTTCTGGTTGTTTACTATGAAGAGGTCGGCAGGCTGTTTATAGGTGTTCTCTACATAGGAGGCAAAGCTGGGGAATTTTACCTTGATGTTATGTATTGCTGTCTTTCTGTTGATGGTGTTAAAGGCATTTGTTGCATCCACTAGCAGCACAGCTTCACAGTCCACTCGCTCATATATTTTTCTTATGGCATGAATTTCTGCCTCTCCCCCTGCTTGGTGGCCGGCACACACTTGTAGATTTCCGGCCGCTGACCACACATCGTCCTTTACCACATCCATTATGCATTTGCCGATGATTCTTCTCAGCACTTCGCCCACTCCCACTGGTCTGCACCCTGGATTCTAGTCTAATGGTATTAGGAAACAAGCTGTGAAAGCCTCCAAATGTTGAACATTTTGGGAGGCCATCTTTCTTGCAAGAGCTGCCAGAGCCCTACATAAGTCTGTTGCTGCAAGTCCGAGGACTGTGCTGCTCAGGATTGTTCTCCAGCCATTTGCATTCAGCCCTGATGGGCCTACACTGCCTTGTGTCCTGAGAGCCTTTTTCCAAATCATTTCGCCTTTGATTTGTTCGTATATGACGGGGTTCGGTGGTATATAAGCCCCTTCTATTTTCTGACTCTTGTGGATTCTAGGCTGTGGATGTTTCTTTTCCAACATTTGGATGGTGTCTCTTGTGATAGGCAGCAACCCACCAGCTGCCTTATTTGTCAGGGACCGTATTGCAGGTGCCACTTTTCCTTGTCTCATCTGGTCGCCGAATTTCCTGGCCTCGTCTTCAGTGTTTTCCCTTTTTTGCCACCGCCTGCCTTGTCTCTCTTGTAATGCTCTGGCTTCACTGAGTAAGTCATCCATATTGTTGTCATTCCATAGTTTCATTCTTCTTGTTAGCGCAGTCACATTTTCACCTTGTTTAGATTTGCGGTGAGTTTTTTGCAAGAAGAGATGTGGAATGCTGAAAAGTATCTTGAGAGCATATGGGGCTAAAGATGTGTCACAGACATAGTTATAAATGAGCTTTGTCATATTTTTCAGCAGGTTAGTGGTGGCATCACATTTTGGTGGGTTGAAAAAATTGTGTGCAGACCAATATTCAATTTTTGAGTAAGCTGCATCTGTCCAAGTTCTAACTTCCTCATAACCCCCTCACCTCATAACCCACTCACCTCATAACCTCATCTCATGACCACCTCATCTCATAACCCCCTTACCTCATAACCCCTCACCTCATGACCACCTCACCTCATAAACCCCTCACCTCATAACCCCCTCACCTCATATCCCCCTCACCTCATAACCCCCTCACCTCATAACCCCTCACCTCATAACCCCTCACCTCATAACCACCTCACCTCATAAACCCCTCACCTCATAACCCCCTCACCTCATAACCCCCTTACCTCATGACCACCTCACCTCATAACCCCTCACCTCATAACCCCCTTACCTCATGACCACCTCACCTCATAAACCCCTCACCTCATAACCCCTCACCTCATAACCCCCTCACCTCATAACCCCCTCACCTCACAACCCCCTTACCTCATGACCACCTCAGCTCATGACCAGCTCACCTCATGACCACCTCACCTCCCAAGCAGTTGTATACGCAATGCCAAATATTGTTTATTTTACCCCTTGAGGATTATGACGCATTTTGACAGTATATTCTGGCTATTATTAGACAATTGTATACACCTTTGGACAGATCTGCTGGAGTTAGAAAGGTAAAGATGATCTCAATTAACCCTCTGACTTCCATATTATACCCTTCCAAATCCACATAAACACACTCACACACACACCATCTCTCTCTACAAACAAAACTAATACTGTTAAACTTGTCCAGATTGTTGTCAGCGGATGTTCATGAGCGTAGTCAAGAATTTCTGCTGTAACGAATAAGAACTATTGAAGGTGGAATCTGTGGCCCTTTTTGCATCACACCAAGACATCTAGTTTGATGCTACAAAATATATAATTTGTCAAAATAATTAAGATGATAAAACTGTGAGCACAGCCAATGGACGTAAAAGGATGCAAGAAGAAAGTGACATCCACAACGACCATGTTTATATGCGAATTAAGCTAGTTAACCCGGGAACTGTGGGAAGACTCTTAAGAGTTCCCCCTGCGGACTGCGGGAAGACTCTTAAGAGTCAGAGGGAAAAAAATCAATTTAAAACACCGAAAAAAAAAAAAAAAAAAAAAAAAATAATTGCCCCTGGGCCATGCAAAATATCACTTCTCTACCTCCCCTCCTTCCCCACTTTCCTCCCCTCCTTTAGTTATCACCTATTTTCCCTGTTATTCCCTTATTCTGTGGTATATTTTCGTGCTAACATTAGCGAGTTGCAAGCAGGGCATTGTCATCACTGTTAGCAAGCGAGTACAAGAGAGAGAGAGAGAGAGTATCGATCGACAGTGTCTCTCCAGCCTTGGGGAAAATTGGCGGGAGAGGAGCTTGCCTCAGCCATATATTATGTAACTCCCGGCCTGTATCGCTGATTTTGACCATCCAAACGCTGTTTTCACTTGTTGTATTGTTGTAACAGGTTAGTACCTTTATAATCAACCTATAATAGGCGCATATGGATAAGTATTAATGCTATTTATGGTAAAATAAATATTTTAGTGATGGAAACAGCTCAAATACATGCGCACAGGCAGAGGTGTCTCATACCCCCCATGCGCACTTCAGAGGTTAAAGATGATGACTTTGTTTATCATATGACTGATGAATGAATCAAGTCCCATTGAGTCACATATTCTTTTTGTTTGGCATGCCCAATGATTCCATCACTGCATTTGGATGCTAGGTTAATGCTCTGCTCCAGTTTCAGATCTCCTCCAACAGCTGTGAAACGGCCAAGTTTGTCTTTGATTGAAATATTGCCTCTAGAAATGTTCTTGTAGACTGATGGTGCTGTTTCAGGTAACTATCGCATGTCTTCTAAGTAAAGAGAACACCATCGCAGGTAGATGGTGAAATCAAATACCGCAAACATGTAAAGAGCACGTTGGACAGCATTGAGGTGAAGTTCCCATATTCCCTCTCGATCAGCTATCAAAAAAGGTCATTGACAATAGCCATCATCTGAAGCAAGTTTGTCCAGTAGTTGAAGTTTTTATTAGAATGAGACCTTGTTTTGATGAAGTTATTAATATCTTGAATCATTGTCTTTGATGCTCAATAAACTCGACCATGTACTTTTTACTGTCTTCAATGTTTTTCTTCTTGGTAGCAGCCTTAAGATTTTCAAGATGTCGCGTAGATGTGCATATGGGGCAATGCCATTTTCAGCGAAGAATTCTTTGTACAGCAAATGCGAAAAGGCTTCAGCAAGGAGTCGCATGCCGTCAAGACAACGCCTATAGTGCCCACCCTTTAGATCTGATTTTTCAATAACTGCTGGACCAAAGCTACCAGCCTCAGGCCAAGTTAAGTTTGCTCTGCTTCCTTCCAGATATTTGCCAATATATCCATGGGCGTCATCTGTGGGGGGGACGGGGGGGACATATCCCCCCCACTTTTCATTCAGGGGCGAACAACATATCGATTGTTCCCCCCACTTTTTTCACCAAGTTTTATATACTAGAAACTAGATAGAAGTCACTGAAATGTTTAATAAGATAGAATATTATATATACTAAACACATACAAATATAATATGTTAGGATGTTATTGATGTAGTAATTGTTAGGCTCGTTGTCAGCTAAATTTCTTACGTAAATATTGTTTGACGTATCCCACTGTTTAGTGTTTACATGAAGACGGAAGTTCTGTAGTCTGTAGGTCGGCAAAAGCCAACATTAGCGGCCTTTTAAAGCTTTGGCCGCCTTTGAGGCTTTGAGGATGGTATTCTGGTTTCCTGGATGATGATCTAAGGTAATGCCTTCACTATTAGACATTGTTCTTCTACAACAATATTTGAAACTAGCAAGACGTGCACGGTAGACTGGAATGGTACGGTCCGACGGTTTAGTTTGGTAACTTTGGTAGCTACACATTATAGTTTATGGTCATTATTGTCAGGACATATTAGTAAATTCGTCCACTACAGGACAAAGGCTTCTTTCTATCTTTACCATTAATATCCTTCATGAGTTAAATTGCTCCATTATATGCTGATTAAACCCTTGTACAATTAATTATCTCGTCTTTCAATCTGGTGTAGGCTACAGTCTTCTCAATCTTACTAGGCAGTCTAGGCTAAGCCTAGACTGCATAGTAAGATTGGGTTATATGGTAAACTATCTACTCTGCCTTAAACATTTAACCTTACTGTTGTTTCAATTCTAGATATGAAATTATCGACATAACGTATTGTACCTAAGCCTATTTGTAGGCTATAATTTGGTTATTATCTGCTTGATCTTTCTGTATCTCCTGACTCCTGCAACATTTCCTTGATCAGTTGATCTATCATCTATGTAGTGTAAATTACATTTTCTGCCTGGTGGTAATATATATATACAGTATTATATGTACCGTATAACATTAACCTAACCAAAAGACCTAACCCTAGGTTAGTTTATGGTATTTAGTTATATGGTATATATATGGTATATATATGGTATAATTATATGGTATATAGTTAGTTCATTGCCATATAATAATTATTGTATTTGTATCCTTATATCCTTTTAATGTTAAATACTGATCGTAGTGTTTGCTGATTTAAGTAGTATAATGAGAATTTGAGGATGTCAAAGTAGACTTGAAATCTATCTGTGAACTATAGGTGTTTAAACTTGCACTGGTTAATATTGATAAATAACACATATCTTTTCCCCTTAATATAAATCATTTATTCATAATTATGTGGGCTTAAAATGCACCAAATATTGTTAAGTTTTCTCAAATTTTCCCGAACCCCCCAGCTGATCGATCGCTTCGCTCGCCTGTTTTTCCTATATCTATCTCTGAATGTCCCCCCCACTTTTAGAGAGCAGATGACGCCCCTGAATATATCTCAAAACTGTTTTCACGAAGTGGAATGTTCCAAGGTATGGTACCAGAGTCTGAAATTCCTTTGGCCCAATTAGTTGTATTTCCCGAACAATACAGTACACACCTTCGCCGCATTACATAGGTATTTCATTTTGCTGTAACCGATTTGCAATGTCCAAAAAAAAAAAAATCATGGCGGTATATACTGTTGAGTACTCCGTGACTGGATATGGCAGTACTGGCAGGTATGTTAGAATCTCTTCTGGAACATTCTTATCTGTTCAAATAGAATAAATTGCACTCCATGAATGCATCATCTGTGATTGAGGGTAAATGGAGCCTTGATCTGTGACATCAATACAAGCAAGTGGCCAGGATAAAGTTTTCTCTTTTGATGTTTCATCTTTTGAGGAAGTTTAAACATGATGAGGAACCTCATAGGTAGCTGGGATGTTTGGATGGCGTACCTGGCATGGTAGAACTGTCTTGAAAGCTTGTGGTCCATGTACTTCTTGGGTCTTTGATATCTTGGTGTTATTGGTTGATGATGGAGGTTTATCCTGAAATAGTACAGTCATTGTACCATGTTCTGAGACATTTGTTCCCTTATGGTCTCAGTTGTCGATGGCACTGTCCTGGATACAAAAGGGAGGGAGAGCGACATGATCCTGGTTATGCTTTGCGGTGGATGATGCAAGGTCATATTGATATCGACGAAGTTCAGGGTAGCTGATAGCAAGTCCTTCATGGTTTAAGGTGTGTGTTACAATTTTGCCTCTGCGTTCAAGGGCATGAACAGATTATGTATTAATGATATGCATTGGTGTTTTCCTTTTTCCATTGTGGTGCAGATAGTACTTTATTTGGCAAAGTGATTGGACCTTCCTGCAACGGTTTATTGATGTCTCCTAGTTGTTGATTATCATTAACAGCAGCAGCATCTTCTTCATCTCCTGCATGTACAATCATCTCACTTGGGAAATTCTCCTTTCATAAATGAAGACACTTTAGAGTTGATTTCTGGATTGAAATTATATAAATAACCAAAGAACCAAAGTATTGGTTCAGGTATTTCCATATTACTCAAAGCAAATTTTAAGATCTTGTGCATCACAAAAGCTATCCGAAAGGTAAACATTTTAATCATTTAGAGCATGCTTGATCAAACTAGCAACATAAACCATTTTGCAGCTCGAAATTGCCATTTTTCAGTATAAAATGCCACTATAGTAGCTAGTTTGAATATTAATCATATTTATTCGACACATTTCCGTTGGGTTTCATAATCTGCACTAAAAAAAAAGAAGCCAAATACAATAATATTTTGAAATGAAAATTATGCATTTGTTTCGACGTAATGCAGTTGAAATCGGCAAATCCCACACATTTCGTCATTTCGAAGCCTACTTCGAGAGAGTGAAGTCAGGATAGTCATGCAGCCATCAAATTCGGCAGTTCTAACCCACCAAATAGATATTTTGTGTGTACATTTCGACATTTGCAAATATAATTTACACCAAATTCGACAATGCTACATTTGAAATGTTATTACTTAATTGTAGCCTACATTACAGGCATAATAGCACTTAACAGTATTCAAAAGTAGGTTATAAATTCTTATACTATTATATAACAGTTAATGAAGCACTAAATTTCGGAGCCAATTATATACAAGATGAGGAAAGGGTGATCCTAATACTGGATAATACACAGCAGCCTGAACTATGTTGAGCACTGCCCTGTCCGGAAGCTCCCACCTTACTGTCCTTTCCTTAACCCTATAGAAAATTGTTTCTCAAATGTAAAATCCGAGGTAAAACAAAGGTTAAGTCTAATTCTTCAACTTATGGATAATGAGAGGTCAGCCAGTGCGAAAGGTTATAGCATGAAGACTTGGAGGGAACATCACCTCCAGCAGGTAACAGAGATGAGTGTACAATCTGTCACCCAGGAAGATATACTGGCCTTCTATAGGGGATCCATGGAGTACCTCCATAAATGTGTGGGTTAGGACATTTGGGATGACTGAAACTGTATGCTAAATATTATAATAAAGAACACCATGATAACCTTTGTTTATAATTATATCTCATATGTATATACATTTTGCAGCTCGAAATTGCCATTTCTCGGTATGAAGTGACACTATAGCTGCTAGTTTGAATGTTAGTCATATTTATTCGACATAATTCCATTGGATTTCGACAATCTGCACTACAAAGAGGCAAAATTAAATTATGAAATGAAAATTATTAATTTGTTTCGACGTAATGCAGTTGAAACCGGCAAATCCCACAAATGTCGTCATTTCGAAGCCTGACTTCGACAGAGTGAAGTCAGGATAGTCACGCAGCTATCAAATTCGGCAGTTCAAACCCACCAAATGGATATTTTGTATGTACATTTCGACATTTGCAAATATAATTTACACCAAATTCGACAATACTAAATATGAAATGTAATTACTTAAGAGTACATTACAGGTATAATACTACTGTATTATTCAAAAGTAGGTTATACATTCTTATATTAGTTGCAGTTGGGATGTGTGTACATGCTTAGATTGATATGCAGGATTCGAAGTTGCATAATAAATCGTAGGCAGTGTCCACCATTCTTTAACTGTCTTCGTGGTGCGATGCATAAGGTGTTGATATTCGGTGTGAGCATCCTGGATTCGAATCCACGGACTGCCACATGTGTTTGTAAA
Source organism: Paralithodes platypus (assembly GCA_032716605.1). Classification (NCBI taxonomy): domain Eukaryota; kingdom Metazoa; phylum Arthropoda; class Malacostraca; order Decapoda; family Lithodidae; genus Paralithodes; species Paralithodes platypus. The sequence goes on from CM064579.1 coordinate 12,623,312, forward strand.
TTTCATTAATCGATTTTAGGAGTATAGTTGGTTGTTGGAAGGAACATAATAATTACTATGAAATGGTTAATGAAGCACTACATTTCGGAACCGATTGTTTGTAAACAGTATAATGCGAGGTAAAACTAAGGTTAAGTCAAATTCATCAACTTGTGGATGAGAGGGCAGCCGGTGAGGTAGGCCATATCATGAAGGGTGGGAGGGAACATCACCTCCAGCAAGTAACAGAGATGAGTGTATAATCTATCTCTCAGAAGGATGATCTATAGGAGATCAATGGGGTACCTCCATAAATATGTGGGTTGGGAGGACATTTGGAGTGACTGAAACTGTAGGCTAAACAATAAAGTAGAACTTGATAACCTGTGTGAATATACCTTTTGTGCATAGTTATAAGCCTTTGTGTATAAGTATAATAACCCATTATAAATATAATATAGAAATAGAAAGTAAAGTTAACATGTCAGCTTGTACAATCTGTTTATTGGTTCTTATATAGACGATGGTGATGAGCGTGAACCATTGTCGAAAATATATGAAAAACGTAATTTCAAAATATTCAAAATGTTAATTTATATGCTTGGTTGTCATTTGTTGGCCTGCATTAACGCGTTTAAAATGTAATATGTCGATTTAGGATATTGATCAGTCTATCTGGATGCAACAAGTCAAAATTAACACGAAATGTCATTTTGTTATGCGAAATATCGATCTATTTCTACATGTCTATATTGGACCAATGCTTTGCCTTTTAGAGATTGTATCAGTCGATTTAAAATGGACAGTAATCTTGTCGAACACATTTGCAATATGTCAAATTGTCAAGCTCAATGCTGGAAAACTCTGAAAAAACGTCAATTCGAGCTGCAAAATGGTATAGTTATAAGCCTTTGTGTATAAGTATGTTAACACATTATAAATACATTATAGAAATAAAAAGTAAAGTTAAATAACTTGTCAGCATGTACAATCTGTTTATTGGCTCTTATGTAGACGATGGTGATGAGCGTGAACCATTGTCGAAAATATATGAAACACGTAATTTCCAAATATTCACAATGTTAACCCTTAAAGATCGGGCCCGACTTAAGTCCGAATCGAGAAACTTGGACTAAATGGTGGGGCTCGCCTTAAGTCTGTGGGCGTATTCCCGCCCTAATTTAGGTGGAAAGCGAAACCTGGTGGTCAGGCGGTGTACTACAAGGTCCCACCTACACATCCCCACTGCGTGACCATGACTCAGTAACCCTCAAGCAGCCGTAATGGAAGGTCAAGATTTGCCTGTGCCCGATTCGGTGGCCGCCACCCCTAGTGCGTCGCGCCACCCTACTCATCACGCCCGGCTCACCGCCCAGGAACTTGATATCATGCTGAACTCTTCAGAACGTTCTAATAGGGTGTTGAATGAAACCATGGAAGGTCTGGGTGAGAGTTTTGATAGTGTGGATGACTCGGAAGACGAAAATATGCCGATCATAGGCTTTCACCCCAAGCATAATTTGCGTGTCGCAAATGTTGTGGTTGATGTTGCACAGACCGTTGAGCAAAATGGAGACGTTCCTGACGAAGAACATACTGGTGTGGGTGTTGGTAAGTACAATTTAAATTTTATAATTGCTTGAAAGTTTGATTGCAGGCATTTTATCACCTTACGAGCGGGTGGTGGAGTATATTTCACTGTGCTGCCCAGCGTTTTTTTTTTACCATAAATGGGGTTGTTTCCGTGCTCTTTTTCATGCATAAATAAAACGCAGAGTGTAATACAAGTATGTATCCCTGAAAGGGCGTAAATTGAGCTTTCCAATGACACCCGAACCATCCTTCTACGATCACTGGTTGTCTTGCAACGATCGTGCAACCGAAGGGCAAAATCGCTAAAATACGGTAATTTCTTTATATAATTACGTATGTAGCGAGGGAGTGAGGGTGGATGTAAGTGGAGTACATCTCAGTTGGTCCACGGCGGCCGTGGCGAGCGGTCATGAGAAGATTGTGGTCTACAATATACTTTTTTATAATTGCATGTCACCTTGTAATTGCTTGAAAGTTTGATTGCAAGCATTTTATAGTGTATTATTTGCAGGCGTTCGGTAAATTTCTCACGATAACCAGGGTGTACGGTACATTTCTCACGATAATACAAGCAACAACGAAGCTTGGCGAAGATTGTGGTCTACAATATACCTTTTTATAATTGCATGTGACCTTGTAATTGCTTGAAAGTTTGATTGCAAGCATTTTGTAGCGTATTATTTTCAGGTGTTCGGTAAATTTCTCACGATAACCAGGGTCTACGGTACATTTCTCACGATAATACAAGCAACAACGAAGCTTGGCGAAGATTGTGGTCTACAATATACCTTTTTATAATTGTAGTGACCTTGTAATTGCTTGAAAGTTTGATTGCAAGCATTTTATAGCGTATTATTTTCAGGCGTTCGGTAAATTTCTTACGGTAATACAAACAACGAAAGATTGAATATTTGTGCTTGGCATTATATGATTGTGGGGAACATACGTACCGTATATATTATTTTATCGTATATATGATTCATAAGTAAAATAGTTATATTATCACGACACTCTCTCTCTCTCTCTCTCTCTCTGTCTCTTCCTCTCTGGGTCTACATATACATTTATAATTGCATGTGACCTTGAAATTGCTTGAGAGTTTGATTGCAAGCATTTTATTGCGTATTATTTGCAGGCGTTCGGTAAATTTCTCACGATAACCAGGGTGTACGGTACATTTCTCACGATAGAGAGAGAGAGAGAGACTGAGCGCGCGAGAGAGGGAAAGCGAGCGAGCCACAGAGAGAGAGAGACAGACAGACAGGAGGAGTGAGAGAGAGACAGAAAGAGAGAGAGAGAGAGAGAGAGAGAGAGAGAGAGAGAGAGAGAGAGAGAGAGAGAGAATACAGAGAATACAGAAATAAGGAGAAATAAGAGAAACATAAGACCGATTACCAAAGGAATAGTAGACGCGCGGGAGGCCGAACTCAGGGCAAAGCAAACGCATCCGAACGCGCCTGGGAAATAGACCAAAAAAGTACCTCCTCTTCCTCACCTCTTCCCACCCTCCACACTCGCCCATAACATCCATAATAGACTTATATGGGGAGACGAAGAGTTGCTCTTTCCAAAAATTACCGTTTCGTTCGCATTGGAGCCATAGTAACGGCGCTAGGGCGAGTGAAAGTGAGCGAATATTTCGGGATTATGCCCGCTGGGCGGCACGGTGTAAAATACGTTACCACCCGCTAAATAAGGGTTAATATAGATGCTTGATTGTCATTTGTAGGCCTGCATTAACGGGTTTAAAAAGTAATATGTCGATGTACGATATTGATAAGTCTATCTGGATGCAACAAGTCGAAATTTACATGAAATGTCATTTCTTTCTGCAAAATGTCGATCTATTGCTATATGTCTATATTGAACCGATGCATTATCTTTTAGAGATTGTATCAGTCGATTTAATATGGTATTTTGTCGAACATATATGCAATATGTCAAATTGTCAAACTCAATGCTGGAAAACTCTGAAAAAACGTCAATTCGAGCTGCAAAATGGTATACTTTCACTGGATCAACATAACGAATATGGTCAGCTAACACATTACTCGGATCACTGAAAACCATCATTGATTTGTTAATTGCACTGTGATAGGTAAAGTCAATCTTACTGACAAACTGGTTCAACAAAAACACTCTCACATCTCTATTACGAATGTGACATTTGTTATTAATCTTGTTCAAACGGTCTCTAATAACAGTCAGTTCATAGCCCTTGCCATTTGTCATACCTATTTCTAACTCCATAGCAATCTGATTCCATGCTAGCTTTTTATCAGAATATTTCGGTTGCGTCATTTTGTTCCGTGGCTCATAGTGATGCAAGTAATTGCCCATACATTCCTTATGGTAGTACAGATCTGTACCAAATGCAGAATATGGATCTTGAAGGTCACAAGTTCGTGTGAAAAAAGCATCTTGAAAGAAATTTGTGACAGCGAGAAAAGCTGAAGCACAGCCTGATTTGCAAATACGGAACTTGATGTACTGCTTTTTGTGTGATTTAGTGTTACAGATAATGCAGTTCACATCCCTTAAAGCTTTTGGCATCGTCCCTGTATTTGGTGGATGGCGCACTGCCTGGGAACAAGTATTTGTATCATATCCTACATTCTGCTCAGATACTGAAGGGTTTTGACTTTGAGTAAGGTTTTTTATTACATTCTATCCAGAACCGAGTTCACAGTATACAGTATATACGTTTTATAACATTCATTAGTCATATAATAATCAAAGTCGTCATCTTTAACTAGCTTAATTCGCGTATAAACATGGTCGTTGTGGATGTCACTTGCTTCTCGTATCCTTTACGTCCATTGGCTCTGCTCACAGTTTTATTATCTGAATTATTTTGACAAATTATACATTTTGTAGCATCAAACAAGATGTCTAGGTGTGATGCAGAGAGGGCCACAGACTCTATCTTCAATAGTTTTTATTCGTTACAGCAGACATTCTTGACCATGCTCATGAACCTCAGCTGACAACAATATAGAAAAGTTCAACAGTATTAGTTTTGTTTGTAGAGAGAAATAGTGTTACTCAGTTACTTGTTCGTCAAGGGGAATCCACGCAATGCGAGCTAAGCTCATTATTATCGCGCCTCCTTAACTGGGAATGTATTGCGTGAAATGCATGTTAAGTGTTTTATATACGGTTGGAATGGCTGTGGATGTGTGTGTAGTCTGTATTTTAGCCAATTGGCGACATCGGAAACGAAGGCTTAGGGTGGATCTGTATGGTACCATTCTCACTATAGACGGTACCGTCTCGCCCGAAGGCTTAGGTAGCCATCAGCCTAGGTGAACCATATGATACCCATCTCGCCTTGTACCATTTTTGCCAACCCCAGATGGGACGTCACAACGTCGTCCACTTATTCTAGGTACCTATTTACAGCTAGGTGAACTGAGGCTAACACATGAAAGGAGACAAGCCCAATTTGTCTCCGCCCGGCCAGGGATTGAACCCCCGACCCCTCGTGTGTGAGACGAGAGCTCTACCTACTAGGCTACGGGATGTGTGTGTGTGTGTGTGTGTGTGTGTGTGTGTGTGTGTATGTGTGGTTTATGCACAAAACAGCATACAAACTTCCTACACCACCTAATTTAAGAGAAAGAGCCATTTAACTAAAATTGGTAAAATCAGGCTCACAGACATAAGTGGGGCTTTTGTTTATATTTGGCCCATATGGTATTATATAATTGCTCTTTAGCATTAATATGAAGTATGCAGTGATCAGAGGATTCAATAAGGAAGTTGTTGGCACATTTTCGGTGAGACCTGTATGATAGGTCTTCACACTAAGAGTGAATTCTATATTTAGGTGGATCTTGAGGAAGGGGAGGGGGAAATGATGGATTTACATACATACACAAATATTTTATGACTCCAAATCATGATGTAAAAACATAATTTATAATTATATAATAAATGTAACTACGTGTATATATTTATTCTAAGTCTATCAATTAGTTAATTATTTAATGAAACCTCAATTTTTCATCATAGCCCAAAAGCGTTTTACCCAAACTTTTGTTAAGCCTCTTCTTATATAGAAACGGAAAATAACATATTTGGGAGTATTAGCGAAATCCACACGAATGAAATCAATGAAATAATTCAATTTGTATCTTGAAAAGGTTAATGTTATTGTCAAGTAACTTATAATGAGGGATATATTAATTGATAACTAGACTACTGGTAGAGTGAGGATCCTTTATAGCCCACTGCTTTAGACCTATCTGGTGTGATGCAGGTCTTTTTGGAACTTTCCTTTTCCACTCTATTAGTTTGGAGATTTTTCCTCATAGTTTGGCAATTATATGTCACTTCACTCCATTCAGGTGTCAATTTATTCTGGGCGAATGATATTGACCCTGCAAAATAAGATAAACTGGCCTTCGACTCGGCAATAACGACCCCTGAATCTTCTGAAGGGGAAGTGCTTGTTGCTGTAAAGGCACTCACACGTGCCTTTGTGCTCCTACAATATCTTCTGAAATAGCCAATCCTCTGGCAGCCTTGGCAAGTGACTGATTTGGCTGGGCATGAAGCTTAGTCGGGGGCGTGGTGGCCACCACAATTACCACAGGGCCGGTTGGAGGAGCGCTTGGCAGCCCCATCTTGGCATGCTGCTGCTATATCAAGTCTGAAGTCATCCATGGTGTCTGTACCAGCTGCCTGAGCTGTAGGCTATCACGCCAAAATTGTCCACCTAATGCAGTGGTCTTCATTGAGCGGCTCACGAGCCAGTGGCGGCTCGCAATGACCTAATTGGCGGCTCGCAAGAGAGGAGAGAGAGAGAGAGAGGGAGAATGCCATCAGTAATCAGAAAAAAGTCCAAAGTATTAGATATAAATCATCATTATGCCATATCAGACTTATCACTTAATTAAATTACTAATGGGAATAGGCCTACTGGCCCTGGCAATTCTATACTTTTCATAATTATTCAACACAAAGAGAAAAGAGAGAGCACCCATTATACAGGAATGATGAGAGAGAGAGAGAGAGAGAGGAGAACGAGCCTTCTGTACAGGAACTGTATGTGTGGGTTACGTAAGACCAGTGCTCGGCGGCCCATACTCAGCCAGTCTGGTCCATTCGCTCGTTTTATTAACACCACATCAGAAAAATTGGTTATGGTGCCTCGTAAATTAATTGTATATGAGAAAAAGACTGTTTCGGTATATGCATGAAATTAATGGACCTAAACTCGTATTCTTACAAATTGAAACGCTGTATTTTCCACATTTGGTTATTTTTTCACCAATTTGTCATATTCCAGGCAGTGAATTATCCAGGCTATAATCAAAATGGACAAATGTATTATAAAACGTAAGCACACAAAAGAAGATGAACCACCAGAAATACAACCTTCTATAAATGAATTATGTGAATCATGTGTGAATTCTAACAAGAATAGCAGTGACAAATTACATTGTTACAAGTCCAGCATGGAGAAATAACAAAAAAAAAACAGCTGGCTCATTTCCGGTCATCACAAAATTAAATGAAAGTATTTAGTTGTTTAATTTATATTAATAAAGTCAAGAATTTCAAAATAATTTATTTTTTACTAAATAGTTTCAATATAATAATTGTTATTAGTCGTTTTCTATAAATATGTGACTATGGAAACCCACAACAATATGAAATTTAGTTCCTATATACAGGGTGTCCCAGGAGGAAAGGGCATAACTTTGGCAAATGATAAAACAAGGTATTCTAAGCCTAAAATGTTCTATAACAAAAAGTCCAAATATCAACCGTTAAAAAGATATTGAAGGTTTTATATAGTGTCCTCCCCCGCCTCACCATAATGGACTCTTCCATGTCAGATAGTTTCCAACTGGTCCAAAGTGAGCTATTATATCTATAATAATTTTGCAACTTACAGAATTATAATATCTTTACAATAACATGGAAAAATAACTGCAGTAAAATGGAGGTGTGGTAGGTACTAGGACAGGTAAGCCACCCTTATGGGGAAATACTTAAGAAAATGCCATTTTCAACATGCAATATCTCTTTACTGGTTGAGATTTCGAATTTTTCTTATAGAACATTTTAGGCTTAGAATATTTTGTTTTATCATTTCCCAAAGTTATGCCCTTTCCTCCTGGGACACCCTGTATATTTCGTTCTGCTTATACTTGTGGCTTATTTGCCTTATGGCTTATGCGGCTCTCACTCTGAATATGTCCTGAACTTTTGGCTCTCTTGACAAAATTAGTGAATAACACTGACCTAATGCATCTTGATGTGCAGCTTCATATGTACAGCAAACCCCTCTAAGGCCATCAACATCATCAAAAGAATCACACATTTGAAATGTATGCCTCTTTAATGCTGGATCACGGAGGCCAACCATTAACTTGCGTAGTAGCATGTACTCTGATAAATCACAATTACAGTAAGGGCATTGGAACTCACAATCAGTAGCTTTCTGAGAACTTCTGATAAAACATTCACTGACTGACTGACTTTGGCCCTGACCACTGTACTGCTTGGTTTGAAGCACGAAGGACTATCTTGGCAATGGCATCAAGGGCTGCTTCTGATGTGAGTGCACTCCACCGGTCATCGGAGAACCTGGCGTCGACAGCTCGCTGAAAGGCCGGAACACAGTCAAGTCTGATGTGTTGGACAGCCTCCAGGGGGGACCATTTGCAGAGTTGTAGCCAGCAAGCCATTGACCGCCTCCAAGACCTAACGGCAGAAGATAACATTTCCAACTTACACTTTTCAGGGGCAGCTGACACTGAGCTTCTTGATCTGGTTCCATGGCCCTATGTGGCAAGGTTGACCATGTTGGCTTGGAGGGATTCTATGGCACGCTGCTGGGATGCAGTTACCGCCTGTGCTTGAGTCAGGTGGTTGCTAGGTCGTGAGGCACTGCAGGTCCCAGGGTAGGAGCTGACCTGCGTCCCCTGGGGGTGCTAGGGAATATTCTGTGAGACCGAGACATTGTTGAAGGTCATAGGCCATGGTCAAGCACACTGCGCCATGTAGGATCTTCCAATAAAGCTAGGGGAACTCCATAAATAAGATACAGGATGATGTAGCTGTTGTTTACTTCTCAAGCGGTAGCGGTACATAGTTCCCAGATCGGAATTACATTGTTGCCAAATCTTACATTTTAATAATTGTGAACAATTACAAAATTTTAATGAGGGCGTTCTGATGGCTTTTCTCCGGACTTTCGTATAAAATAGGTGTACGTTTCAAAGGCAAACTCATGGAATAAAATCTTTTGTTTTTGTCTTTCACTATATGTGTGACTCTTTGTGTATATTCGAGCTCCTACATATCCTTATCTAGCCTATTTGGAGTAAATTAATATTAGGTAAGTTTGGTTCGAGGAGATAATTTCGAGGAGTTTCCGATACAAATCGACTAACAATTCTTTATTCAACCACAATTACAAGCCCCAACAATCTGCAGAATTGGTATGTATTGATGAGTATAAACGTGTGTGTATGTGTATGTATATTTAAGTGTGTGTTTACATGCGAGTGCATAAGTGTACCTATCCATGTCGTGAAGGTGGTTTGTGTTGAGCTTGTGAGAAAATGTTTTAGTTATCCCCAAAATACTTATTTTCTTAAAGTAGAGGATTTATAGAAAATGTATCTGTAGCACAGACTACGATATTATATTCTCATTATGATATCTAGAGGAATTATAGGAGTTTAAAATTGATATGTTTGAGATTTGAACACAAGTAATAAATATAATGCAAGTGTTAAGTTACTGATAAATGTTCCTTACCTCATGCTATTTTCTTTAAGCAAATATAATTATTTAGATTTATTTTCAGATCAAATCAGCTTTATATTTTTAAGTATATAATATCCAAATGGATATATCTGCATAAAGAAAATCGCAATACCTCACGCACATTTGTCAGTAGCTGTACATAGTAATATATCTATCGAACTGGTTACTGATAATCTTTGTCCACAAATAACAATTGAAAAATGAAAGCGAAATTGAAACTGCTGACCATTCTTTCGATTCTGACTATATACAATAGGGTGCAGTTTAAATATGGTAGTGCACTGATCTGGAGAGTTCCGTAACACGTATCGTCAATATTTACAGTGAAGAGTGTTACCCGTTAATTGACTATCTAAATATCTATCTATATGCTCAGGCCCAATCCCCATTTTGGGGATAGCCGACTCAAGACAGAGCAAGAACAGTGAAAACACAAAAACAACATAAAACAACAAATAAACACAGATAAAAAGCACAAACTCACACACATCCAGACCACCCAGGAGAAGACCCAGAGACCAGGGTCACCAAGGTCGCTCCAGCACTCCCCCGGCCCACGACCACCCGGAGAGGTTCCGATCTCGGCAGGCAGACATATAGCGGAGCCAAAGCCACAAGCCCTCCCACCATTGACAATTGTTAATTGACAAGGGTCTATATATCCATCTATTACCTGACGCCGTGATCCCCGAAGGAGTGGCCACGAACGAACCGCCCCCATGCACCTCTGTCCCCAGTCAGTCGATGCCGCTCCTCCCAACCAGCACCGCCTTCATCCATATACTTCCTCACTCCATCCTTCCACCTCTCTTTCGGTACAGACAAGGGTATGTGAGAGTAATCCTTGGAGTGTAGATGGTGAGAGTAATCCTTGGAGTGTAAATGGTAAGAGTAATCCTTGGAGTGTAGATGGTGAGAGTAACCCATAGAGGGTAGATGGTGAAAGTAACCCATGGAGTGTAGATGGAGAGAGTAATCCATGGAGTGTAGAGGGTGAGAGTAATCCTTGGAGTGTAGATGGTCAGAGTAACCCATGGAGTGTAGATGGTGAGGGTAATCCATGGAGTGTAGATGGTGAGAGTAATCCTTGGAGTGTAGATGGTGAGAGTAACCCATGCAGTGTAGATGGTAAGAGTAATCCATGGAGTGTAGATGGTGAGAGTAACCCATGGAGTGTAGATGGTGAGAGTAATCCTTGGAGTGTAGATGGTCAGAGTAACCCATGGAGTGTAGATGGTGAGGGTAATCCATGGAGTGTAGATGGTGAGATTAACCCATGGAGTGTGGATGGTCAGAGTAATCCATGGAGTGTAGTTGGTGAGAGTAATGCTTGGAGTGTAGATGGTCAGAGTAACCCATGGAGTGTAGATGGTCAGAGTAATCCATGGAATGTAGATGGTCCCATGGTGTGTAGATTGTCAGAGTAATCCATGGAGTGTAGATGGTCAGAGTAACCCATGGAGTGTAGATGGTCAGAGTAATCCATGGAGTGTAGATGGTGAGAGTAACCCATGGAGTGTAAATGGTCAGAGTAATCCTTGGAGTGTAGATGGTCCCATGAAGTGTAGATGGTCAGAGTAACCCATGGAGTGTAGATGGTCCCAGGGAGTACAAAGGAATACAAAGGAAATCAAGCAACAACATATCTAGTGACCCTTCTAGGTTGCTTGTCCTCCAAAACACTGAGGATCAAGTGTCCAAACAGTGGTTTAGAGTGGGTAAGGGAACATTGGAAAGGGAATTACTGCCCTGGAACTAATGTCCGTGGCAGGATTAGGAAGTTAGTAGGGGACAGATGGGTTAGTAACTGAGGGGGGGATAAAATATAGTTATTCATTTACAAACACTGTCAGTCGCGGGTTTGATGCGAGATATCTGTCTAGGTGGAGTTTAAATGAATCAACGGTGATGCAGTCTATAACGTTTCGTGGAAGCCCATTCCACAAGTTGACAACTCGATTGAAGAAGAAATTCTTAGATTCGTGTGAGTTAAAAGATTTACCAATAATTTTGCAACCGTTTCCCCGCGTGTAATTAGATTGGTCGATAGTGAAGTACTTATTACAGCCCATATTGTCGATGCCTTTGATGATTTTGAACACTTGAATTAAGTCACCTCTTAATCTGCGCTAGGTTAAAGGAAATAGATTTAATTCTCTAAGACGCTCTTCGTATGGTTTGTTCTTTAGGCTAGGTATAATTTTGGTAACTCTACATTGAACTCGTTCTAGCTTGTTTATATCTTTTTGGTAATAAGGGCACCAGGATTGAACGCAGTATTCCAGAAGAGGGCGGACTAAGGAATTGTAAAGGGTTAGGATCACTTCTTTGGATTTATGCTAAAAATTGAGGACCCTGGAGGACAAGGGGCGAATGTGCCACCATGAGCAAACTTGAGTTAGGACTGGTTCCCGATAGATGGAAGCACTGAAAATCACGTGGTGAAGAGCGTGTGAAGTGCGTTTTGAGATTCCCACCCATGCGGGCTCAGTACCCTAGGTTCTAAATCCCTTGTTTCGACCTTGTGTAGCGACGGAGGAGGTATGGATTGTAGGAGGTGGAGGAGCGAATGTTCCCGCGCACTCAAGCCAATGAGCGGCCGGCTAGCATTCCCCGGGTTAACCCTTTATTAGCGGGGTCGGACTTAAGTCCGGTACGAGATAATTGGACTAAATGGCGGGGTCGGACTTAAGTCCGTGGGTGTATTCCCACCCTAATTTAGGTGGAAAGCGGAACCTGGTGGTCAGGCGGTATACTACAAGGGCCCACCCACATATCCCCACTGCGTGACCGTGACTCAGTGACCCTCAAGCAGCCATAATGGAAGGTCAAGATTTGCCCGTGTTCGATTCGGTGGCCGCCATCCCTAGTGCGTCGCGCCACCCTACTAACCACGCCCGGCTTACCACCCAGGAACTAGATATCATGCTGAACTCTTCAGAACTTTCTAATAAGCTGTTGGATGAAACCGTCGAATGTCTGGGTGAGAGTTTTGGTAGTGTGGATGACTCGGAAGACGAAAATAACCCGATCATAGGCTTTCATCCCAAGCATAATTTGCGTGGGGTTGATGTTGAGGTTGATGTTGGACAGACCGTTGACCATATTGAAGACGTTCCTGACGAAGAACATACTGGTGTGGGTGTTGGTAAGTACAATTTATATTTTATAATTGCTTGAAAGTTTGATTGCAAGCATTTTATCACCTTACGAGCGGGTGGTGGAGTATATTTCCCTGTGCCGCCCAGCGGGTTTTTTTTTTTTACCCTAAATGGGGTTGTTTCGTGCTCTTTTTCATGCATAAACAAGACCCAGAGCGTAATACAAGTATGTATCCCTGAAAGGGCGTAAATTGAGCTTTCCAATGACACCCGAACCATCCTTCTACGATCATTGGTTGTCTTTCAACGATCGTGCAACACGAGTGCAAAACCCTAAACTACGGTTAATTTCCTTATATAATTCCCTGTAGTAGGTCCACGGCGGCTGTGACGAGCGGTCAGGAGGTACATTATGCTCTAATCACCGCTCCGCTCTCTCTCAGAGCACATTACGTCCTCAAAATTGCACTCTACAAGAAATGTCCTTTGCATTTTATAGCGTATTATTTGCAGGCGTTCGGTAAATTTCTCACGATAACCAGGGTATACGGTACATTTCTCACGATAATATAAGCAACAACGAAGCTTGGCGAAGATTGTGGTCTACAATATACCTTTTTATAATTGCATGTGACCTTGTAATTGCTTGAAAGTTTGATTGCAAGCATTTTATAGCGTATTATTTGCAGGCGTTCAGTACATTTCTTACGGTAATACAAACAACGAAAGATTGAATATTTGTGCTTGGCATTATATGATTGTGGGGAACAGATGTAGGCCTACCGTATATATTATTTTATCATAATATATGATACATATGTAACATTGTTATATTATCACGACACTCTCTCTCTCTCTCTGTCTCACTCTCTTTGTTTCTACACCTTTGTACTCCTTGGTACTCTCTTTCTCTGATGTAGGCCAGGGCACGCCCCTAACTAATCTTCTCTTCCCTCCCAGGGAAAAATCACACCTAGCAGATGTTCTTGACCTCTCTCTCTCTGTCTGTCTCTCTACCTATATACATTTATAATTGCATGTGACATTGAAATTGCTTGAGAGTTTGATTGCAAGCATTTTATAGCGTATTATTTGCAGGCGTTCGGTAAATTTCTCACGATAACCAGGGTATACGGTAAATTGTTCACGATAATATAAGCAACAACGAAGCTTGGCGAAGATTGTGGTCTACAATATACCTTTTTATAATTGCATGTGACATTGAAATTGCTTGAGAGTTTGATTGCAAGCATTTTATAGCGTATTATTTGCAGGCGTTCAGTAAATTTCTTACGGTAATACAAACAACGAAAATTTAATATTTGTGCTTGGCATTATATGATTGTGGGGAACAGATGTAGGCCTACCGTATATATTATGGTTGTTATATATATGATACATATGTAACATTGTTATATTATCACAACACTCTCTCTCTGTCTGTCTAATCCTCTCTGGGTCTACCTATATATACTTGTATAATTGCATGTGACATTGAAAGTGCTTGAGAGTTTGATTCCAAGCATTTGATAGCATATCATTTGCAGGCGTTCAGTAAATTTGATAAATATATCAAAATAAGTCCTGTGGGACTATGAAATAGCTATTATTGGACAAGGAAAATATTTTGTTCATCCCTCCACTGGAACATCAACAACAATGTCAACAACGTATCGCAGTCGGCAGTGTGCAGTACTGCCAATACGTATAGCGACTTCCGCTAGATCTAGAGACTTTATTTCGATCTAGCAGCAATGACTTACACTAGCGGTTTTGTTTTGAAATTTCAGAACAATTTCGAAGTGATATTATATGGATTTTGCCAATTCATATTTCTAGTGGTATTTATCATGTCTTACATCTAACAATATATGCTAGCGGATTTAACTTCAATTGGTAACCCTCCCGCTCCATTCGGCTCGAAGAAAATCGATAATGGTGGCACTTTAGTAAACAGGTGATAAACATAACCGCATGCGTATCGGTTTGGTGTATCGGTATTATGGTAAGTTGGCTACCTACTATTGTTTATACGATATAGTAAGTAATGATAAGTAAATTATTATATATTATATATAAAACAAAAACACAATTCCTGCAAAGCAAGCGAAACAGAGAGAGAGAGAGAGAGAGAGAGAGACAATGCAGAAACTGAACTGAAGAAAGAGTGAAAAAGATATAATAATACAGACATTTTTACAAGCAAATAAAGAAAGGGGATTATAGAAAATAATAATGAGAATTACATATACGGATGAGGCAAGAGAGAGAGAGAGAGAAAGAGAGAGAATACAGAAACTGAACTGAAGAAAGAGAGTGAAACAAATATAATAATACAGAAATATTACAAGCAAATAAATGAAATAGACGGATTAGTTAGAGAAAAATAATAATGAGAAATACATATACGGATGAGGAAGAGGGAAAGCGAGCGAGCCAGAGAGAGAGAGAGAGAGACAGGAGGCGTGAGAGAGATTAGAGAAAATAGAGAGATTGCAAGCATTTTATAGCGTATTATTTGCAGGTGATCAGTAAATTTCTTACGGTAATACAAACAACGAAAGATTGAATATTTGTGCTTGGCATTATATGATTGTGGGGAACATATGGAGGCCTACCGTATATATAATTTTTTCATATATACGATACATATGTAACATTGTTATTATCACGACACTCTCTCTCTCTCTCTCTTGTCTCTTCCTCTCTGGGTCTACCTATTACATATATAATTGCATGTGACCTTCAAATTGTTTGAAATTTTGATTGCAAGCATTTTTTAGCGTATTATTTGCAGGCGTTCAGTAAATTTCTTACGGTAAGGTAGGCAAAAGGCAGTTATGAAATTGAGGTAGGGAAAAGGCAGAACTGCCTATAGCGAGTGTATGAATGGGATTGAGGTAGACAAAAGGCAGAAACTGCCTATAGCGAGTGTATGAATGTGATGAGGTAGACAAAAGGCAGAACTGTCTATAGCGAGTGTATGAATGTATGTATGAATGAATGACATGGATGTATGAGGTGGACCAAGAACCAGATGGATGGATGAGATTCGAAACTTTGATAGACGTATATATCACGGTATACGGTAGAAGTAATTCCTTACAATGTACCGTACATCGTTATATATACGCCTATCAAATGATTGCCATCAATATACGGTATATATAAATATATATATATATATATATATATATACATATATATAATACACACCGTGATATATACGGCTATCAAATGATTGAAAACAATATACACGAATATACAGTATATATATATATATATATATATATATATATATATATATATATTTATATACTGTATAGTTATATATATATATATATATATATATATATATATATATATATATATACTGTATATATATATATATATTTATATATATACCGTATATTGATTGCAATCATTGATAGGGCGTATATATCACGATGTACGGTACATTGTAAGGAATTACTTCTACCGTATACCGTGATATATACGTCTATCAAAGTTTCGAATTTCATCTATCCATCTGGTTCTTGGTCCACCTCATACATCCATGTCATTCATTCATACATACATTCATACACTCGCTATAGGCAGTTCTGCCTTTTGTCTACCTCAATCACATTCATACACTCGCTATAGGCAGTTCTGCCTTTTGTCTACCTCAATCCCATTCATACACTCGCTATAGGCAGTTCTGCCTTTTCCCTACCTCAATCACATAACTGCCTTTTGCCTACCTCAAATCACATGTGGATAACACCTCCTGGGAACACCACAAACAAAAAAATGAGTCTTCAACACTACCCCATAGGGTGATTGGAAATGTGTTGTGAAATAATATTAGATATAAAACAAAAACAAAAACCTGCAAAGCAAGCGGAGAGAGGAGAGAGAGAGAGAGAGAGGCGAGAGAGAGAGAGAGAGAGAGAGAGAGAGAATGCAGAAACTGAACTGAAGAAAGAGTGAAAAAAGATATAATACAGAAATATTACAAGCAAATAAATGAAATAGAGGGATTAGTTAGAGAAAATAATAATGAGAATTACATATACGGATGAGAAGAGAAAGAGAGAGAATACAGAAACTGAACTGAAGAAAGTGAAAAAGATATAATAATACAGAAATATTACAAGCAAATAAATGAAATAAGAGGGATTAGTTAGAGAAAATGATAATGAGAATTACATATACGGATGAGAAGAGAAAGAGAGAATACAGAAACTGAACTGAAGAAAGAGTGAACAAGATATAATAATACAGAAATATTACAAGCAAATAAATGAAATAGAGGGATTAGTAGAGAAAATAATAATGAGAATTACATATACGGATGAGGAAGAGAGAAAGGGAGCGGGAGAGAGGGAAAGCGAGCGAGCCAGAGAGAGAGAGAGACAGACAGACAGGAGTGAGAGAGAGAAAGAAAGAGAGAGAGAGAGAGAGAGAGAGAGATAATACAGAGAATACAGAAATAAGGAGAAATAAGAGAAAAATAAGACCGATTACCGAAGGAATAGTAGACGCGCGAGAGGCCGAAGTCAGGCCAAAGCGAACGCATCCGAACGCGCCCGGGAAATAGACCAAAAAGTACCTCCTTTTCCTCACCTCTTCCCACCCTCCACACTCCTTCATAACATCCATTCATAGACTTATATGGGGAGACGAAGAGTTGCTCTTTCCAAAAATGATCGTTTCGTTCGCATTGGAGCCAGAGTAACAGCGCTAGGGCGAGTGAAATTGAGCGAATATTTCGGGATTATGCCCGCTGAGCGGTACAGTGTAAAATACCTTACCACCCGCTAAATAAGGGTTAAAGGCCCGCCTCCCGGCCAATGTCACGCGCGTTTGCACGTTTTTTTGGCTGAAAATTTAACAGTATCTTAGTTTCATGGACATCTAATACAGGATTAAATTTCAAGCAGATTGAACAATAATTACTATAGGCTTAAAAAAACAAAAATCTATTGTGCGTTTTTTTTTTTTTTTTTTTCTATCAATTTGTCTCTTCCAGAGGATTCTAATGGTATATAATAACATGCTATTCTGTAATATTCTATGTATGCCACCTATTCCAGACTTTAACACCTTACGAGCGGCCTATGCGGTTTATTTATATGTACCGCCCAGCGGGGTGTTTTTAGCCAAAATAGGGCTGTTTACGTGATCATTTTCATGCCTAAATAAGACCCAGAACGTAAAACAAGTACCTATCCCTGAAAGGGCATAAAAAGAGCTTTCGAATGACACCATAACGATCCTTTTATGATGGCTAGTTTTCTTGCAATAACCGTGCAACGCGAGTGCAAAAAGCATGTAATTCGGTACTTTCCCCATATAATTCAGTATGTAGCGAGTGAGAGAGGGAGGAGGGAGCTGAGATACGTGTCAGTAGGTTCGCCGCGGTGGTCTGGAGCAGTCATACGCTCGCTAGTCTCCTGCCACCACTTGTCTCTCTCTCTCAGCAACATTACGTGCTGAAATTGCCACTCGACCTATGTCGAGCGCCGCCACATAGTCCAGCTTTATTTAACTCGACTTATGTGGTGAGCCGCTAATTAAGGGTTAAACACTCATAACTCGAAAGTAAGGTATTGGCGCATTCGTCCCTTGTCCTCCAGGGTCCTCAAATGACCTGCCTATAAAGCCATTTATTTTGTTTGCCTTCTTAACAACTTCTGAACATTGTTGACTCGGTTTTAGGTTACTCGATATTGTTTCTCCCAGATCGATTTCTCTGTTTACATTCTTAAGCTGAGTGCCATTCATCGAATAGTTTGCTTTCTCATTTAGGTATCCGATATGTAGTACTTTTCATTTATCCGCATTGAAACTCATTGCCAAATTTGGGCCCAACATGACAATTTATCTAGATTGTGTTGCATATCGTCAACTTGTTCTTTTGAGTGTACGCTATTTGCAATTTTTGTATCGTCAGCAAATTTTGACATTGTACAGGTGAGACCCTCATCTATGTCGTTGATGTAAATTAGAAAGAGAATTGGACCTAGTACCGATCCCTGAGGTACCCCGCTACTTACATTGGTCCATTTAGATGCCTTACCGTTTATGACTACTCTTTGCTTTCTGTCGCTGAGCAAATTTTCTATCCATTTCAACACACTTGTATTCCACTTGTCTTGTATTCCATGCGCTTTTAGTTTTAGCAGTAAACGTTTGTGGGGAACTTTGTCAAAGGCCTTTTGAAAATCAAGGTATATAATATCTACAGCTTTACTCTCATCGTAGAGGTTGAGGATATCGTGAAAGAAGTCTAAGAGGTTTGTTAAACAGGAACTTTTTTTACGAAAGCCGTGTTGAGTATCTTTAAGTATGTTATTTTCCTCTAAGTCATTTTGCGAGTCTGTCTCGTATGACCGTTTCTAACATTTTACATACAACTGAGGTTAAACTAATTGGACGATAGTTATTGGGTAGGGATTTGCTGCCTTTTTTTAATATCGGTGTTACGTTGGCTAGCTTCCACTGATCAGCCATAGTTCCAGACTGCAAGGATTTATTGAATAGTAATTTCAGTGGTTTGGAGAGCTCATCCTTAGCTTCCTTTAGAACTCTAGGCGAGATTGTATCAGGTCCAGGCGTTTTATTTACCTTGAGATTATCTAAACAATTCAATACTTCTCTCTGTAACGGTGATATTGCTTAGAACATCTGAATTATCAATCTGAATCGGCGATGATGTAGGGATATCACTGAGGTCTTCTGTTATAAAAACTGATGCAAAGAAGGTATTGAGGGCATTACTCATTTGTACTTCGTCTTTGGTGTATTCTCCATTTTCATCGACTAACGGTCCAACAGTTGAAGTAACTACTTTTTTCTTTCTGATATAACTATAGAATTCTTTCGGGTTTGTTTTACTTTGATTCGCAATATGTAACTCTAGGGTCTTTTTACTTTGCTTAATTAACTTTTTGGCTTTGCGTCGTAGCTCTACAAATTTCACCCTTTCTTCGTCATTTGTGAGGATTTTAATCTATCATTGGCAAATTTTTTAGCAAGCAGGCAGTTTGAAATATCTTTATTCCACCATTTGGGCTTATTATATGGCCTGGACGCGTATTTTCGATGGTATGCAGTCTTGCACTGCTTTTAGGTAAGTGGTTTCGAATAACTTCCAAGATGTATTTATGTCGTTATTGTTAATTAAAAAGCTCCAGTCAGTTTCTTTAACCCTTATTTAGCGGCGAGCAACATAAGTCGAGTTAAATAAAGCTGGACTATGTGGCGGCGCTCGACATAGGTCGAGTGGCAATTTCAGCACGTAATGTGGCTGAGAGAGAGAGACAAGTGGTGGCAGGAGACTAGCGAGCGTATGACTGCTCCAGACCACCGCGGCGAACCTACTGACACAAATCTCAGCTCCTCCTCCCTCTCTCACTCGCTACATACTCAATTATGTACTGAAAGTACCGAATTACCTGCTTTTTGCACTCGCGTTGCACGGTTATTGCAAGAAAACTATCCATCATACAAGGATCGTTATGGTGTCATTCGAAAGCTCTGTTTATGCCCTTTCAGGGATAGGTACTTGTTTTACGTTCTGGGTCTTATTTAGGCATGAAAATGATCACGTAAACAGCCCTATTTTGGCTAAAAACACCCCGCTGTGCGGTACACATAAATAAACCGCATAGGCCGCTCGTAAGGTGTTAAATATAGCTGTAAGTTTATGGAAGTTTGCTTTCCTGAAATTAGGAACTTTTTCGATGCTACTATTTGGTTTGTTACTAGTAAACTTTAAAGTGAAAGTTATCGTACGATGGTCGCTGTTACTGAATTCATCACCAACATTCAAATTCTCTATTAATTCTTCTTTTGTTGCAAGTACAATGTCAAGAACGTTATTACCAAGGGTCGGCGTTCGAACAAATTGATAAAGCGAACTCTCTTGCAAGTTCGTATACAAGTCATGTCCGGAGTGTGAAGTAAGAGTATCGCCCCACTTGGTCACAGGTAAATTAAAGTCGCCAAAAATTACGGTATCTTGTGAGTTACTTACATCTGCAATTTGTTCGTAAATTTCTCGGTCAGTTTGCACTGATTGAGCTGGAGGTCTGTATATTAACGCAAGTATTATTTTTGTACCTTTATTATTCTTTATTAGCACAAAAGATGTGTCGACGTTCACAATTTGAGGTTTTGACACGAGGGTCGGGTTAAGACTTACTTTGATATAAAGTAAAACACCACCTCCATTTCGATTTACTCAGCTTTTCTCAAACATTACATAACCGGGAAGTGAATACTCTGCTAAAAAGTCTCTATCTTCTGTATTGAGCCAAGATTCTGTTATGCCAATCACATCATAATTTTCTGTAATCACTAGCTCCTCTAAATCTAAAAATGTATTGCGTATGCTACGAGCGTTTGCATTGAAAACCTTTAAATTTGTTATTTTAGAACTCACGGAACGCTCTTTAATAATATTTTTGGTTCTTGTCGGATCTACATTTATGTTCATGGCTGTCCTCGGTCCTCGCTGTCTTCGGTCCTTATCGCTGGTGGTCCTCGTTTTTGCTTGGCGTTGGATGATTTATGTCACTGCTGCTTCTTCTCGGATGGCGTTTTTTTATCCATGGCTGCGGACTGCTTCGTGTAGGAGATGACCCATGGAGTGTAGATGGTGAGAGTAATCCTTGGAGTGAATGATTCAACTCTCGCAATAAAACATTTGCTTTATTTGATGGCTGTATCATTTCATGCAATTTTGATTTTTACCCGTTTCAAGAAGATTTGGCTTCATTTAACTCGGCAGCTGTGACAGACGTTTCAGAAACGTCCACCAGTTTGGAAGATTTAGATTCAATTCTGAGATTTGTTTTTATATTTACCATATTAACCCTCCCAGACAGATTATATCAACTTACTGACGTGGAGGCGGCTGACACGGTATTATCCCCACAACTGTCAAAATCTCACTGAGGGACCGTTAGAAGTCGGAGGAACATGGAGTTGCCACCATTCGACAGATTTTGATCTAACTTACCTAACTTACTGACTTCAATATGACACTAGAGTGTCATATAACTTATTAAAGAGATATTAAGATAAGTTCATATGACGCTCTAGCGTCATATGAGTATTTTGGCCAAACCTCCATATGACGCTCTAGCCTCATATGAGTCGGAGAGTGTTAAACTATATTACTGCTCCATATGCGCATGTTTGCTTGAATAATGAACATGTGAACATTGAACAACCAAAAAATAGGTGTAAAGAGGAAATATCCAGTTATAAACCGTATGTTTGTGCTGGGAGTGCTGAGAGGGGGCGCGACATAGGTCCACCCTCTTGGACATCTCGAGAGATACTGAAGGGTTTGGGCCGGTCTCATGCCTGAATGAGGGAGAATTGGGGTAGGGGGAGTGTAAAAGAGGGTGACTATTTGTATTTGAGGCGGGAGAGATGATTTATAGGGAGTGCGGGAGGGAATATATTGGATATATAAGGCAGGGAGAAGTGGAGGGAGAATGGGAGGAGGAGAAGGAGATAAGTAACATGGAAGGGGAGGACAGGAGGTGGTGGTAAGGAGATATACCACCTAATCACATACTTTATCCATTTCCCCGGCTCTGGGGAGTTTTTATATGTGCTATCTACCGGGAGGAGCGAAGCATTCGCCCAGTAAAACTTTCCCGAAGGAGTGTCATAGCCCTTGGGTTAAGGAAGATTTTATAATGGGTCATTTAACCCACAGAACGTGAAAATGAGGAAGTGAACAGTGGCCAGGATGGGTAATTTTTACCCTTTGATTCTGACAGATTTTGTTATTGAAATGTCGGATTGGTATTCCAACTCGACTTAGTATTGTCTCATCAACAATCCTGTAATAGGATATAGTGAGATAGAGTATGCCAGACAGGGTCACATCTAGCTTTATAAATCGTGCTATAACTTATCACACTAAGGCAGCATTCACACAATAAGAGCACAGGTTACTTTACACTCTTATTTATTCAATTGCATGGAAATGGAATATCAATTATACCTATCTGTCATATCCGGCAGAAGGTAATAGAAATCAGTGTCGTATCAGAATAGAGTATATTATACTGATAAATTAAATATTATAAGTAACGTTAGACACAGTATCAATAATATTAGTATGCAGGAAAAATAAGATTATACAAGCACGTAGTATTTCAATGGAGATAATAATACTTACGTGAGCGAAGCGTCTAACGTGAAGAATTCTGAGATTGAACGAACCTGCCTGAAAGAGCGCTTACGGGTGCGTCGCGGTAAGCGACTGCCAAGGGGATTAGCAAGGGGTCACACAGGTAAGATAGGCAGGTATAGTGTGTTGGCCCTAGGTCAGATGGACTGCTTATATGCGAATTCTCAATTAACTTTAATGCGACTATAAATCACAGATGAAAGTTTGATATAAACTTGGGGTATTATAGGCAAGGTAATTTAATTTTGAACTAGATTGTCTAAGCGGTTTTGTAAACGAATCTACGCACGAGGTACGAAAAATAATTATTCACCGGGTATGAGATCTGATCACACGTATATAGAATTCAAATTCAATTTAAGTTGATAAATAACTATAACAAGGTTTTGGAATAAATGCAAATTAATACTAAAAAGAGTTAAAAATACACTCGATTAAGATGCGACTGTAAATCACAGTAAATTAGAGTTTCAAATGAACTCAGAATAAATTGGGGCGAACATGACGAGGTTATACTAGATAAAATACTACGATTGTAGCATGAAAAGGTAATTTGAATGTATTACCAAATTCCTATAACCAATACGCGAATCAAAGATATGAAGTAGAGCGGATTACATAACATAATATGTAATACAATATTTACTTTCACAATAGTAAATTAAGAGAAATCAGTCACCTAAACAATATGGTGACACGAATAAACTAACTTTAATATGAGTTACTATAATGGTTTGAAGAGAATTACGAAAAACCCGCACAAGTAAACTAGACTAAAGTGCATTCATTCGACATATATCGACAGGCCCCGCCCACTTCCCCAACCGTTATCATACGGCTGGCATGACTGTGCGAGGTGCGAGGTGTCCAATAGGGTTACCAAATCAGCACAAAAATATTATTTAATCTGTTTGCAGAAGTAACTAGAAGAATACAAACTAGTAAATGCCTACCTAATATTGCTAGAATATTACTCCAATATTGATAACATGTGCTAAAAGATTCGGAGTATAGCCAGCATTCTTATTGCTAGGTGTAAAATATTTCCGCTAGATCAAGTCAATATTTATTTATCAATTTAAATTATTAAAAATGGCCTACAAAGTCATCTACCTTTCTACATCAACGAGTGAGAAAGAAATGTTAAGACTGGAGCCTGTCTTTAACAGCTCCATTCCCTTGTTCAGGTAAATACTTTTAGATCTAGCGGTAAGGTAGCTACATTGGCAACGCTGGTGTCTTCTGTCAATGCGCTGTGAGCCGCTGTTATTCAAACGTCAGTTCAGTTCCCTCCCGTCTTCTGAAGGGGGAAGATGGCGTCTCCTGCCCAAACCCCTGGCAGACCTGCTGGTTCTCCCCGACTTGTCAGTCAAGCCAGGAATATTGTATTAAATATATTCAAGTATTTTGATAAAGAGAAAACTGAGCCAGTTGATGTGGTGGTGAAGAAAACCGCTGGGGCAACACAAGTTTCACAGCCATTGATTAACAAGATCAGAACTCAAGGCAGGAAGATTGAAGGAGTCTTTCATTCACCAGTTTACCAGCAACGGCTTTCACCCATACTTGGACCAATTGACAACTTAATCACTTCACACTATGAGAGAGAGAGGGAGGGAGGGAGACTGAGGTACACAGACAAGGGAGGGGGAGGCATTACGGTACCGTACCCTATACACCCAAACGCAGTCGCTCGCTAAGCCTAGCTTAAAAATGTCTACCTCTGCTCTGCCCAATTAGTAGACGAGGTAACAATGGTAATGGAGTTTACTTTTCTGTACAATGGTATATGGTAATATTGCATAGTAAAGAATAACTGCAAATATGCATGTATTAAAGCGCTCTTTCATTCTATAATTAATTTTACTTGGAGCTCTTTTCAGCTCCGTGGTAAGGTGACAAGTGACTTGTCCGAGATTGCGGTATGATAAGCTCTACTTCGTCTACGGCGCTGGTGGAAGCGGGCGGGGCCTGTCGATATATGTCGAATGAATGCACTGTAATTCACAAGCACTGGATAACTAGACAACTTGAACACATGAATTAATATTAACTCAACAGGGGGTTCTTGACTTTTCGGTATGGAAGGACATAGATTAAAATTTGGGCATAGGTCCTAGGTAAATGATGGTAAAAATAGGGAATATCTGCACGGTTTACACTTTCGCCTCAACTTGGATACACAAAAGGATAATAGCACATAAAGGTGCAATCTGAGAATATTCCGGTTAAGTCTGTATAAAGGTAAGTTTATATAACGTGTGTACATATATGAATTGTAATAATTGGTTAGGAACTACACTTTATAGGATTCACTTGGCAATATCTGGTACTATGAAATCACTTGTACAGATCAATATTTATGGGAGGATAAACGACTATGTAACGTGTACACAAATAGGAATTACAATAATTAATTAACACAGATCCATGGCACAGATCAAGTTATCAATACTTCCGGAATACTCGCATATTGTACCTTACCTTCGCTACAAATTGAGATACGCAGGACACTTAGGATAGCGTGGTGTGGAGAAGGGCCAGGTACGAGGGTCGGGGTGTTGTAGAGCTCCGGGCATGGCGGCTGGACGTTGAGGGACCACTTCGTCAGGAGTCAAAGGGGCAGGGGGGACAGGACGGCAGGCACCTTCTCTCTCAGGGGGGGTGAACGACTCCCGGACAATAATCCAGACAGAGCGCTAGTGGAACGACTCCCGGACAATAATCCAGACAGAGCGCTAGGGTGAACGATTCCCGGACAATAATCCAGGTGGAGCGCTAATAGGCTGTTAATACTCCCGGACAATAATCCAGACAGAGCAACCTACTGAGTGTGAACTGACTTCCTATAATTTCAGTTAGGCTATATTTGGATTGTTTCTCTTGGTCAGGTTGCATTATCTCACATTAACAGGGGCATAGTAAATACATAGAAATTGGCTATGTCGAGGGTAATAATTACATGAAAAATAAATGTTGGTGCTTAACAATATAGCACTGAGGTTCTTGTCTTTTCGACCTCTGTTTCGTATCTCTACTATATGGCATCATGATGTAATTCTTGATTTTCTGTTCACTAGCTGGTTTGTCTATTTGTATTGTTTATGCAATTATTTTATTATGTGGCACTTCCTATCACCATTTCTCTTCTTTTCTCACAGGGTATCACCCCAAGGGGGAAGAACCCCAACGATATAGGTATTCCCAGGGATCTTTATGTGTAGCTTGCATAAGTACTTTTTCATCGTAATATTCGAGGGGTAATTCCGCCTTGGTCGTTTCTGTCCCGCACTGAGGTTGGTGGGGCCGTGTGAGGTGGTGATTGGTGGGGCTTATCCTGCATTGCGGGGGAAACTCACCTCTTTTCCCGGAAATTAGAGACTGGGTTAACTGGTCTAATTTCCCGTTCTTGAATTTCCCCTTTCCCTGGAGAATGGGAAGTGTTGTCCATTCTATTTCTTTTCTTCTTCTGGTGTATGAATCCCTTCCTCCTGCTGTACCTCGATTCTCTGACCACTGCTATTCTGTGCGGTTCTTCTTTGGATTCCGTCACTTCAGTTATATTTACCATTCAGTAAAATGTTTGATCCATTCAGTTAAAATGTTGATCCATTCAGCAAAGATTTTGATCTATTTGGTCAATAGTTTGATCTATTCAGTCAATATTTTTATCTATTCGGTCAAGATTATGATCCATTCGGTAAAGATTATGATCCGTTTAGTAAAGACTTTGATCCATTCGGTAAAGGTTATTAACCATACATTAAGCAGGCTGTCCCATAGTCTCAGGCTGAATGTGCCTCTGATACTCTAACACTTTACCAAGAGCGGAGAGATAATACCCTTTAAGGATTATGCCGCAATTTGACAATCTATTCTGGCTATCATTAGATGATTGTATACAGCTTAGGAAGGACCTGTGGGAATGAAAAGGGTCAAGAGTATCTCACTTAACCCTCTGACTTCCACATGCCCTTCCTAGTCTAAAAAATTAAATCATCGAAATGTAGCCAGAGAACAAAAAAAGACATGCATAATCGTATTTTAAAAGGGTTAAGTGAAATGTGAACAGAATGAGTGTTGAAAATGGTTTTATTTTGTACTTTATTATATGAATAACGACGTATAGGTTAGGTAAATAACTTAGAGTAGGTAAGGCAAATAGGCTACATTAGGGTAGGTAAGGTAAATAGGTTAGGGTAGGTAAGGTACAAAGGTTAGGTTAGGCAAAGTAAATAGCTATGGTAAGCTTAGGGTAGGTTAGGTAAGGTAAATAGGTTAGATAAAGTTAGGGTAGGTTAGGCAAGGTAAATAGGTTAGGTTTACTTAGGGTAGGATAGGTAAAGTATAAAGGTTAGGTTAAGTTAGTATATGTTTTTATTTTTGTTTTCCTATGTGAGTGAGGGAGACAAAAGGCAGAACTGCCTGTAGCGAGTGCCTCCCCCCTGAGTTGAAAGAGTTACAAGGCCAAAATCAAGGGACGTTCGAGCCAAAATGCTTGGACACACAGAGTTTGAAGCAATTTAAGAATTTAAGACATAGGAAGAAGGAAAGATTGATTCTGGAAGAGATTTCCAGAGCTCAGCTGTTGAATAGAAGAAAAACGGAGAATAACATTTCACTTTTGGGTTGGAGAGTTGCACAGAGTAGGGGTGGGATTGTGTTGCAAGACGGGTGCTACGTGCTCTACGAAGAGGGGGTGGTATACACTGAGAGAGCTCTGAGGAACACTGATTATTGTAATAGCGGTAGAATAGTGAGAAAGATGCAACATTGCGGTGAAGAGAGAGAGACTGCAGATAATTGGTGAGTGGACGTGAGTTATTGAGGCGGAAGGCTTCTTTTCTACTTTATCTAGAAGTGCTGTGTGAGAGGATTCTCCCCACATGTGTGAAAAATACTCAATACATGGACGCACTGTGCCCCTGTACAGAGCAAGAAGCGGTGCAGCGGCTAAGAACCCCTTAAGGCGTTTGAGCACCCCCAGCTTCTTGGAGGCTGCCTTAGCAAGACTGGTAATATGGTCCTTCCAAGAGAGAGCAGAAGAAAAAGAGGCACTGAGAATACTGTAAGATGATGAAGGGTTGATTTTTGTATTGTTGAAGTATAAGGGATAGTCTTCTGGAAGTTCACGACGGTTAGATAGATGAAGCAATTGGGTTTCGGAAGCATTAAAATCAACAAGGTTTTATCTGCCCCAATTGGAAATAATAGTTAAATCAGAAGGTAAGTGTTGCATGGCTTCATTATGTGAGTTTTGGAGTACCTGTTGTGTATGATGTTGAGGAAGTCTAGTTGAATAGTGTAATGTAGAGTCGTCAGCATTTGAGTGAACGGTACTGGAGATGCAGTTGAGCAGGTTGTTGACCCACTGGGCACAAGCAAATATATAATATATGTACACTCCAGGAACGGTCAAAAATATTATTTGTTTATACTCCTAAAACAGCTTAAAAAGGTGAGAGATGAAGGAAAAAAAAATCCATTCATCTCAGTCATTTGGGGGTCCTTGGTGGGGGGCTCAGCCATCAGCGGATGCCGAGCGCCTCTTCAACCTCTCACGTCGGCACACCACAGCTGGTGAGGCAGCATGGCTGATGTACGATGCCTCCAGTTTCGAGTGATGGTTATTTACACCACCCGAGCATCATGTGTGCCTTCATAGTTCATATATTAGTAACATGTATCACATAATGTCATTGTAAGTGAAGTTACAGTGTGATAAGTGTGATTCAAGTTTTATAAATGCCGACGAGTGGCAAGGCCCGTACTGGTTACCATGGCGATGAGCTGCCATCTTGGCCCCAATACCAGAACAGAACGCACGCATCTGCACACGGCCAGCTGACTGCAACAACTCTGCCGCCACTTTCACTTTTATTCTGTGCCTCTCTCACACACTATTTATTGATTTTATTCTTTATCATATGTTTTATAGTTAAAATATGAGTTTTTTACATTGTTTTAGGCACTTCTGACTTAGAAATATGGGCTTGACATTGTCTTTTTAGTGGGGAGACAGTGGGAGGTGGAGGTGAAGGCAGGCGTGGGGGAGGACCACGCCGCACTTGTTGTGTAGCAACTTGACCCCTCTCATCCTCAGCTCGTCTCTTCTGACCCCTACGATGGCGTGGCAGAATTTTGAGGAATGCCATGGGGTCTGGGTCATCCTCCTCCTCCTCTTCCCCATGTGGTGGGGAGTCAACTATGTCATGGGGAGCAGTGGGGGAGCGATACTCACTCTTCCCTTTAATTCCAACATCGCGAGGCTACGACAGATGGGAACAATGGGCTCCTCCTCTTGCATCTCCTCTATCTCCATCATAGTTGTCTGATACTCCCCCCCTGAATCTTCATCGGAGGATCCAGTGTCACTATCAGGCACATCACTTTCCAGTGCATCCTCAAGGCTAACACCCCTGAGTGGGTAGCGACGAGGTAGGTCAGACATGATGTATCAATCGCGAGGTCAACGGGAAAACTGTCTTCCCCCTTCCGCCCGCGCGTCCCCACAGCGGCGGAAATTTGGGGTTGCCAAGTATTGTCAATGTCCAGCAACATCAGAAGGAACATATCATACAAATCTGAACCCTCTATACATATAGCTACCAAAGGACAAGAGTAAATAAGGTCAAAAGTGCCGACGCAGGTGGTGAGATAAGTGGGTAAACTGGCGTTCCCCACCCAAATGTCCCCACCCGCACGGCTGGACTTGGGGGTTGCCGAGTAATGTCACTGTTTGGCAACATCATAAGGTATATCCCATACAAATTTGAACCCTCTAGCTATCATTTTGGCTTGAACGTCCCTTGATTTTGGCCCTGTCACTCTTTCAACTATGGAGGAGGCACTCGCTATAGACAATTCTTCCTTTTGCCTCCCTCAATCACATAGAAAAAAAAAAAAAATAGGACAAGAGTAAATAAGGTCGAAATTGCCGACGCTGGTGGTGAGATAAATGGGTAAGCTGGCGTCCCCCACCCGCCCGTCCAGCCGTCCTCACTCACACAATTGGACTTGGGGGTTGCTGAGTATTGCCACCGTTCGGCAACATCATAAGGTATATCTCATAAAAATTTGAATCCTCTAGCTACCACAGCACAAGAGTAAATAATGTTGTAGTAGTGCCAACGCAGGTGCTGCGGCGCTGGTGTTTAGCGTTACATACATTGCCGACGCAGATGCTGTGGCGCTGGTGCCCAGTGGGAATTGAATAAAAGAAAGAGAATTGGAGACAGGACAGAACACTGAGGAATACCGGAGGTGATAGGTTGAGGAAGTGACGGTGGCCGTCCACAACTTCAGCTACGGAACAACCAGAAAGGAAATTAGAGACAAAGACACAGATGGAGGGATAGAAACTATAGGAAGGTAGTTTGGAAATAAAGGGTTTGTGCCAGACTATATCGAAGGCCTTCGATATGTCTAGCACAACAGAAAAAGTATCTCTGAAATTACGGATGGAGGATGAACAAGAGTTAGCAAGATATGAAAGAAAATCACCAGTATAGCTGCCCTTAAGGAAGCCATTCTGCCGGTCTGAGAGTAGGTTATGGGAAGATTCATGCTTAAGAAATGTTAATGCAAGAATAGTTTCAAAAGTTTTAGAGATGCAAGAAATGAGAGCAATTGGACGATAGTTGGAGGGTTGAGATCGGTCACCCTTCTTTGGTACAGGTTGAATGAGAGCAAACTTCCATCAAGAAGGAAAGACGTTAGAGGAGAGACAGAGATGAAAGAGTTTGCCTAGGCAGGGAGTCAGCATGGAAGCACAGTTTTTAAGTACAACAGGAGGAACACCGTCCGGACCGTACGCCTTCTTAGTATTAAGCCCAGAGAGGGTAGAAAGTACATCTTTTGAAGAGATTAGGATATTAGGCATAAGTAGGAGAGAGCGGGTTGGAGAGGGAGGAATAGCACCGGAATCATCCAAGGTAGAGTTTCTGGCAAAAGTTTGAGCAAAGAGGTCAGCTTTGTCAGAGGAAGAAGTAATGGTTGTGCCATCAGAGTGGAAAAGGGGAGGGAAAGATGAGGAAGAAAAGTTGTTGGAGAGGTTCTGGAGGTGGGATTCCGGGTCCCAACCTCCAGGGGCTATCTGCGCCACAAAGTGACGGGCGGTGGGGTCGCCGCATCCCTAGGCCATAAGGTAGGTTAAGTAAGATAAATAGGTTAGATTAAATTAGTCCTGCAGTCGACTTTGCATTTAGACAATTTATGTTCTGTGTTGACCAAATGTACGCACTTGCTTGTCAAAAGTCAAAATCTTAAAATGCTTGGATGATGGTAATTATCTAAATAGGTAAGGTTGACATTAAAATAAATACTCCCCTACCCAATATATTTCTTTCTTGTGAACGATATTCTTCGAGCAAGTTGTATATATCAATAAAAGCTTTCGTTTTGTGATAATGTACAGTCGTCAGGATTAATTCGTTTAGTTTCCCAGGACTCAGGCGTTAGTAGAACTGCACGGTGGAGAGGTATCCCCTCCACCTCCTCTCCTTGTTGTTACCATACCCCCACCGAAACGCTCCCATTTTCTCTCCAACCCCAGAACTACACCCACCCACCCTTCTCTCGCTCTCACCCAGTTAAGGGCTACTTCTGAACCTCACCAATTGCATGTATTCCGAACACCTAATGACGGAATGCAATGTATCATAGGCAGAGTCAAGTAGTAGCTTTACTAAATTTGAAAGAATGAAAGAAAGAGGGAGAGAGAGAGAGAAAGAGACGGCGTGGGGGGGGATTCATACCGATAAATTTACCATTGACCCCTGAAAGGTTCATACCGATGTACTGATGGTTAAGTAATGTATCATACTCTAATATAGCTGCCAAACTAACCCACGTGAAGTTGTAAATCATTTCCATCGTTGTAATGGCTCAGTCTGGGCTACGTAACAAGCTTGAGACAACGAGGACCGTCTGTGTCAATTCCACCATGAGTCTATCCCATCAATGAACACACAAAGTAAACCATTCAAGTATTTTGAATTATTTCTTTTTATACAACTATTAAATACTAATATCACTACTTATTAGCACCGTATACAAGAACAAAACATTTGCTTAATCGTATTCACCACAAATTTCTCTGCTTACAGACAGTTCAGGACTCATTAAGTGTAAACAGCCAATTTGCCAATAAATACAATGAATTATTGCCGAGAATGTGCCCAGTGAGTCGGTCATGTGACTTCATTACGCTAACTCAACACTCATCTTCTTAACCCACTGAACCCCAGCGACGACAACGTGTCGTCGGCAATGTATGTAACGCTAAACCCCAGCGACGACAATGTGTCGTCAATGTTAATTACTCCGGTCCTATGGCACTTAGAGGGCTCAGATTTGTATGGGAACTGTGTAAGTATCCCACGCAACCTTGCTGATGGTTGAAAACTCGCAAAGTATAACCGTGTGCGCGTGAGCGCGTAAAAACATGTTTTTGGAGTGTTTTTGCCTTCAATTTTTTACTCTTGTAAAATACGTTTTTGGCCTTTTTGATCGTTTTTTTTTTGTGTGTTTTCCTTCATTCCTAACCCATTCGCTATTGTTTCTGGAAAATCAAAAAATTCAAAACCCGCCGGTCCCTGGTGGTACATTTATTTATAACTAGCTGGGGCTCAGTGGGTTAACGGAGCTATCTACCCAATCATTAGGCCATATTGTTTTCCTAATTGGCCATAATGTAAAACTACAGTATATAAACGGAACACAAACTACCCTCGGGCAAGGTACTGGGGTTTTCGAAAAGAGGCTCCAGGCTTGAAAATATTACTTGACATAAACAGGCTCAATAATCCTGAAGGGTTGATAACCAATATATATGCCCTATTTTAATTAACTACCCCTCGGGTACTCTTATGCTCGTCTATCCATTAGGGAGGGTTTTATTTTAAAATTCCCATGCCCTCAACACTTACGCTCACCCATACATTAGGGAAGGACTTAATTATTCATTTTGTCACCTTGCCATAAAGTTACTCTATTGGATCAGGTATCTTGTTTTGTAACCAAGTTCACTATGGCTATGTAGCAATATGGGTTGAAACATTGCAAATTGCGCTAAATACTCCCTGAGTAATGGCAAAACGTAGGGTATCTACTCCACATAATACTATTGGGACAAATTGGATTTTCGGACACGTATGGGATGTAATGTTCTAAATGTGTACTATAGCTTAAATTTGTCTTAGAGTGTTAGTCACCGCAATAAATGCCTTTACCGCTGCATATTACATTATTTTTCCATAGACTTTGTGGGTTAAATAAGGGTGGGAGGAAAAGTGGCAGCCATCTTGGATCAGCTGAGAACTAAAAAAAAAAAAATTTGTTACCGTATTTTTTGTATTTTGTCAGATTCTCTATCAATGCTCACCCTGCGGCGGTCTGGGGGCGGCAGCCCCCAGGTTAGGTTAGGTTTTGATATCCCTACACCATCGCCGATTCTATCTATCTATCTATTGCCTGATGCCGTGATCCCCGAAGGGGTGGCCACGAACGAACCGCCTCCATGCACCTCTGTCCCCAGTCAGTCGACGCCCCTCCCCCCAACCAGCACCGCCTTCGTTCATGTAGTTCCTCACTCCATCCTTCCACCTCATATTCAGTCTACCTCTCTCCCTCTGTCCCTCCACCTCGCTCTCGTACACCCTCTTAGTCATTCTCTCGCTTTCCATACGTTCCATATGGCCGAACCATCTCAAGTTGTTCCTTTTCACACTTTCCAGCACATCTACCTCCACACCACACCTCCTTCTTACTTCCTCATTAGTCTGTCTATCCCTCCATGTAACTCCGCACGCAATCCTTAAGTAATTCATTTCCACTGCTCTCACTCTTGGTCTGAGTCTCTCAACCAACGTCCATGCTTCGCTTCCGTAAGTCAGTGTCGAGATTACCACACTGTCATGCAAGGACTTCTTCACTTCCATACTGACCACCCTATTTCTTGTTACTGCTTTTAGCGTTCCTACAACCCTCTTTCCCTGTTGTACCCTCTCCCGCACCTCTTCATCCATAGTCCCATCTTTACTCAACACACTGCCCAGATACTTAAAAGAGTTGACGATCTCCATAGCCTGACCGTTCAGCTTTACCTCACACTCTGTGACTTCACCCCTTTCGAAGACCATAACCTTGCTCTTCCCCGTATTTACCTTCAAATTCCGTTTTTCGCACACTGTTCCAAACTCATTCACCAGACCCTGCAACTCCCTTTCATTATCACTCATCAGATCTGTATAATCCGCAAACAGCAGTATAGGTAGCTTCCACTCAATTCCCTCCCTTTTCAGCGATACACCAACATCCACTGCTCTTGATAGTATTTCTTTCATAACTCCATCCATATATACAGTAAACAACCACGGGGACATCACACACCCCTGTTTCAAACCAACATTCAGGTCAAAGAACTCGCTCTGCTCACTCTCCACACGTACTGCCGCCTTTGCACCCTCATACATGCTCTTCACTGCTTTCAGCAACTTGCCCTCTATTCCGTATATTCTAAGTACTTT
Source organism: Paralithodes platypus (assembly GCA_032716605.1). Classification (NCBI taxonomy): domain Eukaryota; kingdom Metazoa; phylum Arthropoda; class Malacostraca; order Decapoda; family Lithodidae; genus Paralithodes; species Paralithodes platypus. Next base: position 12,657,502 of record CM064579.1, read on the forward strand.
CCACAAACCTTCTCTATCCACTCTGTCATAGGCCTTCTCCAAGTCCATAAAGGCAACATACACCTTTTGTTTCTTCTCCAGATACTTCTCCACAACACAATTCAGGGTAAAAATCTGATCTACACATCGTCTTCCCTTCCTAAAACCCCCCTGCTCGTCGCCTATCCATTTCTCCGTTCTCACTCTCACTCTCTCAATCACTACCCTACTGTATACCTTCCCTACTACGCTTAGAAGACATATTCCTCGATGGTTACCACACACTCCTCTTTCCCCTTTGCCCTTATATAGGGGGACTATTATGCCAGTCTTCCAGTCATCGGGTGCACTCCCCTTCTCCCATGCTAGTTTGCACATTTTCCATACCCATTATATCACTATCTCACCACCATACCTCAACATTTCCCCACACACTCCATCTGTTCCTGGTGCTTTCCCCAACTTCACTCTTTTCATGGCTTCCCACACTTCTGACCTCCTGATCCCCACCTCCTCCTCCACTACTTCTCTTCTTCTCCCTCCCATACCATATCCAGCTATGTTTGCTGGCTCTTCATTCCTTACATTTCGCAACTCACTGAAGTACTCCCTCCATGTTTCGACTCTCTCTTGCTTCTCGGCTAGCATTCTCCCATTCTTATCTTTCACACCCTTACTGTTTCCCTTGCTACCTTCCCTAACTTTCTTGACTTCTTTCCAGAACAGTTTCTTACTCTCCCTCCATTTTACACTCAGATTCCTTCCAAATTCCTTATCTACTCTTCTCTTACTTTCCTTCACTACTCTCTTCACCACCCTCTTACTCTCCACGTACCTCGCTCGTTTCTGTCTCTCGGAATCTTCATTCCCTCTACTACCCAACCACTCTCTATATGCTTTCTTCTTTTCTTCCACAGCTATTCTTACCTCTTCTGTCCACCATGCTGTACCTTTCACTCCCCTCCCTCTTCTCCTCACTCAACACACCTCCTCACATGCTGCACAGATCTCATCCTTAAACACCTTGCTCATCTCCTCCACTTCCTCCATAACTTCCAGGTCGAACCCACCTAGTCATCTTTCCACTGCTCTCCTGTACTCCTCCCTGACTTCCTCCTCCTGCAACCTCTCCACCCTCCTCACCATTCCACCCTCCTCTCGCCTCCCTCCCGCTCTCCTCACCCACTTCTTTTGTATCCTAACCTTAGCTACCACTACATAATGATCAGACAGACCCCCTCCAATAACCCTATACACCCTAGCATCCATCACAGATTTCTTCATTCGTTCATCCACACATACATAATCAATCAATGACTTTCGTTCCACCACTGTCTTATCCTTCATCGTCAACATCCGTTTCCACGTGTACCTGTGGATCATTCTGTGTCGGAAGAAGGTGTTGGCTATCCACAGCCTCCTCCTCACACATACGTCCACAAGTGCACTACCATTCCCATTCACCTCTGATGGTACCCCCCACCCTCCCACCACTCCCTCAACTTTCCTATCACCCACCTTACCATTCATATCCCCAATCAGAAATATTCTTTCGTTCTTGTCAAACTTCTCCAGGCACGCCTCCACATTCATCCAGAACTCCTCTCTCTTTCTTTCAAGTATATCCTCTGTCGGGGCAGACACGCATACAATCACCCACGTTTGTATTCCTACTTTCATTCTCACCCACACAATCCTTGAACCCACAGACCCATACTCTCTTACACATTCCTTCCATTTGCTACTTACAAACAAACATGCACGTTCTCTCGCTGTTCCTTCACTCACTCCAGCACACACACCCATTCCACACTCCCACTCTCTCACATCTGAACCTTTCCATTTGGTCTCTGTCATTCCACATACATCCAGCCTGGCATTCACTAACACTTCCAGAACCTCTCTCTCTTTTGTGCCATCATTCATGCCACTAACATTCCACGTAGCCATTCTCAGAATGTCCGAAGGCATGTCCTTAGTCGGTCGTGGTTCGTCAACGTTGGTTCCGTCCGCATCCGAGGCTGTTCGTTCGTTTTTCTTTGCTTAGATATTTTTTCTGGGTGGGGGTCGCAAGCCCACCGACCCAACCTCTTTAGTCGCCTCTTACGACACGCAGAAGGCACGTGGGGCATATTCTATTCCCTAACCCCCAGGGGGGTTAGATTGATAATTCAGATGTTCTAAGCAATATCACCGTTACAGAGAGAGAAGTATTGAATTGTTTAGATAAACTCAAGGTAAATAAAACGCCTGGACCTGATACAATCTCGCCTAGAGTTCTAAAGGAAGCTAAGGATGAGCTCTCCAAACCACTGACATTACTATTCAATAAATCCTTGCAGTCTGGAACTATGCCTGATCAGTGGAAGATAGCCAACGTAACACCGATATTCAAAAAAGGCAGCAAATCCCTACCCAGTAACTATCGTCCAATTAGCATAACCTCAGTTGTATGTAAAATGCTAGAAACGGTCATAAGAGACAGACTCGTAAATCACTTAGAGGAAAATAACATACTTAAAGATACTCAACACGGCTTTCGTAAAAAACGTTCCTGTTTAACAAACCTCTTAGACTTCTTCCACGATATCCTCAACCTCTACGATGAGAGTAAAGCTGTAGATATTATATACCTTGATTTTCAAAAGGCCTTTGACAAAGTTCCCCACAAACGTTTACTGCTAAAACTAAAAGCGCATGGAATACAAGACGGTGTGTTGAAATGGATAGAAAATTGGCTCAGCGACAGAAAGCAAAGAGTAGTCATAAACGGTAAGGCATCTAAATGGACCAATGTAAGTAGCGGGGTACCCCAGGGATCGGTACTAGGACCAATACTCTTTCTAATTTACATCAACGACATAGATAAGGGTCTCACCTGTACAATCTCAAAATTTGCTGACGATACAAAAATTGCAAATAGCGTACTCTCAAAAGATCAAGTTGACGATATGCAACACAATCTAGATAAATTGTCACATTGGGCCCAAATTTGGCAAATGAGTTTCAATGCGGATAAATGTAAAGTACTACATATCGGATACCTAAATGAGAAAGCAAACTATTCGATGAATGGCACTCAGCTTAAGAATGTAAACAGAGAAACCGATCTGGGAGTAACAATATCGAGTAACCTAAAACCGAGTCAACAATGTTTAAAAGTTGTTAAGAAGGCAAACAAAATAATTGGCTTTATAGGCAGATCATTTGAGCATAAATCCAAAGACGTAATCCTAACCCTTTACAATTCCTTAGTCCGCCCTCTTCTGGAATACTGCGTTCAATCCTGGTGCCCTTATTACCAAAAAGACATAAACAAGCTAGAACGAGTTCAACGTAGAGTAACCAAAATGAAACCTAGCCTAAAGAACAAACCATACGAAGAGCGTCTTAGAGAATTAAATCTATTTCCTTTAACCCAGCGCAGATTAAGAGGTGACTTAATTTAAGTGTTCAAAATCATCAAAGGCATCGACAATATGAACTGTAGTAAGTACTTCACTATCGACCAATCTAATTACACGAGGGGAAACGGTTGCAAAATTATTGGTAAATCTTTTAACTCACACGAATCTAAGAATTTCTTCTTCAATCGAGTTGTCAACTTGTGGAATGGGCTTCCCCGAGACGTTATAGACTGCAGCACCGTTGATTCATTTAAATTCCGCCTAGACAAATATCTCGCATCAAACCCACGACTGACTGCGTTTGTAAATTAATAACTTTATTTTATCCTCCCCTCAGTTACTAACCCATATGTCCCCTACTAACTTCCTAGTCCTGCCACGTTAGTGGCAGGGCAGTAGTTCCCTTTCCAATGTTCCCTTACCCACTCTAAACCACTGTTTGGACACTTGATCCTCAGTGTTTTGGAGGACAAGCAGCCTAGAAGGGTCACTAGATCTGTTGTTGCTTGATTTCCTTTGTACTCCTTTGTACTTTGTTGTTAGGTTAGGGTAATGAGAAAATAATTATGGCTTTAGGGGGCTTGTTTTAATATTGCAAAATAATGGGTAAAAATTAATTTGCATAAGGAAAAACACCTTAAAACACACTAATGAAGGAACTGATGAGAAAAAGGATTATAATACAAAAAACACATACGTGCCCGAAAATCCAATTTGACCTACTATTGAAAGCTTCACGCCTATTCAAGCTTATTCTCTTGAGATAACTTTCAAGATCATTTGAATTCACACCTGTTAAGAGTAATTACTAAATAACTATATAACGCCCATTTATTTAATGCCAGATTAACTACAAGTTATAATATTGAACTGATCAATAATTCTTCTATTACAATACCACTCTGTATAACAGTTTCGTGTATAACCAAATAATCTCATTATACCTTATATATAATTATACAAGTGTGTATTTCTACCCCTCATACCTGGTATATTATATCAGTAAACAGTTAACCCTACTAGTAACGGTAGTAATTATCAGCTTCACAGTTAGGTTTTGTTTAGTTCATATGTTTAATGTGCAGGAGATGGTGGTCGAGAGATGTGTGTGAAATACTTCATTCCTTCATTAGGTGTTGAGAATAAATGTAATCGGTGAGGTCCCGTAATCGGAATGTAATCGGAAGTAGCTCCTAGCTGGGTGAGAGCGAGAGAAGGAAGGATGGGTGTAGTTCTGGGGTCGCAGAGAAAATGGGAGGGTTTTGGTGGGGGTAAGGGAACAAGAAGAGGAGGTGGAGGGGTTACCTCTCCACCGTGCAGTGCTACTAACAGGGAAAATGAAACGAATTAATCCTGACGACTTTACATAATTGCTTATCCATTTGAAAAAATATTGCAGTATCTTATGCTCTTGAGTTATAGTATTTTCTTAAATATGTTGAAACACAAGCAATTTCAGACACAGGGATTCTCAGTTTAAGTAGAAAGAGGATAACCAAGGCCGTACTAAAAATCCATTGTATATTCATGTTGACAGACGTTTCGACAGTTTGTTTAAGCCAATAGTTGTATTCTATGGACAAAACATACCTATAAAATTATCAAATATATATTTTATAACGCCCCCCAAAAATGGGCGAACTTACAAATAATTAAAGTTTGTAACTTTAAAACCTGCATACTGTACTTTAAAATTAGTTTCACTATATTTGAATTTCCTTTTATAAAAATGTCCTCCTGTATGATTCAGTATTTAAACAATACATTAAAATAACTTAACACTCAAGGAACGGGTGGTAAGGTTTTTTACACCGAGCCGCCCAGCGGGCATAATCCCGAAATATTCGCTCACTTTCACTCGCCCTAGCGCCCTAACTATGGCTCGGATGCGAACGAAACTGTTCTTTTTGGAACAAGCAACTCTTCGTCTCCCCATTGAAGCCTAGTCTCTCTCTCTCTCTTTCTCTCTCTCTCTCACTCCTCCTGTCTGTCTGTCTCTCTCTCGCTCTCCCTCTCGCCCGCTCTCTCTGTTTCTCTCTTCCTCACCCGTATATGTAATTCTCTTTATTTTCTCTTATCCCTCTATTCTCTGTATTTGCTTGTAATATTTCTGTATTATATCTTTTTCCCTCCCTTTCTTCACTTCAGTTTCTGTATTCTCTCTCTCTCTCTGTATTCTCTCTCTCTCTCTTGCTCGCCTTATTTGCAGGATTTTTTTTTTTTTTATATATAATATTATTTCAACACATTTCCAAATCACCCTATGGGGTAGTGTTGACGACTCTTTTTTTTTTGCGTGGTGTTCCCAGGAGGTGTAATCCACATTTTGATTGAGGTAGGCAAAAGGCAGTTATGTGATTGAGGTAGGTAAAAGGCACTTATGTGATTGAGGTAGGCAACAGGCAGAACTGCCTATAGCGAGTGTATGAATGTATGTATGAATGAATGACATGGATGTATGAGGTGGACCAAGAACCAGATGGTTGAATGAGATTCGAAATTTATGGATGTAATGGGTGATGTTGCTGATGATGATGAATGCACTTGTGTTTGGGTAGTGTGTTTAGTCCACCATATGAATGATTGAATGACATGAATTCATGAGGTACTTTGAAATAGATGAATGAATGATTGAATGAAGTCATGAATGATTGGCAAGAAGGGAGGAGGTCTAGAACTGTTCCAGTGTGTGGTACTCGGTGTAGCAAGGAATAGGACAGAGTCCCACATCACACTGACTACACATGGACGCGACTTCCCTCCTTCTTCGGGGTCTCCTTGACGTGTGACTGCAGACGTGACACACCTTCTTGCCGGCCTGCTGGCCAGCTGCAACTTGTGCATCTGTGCAGGGTAGAGCCACAAGCCTGTGGGTCGCGAGGTAGTCCCGGCACTCAAGGCGGCTGGGCAAATCGACGATCGCCCTCGGAACTGGTGCCATACGTGTGGTTCCGTGCTTACGGAGGATGGCCTCGATGACTTCCTTGGCGAACTGCCTGAGAGAGCTCCTCTTTCCTGTCCGCGTCATCCACAGGTTGTATGCGTTCAGGATAGTGACATCAAGAAGATGGAGTACAACCTTCTTGTACCATTTACAGGTCTTCCTAAGGCAGTCAACAGCAGTAATTTGCATATCACTCTTGTCCAACAACCTCATGTTCACATTATACTCGATAACAGTGTCAGGTTTGGAGACAACAACTAGAGTCCTGTTGCCTGTGACAGGGTCCTGCTGGTATCTCCTCTTCCCGCTATCTCGCAATGCGGACTTGTGGTAGGTGGAGAGGACATTGACTGGCTTTGTATCGTGCCAACAAATAGCCAGTATGTTCTCACTGCTGCTCTTCTTCCTTTCTGCGTCCTTTCAAACCGGGGCCAGTGTTTCCTGTTTGACCTAACAGTTCCACAGCTTCCCGTTCTCCTTGTAAGGAGATACCTGGCAAGGAGAGGAGAGGTGTAGAAGTTGTCCGTGAACAGGATACGGTTGGCATCTAGATATGGCTCCATCAGTGTCTTCACAACCGACCCTGAAAGACCCAGATGGTCGTTCGGAATGTCGACATCAGTAGCGGTGTAGATGATAAGGTCCAGCACGTATCCTGTCTCGCAGTCACACAGTACAAAGAATTTGACCCCGAATCGGTGACGCTTCGACGGAATGTACTGGCGGAAAGAGAGACATCCACGGAAGAGGATCAAGGACTCATCGATCACGACATTCTGGAAAGGTTTGAAAAACCGGCGATACCTGTTCAGGAGGGAGGTCAGGAATGGCCGTACTTTCGAGATCTTGTCAGCTCCGTGTGTCACAGTGTTATCCACAAAATGCAAGCACTTCAGAATTTGCCTATACTGGTCCCTTGGCATGTAAGTATTGAACACTGGCGTTGATATGATGTCAAGCTGAGCCAATAATCCAACATGTTGTGCTTCTTCATGTGGGGCATGAGCATGGTGAGGCCCAAAAACACGAGGAGCTCAGGGATGGCAATGGGTGTCCATCTCCGCATAAGGGGCGAGCTCATTTCTTCGGCATGCTGGCGTCCATACCGGTTTGTCTCTGTGACAATGTCCCCGAGCAATTGATCGTCAAAGAATGCCCGGAAGTAGTGGTAAGGGGTATCATTCTCTGAGCAGGGAAAAGTCTTATCAAACAGGGGTGGAACACCAGGCATATCCCGAGGCTAGCAGTCCTCCCACTGAAAGACAGGTGGCTCGTCCGGCCTCCTGTCCCTCCCGGCCCCTCGTGCACCTCCCCGGGCACCTCCTGGTGCCTTTCCCCGGGCACCTTGCTGTGGCGGTCCCATCTGTGGCTGTGGCTGTCCCTGCTGTGGCTGTGGCAGTCCCTGATGTGGCTGTGGCTGTGGCTGTCCCTGTTGTGGCGGTCCCTGCTGTGGCTGTGGCTGTGGCTGTCCCTGCTGTGGCTGTGCCTGCCCGCCATCAGAGTCGCTTTCCGGTGGCGGGGATATCCTGGCTTCAGGCGAATCGGGAGAGCTTCGGCCGGCATCGCTTTGCTCCAAATGCAGCCGACGCCTGGTCCTCCTCGTCCGCGCCATCTCGGGTGGCGTTGACAACACGGGGGGAGGAGCATCTGAAGCTGGTGTAGAGGTCGCTGGACCAGCTTGTGCATGGGCGGGGGTAGTTAGCATCTCCTCTACCCCCCGAGATGTTGGCGAGCAGCATCACTGGAGGCTCTGACACGGCTCACTGCCTGGATGGGGGTCTGGCTGTGGAGACAATGACCTGGTGCATTTTGCCGGTCTGTTGCCTATGAAAAATGTGGGAATGGTATTTCGTAAGAGGGATGAGCAGACTCCAACTTTATAACTAAGACATGATTTATTTGAAAGAGAGAGAGAGAGAGAGAGAGAGAGAGAGAGAGAGAGTGTGTGTCGTGATAATATAACTATTTCAAATATATCATATATGATAAACAAATATATACATAATTATGGTCCCCACAGCCAATCCCAAATCTTCAATCTTTCGTTGCTTGTATTACCGTCAGAAATGTACCGTACACCGTGACATATACGCCTATAAAATTATTGCAAACTCGCAAGCAATTTCAAGGTCACATGCGTAAGGAATGTACCGTACACCGTGACATATACGCCTATAAAATGATTGCAAACTCGCAGGCAATTTCAAGGTCACATGCGTAAGGAATGTACCGTACACCGTGAAATATTTACGCCTATAAAATTATTGCAAACTCGCAAGCAATTTCAAAGTCACATGCAAATATATATGTACTGTATAGGAAGACCAACACCACAATCTTCGCCAAGCTTCGTTGCTGGTATTCCCGTAAGAAATGTACCGTACACCCCTGAAATATACGCCAATAAAATGCTCGCAATCAAACTCAAGCAATTTCAAAGTCACATGCAAATATATATGTATAGGAAGACCAACACCACAATCTTCGCCAAGCTTCGTTGCTGGTATTCCCGTAAGAAATGTACTGTACACCCCTGAAATATACACCAATAAAATGCTTGTAATCAATCTCGCAAGCTATATAAATGTGCATTGTACTTACCAACACCCACACCAGTATGTTCGCCAAGCTCCTCGTCAGCATCTTCATACATTTCTTCACCAATGTCTTCAACATGCTGATCGCCCTCTTCCTCCTGGCCCTCAACATTTGCGGGCCGCAGATTATGGCGGCTGTGAAACCCTATGATCGGCATATCTTCATCGTCTTCGTCCTCCTCACTATCACCAAGCCCTTCCAAGGTTTCATCCAACAACCTGTTATACACTTCTGAAGAGTTGATTAGGTCATCTAACTCCTCGGCGGTGAGCGGGGCCTCACGACTTGGCTGGCGCGACGCACTAGGGATGGCGGTCGCCGAATCGGACACGGGCAAATTTTGTCTTTCCATCACGGCTGCTAGAGCGTTACTGAGTAATGCTCACGCGGTGGGGATGTGTGGGTGGGACCTTGTAGTACACCCCCTGACCACCAGGTTTTGCTTGCCACTTAAATTAGGGTGGAAATTAACGCTCGGACTTAAGTCGGGCCCCGCCACATAGTCCAAGTTTTTCGACACAGACTTAAGTCGGGCCCCGCTAAACAAGGGTTAAATAAATATGTACTCGGACTCAATATAATATATAAATAAATGACAGTTTTCAAGATGGACAGACCGTCACCTTGAACTCTACTACTCCTTTCTTGTTTTCTACACATTTTTATACTCTTCCCTCTGATAACACTCTCTCTCTGCTGTCTAACTACCATCACAATATTTAGAATCATACTGTATCTGATCATACGATTTCATAATTAACTTTTTAACAGTGACCCAGTATATATTTTGGATTGGTTTTTGAAATATAGATGAACGCCCTTGAGTAACACTGACCTTTGTTCTATGAACGTTAATGCCCGGAATACTTACTAAGGTTAGGCTACATGATCATTTTCATAATTTGGAAGTTTTTCAATGTTTAGCAATATGTATTTTGTTTTCATTATTTTTGTATATATGTTTTTTCTGTAGAATACTGATGAAGACATACAAATGTTGAAACGTCTATCAACATAGCAATGAAGATTATGTATAATTATTATGTATATTACATAAGCTACTCATGTTAGATAATTATAAGCATTTTCGATTTAATAGCATTACATAGCCTATGTCAAAATTAGTATGATTATTATAGAAGCTCAGAGAAAACTTGTTTGTTTGTATATATTATTGAACATAAAACATTGCGACTGAAATGCCCCTTGGACCATATTCTCCCTCAAGTTTATCACCATTATTTTTGAAATGTTGAGACATTTACTCAATTGGTATGTAATTTTTATGACCTTTTGTCCCACTTTCTTGTCGATGTTAAGACCTTTTGTGCCTTTATGACAAGTTTTTCCTGGCAAGCGATAGCAAGTCTGCAATTTAGGAAAAACTGGCCTTTGGCCAGAATATTTTTCTACCAAAATATTTACAAATTTATCTCGAAGGGGGGTCTTGGGGCTATTTTTCAAAAAGCTTGATGGAGGTCTAGGGAGCAAACTAATAATATCCCTTTAAATGTCCAAATAACCAGGCAAGAGAAGTGGTGATGAATAGGAATGAGTGGAGAATGCTAGTAAATAGATGAAGGTAAACATGGTCGTAGGGAGTGAGGGTCTTTTCGCTTTGTTACGACTGAGGTTCAAATATATAAGGGCTCTTATTCATTGGACTAGTAATGGCATAAATGCTACAACGGAAAGCGCTAGATCCAACCTCTGATGTATATTCCCAGTGAACAAAGAACACAAATACTCTCCAGAGTTCTATATGCAATAATAGGTTATTAAACTCTCAATAAATGTGCGTCTACTCTAGGCTTAATGTTATGTGAAAACAGCCTATTACTACCTATAACCGAAGGTGCTTGGTTATGGTATGCAAAGTAAGGTGGTAAGAGAAGTTACAGCTTACGTTACTTTAATCAATAAATGTCAGGCACTCCTGCATGAAAGAAAGTGCACTAAAGTCCTTCAACACCAACAAGGAATCTTCTTTAAATGTTAGATGCTATCAAGATGCTCGAATCGGAAATGGAACCCAAAAAGGCAGGCAGCGGAACAATGTTCGTGCAGGCTATGCACACAAAAAGGCAGGAGATATAATGCAGTCGGATCCAAGAATATCGTAAACGCCACAACAATAATAATAATCGCCACGACGATGCAGTATTCCTATCAACACAAAGAGCCTAAGTCGTTTGTGTCTCAATACATCAAACTAGGCTGCGAAATGCTTGTGTAATCATAAACGGGTATGCATAAAAAGAGTAATTGGTTTAATATACTTAATGTCTACTGTGACTGATAAAGTCTAGCTGGAGTCAATGATACGAGATACTGGTGCGCATGGCATGCCGCATAGCCTAGTGCAAATCTCAAGTCTGTGCGTCAAATATTACGTTATAGGGAAGGGTAGCTCTCTTGAGAAACCTTAAGACCGAAGTATTAAGCGTTCTCCTGGCGTACCTCAAAGACAAACAACGAGCTTAGAACAGTGCAGAATGCTATAGGCAAAAAGCCCTCATTCGTGCATGCTCTACTCTCAATGGCACACAGACTAGAATTTGCCCAATCAACTCCAGTTCTCAGGTATGTCGTGTAGCTTTTAACTAAAGCCAACACCCATCGGAAACAATACCTTATAGTATCAGACTCCTAGTCTAGCATTATCTAATCCAGCAGAACACTAATAATTATAGGAAGCGGTACTGAACAATATGAATGCCAACCAATGCTTCGTGATCAACTTATCTTAACAACTAACATACATGGGTTATATCAGACCTTAACGCACAATACAACTGGCCAGCATGAAGCTGATTATGTAGAGTTAACCAGAGGGGGTATAATATTAATAAAAGGTGGTGAAAGATATGGAAAATGAGAGATAGGCAGAGGAAAAGGTTCTCAGGTGCAGCAAGGGTGACAGGTATCAAAGGGATAAGAGGGATGCGCTCTAGAAACCAGATCTGAGGGAGAGAGTGGTGAGGGAACTGTATATATACTAGCACTAGCTCGAGCCGTGTGGGAAAAAAGCGGTAAAAAGTCCTCCAGCCAATGGTAAAGAAGCCAGCCAAACATGACGTCACAAAGCATGGTAAAAAACTCCCTCAACGAATCCCCACGAGGCCAGCCAGCTATGACGTCATCGAGTATAGCAAAACACTACGTGCCTCCTCTCACTCTGTTCTACTCTCTCTCTCTCTCTCTCAATGATAAAACATATACTTTGCAATTAAATATATAAAGCCTTGACATGAGCGAAAACAAAGAGCCTTTCTGGACTGCCCATGACACGAGCTTTCATATGAAATAAAGCACACAATAATACATCAACTGTAGCCACATCCACTGCCCTGGCGATCGTAGCGAGTCACTGTAGGACAAGCCATGCGGTTCTAACGGAGTGGTTAACGTCACAGCTTCCAGTTACACGATCGTTGCAAGAGAATCCGTTGTTATACAAGCATGATTCAGATGTCATTGGGAAGATCGTTTTTCGCTCTTTCACGGATATATATAATTATTTTACGCTCTGGTTCTTGCTTATGCATGAAAAAGAGCATGGAATGATGCTCATTTTCGGTAAATATGCCCGCTAGGCGCTACCATGATATCCCCACGGTTTGGGAGGTAACTGTTTCAGAATACCATGACGTCTAACTTTCCTTTTATTCTGGAGTTCATTAGACGGTTTCAATACATTTGAGAAATATTTATGGCAGCCAAAGGGTTACTACAGACAACTGTAATCAGTTCGATTCCTAGATAACCTTCCTATATATATTATAATATATAGTGGTGTCATTACACTGAAATGGTTAATAATAGCTTTGGCAGTAATTTCATACAATACATGTATAATTAAACAATAACCTAATATGTTTATAATTACATTGAGTAGCCAATGGAGTGATGCTCTCAGATAGCATAATGTACAGTTGATAATGATATGGGTTCGGATCAGGATCTAGTAATCATAGTTTTATGGAACCATGAGTGGTGATAATAGTAACCAAATCCCATAGAAGATTTGTCCGCTCCTTATCGCTGAAGGAAAAGATGAAGGCCGAAATATGTCTGCACTTACTAATTAATGTGCATAGAACGACTACAAATAATTGCTAATACCGCTTCTACGCTGTTGCCCTCAGTGGACGCATACGCAGACGCTGTGCTCGAAGCTGAACACAAATGATCATAATCATCAAAATCATCATATTGTTAATTACTAATTATTTTTCATGACCATTAGTTAAGTGCTTACTAAACCCATTAGTATTGTTGTAGTGCTTTGAATGTTACTTCCTTGACACATTTTTGACCGACAAATCCTTTGTTTACATTGTGTTTACAGCCGGTTTCCGCGCTAATTCGTTCCCTGCGCTTTACTTTTTGTAACATATATCGACCTAATGTGAGCATCATATTGCCCACTTTTTCATTTTACTTAGCATGAACTCTAGTTAAGGGGGTATTTAAGCCCCACAATAGTTGTTTTGAAAGATATATTAAAATAAGTTAGGTTAACTATTGGTACCCTACTATGGGTTTCAGAAGCCGTGTTACATCGCTTTTCGGGAATAACTTATTAACAAACAATTAGATCAGTATGATATTTTGGCACAGCTTTTTTCACACCGAGCCCTAATTTTCGTCAACATAGTGCATTACCAAAAGTGTAGAAATAATCCACTTGTCCCTGAGGTTAAAGTCACACATTAATGACTAAGCAACGGACAATGCTACCGTGGCATACCTGTGAGAACCACCAAACCATCATTGCTCCTCCATCAAACACGGTAGTTATCAGCCACCACCCAACCCTATTATTCCCTTTAAATTCAAGTAATCTGTCAATATTAAGTATAAATATACAAAAAGTATGTATTTTGTATATTCTTATTTTGATATTGACAGATAACTTGAATTTAAAGGCGATAATAGGGTTGGGTGGTGGCTGATAACTACTGGGTTTGATGGGGGAACAATAATGTTTTGAAGGTTCTCACAGGTAAGCCACGGTAGCTTGTCCGTTTCTTAGTCATTAATGTGTGACTCTAATCTCATGACACAGGGACAAATGGCTTATTTCTACACTTTTGGTAATGCACTGTATTGACGAAAATTAGGGCATGGTGTAAAAAAAGCTGTGTCAAAATATCATACTGATCCATCTGATTGGCATTAACCCTCCTGGCCCGGGCTAGCTCTCCTAATGACAGTGCGGCGTACCCGGGCGATCTGGCCGAAAAACGTCTAGGCCTAGGCTACCGTATTTTGGTTAATTTTAACTGTTAGAAATTTCCCACGCATCTATAAACGTAGTGCAGTTTCCAATCTATAGACTGGCGTTGCATAGAGCTCTCTAAGTCAACTGGTTCAGTTGTGATGACGATTTTAGTGGAGAGCATTTTCAGGCAATGTTAGCAATACGACAATCTTTTCACTACTGAAACAACGACATACAGACATACAATAACAAACGAGTCTTCTCCTTCTTGTTTTCGGAGGTGCGGTGACGCAACGATCGGCTTTGTTTACATGCGTCGGACGCACAGCGTTCAGACCAAGTTGAATAGGCTTTCAAGCTTACTGTATATTAAAATGAGACCCGGGTACCTGCCCATCTGTCGTGGTGTCATATTAAAATGACACCCGGGGAGGAAGGGTTAAGTTACTCCCGAAAAACGATGTAACACGGCCTCTGAAACTCATAGTAGGCTAGGCTAGCCCTATGCTGCCTATATATCAATGTATAATCCAGTGAATAATTCAGTGTGTATAGTATAGTGTATGATCCAGTGAATTTTCAGTGTATAATTAAGTGTATTTTCAGATTCTTTTTTTACTCACTTGTCTGGTTAGCTCTTTTTATCATTTTTTTTTAGTGTATGTTTAGCGACGCCTGCGCCATCTAACCATTGCTTCAGCCTATCGACTATGTTATTGGTATTTTGTTTTAATTTGAAGTGTTTTAAAGTGAGTGAAGTGATTTGAACTGAGTATAGTAATTTGAAGTGAGAAAAGTGATTTGATTCTTAGTGAAGTAATTTGAAGTGAGTAAATTGACTTGAAGTGAGTGAAGTGATTCAAAGTAACTTGAAGTGAGTCAAGAGATCTGTAGTTTTTGTTATTGTCTCGCGCCTGCACAAGCTGTTCCGGTAAGTTTGGATCTCCCATTTTTGCCTGTCCCGATGTTCAAGTCTGTCGAATCTGCCAGCTTCGAGAGGTTATGTCGGTAAAACTGGACGAAGCTCTCAACAGAAGCTCTCACCATGAAGCTGGAATCACTTCAAGAATTTGCAATACTCAATGTAGGGGTGTCACCTGCTGTAGAGATCACCGCATCAACGTCAAGGGAAATCTGCCCAACGCCTGCAATTCTCACTTCAGTTGACGCTCCACCTTGGGAGGAATTAACTACCAACTTGGTCTTCCTTCAGGACAACTTCTGTGTCGTCAGGAATAACATTCGACCCCCTCCGAGAAAGATCATCCCCGTCATCGAGTGCCACAACTGTTTCAAGATTTTAGAGGACTGAGACGACGAAGAGGAAACAGAAGAAATTCGGCTGGTTAGAGACTCATTAGTTCGTGGCCAACTCACAAAGTTCTGCAGCACGGCACCTGGGACCATGACGAGCTTCTGTATCCCGGGTGGTGGTGTGGACAACGCTGTTGCTGCAATCAACGAAGTGTCCAGACTAGCCCCGCCAACCACAGCGTACGTCATCCACGTTGGATCCAATGTCATGGAGCAGACCCGATCAGAGGACCTTATGCTCAAGTACCGGAAGCTGATAAAGTCTTGTAAGGAGAAGTCGTGCAGGATCTTAATATCATGAATCGGTGTAGAGAGCCGGTTCTTCAACATAGCCACCAACATTAATTGTCGGCTTGCTAACCTGTGCAAGGAAGGGGACATTGGATTCGTCAATACCTGGGATGCCTTCTACCACGAAGATCATCTGATTTCGAAGGACGGAGTACATCTAATCCAGGTGGGAGCAGCAAGGTTTGGCCGCCTGCTAAACAACGCAGTAAAGAAACTTTGGAAAATAAACAGAGTCAACCGAGAACCGCCTCGGATGAGGAACGAGGACAGCGAGGACCGAGGACAGCCGTGAATGTAAATGTAGATCCGACCAGAACCAAAAATTTGATTAACCCGTCCAGCCCCAGCGACGCGTCTGACGCGTCGGCGATGTATGTAACGCACAGCCCCAGAGACGCGCCTGACGCGTCACCCTAATTGCGCCGACCGTAACCTCAGGTGTAGCCACTCAAGAGGGCTCAGATTTGTATGGGAACTGTATACGTATCCCACGCAACCGTGCCGATGGTTGAAAACTCTCAAAGTCCACGTGCGTGCGCGCGAGCGCGCAATAACCTGTTTTTTGGGGATAATTGCCTTCAATTTTTTACTCTTGTAAAATCCGTTTTCGGGGGCTCTGTAGGACCATTTTTTAAGCTTTTTGAGCGGTTTTTCGTGGTTTTCCTTCATTCCTAACCCATTCGCTATTGTTTCTGGAATAAAACCATTTTTTGAAAACCGGCCGGGTTCTGGTGCGCAAACATTACAAAACTAGCCGGGGCTCCACGGGTTAAAGAGCGTTCCGTGAGTTCTGAAGCCACAACTTTAAAGGTTTTCTATGCTCATATCATATGCAATAAATTTTCAGATTTAGAGGAACTAGTGTTTACAAAAAATTATGACGTAATTGGCATAACAGAATCATGGCTCAATGCAGATGACAGACTTTTTAGCAGAGTATTCACTTCCCGGTTATGTAATGTTTGAGAAAAGCCGAATTAATACAACTGCAGGTGGCATTTTATTTTTATCGAAGAAAGTCTTAACTCGAGCCTCTTGTCAAAACCCCATATTAAAAACATCCACACATCTCTTGTGCTAATAAATAATCTAAAGGTACAAAAATAATACTTGCATTAATATACTGACCTCCCGCTCAATCAGTGCAAACTGATCGAGAAATTTATGAACAAATTGCAGATGTATGTATCTCACAAGATACCGTAATTTTTGGCGACTTCAATTTACCTGTGACCAAGTGGGGCGATACTCTTACTTCACACTCCGGAAATGACTTATATGCGAACTTGCAAGAGAGTTCGCTCTACCAATTTGTTCAATCGCCGACAGGTGGTAATAACGTTCTTGACCTTGTACTTGCAACACTAGAAGAATTAATAGAGAATTTGAATGTTGGTGATAAATTCAGTAATCGTGACCATCGTACCATCACTTTCCATTTAAAATTCAATAGCAACGAACTCAATACCAGCATGTATGTATAATGCTAGAAACACTCATAATAGACAAACTCATAAATCACTTAGAGGAAAACAACATACTTAACCCATACCATACCGGTGACCTCCTTTTCTTTATATTGTGGCAGCTATTGGACGATTTAATTAGATTAGGAAGGACCTCTAGCAATAATAAGGCTTCCAACCATCTCAACCAACCATTTTAACTACCACAGATCCTTCCTAAGCTACATAATATCGTCTAAGTATAGCTAGAATAAAAGATAACACACGTCGCTGGTACTCAAAGGGTTAAAGATACTCAACACGATTTTCGTTTCCACGGTATCCTCAACCTATGTGATGAGAGTAAAGCTGTAGATATTATATACCTTGATTTTCAAAAGGCCTTTGACATAGTTCCCCACAATCGTTTATTGATAAAACTAAAGGCGCATGGAATACGAGACGGTACGGTATGTTGAAATGGATAGAAAATTGGCTAAGAGACAGAAAGCAAAGAGTAGTCATAAACGGTAAAGCATCCAAATGGATCAATGTAAGTAGCGTTGTACCCCAAGGATCAGTGCTGGGGCCAGTTCTCTTCCTAGTTTACATTGACAATATAGATGAGGGTCTCACCTGTACAATCTCAAAGTTTGCTGACGATACAAACATTGCAAATACCATACTCTCAAATGAACATGTTGAAGATATGCAACATAATCTAGATAAGTTGTCACATTGGGCTCAAATATGGCAAATGAGTTTCAATGCGGATAAGTGAAAATTACTTCATATCGGAGAGCGAAAATGAGAAAGCACACTATTCAATGAATGGCACCCAGTTTAAGAGTGCAGACAGAGAAACTGATTTGGGAGTATCAATATCGAGTAACTTACAACCGAGTAAACAATGTTCAGAAGTTGTTAAGAAAGCAAACAAAATAATTGGCTTTATAGGCAGGTCATTTGAACAAAAATTCAAAGATGTAATCCTAAATCTTTACAATTCCTTATTCTGCTTTCTCCTGTAATATTGCGTTTAATCCTGGTGCCTTTACTACCAATAAGATATAGACAAGCTAGAACGACTTCAACGTAGAGTTACCAAAATGATACCTTGCCTAAAAAACAAACCATACGAGGAACGTCTTAGATAATTAAATCTATTTCCTTTAACCCAGCGCATATTAAGAGGCGACTTAATTCAAGTGTTCAACATCATCAAAGGCATTAACAATATGAACTCTAATAAATATTTCACTATTGACCAATCAAATTACACACGGGCGAATGGTTGCAAAATTATTGGTAAATCTTTTAACTCACACGAGTCTAAGAATTTCTTCTTCAATCGAGTTGTCAACTTGTGGAATGGGCTTCCCCGGGATGTCATAGATTGCAGCACCATTGATTCTTTTATACTTCGCGTAGACAAACACCTTGCCTTAAATCCACGACTGACTGCATTTGTAAATAAATATATATATATATATATATATATATGTGTTTTGTCCTCAATTATATTACTAACAACTGTCCCCTACTAACATTTCCTAATCCTGCCACGGACATTTGGCCCATGGCAGTCTACCCTTTCCATTTTTCCCTTGCCCACTCTAAATCATAGCTTGGACACTTGACCATCATTGTTTTGGAGGGCAAGCAGCTTTGAGGGGTCGGTGGACCTACTGTTGCTTGATTTCCTTTGTACTCCTTTGTGCATAGCTATTAGCTCAGGACGTCCTGGTGTCCATACGTACGCAGGAGGGATATGTTTAAAAAGGGCCTCCAACAATTAAGAAGTTTCAAACTATCTCACTTATCTCTTTTTGCTACCACAGAGCCCTCATAAACTGCACAAAATCGTCTAAATATAGAGAGAATAAAATGGAAAGGACGTCGCCGGTATAGAAGGGGTTAAATGGAAAGCGTACTGGCAGCGTTGTGACCCATTTCCTTACCCATAGCTCGTGATAAATTCTGCCTGATATCTCGCTGCCACCGACTATATTGTTAACCCCTTATGGATTATGACGCAGTTTGACCGTATATTCTGGTTATCATTAGACGATTTTATGCAATTTAGGAGGGATATCTAGGAATCAAGGGGGAGAGTAGTTTCTCAATTAACTCTTTATCTCCCACAAACTCTTCCTAAGCTGAATGAAATGGTCTAATGATAGCTAGAATAAACGGTCAAAAGCGTAATGATTCTCAAAGAGTTTAGTGTATATCTTGTTTTAGCAATGACAGTTGCGAACATTCAATAAATAATGCATGTTCTTGTGTTGTGCAGCTAAGAGAGAGTAATCATACGTAGATTTAGTTTCGCTTATAAATGTATAAAACATAATAATATGATACATGTTGTATGAATATATTTTACAAATAAGAATATTATCAGACTTAACTTTTGTTTTACTATCTGACTAAGTTTTTGCAAGGGAATTGATGTTAATAACTACAGATGACGATACTCATAAACCATATATGAATGTTTGTATTGGATACCAAACACGTCATAGCAAAAATATGTTTTAACCGATAATGGATAACTGATTAGTATAATATACAAATATAGAAATGGGATGATCAAAATAAATTAAAAAGATTAATGGATAGTTTACGGCTGTATAGTATTTTTGCCAGTGCTCTACCTGATATAATGGAATAACGTAATGGAAGGTAGTACTGGATCAGATGGAATTGTTAATATTTGTAGACAAATGCTGTATATATATCCTGGTCTCCACTTCCTCCCTCTCTTTACACCTCCCTACCAATAAATTACTTTCTTTTCCCTCGTCTTTACTCAGTCCACCACTTACTGTTTGGCTTAATAGCTTAGAGACATTAGAACCCCACTGCTCGGCGGTGCAGCAATAAAGAACGTTGTATGTTTACGACCTCGGGAAAAGGCTTACCTTTTATATGCGGACGGTGAATGGTTTCAATACCCCGCCGCCGCTGATGGCTAATATTGTGGGTCTGGTGTTATCAAGGCGCTAATATTGTGGGTCTGGTGTTAATAAAGGGGCTAATATTTGTGGGTCTGGTGTTATCAAGGGGCTCGAGTGTGGACACTACGAGTGAGCCAGAAACTCCCTGTGAGGCCAAACATCTCCTATATATGACCTAGGAACAGTGTTACCAAATTAGTTACTTTCCCGCTAGATCTAGAGGTATTTCCTTCGTTCTAGAGGCACATTTTTAGACCTAGCGACATGAATTCTACCGATATTCTGAAGATTTTCCCTTTTTTAAAGCGATATTGTAGAGATTGCAGCATTATTTTAGCGATTTTCGGCATTGATTTACTATCTTGTGGATGGGGAGGGGGAAAGGGGAACGTGGGACTGGGGAGGAGCGTGTGGCGGAGAATTGAAGGAGGAGGACGAGGAATGTTAATTGAAGGAGGAGGACGAGGAATGTTAATTGAAGGAGGAGGACGAGGAATGTTAATTGTAATTTCAAAAGACTTAATCTAATTACCAAAAGCTGTTGACTCACTCTCACTCACTATCTCTCTCTCTCTCTGAACACAAATTAACGAAACATGATACTGCCATTCAACAAATGTGAATGCGACCGGTATCCACCTGTATATCTGCAGTCGAGTCTATATCGGTAACTGCCTGAAATTAACACCACACAATATCTCTGGATAGGTCTAAACTTTGTAATTAATTTCTGTATAAGACTACTCGATATATAAGTAGTTATTTGCACTTGACATCAATTCGTTGATGAGCGTTAAATACTTATCCCAATGATTTTCATATTAAAACATTAACCCAGAAAGCACGCGTCATTTTGTTGTATTGTTCAAATGTGTGGGGAGGATCCTCTCACACCGCACTCCTAGACAAAGTAGAAAGGAAAGCCTTCTGTATCACTAACTCCCGTCCTCTCACAAACTCTCTGCAATCGCTCTCTCTTCGCCGCAATGTTTCATCTCTCTTGCTATTCTATCGCTACTACAATAATCAGTGTTCCTCAGAGCTTTCCCGGTGTATACCACCTCCTCTACGAAGGTTACGTAGTACCCGTCTTGCAACACAATCCCATCCCTACTCTGTGCAACTCTCCAACCCAAGAGTAAAATGCTATTCCTAGTCTTTCTTCTATTAAACAGCTGAGCTCTGGAACTCTCTTCCAGAATCAGTCTTTCCCTCTTCCTATGACTTAAATTGCTTCAAACTCTGTGTGTCCAGGCATTTTGGCTCGAACGTCACTTGAATTTAACCCTGTCATTCTTTCAACTCTGAGGGAGGCGCTCGCTACAGGCAGTTCTGCCTTTTGTATCCCTCACTCACATAGAAACAAAAAATTGCTTTTCAAAAGTGCTCGCCAAGCGGGCGTATTTTGGTTAATTCCCGCCTAAAATTGTTGTTATCTGATAAATATTGTTATTATTTATTCATATGCGCCTATTTTACGTTTAATATGAAGATGTCAACATGTAACAGTAATAAAACAAGTGGGAATACTATTTGAGGGGTCAGAAAGACGAATTATTGCCAACCCTCCAGTCATGAGGTGAGAGGCGCACTATACATACACCCTCCCTCTTCGAGGCCTGAAGCCAGACTTATGTCTCTCTCATGCTGTCTTTCTCTTGGCACGCTCTCTATATGCGTCCCAGATGACCTTGAAACCGGTTGGGAGATATTGGCATGGTAAATAAACCAATAAACAAGGAAATAAGATAAAGAATAGGTGATAATTGAAGGGGAGAAAAAGTGGAAAAGAGGGGAAGGGGCCGGGTGACACAGGTGGAGGAGTGATAGAAGGTATGGAGGGGAATTATTTCACTTACTCATATATTCCTTTGTTTTGAGTGCCACTGGGGTCTTTTAAAAGGCTTTTTTTAGGCCTTGGATCTTAAGAGTCCCGTCGCCTTCGCCCAGTAAAACCTCTTAACCCTTTCACGCACATATGACGCAGAGGTTGCCTGATTAGCAATAAGAAATAGAGTTCTCTCACTCATATAATTACCTCTCCAAAATTAGTTTTCTGCCCACAGCTAACTCAAAGACAACTGCAGAGGTTGAAGTAACTAAACTAAAGGTTTCTAAATACCCCTGATGGTAGCAAAGGCTTTAGAGTATCCCTAATAGGCTCAAAATCGCGTCATATGTTGGAGACGGTTAAGAGTCTCCTCGCCGTTCCTGGGGTAAGAACAGTGAATCAACAAATGGTCTTTAGATAAGAAAAATATCATTGATCTAAATTTGGTTAACTGTGAGTAATTTAGTTTACTTTTTATTTCTTTTGTTCTCTATGTGCATGAAGGAGACCAAATGTAAAGCTGCCTGTAACAAGTGTCTCTTCCAACGTTGAAAGAGAAAGAAGCAAGTAAAATAATGTTTTATTGGTGTACAGTATTGGAAATAAAACAGTGTGCTTGTTTAGTTTACTGAAATGGATAGGAGGAAGGGATGTGTTTGAGAGCTAGCTGGATTACTCTCTGTGTAGGTGAGACAAACCAGAAACAGTAAATGAAGCCAGGCAAATGAAACAGGAATTCTAGAAACTCCTTATCACATGCCTATGAGACCTCCCTTGGGTATTGCTCTGCTCGATTGGTGTCTACAATCTACCCAGTATTCCAGAATTAGCTTTGTGTAGCGTTTTACTTTGCTAAATGTGCGATTTCCGTGGTTATTACAGTAGCCAACTAATTTTACTTAACCTAACTAAATAAACTTATGGTAATATTATGTTTGGTAAATCAAGGTTTGCAACGGAATGCTAAGTTTCGATATATCATGGTAACATGATGGTCAGGCACGAAACAATCGAAAGAGGAGAGAGGTCATGCCAGTTCACTGAATTTATATTTATAAGTGTTTTATCCTGGGGATAGGAAAGAGAATGTAACTTCCTCTTCTTGCAAGCCAATAGATTCACGAATATTTGGAAATCGATAACTAAAAATACCAGTAGTATGGTTGTTGTGCCGGGTTCTGATAGATTAGTTCCCTTGATACAGTCCGTAAAACAATCCAGTTCTGGTTTGATGGACTTAAATATACTTGACAGGAATGTACCGAGTAGGTTCTATATACAGTAAAAATGGTATTCAAAGGTTCAATATAGTACTCAATAACAACACAAGGGAGAACATATGTGAAGGTTTTATTTAATATGCATGAGAGTAAGATAATAATAAGTATCATGAAGGAAGATCCAACAATAGTAACAAACATATATATATTGTCCTTACTTCAGAACAATGTTACTAATACCAGAATAACTCTATGGTGAGAGTCTAGTATTAAATCAGATCATGTGGAAAATATACATAAGGGCATAATACACATAAATAAATATTAACCATCAATACAATAATCAATGTGAGTCAAATACATTCCGTTTTCACAAGAGACGTCAACGCCTAGGTGGCTAGGTAATGATCCTAGCACTAACTGAGAGAGTTGAGGTTTTAAATATTGCCCCAAGCTTTGGGGGAGTCACACGTACGGCTCAGGTGGAGTCTTAACGGTGACCGCGTGAACTTGCCTTTTGGTCAGGTCACTGAGAATGTCACTAGTTGGACTGTTCTAGTGATAAATACTTTTTCTAGTTAATGCAACTATGAACTTAGCTGAAATGCGATGTTAATTTACTTTACAGGAAAGGGCTGAGATTATTATTTATAATTAATGAGAAGTATCAAAATCGCCCTCAAGGGAAGTTATATCTTATCACGGAATTATATTACTTGAACATATGCTACGATAACGAACCGAACTTAGGAATTTTGTTTCTATATTTTTCTTAGGTAAAGCAAAGTAATCACGTGAATTTAATAAGAGTGAAAAGGTAGTTTATTTGGTCTACTGGTTGGTATTAATTAGGTCAAGATGTAATCTTCAATATTCGTAATTAAGGCTACACACGAAGATAAGCAAAATAACTAACCGAGTTCCAAAAGACCCAGACTTTAATGAACACTACAATTTAATCTCAAAACGCGAGAACTGAGTGATTAACAAATATCGATCGGAAGATCGTGCTTAGTAATTAAATTGGCGCTAATGACGAAGTTTAGCTCATTGATATTTAGCGCAATATCAGATTAGCTTCTGAACGAGTTAACAGGGCGAGGAAAATAAAATGTACAGGCACAATTAGTACATGGACGTAGGCGACGAAGTCCTACTCATTGATACTTAAAACATGCAATACCAGGCTCGGGCCTGAACGGATTAACAGGGCGAGGTGAATAAAATACACAGATACAATTAGTGTATGGTGGATGAAAGTGACACGAAACACGAAGGAAAGAATCCTAAACACGGTATTCGAAATATCACAACATCAAGATTTACAAGAACATAAAAGCACGTCTATAAGATATATTTCATATGCGATTACTGAATAGAGAATTTAGGGATTACACTGAGCATTCGTTGGAAAATTGGGCGTAGGTTCTAGGTAAAAAGCGATTATATAAATGGATTGATCACGGAATATATTGGGACTTCAACTCACAAATAATAAATCAACATACACATAGTCAGTAAATCTGCGAGCGTGGGGGCCTGAATATATATTAATGACACTGATATATAACGGATGCGTAAGTTATGAATTAAATAAAGTCTTGAACAAGGGTCAAGGAATTAAGGCAAGATTAACACTGAATAACACAGGTTCAGAAGGATGCAACTTATTACGCAAGTACGGGATCTTGGGCACAGATCACAAGTAAATCAGGGCACAACACGGTTCACATAATTTACATAATCAATACCTCACAACAATAACCAACAGAGAAAGACACAGAAACACTTAAGTATTTGGGAGGGCAGGGGGGCGAGAGTGCTGGTCTGGCCGGCGTAGAGGGTAGTAGCCAATCTTGCACAGCTGGTTACCTCCTCGATCTAGGCCTGGTTACGTAATTCGAACAGGGGTCCTAGGTCCAGGCCTGTTTACGTAATTCGAGCAGGGGTCCTAGGTCCAGGCCTACGTCCATAGCTCGAGCAGGGGTCCTCGATTCAGGGTGCCAGGCAACAGACAGGTGGCCCTTCAGCAATCCGGAAGGGGGGGCCAACGTCCAAGGGGCACACTCGAGGGCCATGGGGGCGAGGTGGGAAGGGGGGGGGGGGGGGAACCGTAGCAACACTGTCCTTAACTAGCCCATCCCAGAGAGGTAATGCCTAGTCAGTAAGTGAGGTGGTGGGGGGAGGCACCGTAGCAACACTGACCTTAACTAGCCCGTCCCAGAGAGGTAATGCCTAGTCAGTAAGTGAGGTGGTGTGTACTTTCCTCAGGTTTTCCTGAGGTCCTATGCAAATATTTTCTTGATTCCGGTGTCAATGAACTCGGGGAAAAAGGGGTATTGAGGAAAGAGGAAAAATGGTTGTTGTGAGGTACATATACATTCTAGTCTTGGAACTCAGGTATTTTCCTGCTGGCCTGGTTCCAAGGTAATATTATAATACTTAATGGGGCGGCTGGAAGGTCCAGGGCGCCGTGAAAAATAGAAAACACTTAAAGCTAAAAATGGAGCAACTGTATTGTAGGTCTTGTAATTATTCTAGGACATATACATAGAGGATTGTAGTTGTATCTTCGGGAGCATGGATTGGTCAGGCACGGTTCAGGTCCATTTGTTCCTATAGTCCTCAGGTCGTTGGTGTTTATTTGCATAACTTCAGTTCATTCGTGTCTTCCATATCCAGGAGCTGAGTACACGTAGCCCGTGCAGGCATTGGGCTGCGCGGGGGCGTGACCCGAGCAGGTGGCTAATGAGAGTGGGGGACCTCCCATACCTTTGTCTCGTCATAGAAAACGGTGGAAGCATGGGTCGCTTGGGTATTTGTCCAGGGCGAGAGCATGGGAGAATTGGGGTGTCTCTGCTATTTTCTTGTCTGGATTATGGGGGTCTTGGAGTTGCAAATTATAGATTTATTTGGGCGGCTCATCTTCAGACCGGGCATCTCAATGGGTATACATACTACTGGTCTGGCTGTGGCAATGGTGCTCGCCAAAGGGTGGCTGTTGCGAACTCTTCAGCCCTGGTTTCCACAGTTATGGGTTACGCCAGATGACGAACGTATGCTGCTGGTGATGAAACATTTGTTGGGCTTCATTTATCTTGTTGAAGTCTATGCTTCTACCGAGATGAGTACTTTAGAAGAGAAAGAAAAGTTCTACACGAAGCTTGACTCTATAGTTGAACAGCGCCACCCACGGACACACTCGTTGTCCTTTGGGACTTCAATGCAGTAACTGGCACAGATAGAGCTGGCTACGAGGTATGTGTCAGTCCTAATGGTTCTGGCACCAGGAATGTCAAGAGCTCTCTCTTCCTGAACTTTGCAAGGTCCAGAAAGTTGAGAATTGCAGGGTCTTGGTTTCAGAGAGAAGATCCACACCACTAGACTTGGTACTCTAATGCTGGTGGTGTGGCCAAGGACATTCATTACATTCTCACATGCACTCGTAGGAGGATCCTCCAAAACTGCAGGGTCTATAGGAGTGCTGAGTTCTTTGCTACTGGCCACTGGCTTGTTGTTAATATACTGAAGCTACAACTCAAAACCAGAAAAATTTAAAAATGTTATCGCCTTAGGTTTCATCTTGAGAAGCTCAAGGATGAGGATTGAGGAATATGCAAGGAAGTATGCAGTGGCAGTCTTAACCAGGTTTCAAGCACTTGGCTCCCTGGAGGATCCTGTACAATTGTGGGAAAACTTTAAATGTGGAACCCTGTCAGCAGCTGATAAATGCCCAACCAAGGTCAAGGAGAGATTTCCTATTGGGCGAGACACTGGGAATAATAGAAGAGAGTTGTGCTGCTAGATTGGATGTGGATCTGGGTCAGCATATGGGAAAGCACATGGGGTTACAACCACAAATCCGTTTAGCTTGATAACTCGTGCCAATAGTGTATACACATATAGTTACACCAATTTAGATATATGAACCTTTAAAAGCAAGCTCTGAAGCAGTTTGCATATTATAAACATTCAATTGTCTCATGTATGTTCAATACTGATTCAAATGGGGCCGTAGCAATGATTAGGCACTACTATACCTGTGCATTATTTGAGCTTGGTATTGAATCTGAACAGTTTCATTATGGAAGAAATATGTTCAAGGAAATATAAGGATGCAACTTGTGTTGCATAGTAGGTCTATCCTTTGGCAGGTTATTCAATATATACTGGAAACAATAAATCATGTCGTCTTCAATCCCTTAACAAATAATCACCTTTAACTGTCTATTCACCACACTTTTCCACTGCGCCTATTTTGATAATATATTTTTTATTTATTTCATCCCAACACCAAACATCTACCCAGTGGCTTATCCATTACTATATGGTGTTCCTTCTTTTTTACTGAAAAACTGTGCTTCCGTGCTAACTCCCTGCCTAGGCAAATTCTTCCGTCTCTGTCTCTCCTCTAACGTCTTCCCTTCTTGCTGGAAGTTCGCTCTAATTCAACTTGTCCCAATGAAGGGAGACCATTCTCACCCCTCCAACTATCGTCCAATTGATCTCATCTCTTGTATCTCTAAAGTTTTTAAAACTATTCTTACTTCCAAATTTCTTAAGCATTTCTCTTCTCATAATCTACTCTCAGATCGCCAGTATGGCTTCCTTAAGGGTTGCTCTACAGGTAACCTTCTTTCATATCTTACTAACTCATGGTCATCCTCCTTTCGGGACTTCGGTGAGACCATTTCTATTGCGCTAGACATATTGAAGGCCTTCGATAGAGTTTTGGACAAATATCTAATTTCTAAACTACACTCTTTCGGTTTCAATCCCACCATCTGTGCCTTTGTCTCTAATTTCCTTTCCGGCCATTCCATTGCTGCGGTTGTGGACGGCCATCGTTCCCATCCTCTTCCTATGAGCTGTTCCTCAGGGTTCTGCCCTATCTCCAATTCTATTTCTAATATTCATAAATGATCTTCTCAACTTTACCTCCAGTCCTATCCATTCATATGCAGACGAGTCTACCTTACACTACTCAACTAGTTTTCCAGAACGTATGTATGAACGTAATGAAGCCATATAACACTTATCCTCTGATCTAACTACAATTACCAATTGGGGCAGAGAAAACCTTGTTGCCTTTAATTCTTCCAAAACCCAATTTCTCCATCTATCTACCCGTCGTGAACTCACAAAGAACTATCCCTTATACTTCAACAATACAAAAATCAACCCTTCATCTTCCCTCAGTATTCTATGTGTCTCTTTTTCTTCTGGTCTCTCTTGGAAGCACCATATCACCACTCTTGCTAAGACGGCCTTTCAGAAGATGTGTGTGCTCAACCGCCTCAAGGGGTTCTTTACCCCTGCACAGCTTCTTGCTCTGTACAAGGGCACAGTGCGTCCTTGTATTGAGTATTGTTTACATGTGTAGGGAAAATCCTCCCACACAGCACTTCTAGACAAAGTAGAAAGGAAAGCCTTTCGTATCATTAACTCCCGTCCACTCACCGACTCTCTGCAATCTCTCTCTCTTCGTCGTAATGTTGCATCTCTCTCGTTATTCTATCGCTACTACAATAATCAATGTTCCTTGGAGCTCTCTCAGTGTATACCACCTCTTCTATGTAGGGCAAGTAGTACCCGTCTTACAACACAATCCCACCCCTACTCTGTACAACTCTCCAACTCAAGAGGGAAATGGTACTCTCAATCTGTCTTCTATTCAACAGCTTAGCTCTGAATCTCTCTCCCAGAATCAGTCTTTCCCTATTCCTATGATTTTAATTGTTTCAAACTATTTTATATTACTATTAATTGTTTTTCTTTAATGGAAGGGACATATACTACAGGCAACACTGACCATTTACCCCCGCTATTACACGAGAACAAAAATATATGATTTACATAACTAGTAACATTATATTTGTAGAGTATAATACAGGAACTATGAAGCACTGTTGGTAGTATATATATAGTCACTTGACCCATCCATTTCTACAGTATTTGTTCCTGTCGCTGGCAATCAATAATATTTTAAGTGCAGTGGTATTGGATAAGGAGAGTGATGTTATATTGAAGAGGCTGCAGGGACGAGAAGACCAAATTGGGTAATGGTAGTGGGATTTACGTTGCAGTAATGCTAACAGGTCGTAATAGTTGGCACAAGCTGGGGCCAAGCACGTCGTTATCTGGAGGCCGAGAACGACTTTTATGTTGCTACTGATCACAGGCTATTGGGAACGACCGGTTCTGTGTGTGAGGGATTGTGGTGAGGCATGCCGTGGGTCCGAGAGAGAGGAATGGGGGAGGAATAATGTCTGATGCGTGGGAGGAGTGTGAGATGTGGGCGAACAAAAATGGGGCTATATAATGGCTAGCTGAAAGATGTATGGAGCAGAAATGACGTCGGTAAGATATCTGATGCGTGGGTGACAGAGGTATGATGTTTAACCCTGTGAAGATCCGATACGCAATTGTGTTGTTCTGTTTTTTGGCTATTATTAGACGATATTATTCAGATTAGGAAGGTATATGGAAGCCAGAGGGTATATGACTATATGAGATAGTCCTTACCATTATGATTCCCTCAGATCCTTCGGAAACTGTCTAAAGTCGTCTAATGATAAATAGAGTAAACTGACAAAATGCGTCATAATCTTCAAAGGGCTAAATGTATGAGGAATGGATAGGGAAGGATATATACGGTATAGTATGTGGGAGGATGGATAGGGAAGGATATATACTGTATAGTATGTGGGAGGATGGATAGGGAAGGATATATACGGTATAGTATGTGGGAGGATGGATAGGGAAGGATATATACGTTATAGTATGTGGGAGGATGGATAGGGAAGGATATATACGGTATAGTATGTGGGAGGATGGATAGGGAAGGATATATACGGTATAGTATGTGGGAGGATGGATAGGGAAGGATATATACGGTATAGTATGTGGGAGGATGGATAGGGAAGGATATATACGGTATAGTATGTGGGAGGATGGATAGGGAAGGATATATACGGTATAGTATGTGGGAGGATGGATAGGGAAGGATATATACGGTATAGTATGTGGGAGGATGAATAGGGAAGGATATATACGTTATAGTATGTGGGAGGATGGATAGGGAAGGATATATACGGTATAGTATGTGGGAGGATGGATAGGGAAGGATATATACGGTATAGTATGTGGGAGGATGAATAGGGAAGGATATATACGGTATAGTATGTGGGAGGATGGATAGGGAAGGATATATACGGTATAGTATGTGGGAGGATGGATAGGGAAGGATATATACGGTATAGTATGTGGGAGGATGGATAGGGAAGGATATATACGGTATAGTATGTGGGAGGATGAATAGGGAAGGATATATGGCTGGGAAAGACATGAAGACGGAATATGGGAGGAGGAATTTCTGACACGTGGGAGATATGAGTATGAAGTATGAATGGGAGAATAATATGAAGTAATGTGATACGTGTTCTTATTGTATAGCCATGAACACAATTGGGAATGATATGTTGGTGAGAGAGGATAGAAGGAGAAATACGGGAGTACACATTTCGGATTTGAGAGTGATAGGATTACGATGATGAATTAATAGAATCTTGTGTGGTATGTTGGAGAGATGTTAGATGTGAATATGGAAGGATTGGTGGATAACTTGTTGGTGAGGAGTACAGTATGTAAGCGGAAACGAGGTAGTGGGTGATTTTTAAACCTTGGTTATAGGGGCTCATCTTAAAAAAACGTGGAACCGCGCGTCGTATGTTGGAGGCCTGTGAAATGTGAACGGAAGATAAATGTGGCCTTCTACGTGGATTTGAAGTGTATAAAAGAGGAATAATAGATGTGGCAGTTCTGATATTTGCTATAAAGACGAAGTATGCATGAGAAAATAATATGGAATTATGAATGGATATGTATGGAAAGAGATAGAGATAAGACCAAGAGAATAATGGGAACACATGATATGTTGGTGGGAGAGTTAATGTGTATATGCGGGTGACATGGGAGGTATGAGGTATGTTGGTGGGAGAGGTAATGTGTATATGCGGGTGACATGGGAGGTATGAGGTATGAATAAGAGGGGAATATTTGTTGGTCTGTTGGATGGTTGTAAAATATGTTGGAGTTGGCTTGATTATGTTAGGATTTCAACTTGGACTTTATAAAAAAATAGGTGAACAATATGATGATCCTAGACAACAAGAGACTGGATGTTGGTCTAAAACAAACAACTGTGAATAAGTTTTCCTTGATTACGACTTTCTGGTAGAACTAATCTCCAGGTTGAGTTGTTAGATTACCCCGTTGTTTGTTATCTAGGTCATATGATTAATGAACAGATAAATTTCGTCTTTGAAATTGACTTCGCCACATTTTGTTTACAACAAAAGCCAATCTGTGTGTGGATAATATAAACGCCAAAAAGGTTAACAGTACGACCGCCACTTAATGCATGAATAACTTACTAACAATAAACTTAACGTGAAAAAGTAAGACATGTTGAATGAATAAGATGGCTTACACCGGCCGAGATACTTAATTAATGCTAGACACATTATGTTAAAGGCATTGCTAAGAATGCCTCTAAAAAACTGGGACTCCTGTACAGAGCTCGAGAATTCTTCACTGACGAGCAGTTGGCCGTAATATATAAAAGTCATGTGCGTTCTCAGATGGATTACTGTTCACCTCTGTGGAGTGGAAGTGGAGTGGTTGCATTGAGGCAGTTGGACAAAATTCAAAATAAAGCTATTAGATTAATCAATAACCCTGCAATCACACAGGACCTTCCTACATTATCCATACGAAGAAACGTTGCATCCCTTGCATTATTCTACAGATATTTTCACAGCAATTGTTCCGAGGAACTTGCTTCAATTGTGCCGCCTCTCCACATCTTTCCCCGTAGAACTAGGGCAGCTGAGAGCGTCCATGAATTTACACTTTCTCCTCCACAATTCAGAACTTCTGCTTATCAAAATTCATTTATCCCTAGAACTACTACTCTTTGGAATTCACTTCCCTCGAGTTGCTTTCCACAAACTTACAATCTACAAAAGTTTAAATTCAGTTGTAACAAACATTTTATGAATGGAGGATGCCTTTAGGCACATGGACCTTTTTGTTTTATCTTTGTTTTTCCTTCCTCCGTTCATTGTCTCTTAAAATAAAAAAAAATTACTCATTTAAGGAACAGGTCGTGAGTGAAAACAGGCCAGTTCCTAAATGTGAACCCGAATGGGATGATAATTGACTGGACGCAAGTTGAGCATATGTGGACAATCAAGGATTAAACAGGTATAAATAAAGTTTGTGTGATTTAAGTTTTTGTCGAGCCCATCATTAGTCGGCTGATTAACACACTGGTGAGAACTTACAAGGCGAGAAAGCTGTGTATGTGGGAGGAGATTATTTGGTTCATATTTATTTAACCCACTGAACCCCAGCTAGTTAATAATAAATGTACCACCCAGGACCGGCAGGTTGTGAAAAAGAAAAAAAATCCAGAAAACACCAGGAATGGGTTAGCAATGAAGGAAAACCCACAAAAAAACGATCACCTAGGTCATTAAGGGGTCCTACGGCGCGCCCGAAAGTCGGAATTAACATGGGGAAATGGGTAGGTAAAAACAGGAATAACAGGTTTTTGCGCACTCATGTGCACGCGGTTGAACTTTGAGTTTTTAACCATTGGCATTGTTGCGTGGGATACTTACAGTTACCATACAAATCTGAGCCCTCTAGGTGCCATAGGACCGGAGTAATTAACCGTGACGCACCTTATGTGATGCTGGGGTTTAGCATTACAAACATTGCCGACGCAAACAGTGCGTCGCTGGTCCTCAATGGGTTAATGCTTCCAAGTAGTTTATAACTCAAATTAACATAACATAGTGGTTCACCTTTACCTTCCAGAATTATGACACCAACATGGTTTCAAAGGATGAGCCACTGTTAAAGGAATCAGAGCTTTTTGGGGAAATGCCTCGTATTATCGGAGGTTTATACCTAATTTTTCAAAAATTGCTCGACCTATGACTAAGAGACTTGAGTAAGGGAGAACATTTGACTGGGATCAGAGCTGTCAAATGGCTTTCGATCACCTCAAATAAAAACTTACCTCCAACCCATTGTTTGTCATAAAGATTTCACCAAACCTTTCCAATTGTACACAGATGCCTCTGACGAAGGGCTATGGGCAGTCTTGGCCTAGAAGGTTGATGGAAAAGAAGGAATAATGGCATGTGCCAGCAGGACATTCAATAAGGGCGAGAAGAATTACAGTGTTACAAAAAAGGAATGTCTGGCTTTAGTCGGGGCTGTACAATATTTTCGTTCTTACTTAGCCGGAGTTAATTTCGAAGTAATCACGGATCACCATAGTTTACAGTGGCTCAGAAAAATGAAAACAGAAGACGGATTGTTTGTTAGGTGGAAAGGGATCCTAGAGGAATATACTTTCGACGTTAGGCATCGACCAGGTAAACTACATACCAATGCCGATGGTTTATCCAGATTACCGGTAGCCCCAGTCCAACCCAGTGCCCACTCGACTCAAAAAGAAAAATAATGATCCGATACCAAACGGTGGGGATAAATTAAAATTTTCCAAAGGAACCCGGAGGGACTCTAAGGATCGTGTGGTATTAGATTATCTTGAGGCTAAACACATGATTAAAATTTTCCACGGACAAGAAGGGAAGGGGGCTCATTTAGGTCAGTCCAGAGTTTTGAAACAGTTTAATGAGAGGTACTGGACCTCACGAGCTGACAAAGTTGTTAAAGAAGTGATCCAAAGTTGTTTGGGGTGTCAGAGTGGGAAAGACGGATGAGGACCCCAAAAAACAAAACCTGGGCACATTACTGCCGGAAAACCGTGGGAAAACCTATCTGTGGATATTATGGGACCTCTGCCCAGACAGACGAACAAAAGGTACATCCTGACCTGTGTTGACGTCTTTTCAAAGTACACGGTTGCTTGTGCCATTCCGGACAAGAAAGCTGAGACCGAAGCTAAGTTTATCCTTAAGAAAGTCATTTGTGTGAATGGCACTCCCGATTGTATTCTGAGTGATAGGGGAAAGGAATTTAATAATGAAATTGAAATTTGGCAACACTTGGGGGTTACCTTGGGTTACCAGATTCAATATACATCCCCGTATTATCCACAAGGGAACACTGTATGTGAAAGGAATCATCGGTTACTAGCGAATTGCCTACGAGCTAGCCTAAGTTCACAAGGGGAAGAAATATCCCGAGGGTGGCCGGACCTATTACCAGAAATTATATGGGGAATCAATACCACCGTTTGTAGAACTACCGGGTATTCTCCCTATGAAATTATCTTTGGAATTACTCCGAAACTACCTCAAGAACGACTACTACCCTATCCCATTAATTCCGCCAAATATTCTCGACCAGAACATTATTTACAAGGTCAAGGGGAAAGACGGTAATAAGTTCATCATCACGTTACTCAACAGCAGCCCGGGGGGAATATATTCTGGTAAAAAGACTGGAAGAGAAATATGAGGGTCCATTCCGGGTTGTAGAATTAAATGGACTATACCAAGTTCTATATGTGCATCATGGGAGTATTGTTTCGGCTACGCATAATCGCCATACTAAGCGGTACGAGGGAATTCTCCCCTCAGTCATGAGCGAGTGGAGTAGCGAGGAAGAAAATGAGGAAGATATAATATCCGGGGCCGATGATTCTGATGACTTCTTGACTCGTTATTAGGCAGAAGATCACCTTCTGAGAGGGGATTATACTGGGGTCATTCCGTTCGGGCGGTCGTACAGTAGGAACCAAAAGGAGAATTATTCTGGGTCAGAAAAAGACAGAAGTGAAATGGCCGAGGAGATTATAACGAGCGAGGAGGAGGAATTCCGAGAGTATACCCAGGACTATAACTGTACGGATCCCGAAAGCGAAGTTTCAGATCCCGAGAGAGATTTCAATGAGACTCTAAGTAGTGAGGTAGAATCTCCCAGGGAAGAAATGATCGAAAAAGGGGTATTTTCTGAGGCCAAAAATATATTTAGTTCTTCTTCAACTAAAATAAATAATTCACAGGAAAACAGAGCGACTGGCACCCCGGGGAAGAGCCCGGTAAAGTTACCAAAATCAATAGGCCCTGCTGAAACAGTTACGCAAAGTGGTAGAGTTAGCCGTCCACCAATCAGGTATCCAGACGAGGCTATAAATAGAACCCCTGGGGCGCGTGCCCGTCAGTTGAAAGGCACCCTGCCTCCCCCAACTGACCCTCAGTACCGGCTTCGTCATCTCATAGCTATTATCGACGGAAAAGGGCAGAGAATACAGACCACGAGAACTTTGAAGCAACTCCTCAACCAACTGGGTCAAGTTTTACTAGCCAAGACTGCGGTCGAGAACCAAAATCCAGCAATTCAGATACACAGGTGTATTTGTGAACACAGTGGACTGATTGATTGGCAGAATGATGGCAGGGATTTTAAGGGGGTAGTATTGCGGCGATCAGGTGCTCGCCTTAATTTCGCAAGGGATGATAATTAAGAATCATGCCAGCCAATCAACGCGCTTCAAATCACTATCCCTTTAAATCAGCTGAGTTTGACATTTCCCAAAACTCTGCCACACCCGCCCGGGCAGCCAATCAGGAGCCTCCGTTGTCGGAGCGTGTGAAGACTGAGCCAGCCGCGCCCACATCTCCCCTTTCAAAATCGCTCTCGCACCCTCCACCGGTCATTCCTTCAAGTTGCAATAAGTCTATCACATCAGTGCAAGCCCCATACTCCCGTAAGCCACTACAAGACCGTTGCAACTATCTCCTTGGGACTTATTACGAAGAGAGAAGACCCGAGGAGGGAGAAAGAAACATTCAAAGCGTGCGGCTAGAGGTAGTACTGCCCGGGCGGCCGGCTCAGCCAATCACAGTGCGCCGCACCATGAGTTGGAGCTATAAAGGGAGGGGGAAGGGGCTGCAGACATCACTCACGTCACGGACTCCACTGGGCCAACCTGCCAGCAACTCTCTACCTCTCCCTCACCTGTACAGTGATGGGAGCTCGGCCAATCCTGCTCCAGCCTACCCGCTAGCTTACCACCCACCATTAACGTCCACCTCTGGCCTACAACAACCTTGCACTGCGAACCAGATATACCATCAATATCCTGGTGCTTGTCGTCATATTGCTAGATTACACACTATTAGCCAAGCAATTCAAGAGGGGCGACAAATAGTAGATGGGACTGAAGACTTCCAGAAGACATATTGGCTGGCTATGAGGTGGTGAAGACTGCTCCAGAAACAACCCAGACTTTTTAAAGGACCCTTAATGGGCTCGAAATAGATAAAAAAGAAAGAGAGAAAAATGCTTGACAAACCCAGCGGTTCCAACCAATTAAAATTAGATGTGTTCTTATAGACTCATGAATAAATAAAAAGATGTATTGTTAAGAGAGATAGCTATTAATGATAGAGAAGGCTCCATGCCATTTAGCTATAACTAGCATAGGATCTCATAGGGTAATAAGTAAAGGGGATTACTAAGAATCATATGGAAGTCTGTTTATATAATGACAACGGGGTTGTACCACTTATTTAAGCATAGGAATTAATCATGTTTGTGATAGGTTAGACCTAGCTGAAACAATAGTCAGGAAGGACACTAGTCCGTTTGATGAAATATATTGTTTATATGTAAAGGAAACATTGTTATTCGATTAAAGAGACTATTGTACGGAATACGGTTCTCAGATTAAGCGACCCTGTAATCATGACATGAGTAACAAGTCAAGGCGACTATTACCAGGGGTGTTGTATTAGTGAAATTAGTCATTTTATGTTGAATGAAATAGTGTTCCGATATACCAGGCGATCAAGTGTTAAATTGTTGTAATAAGGTAATGTTGACATATTGGATATATTGAATTATGTAATGATCTATATGAGTTGAAACTTGATTAAAAGTGAAATAAAATAGGAGGTAAATATTATTGTATTGTATAACTTCATTTGTGAAATAGGAATCAGGAGTGAAGGACACTCCGGAATGGAGTTAGATTTAAGTAATTGACTACGGGCACCTATTTACGTGTTTTGAGATATATGATATAAATATATGAGATGTATATATAAGAACGTCTAGAATAACTGGATTAATGCCTAGGTCTTACGATTGGACATACTGAGGCCCAGTCAAACATATGATATATATATATATATATATATACAGATAGGTTGTAAGTTTAGGGACATTTAGTTTAGATAGGTTAAAACCTCGGTCTTACTATAGGACATATTGAGGCGTAATAAAATTGGTTAATTCTTTTGAAATAGCGACGTGCCTTTGGATCGACGTCGGAGTCAATCAATGCCTGAATAACGGGTACCCAAATAGGTGGTAATGGGAATTTAAGAGTTCCAAAGTACATTCTATATTGGGTCGACGGTGATATTCAATTTATGGATTGAATTAACTTCGGCCCGAACAGAGAATCGATTGTTATGAGGAAATATATTACCAGGAAGTTTTGTTAAATAAAGGTTACAAACTTCTGAACAACTGTCAAATTATTCCCACCTTAGTAGCAAACTTAGAAATAAGTACTACATTATTAGATAATAACTATAACATTATCAAATTGTCACTGGTGCGACGAGTAACCTAGGGCGTACTAGCCGGGGCCGCGGCGGCGCGTCCGAACATGGCCTAAATCTTACGCATAAAATCGTCATCTGCACAACACCATATCAACATTGCCTGGCAACTTAGAAATGTCAAGTCCACGCCTGGATAACGACAACATTAAGTTCTCCATTTTCCCATTGAGTTTGACACTTCTGCATGCTTTTATTGCTTATCTATGAAGGTGTAAAGATCGAGTGATATTGGCAAAAGGCCCCGAGTCAGGGGTATAGGCGCGTACAATGACAGCCGAGGGCGGAGGATTAAGTGTATACAAGAAATATATGTATATATGTAGCCTGTGCAGCCATTAAGCATAATCACTATGTACTTCCATCTTTTCTTTCCCATTAATATTGTATATGCCTCTATGCTTACCAGTTTCCGCTTCCCTTGCCGTCACACCTTTTTGACTAGATATATTTTGCTCCTAGACCCACTATGTTCTTATGTTCTTTTAAGCCGTCCAGCTGGCTCAGTTGATAGCGTGCCTGCTTCCCATCTTACAGGTCTCGCGTTCAATCCCCACTCAGATTGAACAGTTTTTCTGAGATATAGCCGGCGGTTACTGTCTTCCCATGAGCAAGGGAGATGGGTAATGGTCTCTGGTTGATTAAAGAAGTGTGAAGCGCTTGAGAATCCTCGAAGGAGGAGATACGGGCGCTATATAAGTAACCAGACGATTATTATTATTATTTAAGCCCCAGTTCACACTTATATGCCATCCACCCTAACCCTCCCCTGTCCACTCAAATACCACCAATGCGCCCCCCACCCCTTCACCTGCCCCTTTAATGGACCTCTCTCTCTCTATTTATCTATCTATAAGAACATAAGATCGCGGGAAACTGCATAAGGCCATGCGGCCCACACGAGGCAGCTCCCATATTTATCCTTCCATGTTCTCTATTGCTAGTAACACTATAATTTATATTATCATGTATATTTTATATACCTGGAACCATATCTGTGCATGTGTTTTTACCCCTAAATGTTGCAGCCTACGCTGATTCTTCCTTATAATATCAATGTTATTGTTATCAATTATATTAATATTATCTGCATATCACCTTTTACCTACATAAGAACATAAGAAAATGGGAGTCTGCAGAAAGCCGGTTGACTCAAACAAGGCAGATCCCTCGCTCCATTCCATCTCTCACTCTCTCTCTCTCTCCCTTTTCATCTACCTTTGAAGAACTCCCCCCTTCTTCTTTAAGCTTTTCACACCTACCCCTTAAATGCCCTATCCAATCGGTATCGTTTTAAAATTAAACTAATCTCTTCCCTATTCCCGACACTTAACCCTTCCTCTCTCTCTCTCTCTCTCTCTCTCTCTCTCTCTCTCTCTCTCTCTCTGTCTCTCTGTCTCTCTCTCTCTCTCTCTCTGGCTCTCTCTGTCTCTCTCTCTCTCTCTCTCTGTCTCTCTCTCTCTGTCTCTCTGTCTCTCTCTCTCTCTCTCTCTCTCTGTCTCTCTCTCTCTCTCTCTGTCTCTCTGTCTCTCTCTCTCTCTCTCTCTCTCTCTGGCTCTCTCTGTCTCTCTCTCTCTCTCTCTGTCTCTCTCTCTCTCTCTCTCTCTCTCTGTCTCTCTCTCTCTCTCTGTCTCTCTCTCTGTCTCTGTCTCTCTCTCTCTCTCTCTCTCTCTCTCTCTCTCTCTCTCTCTCTCTCGCTCACTATTACTATTATCACCATACTCTCATTATTTAATTTTATTTTAATTTGTATGATTATTTGTATTATTATTTGTATTATTATTATTATTATTATTATTATTATTATCATTATTAATATCTTTCATAATTAAGTGTATTAACAAATATATGTATATATTTAGCCTGTGTAGCCATTACGAATAATCACTATGTATTTCCATCTCCTCTTTCCCATTAATATTGTATTTTCCTCTACACTTAACAGTTCCTACTACCCTCACCGTCACTCATTTATGACTCGAGGTATTTGTCTTCTAAGACCCTTTATAAGCCCCAGTTCACACCTATATGCCATCCACCCTAACCCTTCTCTGTCCATTCAGATATCACTACCCTTCGCCCGCCCCCTTAACCCAAAAACGGCGAGTTATGTGTTATGGACACCACATAACTGGGCGGACATATTAGGCTCCATTCCCACCTATAATCGTCATTTTACGATAAATATTGTTATTGCTTATTCATATGGGTCTATTTTACGTTTAATATGAAGATAGCAACATGAAACAACAATAAAACAAGTGGGAATAGTGTTTAGATGGTCAAAATCGTGAATAATTGCCATTGCCAACCGGCCATTCATCAAGTGTGGAGCTGAGGCGGGCCACACCCTCCCTTCTCGGAGCCTGGAGCGAGACTGACTTACTCACTCACACTCTCAGACACTCTACACCCTCTCTAGTAACATGAGCACAGCTTAGACCGGTTTGGAGCTATTGGCATGATAAAAACACCAATAAATATGGGAATAAGAGGACAAATAGGTGATAATTGAAGGGGGGGGGGGGGGAAAGGAGGGGATTTTGACACGTCATGTGGAGGAGTGATACGAGGTATGGAGGGGAATTATCTCACTTAAACACCATTTATTTTTTCTTAAGTGCTACTGGGGCTTTTTAAATGGGTTTTCTTAGGCCTTGGCTCATATGAGGACGCTCGCCTTCGCCCAGTACGGACTCATATGAGGACGCTCGCCGTTTATAGGTTAATGGGGGAAACTAAAAAAAAAATCTACTATTTTTACGCTTTCGGTTCCCACCGAACCAAAATCTGTTGCCATCGAGTGAATAAAAATTTATAAATCGCAGTCATCAAAATATAACTCGATTTCTATAGTCATTAACCCTTTACGAGCGGCCTATGCGGTTTATTTATATGTACCGCCCAGCGGGGTGTTTTTAGCCAAAATAGGGCTGTTTACGTGATCATTTTCATGCCTAAATAAGAGCCAGAACGTAAAACAAGTATCTATCCCTGAAAGGGCATAAACAGAGCTTTCGAATGACACCATAACGATCCTTTTATGATGGCTAGTTTTCTTGCAATAACCGTGCAACGCGAGTGCAAAAAGCATGTAATTAGCCACTTTCCCGATACAATTCCGTATATAGCGAGTGAGAGAGGTAGGAGGGAGGTGAGATTTGTGTCAGTAGGTTCGCCGCGGTGGTCTGGAGCAGTCATACACTCGCTACTCTCCTGCCACCACTTGTCTCTCTCTCTCAGCAACATTACGTGCTGAAATTGCCACTCGAGTTATGTCGAGCGCCGCCACATAGTCCAGCTTTATTTAACTTGACTTAAGTTGCGCGCCGACTTTTAGGGGTTAATGTTACAGATATATTACTCTCAAATTATATTCAGTACATTTTGCAAAATACGAAGTATTTATGATAAATAAAAACGATTCTATTAGGCCTACACAAACACATGGTAAGCCCCCTAAAAGTAGTCCTGTTAATAATTAAATAGATACAGTAGGTATCCATGTCCTAAAAATTATAACACAATGTATAAAAACTCGAGATCTATCTATTGCCTGACGCCGTGATCCCTGAAGGGGTGGCCACGAACGAACCGCCCCCATGCACCTCTGTCCCCAGTCAGTCGACGCCCCTCCCCCCAACCAGCACCGCCTTCGTTCATGTAGTTCCTCACTCCATCCTTCCACCTCATATTTGGTCTACCTCTCCCCCTCTGTCCCTCCACCTCGCTCTCGTACACCCTCTTAGTCATTCTCTCGCTTTCCATACGTTCCATATGGCCGAACCATCTCAAGTTGTTCCTTTTCACACTTTCCAGCACATCTACCTCCACACCACACCTCCTTCTTACTTCCTCATTAGTCTGTCTATCCCTCCATGTAACTCCGCACGCACTCCTTAAGTAATTCATTTCCACTGCTCTCACTCTTGGTCTGAGTCTCTCAACCAACGTCCATGCTTCGCTTCCGTAAGTC
Source organism: Paralithodes platypus (assembly GCA_032716605.1). Classification (NCBI taxonomy): domain Eukaryota; kingdom Metazoa; phylum Arthropoda; class Malacostraca; order Decapoda; family Lithodidae; genus Paralithodes; species Paralithodes platypus. Next base: position 12,699,312 of record CM064579.1, read on the forward strand.
AGTGTCGGGATTACCACACTGTCATGCAAGGACTTCTTCACTTCCATACTGACCACCCTATTCTTGTTACTGCTTTTAGCATTCCTACAACCCTCTTCCCCTGTTGTACCCTCTCCCGCACCTCTTCATCCATAGTCCCATCTTTACTCAACACACTGCCCAGATACTTAAAAGAGTTGACGATCTCCATAGCCTGACCGTTCAGCTTCACCTCACACTCTGTGACTTCACCCCTTTCGAAGACCATAACCTTGCTCTTCCCCGTATTTACCTTCAAATTCCGTTTTTCGCACACTGTTCCAAACTCATTTACCAGACCCTGCAACTCCCATTCATTATCACTCATCAGAACTGTATCATCCGCAAACAGCAGTATAGGTAGCTTCCACTCAATTCCCTCCCTTTTCAGCGATACACCAACATCCACCGCTCTTGATAGGACTCGAGATGAACGTATAAAATAATCAGCATTGGCCACTTTACTGGAAATTAGATTATACAATTATAAACTAGTTTCAGAAGTGGCATGACCATCATAAATTGATGCTAGTGTTCGCTAGCAACAATTCTCATTAAACCAAACTACTCGAGCAGTCAACATCTCTTTCCCACTTGACTTACTTTGTTAAATTTGACATTTGTTGTGCATCTATGTGCGCATTAGCAGTAATGGTGGTAGATATTTGTTTCCCACAGATGGAAATCTTAATATAATGTGGATTATAGCCTTAATGAAGGTAAAATACTCAGTTATTGTGTGCGTGCGTGTGTGCATTCCAAGGTTGCCAACACACATCCACGCATCAGAACTCGCATAAAAGTAGCCCAATCATTTAATATCGTACAACAAAAAGAATTTCAGCTATTTCAATCCTATCATCACACATTTTCTGATATGTTTATCTTTAACAGCCATGCGTGCATGATACTATGAGTTCCCCAAATATCACTAGGCCTAGGCCCATATATATGAGTAGTAGGCTACGTGTCACATCATCTAAATATTAATGAAATAACCACATACATGATTATCACAAGCATACACTCATCAAATCTGCATCAATGTATCAATCCACCCTCACAAGCAATCACTTGATTATTCAGTCACCGTCACATAGGTTACCATACATGAATAGTACAACCAACAGAAAGCCATGATGAACGTTTGTATGAAATGTAGCCTAGCTACTCGAAACTCGATATCTCGACACCTCTACAACTTGAATGATGGGCCTACTGTATAGAACCAGCCCAATTCCGCTTTCCTCAATTTTAGTTAGTTAAGATAGTACTTCAGAGGCTATCAACCCCATCACTCTGTAAATCAAGAATATCGTTAGGAATGTAACCCCTTTTCGAGAAATGTCCTTCCCTCAATCCCCCAAATCTACGCTCCCAAACTAGCCCAATGGTGCGAAAAGAAGACCTTGGCAACACTGTATAATATGTTTATCACGCCGCGGTCGGCTTTGAAAGAGGCAGTGTTGTCAGTCTTTTTTGTCATCATCTTTTTTCGAATTTCCTGCATCTCCACGTACGTAATTTGCTGCCACTGTGTTCAATGACATTCTGATACACATTGATTGATTACCTGTCACTGGTCTAATAAGAAATATAGCCGGTAACCTACAGTATTTATCTGCCTGATTTGAGAGTGGATTATTAAATTGGTAACTTAAAAGCGCATGGGAGCTTTTGTTGTAGCCTGTGCATGCGCATGCGTAGACATTCAACCGCCAAATGCTATAAACTAAAAAATATAATACCATATATTCAGCCAATAGCTACTGAAACACGTATTTGTTGTAACTAAAAAGGAAGCAAATACAATCTTCAATGAGTATTAAACATTTCGCCCAGCCTATTTAACACCACATTAGAATGAAAGTAAATTTCTAGGTCAGTAAGCTGATATTTATGTATCAAATTATGTTATTTATTATATATTCACAGCATTAATGAGTATATAACCATCATATTATGAATCTAGTTAAAATATACTACACAACTAAGTGTCATGGATAAGTTTGCGAACTGTATTAAACCTCTTAAATCACGAAAGCCCTCAAAACACCTCAATGGTGTATCACAAACGAAAATACTCCAATCGGACCCCCAGCGTCATCTGGATTTTTAGTGCGGTTTTCTCTCATTGACCTCTCTTTCTCTCTCTCTCTCTCGCTCTCTCTCTAGTTATCTATCTATCCTTCCATGTTCTCTATTGTTAGTACCAATATAATTTATATTATCACTACCACCACTAGTTATAATTTTAATTGTTACGATTATTATCATTATTATAATTATTATTATTATTATTATTATTGTTATTATTATATTGTACTAGTAGCGTTGTTACCATGTATGCATGTTAGTATATCAGATTTTGTTTGTGCCTACTGATGTATATTACCCATATCTATTCTCCCCCATCCCCACCCCTCCATCGCCACCTGTCATAACGGATTATTTAACCCGGGAACGGCGAGAACACTCTTAAGAGGTTTTGGTGGGCAAAGGCGAGAACATTCTTAAGAGGGAAGGTCTAAACAAAACATTTTAACATGCCCCAGTAGCACTTATAACAAATTTATTTTTTCTTTATTTCTTTACCCTCCCTCCATACCTCATATCACTCCTCCGCATCCCCTCCTTCCCCCTCCCCCTTCAATTATCACCTATTTTCCCTGTTATTCCCTTATTCAATGGTATATTTTCGTGTAAACATCTCCAAACCGATCCTAGGCTGTGGTCATGTGTGTCTTACGTAAGGTAGAGACTGGGGAGTGTGAGGGAGTAGCTCAGTACTGCTTCAACCCTCAAGAAAAGAGGGTGTGAGCCTGTGAGGCCAGCTGGCTCACACTTGATGAATGAACCGCTCACTAAAAATTCGCGATTTTGACCATGTAAACACTATTCCCAGGTTACTATCATCATATTAAAGGTAAATTAGGCGCATATGAATAAGTAATAACGATATTTATCGTAAAATGACACTTATAGGCAGGAATGGAGCCTGATATTGCCGCCCAGAACTGTGGTGTTCACTATACCCTGCGTGCGCTTAATGGGTTAAAGCCTCCTATAGTTTATTCGCGGTAAGTAAGCAAGAAATCATGACCTCTAACCTCTGTAACTAAAAAACGGCTATAGTAATCGAGCTAATATTTCTACCATTTGGGAAGAGTCAGTCAAGGAATAGATGTGAACATTTACAGTCAATTTGCTCTAGCCCTATTTGAGTTACAGAGGATAGAGGTAATCATTTCTCGCCTACTAACAGCGAATATACTTTAGGTACCAGTATTTCTTAGTGACCTGATGAAGCTATCTGCGAAACGTTGTCAATAAAGTGCTCTTCCTCAGATGGTGTTTTTTTTTATCCATTCTGTCTACTTTTCAAGTACCATTCAACAAGGAAGATAGTATTTTGCACACTCTGTAATGAGTGTAGTGCACTCGAGTATCTTCTCGGAATGGACCGCAAGGTTTCTGGGATGCTAACTATTCCTTGTAACTCCTTGTAACTCTCTCTCTCTCTCAATTCGGTGTCACACCAGCACTTTTTGCTGTGGAGGTCACCTTTCGTCCCATTTCATTACGAAAATAAAAACCTTTCGTGCCATTTAGATGTGGATTATTCCTGGCGAGCGATAGCGAGCCTGTAATATGGTAGGAACCAGCCTTCGGCCGAGACATATTTCTACTGAAAAGTGCACAAATTTATCTTGAAGGTGGGTATTGGCGATATATAGGAGGCTGTGTTCTTGGGAGTGTTTAAGCTTGATAGAGGTCTAGGGAGCAAACTAAGAAAACTCTATCTATCTATTTCCGGACGACTTACTGCCCTTTATGATGGTGGCCATACATATGTATATTATAATAATAATAATAACAAAAATACAATAATATAAATTATAGTAAAATATCTGCCCCCTTAGCTGACAGTGGAAACGAGACTATTATTCCATTATTTTGATAATATGACGGGATAGTTCATTACCTTTAATAGGCAAATTAAGAGCGGTAATTACATTATTCGCATCCATCAACATTAAGCCAGCATCACACTCACACATACAAACACACACACACACACACTTACTCACCCACTCTCACTCTTTCTTAAAGTAAAACAAACCCGAAATATTTCTATAGTTACATCAGAAAGAAAAAAGTAGTTACTTCAACTGTTGGACCGTTAGTCGATGGATATGGAAAATACACCAAAAACGACACACAAATGAGTAATGCGCCCAATACCTTCTTTGCACCAGTGTTTACAACAGAAGACCTCAGTGATATCCCCACAGCATCGCCGATTCAGATTGATAATTCTGATGTTTTAAGCAATATCACCATTGCAGAGAGAGAAGTATTGAAATGTATACATAAACTCTAGGTAAATAAAAAGCCTGGACCTGATCCACATCCCTTAGAGTTCTAAAGGAAGGTAAGGATGAGCTCTTCAAACCACTGACATTGCTATTCAATAAATCCTTGCAGTCTGGAACTATGCATGATCAGTGGAAGCTAGCCAACGTAACACCGATATTAACCCCTAAAAGTCGGTGCGCAACTTAAGTCGAGTTAAATAAAGCTGGACTATGTGGCGGCGCTCGACATAGGTCGAGTGGCAATTTCAGCACGTAATGTTGCTGAGAGAGAGAGACAAGTGGTGGCAGGAGAGTAGCGAGTGTACGACTGCTCCAGACCACCGCGGCGAACCTACTGACACGAATCTCACCTCCCTCCTACCTCTCTCACTCGCTATATACGGAATTGTATCGGGAAAGTGGCTAATTACATGCTTTTTGCACTCGCGTTGCACGGTTATTGCAAGAAAACTAGCCATCATAAAAGGATCGTTATGGTGTCATTCGAAAGCTCTGTTTATGCCCTTTCAGGGATAGATACTTGTTTTACGTTCTGGCTCTTATTTAGGCATGAAAATGATCACGTAAACAGCCCTAGTTTGGCTAAAAACACCCCGCTGGGCGGTACATATAAATAAACCGCATAGGCCGCTCGTAAAGGGTTAAAAAAGGGCAGCAAATCCCTACCCAGTAACTACACCTTTTTCAGTGGGAAACAATGTTTTCTCGACCCTAAATGACGTATTTCATGTCAATTATATATTTTACTTTAGATTTCGTCATTGTTCGAGTTGAATCGATAATGTCAAACAAATTGAACAAACGATCGTTCGGAAATGGAGAATAAACACTTGGACCGATATTTATCACTTGAAATCGGCCATTTTCCACATGAATTGGCATTGTTTGCACAGTGTTCGACATATTGCAGTTGCTTTCGACAAATTTCATTTGAAATCTCATGGAAAAAAGGAACTACTGTACAGTATTTACGCCAATTATTTAGTGACGGGCAATGAAACAAGTTACTTTATTGCTTTGCAGAGTCTGTTTTTGTGACTGGGTATCGTACTTCACACTGTGTTCAACTAAACAGCAGGGAATCAAGAGCACTATAACCTGGGGTGTAATTAAGAAATATATCGTGGCTGGTTAAGTTAGATACACCTAGAAGAGGGGTGACCCACCCGAGAAAGGCACTTTGCTTTATGTATCCCCACCGTAGGTTTTTGTTTGTATCCAATGTTTATAAATGTTGTATAATTTTGTATATCTATAACCCAAGCTAGCATTGCATTTGATATGTATATTGTCTGGTCTTTCGTATTACATATATAATTATATATATATATATATATATATATATATATATATATATATATATATATATTATGACATTCCTGCGTAGTGGCTTCGCACAAGAGGACATACCCGTGGAGCCCCGGCTAGTTTTGTAATGTTTGTTCACCAGAACCCGGCCGGTTTTCAAAAAATGGTTTTATTCCAGAAACAATAGCGAATAGGTTAGGAATGAAGGAAAAACCACGAAAAACCGCTCAAAAAGCTTAAAAAATGGTCCTACAGAGCCCCCGAAAACGTATTTTACAAGAGTAAAAAATTTAAGGCAATTACCCCAAAAAACCAGGTTATTGCGTGCTCACGCGCACGCACGTGGACTTTGAGAGTGTTCAACCATCGGCACGGTTGCGTGGGATACGTACACAGTTCCCATACAAATCTGAGCCCTCTTGAGTGGCTACACCTGAGGTTACGGTCGGCGCAATTAGGGTGACGCGTCAGGCGCGTCGCTGGGGCTGTGCGTTACATACATCGCCGACGCGTCAGACGCGTCGCTGGGGCTGTACGGGTTAATTGGATCTGTAAAAGAATCCGAATATAGTGGCGAATTTACCTTGTTCCACCTTTCACATAAACCAAAGTGGTGATGATTGATATTATTTACTGGTGGTGATTGATTATGGTGGTTTATACATAGTATGTGTATGTATATACTCTGCTAAGAAATACAATTATGGTGCCTGACATTATATGCATATTGAACCTTAAGCTGAATGCATAAACATGTTAAGGCACAATTTAAAGTTAGAATTGTTAATGAAAGCCAAATGCAATATTTCATTTGTTACTTCTGTGCGAAATATACACATCTTAAGCAAAGAAATTAAAACGGAAATGTCGTTTAAGGTAGAGAAATATGCAATTCGATTGACGAATGTCTATTCACATATACAGGTGTCTAAATCAAATGGTGAAGTCATTTACAATTGCCAATTGACGATCTTGATGATCCATGTCGAATAGTTGTGAAAAAGTCGTAATATAATTATTTAATGTCGGTTCATGTGAATACTTTCCAATTTGCATGAAAACGGTCGAAATATAATGAAATTATCCTATTCGACCATAGATTTGCCGATATTTCTTGAGAAAACGTCGCTTCCCACTGAAAAAAAGGTGTATTGTCTAACTAGCTTAACCCTTGTGGCCCGGGCTGGTCCTCTAAAGGACGGAGGTCGTATCCGGGCGATCTGGCCGAAAAACGTCTAGGCCTAGGCTACCGTATTTTTTTTTATTTTAACAGCTAGAAATTTCCCATGCATCTATAAACGTAGTGCGGTTTTCAATCTGTAGACTGGCATTGAATAGAGCTCTGTAAGTCAACTGGTTCAGTTGTGCTGACGATTTCAGAGGAGCAAATTTTGCCGCGATATTGTCAATATCGGAGCTTTTCAGACACTAATTTCGTCTTACGTCACAACAATATCATTGATCCGACGTCTCCTTCTTGTTTTCGGAGGTGCGGTGACGCAACGATCGGCTTTGTTTACATGTGTCAGACGCACAGCGTTCAGACCAAGCTGAATAGGCTTGAATGCTTACTGCCTATTATCAGGACACCCGGGCTCCTGCCCTTCTTTCGTGGTGTCCTTTTAAAAGGACACCCGGGCTGGAAGGGTTAACCTCAGTTGTATTTACACTCACGCGCACTAAAAGTTGTTCAGGGGTGGGTCCTTCCTTCCCCTACTTTACCCAGGGCAGGTGGAAGGGGGGAGTCAGGTCCAAGTCTACCCTCACCTTCCACCCCCAAACAATCCCCAACTCCCCCACCTTCCTTCTCTAGCTGGCAGTTAGTAATTAGCGACGATTGTTCTCATGTATTCAAATTATTGTCAAACCATCATTGCACATGCTTACAATGACCGACATTTAATATTTATTAGGAATGTATAAACACATTATACTGGATAATTGTATTATCAAAATGAGTTTTTATACACAACGTGGGTTACAAGAATCTTGGCTGTAGTGGTAGTGTGCTTCTCTCTCTCTCTCCTTCACTCTCACTCCCTCTCTCTCTCTCTCTGCATGTGTGTGTCTTTCTCTCATTGCACCACTTTCTGCGATCAAGACCTACTGTGATTTTAATATAATAATACCGTAATTAAATCCATTATCATACAGTATTCAGGATATTATGTTCATCATTATTGCAATACTCATCAACGTGCCCTCTACGATCTACTCCTAGGTTCTCAAATTGCTTACACAGTCCGGCTTTTGTATCATAAAAGGAAAGGACTAGGCCTACAGGAAAAGAATGGCTGGAATAGTGTTGCGACTGTCATTGATGGTTATGTCTATCATTTCAATAAGTTTCTCCCATTTATTCAATACGATGCATACTAAAAACGGTTTGCATTTAATTATATGTTGTCAATGCATTTTTTTTCATTCAATTAAATTTAAAACTCGATACAAATTACTATCAAAGTCGGTGTTAACTTTTAGTAAAGTTTGAGTTTAGAGCCCTTGAGAAGCAGAGCTCGCCTTCTCACCTTCCCTTCTCTGTCTCTATCTGTGATCCCAGCCTCTCATTTCTACAAACTCCCAAATAATGAATATGATAAATAGACAGACAGTTTTACCACCAACTCTCTTCTATGTGTATCAAATGCAGGCAACATTCATCACACACACTAATGAAGGGAAATATATTCAAATATACCACATTCAGATCCGTTAAATCTTGGTTGTAGAAAGTGTGTGCCATGAGAGAGTTACAAGGAATAGTTAGTATCTCAAAGACCTTGCGATCAATTACGGGGAAATATTCGAAGTGGAAGAAGAGACATTTGGCAGTGCACTATACTCTTTACAGAATGCAAAATACTATCTACTGTCTTCTTGAACTGCTCAACTGAGGGATTTTTACAACTTTTAAGGAAAGTTTGTTCCAGGTAGAACAGATCATAAATGGTAAAGTTTCCAAGAATACTAGTGCTGAACTTTTTCAATTCTAACTGCCAGCCATGGTTGGTATTGTATTCATATTGATGCTAAACATTTAGCTAAGATAAACATTATCAAACCCATTAAAACATTTGGAAAATTGAATGAACTGACTTCGTAGTCTGCGTGTTAAGAGAGAGAGAGAGAGAGAGAAAGAGAGAGAGAGAGAGAGGGAGAGACAGAGACAGAGAGAGAGAGTGAGAGCAAGAGAGAGATTGAGAAGCAGAATACTACTACAGCCGAGATAATTGTAACCCACGTTGTGTATAGACTCATTGTGAGAATACAATTATACAGTATTATTGTATTAACCCTTCTTTGGCGGCGCCCGGCTATAGTCGAGTGAAATAAATGTAGCCTATGTGGCGGGGCCCGGCTATAGTCGCATGCAATTTTGAGCACGTAATGTGCTCTGAGAGAGAGCGGAGCGGTGGGAGGAGCGTAGGTTACCTCATGACCGCTTCCTTGGTGGCCGTGGAGCTACTGAGATGTACTCCGCCCTACTCCACCCTCCCTTACTCGTTTCACACGTAATAATGTAAGGAAATGACCGTATTTTACCGATTTTGCCCTTCGGTTGCATGATCGTTGCAAGACATCCAGTGATCGTAGAAGGATGGTTCTGGTGTCATTGGAAAGCTCATTTAACGCCCTTTCAGGGATACATACATGTATTACGCTCTGGCTCTTGTTTATGCATGAAAACGAGCACGGAAACAAGCTCGTTTACGGTAAAACCCCCCGCTGGGCGGCACAGTCAAATATACTCCACCACCCGCTCTTTGAGTGTTAATAAATTCCTAATATATATTAAATGTTGATCATTGTAAGCATGTGCAATGATTGTTTAACAAACATTTGTAATACATGAGAACAATCGTCACTAATCACTAACTGCCAGCTAGAGAAGGAAGGTGGTTGAGTTGGGGATAGTTTGGGGGTGGAAGGTGGGGGTAGACTTGGACCCGCTCGCCCCCCCCCCCCCCACTTCCACCTGCCCAGGGTGGAGTAGGGGAAGGAAGGACCCACCCCTGAGCAACTTTTAGTACGTGTGAGTGTACCTTATATACCTTGATTTTCAAAAGGCCTTTGACAAAGTTCCCCACAAACGTTTACTGCTAAAACTAAAAGCTCATGGAATACAAGACGGTGTGTTGAAATTGATAGAAAATCGGCTCAGCGACAGAAAGCAAGGAGTAGTCATAAATGGTAAGGCATCTAAATGGACCAATGTAAGTACAGCGTACTCTTAAAAGAACAAGTTGACGATAAGCAACACAATCTAGATATGTTGTCATGTTGGGCCCAATTTTGGCAAATGAGTTTCAATGAGGATAAATGTAAAGTACTACATATCGGATTCCGAAATGAGAATGCAAACTATTAAATGAATGGCACTCAGCTTAATTAAGAGTGTAGACAGAGAAACCAATCTGGGAATAACAATATCGAGTAACCTAAAACCGAGTCAACAATATTCGGAAGTTGTTAACAAAATAACTGGCTTTATAGGCCGGTCATATGAGCACAAATCAAAAGTAGTTATCCTAACTATTTACATTTCCTTAGTCCACCCTCTTTTGGAATACTGCGTTCAACCCTGGTGCCCTTATTACCAAAAAGATATAGACAAGCAAGAACGAGTTCAACATAGAGTTACCAAAATTATACCTAGCCTAAAGAACAAACCATACCACGAGCGTCTTAGAGAATTTAATATATTTCCTTTAACCCAGTGCAGATTATGAGGCAACTTATTTCAAATGTTCAAAATCATCAAAGGCATCGACAATATGAACTGTAGTAAGTACTTCACTATCGACCAATCTAATTACACGCGAGTAAACGATTGCAACATTTTTGGTAAATCTTTTAAATCACACAAATCTAAGGATTTCCTTTTTTAATCGAGTTGTCAACTTGTGGAATGGGCTTCCCCGAGACTTTATAGACTGCAGCACCGTTGATTCTTCTAAACTTCGCATACACAAATATCTTGCATCAAACCTGCTACTGACTGCGTTTGCAAATGAATAATTTTATTTTATTCCTCCCTCAAATTCATCAAGAATTATTGCGTATACAGTATACTGTATATTGCTAAGACGCAACTCTCTTTATCCCAGATATACAAAAACTCACTTATAGCTGTGTTAGGTTCCTAATCCATATGTCCCCTACTAACATTTTAATCCTACCACAGACATTAGTTCGAAGGCAGTAGTTCCCTTTCCAATTTTCCCTTACCCACTCTAAACGACTGTTTGGACACTTGATCCTCAGTGTTTTGGAGGACAAACAGCCTAGAGGGGCACTAGATCTGTTGTTGCTTGATTTCCTTGATATCCTATATGTATAGTCTGGATGAGCTAAGTAATGGATAATATATTTTAACAACCAATATATTTACAACCATTGCATACATTGCCTGTTTTAATACCCCATTAACCCGAGAAAGGCAAAAATCCTCATAAGAGGTTTGGCAAAGGTGAAGGTCCTTCTAAGATCCAAGGCTTAAAAAAAATCCTTTAACCCTCTCCGACATATGACGGGATTTTGAGCCTATTAGGGATACTTTAAAACCTTTGTTGCCATCAGGGGTATTTAGAAACCTTTAGTTTAGTTACTTCAACCTCTGCAGTTGTCTTTGAGTTAGCTGTGGGCAGAAAACTTTTGGAGATAAGAGTGAGAGAACTCTATTTCTTATTGCTAATCTGGCAACCTCTGCGTCATATGAGTCTGAAGGGGTTAAAACACCCCAGTGGCACTCAAAGCAAAGCAAGATTTGTTACCATTCCTACATATGCCCCCCCCCCCCCCTCCTCAATTATCACCTATTTTTCCTCTTATTCCCCTTTTATCGGGTAATTTCCGGCGTGAATTTCCTTCACACACTTTCTGTAGCATGGGCGAGGCATCTAGAGATCCTTGCAACAGAGACACTTCTACTTAAGGCCGTCAGTGTCGCTTGAGAATTCGGGAGGAGAGGATATATGCCGCCACGGCTCGCCCCTCATGAATGGACTGGTCATCAATAATACAATTTTTTCATTTCAGTTAACATTGATTGATAAAAATTACTGACTTGACCGTATGTTTAATGGGAATGTTTCAAAATACTTCATCATTGTGTGAAAATTGCTCAATATAATGTGTACCACCAGTCAATGCTGTCAATTGTATATAATATTACAACAGTTCAAATCTTTGAATCTTTAAAGCAAAGTTCTGAAGCAGCTGCGCTATTATAATGTATCACATTGTCTCATTTGCATTCGATAAATATTAAAATGGGTGCGCAACATTTATTATTTTGATTGTACATTGTCTCGAACAGAGCTTAATATACAGCATTATGTATACACATTAGCAACGAATGACATTTTCAGTGTTTTATGAGCATAGCCTAGTATTGTACATCATATTTAGTTCTCTGTTGCATACATAGTTAAGTACATTAATCAAGCACAAAGTTGTTTCATGCAGTAATGAACATTTTCCTTAACCCGTTAAGGAGCCATATGTAGTGAACACCCTACCATCAGGCGACAATATTAGGTCCCATTCCCACCTAAAATCCTATTTTTTTTATAAATATCGTTATTACTTATTCAAATGCACCTATTTTATGTAGGGGAGGCTGAACCTTACACCCCCAATTCACCCTGTATAAGGGATTTTGTTTCTGGCATTGTACCATCTTAATACCAATAGCAATACTAAGACTCACTGAAAAAAAATCAGCTCTCTATGTGCGCTCGCGCGCGCACGCGAGCGCGAATTTCATTGCATTATATGAAAAATCTATCTAGTCATTGAAAATTGTTCAAATTTCCCGTAATTTTTTTCTGGTGTATCCTACTAGCATCCCCTACAATGGTGCGTTCTCGTTTTCACATATTGAATAATAGAAGGTGCTGAAACAAAATATATATATATATTATTTATATTTTTTGGGTAGCTCAAATTTCGACATGAAAAAGGTTGAATCTTGGAAAATATCGGAGATGCGGCCATTATCTAAATGCTCTGCCGTTGCTATATAGTCCTATATATAGTGTGTAGAAGGGGAACGAAGCAGAGCAATATACAAAAATGTAGTTTCACTTGGGAGTTGCCATTATATGATCTCTGGAAATCGCAAAACTATTGTAATCATAGCTTTAGTCCCATATTTTGGGGAAAATAGCTTAGTTTCTCCTACCAGAGACGTTTTCTATTAGTAAGCTGTTAGAGCGAACTGAGATGTATGGGATACTAATGTATTCTAGCATCACACAGACTAATTCCCAAGAATTTTTATATAAATCCATGATATTGGGGGCCACGAGGGGTGGGGGACTAGCGATGTCATATGGGTGTTTATGCCCTCATATGATAGTTTCTATTGTTTACAGAAGCCTTTTAGACAAACAAAACAAAACAAAACAAAATTGGGCTGAAGGGGAAACATTTTGTTGATTGGGGGGTGTGGTTGAACCCCCGTTCGGGGGGGTTATGGATGCGATATGTTTTTTTTTGCCCTCCTATGCTTTTCTCCTATGTTGAAAGAAGCATTTTAGAAGAAGAAAACAAAAATGTGAAATTTTGACTGAATTGGGGTGTAAGGTTCAGCCTCCACTAATATGAAAATAGTAACATGTAACAACCATAAAACAAGTGGGAATAGTGTTTGGATGGTCAAAATCGCAAATTATAGTCGGCCGGCCCATTCATGAATTGTGGAGCAGAGCGAGCCAGACCCTTCCCTCGCGAGGCCTGAAGCTTGACTGACTCATTCACCCACACTCTACCTTACGCAACACACTCGCTAGTCACATGACAACACCCTATAACCGGCTTGGAGATGTTGACACAGAAATATACCAATGAATAAGGGAATAACGGGGAAAATAGGTGATAATTTAAGTGGGGGGGGAGGAAGGAGGGGATTTTGACAGATGTGGAGGAGTGATAGAAAGTATGGAGGGGAATTATTTCACTTAATCACCATTTGACTTGTTTTAAGTGCTACTGGGACCTTTTAACCCCTAAAAGTCGGCGCGCAACTTAAGTCGAGTTAAATAAAGCTGGACTATGTGGCGGCGCTCGACATAGGTCGAGTGGCAATTTCAGCACGTAATGTTGCTGAGAGAGAGAGACAAGTGGTGGCAGGATAGTAGCGAGTGTATGACTGCTCCAGACCACCGCGGCGAACCTACTGACACGAATCTCACCTCCCTCCTACCTCTCTCACTCGCTATATACGGAATTGTATCGGGAAAGTGGCTAATTACATGCTTTTTGCACTCGCGTTGCATGGTTATTGCAAGAAAACTAGCCATCATAAAAGGATCGTTATGGTGTCATTCGAAAGCTCTGTTTATGCCCTTTCAGGGATAGATACTTGTTTTACGTTCTGGGTCTTATTTAGGCATGAACATTATCACATAAACAGCCCTATTTTGGCTAAAAACACCCCGCTGGGCGGTACATATAAATAAACCGCATAGGCCGCTCGTAAAGGGTTAAAAGTGTTTTTTAGGCCTTACCTTTTAAGAGGTTTCTCGCCCTCACCCACCAAAACCTCTTAAGTGATCTCGCCGTTCCCGGGTTAACAGATAGGCCACACGGAAGGCACGGTATATAAATATGTGTGAAAAGAACCCTTCAAATACTGTGCCAGAGCTGGGAAATGTCTCAAACTTGGATGACTCATAGAAAGTAGTAGTATCTCACTATACAACATCCTCCCCTCCTTGCCCCCATTATGCCCCTACCTCTCTCTCCCTCCATCAACTTTACCTTTTATTTTGTTCATTTATTAGCATTCCATGGGTTAACATTTATTAGCAGTCCATGGGTTAATAGAATTTCGTAAACTGAATCAAACAAAATTTTGTATACACATTTTCATGCAGAATTTGTTAACCAGTTGTTTATGAACAATTTGTGAACAAATATTCCTGCACGTATTTCTTCACATATGTGCATGATTTACATACTAATAGTAATGGGGCTGTACAAGCCATAAAGAGTATAGGGAGCAGAAGGAATAAAGAAATTACCATCATACAGTAGAAAAATGACATAGAGTATGCTTTTAATACATACATTTGCACCAGTGATTATAGGTATGGCTTATCTGTGTTGTAGAGTAGAGCTGAGGAGTGGAGGGTCAAGGGAGTAGCAGTAAACGGGCGATCACTATAAGATTTGTGTTGAAAGCTTGGACGAGAATAGGGTGAGGGCATAGAGGATAGAGAGATAAAGTGGAAAGAGTAGAGTAAGGCGCACATCCTCGGGGTAGCACCAATTTCGTGGGGCATAATATAACCAAAAGACCTCAGTGACCTCCTTTTTTTATTTTATTTTTCTATGTGATTGAGGGAGGCACAAGGCAGAACTGCCTATAGCGAGTGCCTCCCCCATAGTTGAAAGAGTGACAGGGCCAAAATCAAGGAACGTTCGAGCCAAAATGCCTGGACACACTGACTTTGAAGCAATTTAAGTCATAGGAAGAGGGAAAGACTGATTCTGGGAGAGAGCTCCAGAGCTTAGCTGTTGAGTAGAAGAAAGTTTGAGAGTAACATTTCACTCTTGGGTTGGAGAGTTGCACAGAGTAGGGGTGGGCTTGAGTTGCAAGATGGGTACCACGTGCTCTATGTAAAGGAGGTGGTATACACTGGGAAAGCTCTGAGGAACACTGATTATTATAGTAGCGATAGAATAGCGAGAGAGATGCAACATTGCGGCGGAGAGAGAGAGATTGCAGAGAGTTGGTGAGTGGACGGGAGTTAATGATACGAAATGCCTTCCTTTCAACTTTGTCTAGGAGAGCGGTATGAGAGGAACCTCCCCTTACATGTGAACAATACTCAATACAAGGACGCACTATGCCCCTGTACAGGGCAAGAAGCTGTGCATGGGAAAAGAACCCCCTAAGGCGGTTGAGCACACCCAGCTTCTGCGAGGCTGCCTTAGCAAGACTGGTAATATGGTCCTTCCAACTGAGAGCAGAAGAAAAGGAGACACCAAGAATATTGAGAGAAGATGAAGGATTGATTTTTGTATTGTTGAAGAATAAGGGATAGTCTGCTGGGAGTTCCTTACGGGTAGATAGATGAAGAAATTGGGTTTTGGAAGCATTAAAGGTAACAAGGTTTTCTCTGCCCCAATTGGAGATAGTATTTAGATCATAATTTAAGAGTTCTATGGCTTCATTACATTTGTCGTTGAGGGATTGCTGGCTGGGGCGTTCTGAAAAACTAATGGAGTAGTGTAAGGTTGAATCGTCTGCGTATCAATGGATGGGAATTGAGGTACAGTTAAGGAGATCATTTATAAAAATTAGAAAAAGAATAGGAGATAGGACAGAGCCCTGAGGAACACCGGAGTTTGTAGGGTGAGGAAGTGAACAATGGCCGTCCACAACCGAGGCTATGGAACGGCCGGAAAGGAAATTAGGGCCAAAGGCACAGATGGAGGGATAGAAACCGAAGGAGGGTAGTTTAGAAATTAAAGATTTGTGCCAGACTCTATCGAAGGCTTTTGATATGTCTAGTGCAATAGAAAAAGTCTCACCGAAGTCCCGAAAGGAGGATGACCAAGAGTTAGTAAGATATGAAAGAAGATCACCAGTAGAGCAACCCTTAAGGAAGCCATACTGGCGATCTGAGAGCAGATTATGAGAAGAGAAATGCTTAAGAAATTTGGAAGCAAGAATAGTTTCAAAAACTTTAGAAAGACAAGAGATGAGAGCAATTGGACGATAGTTGGAGGGTTGAGAGCGGTCACCCTTCTTTGGGACAGGTTGAATGTGAGCAAACTTCCAGCATGAAGGGAAGACGATAGAGGATAGACAGAGACGAAAGAGTTTGCCTAGGCAGGGAGTCAGCACGGAAGCACAGTTTTTGAGAACAAAGGAGGAGTATCCTTATTGGATACTCCTTGATGTCTGCGGTCCTGGCGTGTCTGCAGTGTTACCATAGTTAGGGGAACTTCCACATAATGAGAGGGCGTTAGCTTAAAGAGGGAACGTCTTTATGAGTGAATTTATATGGGTAAAAACACTTAAATTATTTAGAAATAATACATTTATAGAAGCAAGAGAGAAGATTGTAAGTATACATATACAATATATACAATACTTATATATGATGCAAGTATAACTCCAAACAACACAACAAAATTATAAATGTCATTTTGAATTCATATTATTAGTTAAATGTTATGTAGATGTTAAATTGTAAAGTGAGATAGGGAAGAAAAGCATGAGCGAAAGGAACCAAGGAGATGAGGCCCCGCAAACAACAACAACCACTGCCACCATGCCACTAAGACAAGGGGGCACAAGAGCCTCCTCACCACGCTTTGCTCGGATCGCATGTATCACCCAGGCACTTCCCCCGACCCCAGGAAAGAACATGCCTGTGAGGACGTCAAAAGACAACGAGGCACAAATCAAAGATAACCACTCAAGACATCGTGGGGAAAGAATAGTGAATACATCTCAACACACCAAGCGCCCTTCTTGCCCTGATATGCACCACCGCCGTGGCGCGGATTCCAAAAAGGGCTGCCGCAGTCGACCCAGACCCTCCTCCAAGCATAGCCGCACTTCTAGCCGCAAAATGTCCCACCGAGGAGAACGACGGAAGTGGTAAAACTATCTCAGCCCACCTCATCAGCAGCAGAGTTGGAAGGTTATCAATACCACACTGGTAGGGTTGATAATCAGAAGATTTGGGACTGTTTACCAAGAAATTGACTTGAGAGTGTAAAATACTAGTGTAACTACTCGACACATTTCTCAAAGGTATCTTGGATTTGCTTGTATCCTTGTTGGACCATACTGGTGACCACCCAACATCCTTACATTGCCCTAATACAGGATTTACTTTAGCTACAGTATGCAGTACTGACCAAGCGCTCTAGATATAGTAAACCTACACAAACAGTAATGTATTAGAACAACATCCCCTAGCTTCAGCCATGATTTACCTTGAGACCTCAATTGGCACTGATATGTCTCTCTAAATGTCAATAGGTACCTATCCGTCATTACATTATCCCCGCAGAACGACAGATCCCTCAAATCCTCATCGGTTATTGCTCCAAGTTTTCAGGCTCCTACCCTTCAGCATGTGAGAAGGCGTAATTGCATTCACATCATCTAGGTGTCCTGAAAGGTAGGTCATTCACACAGGATTCGATTTCACATAAAATAGTTTGCAGATCTTCTAAAGTTACTGAGGCTCTACCAAGAATTTTAACCCATAGCGTCTGTTAGCATGCAATAGAGTGATATGGTGGTATGGTCAAAAGTCAGAATATCACGCGATTGCGTGATATGACTTTCGGAAATTCGGGAATAATAAGTTTATCTCTCAAGTAAGTTAGGTAAGTTGCATCTCCATGTGGAACTATCTAGCAACACTGTACCCTGTAGCAGCCCGCACCATTTTCCTCCCAGTGTTAGCCCAGCCCCCAGCCTGTGTGGCAGGTATTGCGAACCTTTAAATTGTGCCTATACACTGCCCACCCGGCCTGTGTCAGTAAGAGGAAAGACTGGTCATGGTCACGATACTCGAGGGTGGTGAATGGCGGGAAAAGTGTGCTGATTTAGGACCTGGAATACACTATTTTTACAATAAATCTTAAGTGTAGTGTGGTATATAATTATAAATATTTATATTTTATATACATTTTATATAACATTATGTAATTTGATTTTGATATATTTTGTTGTTTTGCTTATTATATATGTATTTATTTGTATTTATTTATTTTATATTTTATTTTTATTTGTTTTGTTTAAATTGTTATTTATATATTTTGTGTATTTATTTATTTATTTTTGTTTTTGTTTAATAATTTATTTATTTTATTTATCCTTAGATTTTTTTTTTTAATATTTTTTTGTTGTATTCAATTATTTTTTGTATTATTTTTGTGTTATTATTATTTGTTTTTATATTTGTATTTCTTATTTTTTAATTTGTATTTATATATTTATTAATTGTATTTATTAGTGGATCACATATATGCTTTCATTAATTTTATTGTAGGTGTTTGGTGTTGTGGTGAAATTAATAAAAAAATAGATTATCAGTAGGTTCAGGGATACTTCATAGCGAGGCCGTTCTATATGATCTGTGGCCCATGAATATTCTTTCCTCTCATTTAAACATTAAGCTACCATAGTGCGGTGGGAATATGAACATGATTAGATTAATATCCAGTATTCGAGAATGGATAATAAGTCATAGGCGAAGTCGTAGTCGTAGGCGTCGTAGGCGTCTTGGTGGTGTAACGGTTAAGGTGTCTAAAAATCTGTGTGTGATAACCCGGGTTCAAATCCTGGTGGATCACATTTATGCTTTCATTAATTTCATTGGAGGTGTTTGGTGTTGTGGTGAAATTAATACAAAATAGATTATCAGTAGGTTCAGGGATATTTCGTAGCGAGGCCGTTCTATTATGATCTGTGGCCCATGAATATTCTTTCCTCTCTCTTAAACATTAGACTACCATAGTGCGGTGGGAATATGAACATGGTTAGATTTATGTCCAGTATTCGAGAATGGATAATAAGTCGTAGGCGTGTGCATAAACATTTAACCGTCTTGGTGGTGTAATGGTTAAGGTGTCTAAATATCTGTGTGTGATAATCTCAGTTCGAATCCTGGTGGATCACATATACTGTATGCTCTCATTAATTTCATTGGAGGTGTTTGGTGTTGTGGTGAAATAAATACAAAATAGATAATTTATGTATGTTCGTTTTTGTTTTTGTTTGTTTATCAATATATGTTGTTGTTATTTTTATTTGACTTGGATTGAGTTTATGTTTGTATTATTTATTTATTTATATATATATATATTTTTTTTTTTTTTGCTTTTCTTGTTTTCTTTTTTTTATTTATATATTTTTTGAATTTATTTATTTATTTATTTTGATATAGCTTATTTGTTTGTTTTTATTTGTTTTCATTTTATGTTTTTATTTTATTTTATTTTGTTTTATATTTTCTCGTTTTATATATTCATTTATTTTATTTATTTGTATTGTTATTTAATTTGTATATATAATTGTATTTATACATATTTTGTTTATTTATTTATCTATTTGTATTTTTTTATTGTTTTTATTTGATTCGGTTTGATTTTCTTTTTTTATTTTATTTTCTGTATTTTCATTTTTATTTATTTTGTATTTAGGTTTTATTTAGGTTTTATTATTTTTATTTTGATATTACATTTTGGTTTTGGATTTCGTTATGCTTTTTGTTTTATAAATGTTATCTTTATTGTTTTATATATTTATCTATTTATTTATTTATCTTAATTTATTTGTATTTTTGTTTTTATTTTGGTTTTGTTTTGTTTTATTTGATTTGCTTTGATTTTGTTGATTATCTTGTTTTTTGTTTTTGATTTATTTATATATTTATTTATAAAATGTATGCACACATTTATTTATTCATTCATTCACCTTCTTCATTCATTCATTCACTTACCTTCTTCATTTATTCATTCATTCATTTACCTTCTTCATTCATCCACCTTCATTCATTCACTTTCATTTATCACTTCATCATCAAAGTGGATATACCCCTCCTGGGGAAACCACTATAATATAATAACGTGTCTTGTGCAGTACCTCCTTGGGTAATGTGGAAAACTGCACTAGGCAGCAAATTATTTACTAATCTTAGTTTTCTGTGACTAAACACACAAGTGACTATATTATCAGGAACTAAGTGGAACAAAATCTATAAAAATTGCGATACAAGTGAAGTGACATTTCCGCAAAAAAAATGACTGCTCAATTTATTCAGTTTAGCAAACTCATGTGCAATATAGAACATGAAATTGACCACATTCACGACTAACAGATGTTCTATGAGCAATATACAAATATTTACAATGACATTTGTATACAGGTGTTGTATATTGTGGCAAAAATATACAACTGTATAAACATTCTCATTAATTTACACAGCAATAACAATGCATGGATTTTTTTTTGCATAGCTCGTGAACCAATTATGCTGCACTGTTGTGGTTTTCACCATTAGAGAGAGCATAATTTTCCGATTCTGTAAATATATACTGTTATAAATGAATCCGAGCAAATACCGCAACACCGAGGTAGGGAACTGCTCGGAGCCCATCTTTTGGCAGTGGAGCGGCAACGGATGAAAAGTAAATATATGCAATTTTGCCCATTGACTTTAAATATTCCTAGAGCAAAAAGTATTTGTTGTAGGAAGTTCTGTTTTTGTTCTGTTCCTTATAATGTTGGCTATTCATACAGACTAAATTGAAAACTATAGACCTCATAACCAAGAAATAAGTCGAACATTTTACAAACCATATCATGCAAAATACTACTGTTTTTGTTTTGGGTCATTCTGATTTCAGATTTGGAATAAGCAGAAACAATGCTTTCATTTTAGCATATACAAACAAATGGTCATCACTCAAAATTTCGAGATAGGACGGTGTGAACACAATTACTTGCAAAATAAGTTTATTTCGGATTTGTTTAAACTATCATATTTCAATTTATTTAGATTCGTTTTGTTTGTATTATGTAGTATAGCCATTCTTCCTTCCCTTCCCATTTTACTTTACAATAAACAGCATTCTGGTGGCTAGGAATAGAGCAATACAATAGGCTTCGAAAACGCTCCTGGGCCAAATTTGCCACCCAGAGACCATGCAGTTGTCTGCCGTAACTTACTGTAACTTAATCTGTCTCAAGGTGCTAAAATGGGTTAATAATCCGGCTTTCTCTATACCTATCGCTCTTTCCTATATGGCACTGAATCAAGAAACTCTGCCAGGTATAAATTGGCACTCACAATTGTGTTCTTGCAAAAATATCGTAACCAGATCTTTAGGTATCTCAGCAAGCTGTGTGGCTGCACTAACAAACGTCGTAGGATTATCGTTTCGATTTCTTTGGGAAAACCCTGCCTACTCACGAACTGACAGAAAGGCGTGCATAAAGCTTTCACAAGACATGTTGGTTACTAATTCCAATTGAATTGCCCTGGTGATGTCACAGGTAATTAATACTGTATAAGTGTTATTGGTGGGATTATCCTTCACGAATAATGCAGCAGGATATGCTATACCGGTCACCGAGATGGGATCTTTAGGATGAAGTTTAATAGAAGGCAATGGAAGTGCATTTCTTGATGAGTAGGTTTTACCTTGAAGTCTCTAACACACTACACACTTTCGTAGTACCATCTTTACTGCCTGTCGCATGTGTGTGATCCAACATTTCTGGCACAA
This sequence comes from Paralithodes platypus, assembly GCA_032716605.1. Taxonomy (NCBI): domain Eukaryota; kingdom Metazoa; phylum Arthropoda; class Malacostraca; order Decapoda; family Lithodidae; genus Paralithodes; species Paralithodes platypus. The sequence goes on from CM064579.1 coordinate 12,721,289, forward strand.
ATAAGCTAACAAATGGCCCACACTATAATGACAACATACTATATGATATGTAAGAAAACGTGTTACAGAATAGTTAGACGGTATAAGCATATGATATTTACTGTCATCGATGATAGTGGCCAATTATATTCTACCCTACATATCATTAACATGGAAGAACAAGTGTATAAGTAGCTAAACTTAACTTTTATGGTATCTGTAGTCCTGCGTTGTAATTTGCAACGCAAGTCAGATAATATACCGAAACCAGTACTAAAACGGAGCAGTAGAAGTATTGTCAGATCCTCATAAAATATCTAGTTAAATATACGATACTGTATGTTTGTGCTAAGTTGTATTTCAATAACTCTCGAAGGGTCTCAAAATCCGAAACTAGAAATTTATCTCTTGATGGAACGGAATATCTTTTCCAGGAGTTGTAGGACAAGATTTTCTCTCCTGGTGCTTGGTGTTCATGGTGGGGAGCTCTTTCGTTTTCCTTGGATTCCTGCTTTCTCTTCTTATTAATTTTCTTCACTTTCTTAGCCTTCTTATGATGGAGGTGTATGCTAGCTGCGATGAGCATGGTAGCCTGGAAAGAGGTGACTGAGACGGGCATGTTACCAATTTCAGCTGCGAGGGGCGAGCCGGGCGAAAGAAGAGTGACTGATGGGCGTGTCACAGGTAGAAGTTTTAGTTGCGATGGGCGTGCCAAGAGTGGAGGTGACTATGAAGGGCTTGTCACTAGAAGGCGTTTTGACTGCAATGGGCATGTCAAGGGTGGGCGTGACTGCAAACGGCGTGTCAAAGTTTTCAGCTGTGATGGGTGGGCCGGGCAAGAGAAGAGTGCCTGCAATGGCCGTGTCATAGGTAGTGATCTTAGCTATGATGGGTGTGCCAAAAGTGAAGGTGACTGCATAGGGTGTGTCACTAGAAGGATTTTTGACTGCAATTGGTGTGTCAAGGGTGGAGGTGACTGCAAAGAGCATCTCTCTAAAAAGGGGTTTAGACTGCAATTGGCATGTCAAGTGTAAGAGTTAAGGTGACTGCAAAGGAGGTGTCACAAGGGTAAGGTTGAGCTGCGTTAGCCATTCTCTAGTTATTATGTGTAGCTGCGATGGGCTTGCTACCTAATACATGTGCCTGCGAGGTGCATGTCAGGAAGGTTGATTGAGTCTACCTCATATCGATTGTAGATACTTTTTCTGTGATCTCCTTCTACCGGTAGCTTGCGTGTAAGAAGGTCTGATTCAAGCTGCTGCTGCGTGCAGTGAAGTCCCTTCTCCTGGGAGGTGCTCATTCACCCATCTGCATACCCGGGTAGGAAGGGGATGTGGCGGCCACTTTCTTTCCTCATTTCGAATGCCTGAGGTTATTATCTCGATAATGCATTCAGCATACTCTGAGGCTACCCATCCACAGAAGCAAAATAATTCCATGAGAAATCAAAGAAGTACTGCTGAAGAGTATTCCAGTTGGCAAAGACAGAATGCCACAAGTGTGCCGGCTGGGAGGATCGAAAGGTTACGATCAGAGAAACCCAACAGAGAGAAAAGATTTACAGTGTAGGCAGAAGGATTAGAGGTTAGAAATAAATAAAAAATGTTGAGCCGATCTCCAAGGCGGTTAGGGTTACGAGTTGGGTTCTGAAATAATTGCTCCAGGTCAATTAGGATAAACAACAATTATTTTTCACCAGGTTGGTCAGTGAAATGATAGGAAAGCTATTGCATTTTGAGAATGGAGAGTATGATAGGATGGATACCACTCTATATATCAGCTAGTTGAAAAACTTAGTAAGTTATTATAGTTAGGGGAGAGATACACAGTCCATACGCATTTAGATTTAATGTGACAGGAAACTGAGAAATGTTTGAGCCATTGAGTTAGGAAATCAGAGAAATCAAAGTTGGGAACACAAGAGCAAGTAAGTTTATTGTGCACATGTACACAACATCCACCATTGTCTTGAATACTAGGCCAGATAAAGCAGGAGGATACAATGAAGGACTGCTGTTAGTTGCTACAGACATTTGAGGAAACAAATATCAGGTTTGCTAGAAAAGAGATGGTGCTTCAACAGAGGCGATGTTAGAGGCAAAGCCGTGAATATTGCTAAAGTTGATGGGAAAAAGTGGCAGACCGTGGTCCAGAGCATTTTGAGGGCTGTAAAGAATTGATGATCAGGGAGTTTATTTATTATAGAATATGTTGCCATTCTATTTATGTTTTAGTTTTATTAATTTGCAGCAAATATACTTCACCAATGCATATTATGATTTCTAGTGAATGTCATCTTTTCTATGTACTAGCTATTGGGTGATGCTACCCTGGCATTTAGTGAACAACGACACTTTGAGTCTGTTCTCTAATACTGTAAGTTGAACCACGTAATTAGTGAGTCTGTTCTCAAATACTGTAAGTTGAACCATGTAATTGGTGAGTCTGTTCTCAAATACTGCAAGTTGAATGACGTAATTGATGAGTCGGTTCTCAAATACTGTAAGTTGAACCACGTAATTGGTGTCTATGGTCAACTTCACCCCCTGATAACTAACTCTCCACTCCACATGCTACCATTAAACTTTGCACTTTATTCACCAGGAGCCCCGGTTATTTAGTGTTGGTGATTGCTAGTGTACGCAGCGATTGCATTTCCAAAATTAGGGCTGTTGATTTCAATTCCGGAAGTGGTCTGCGTGGATCTATTTTAGGGGTAAAATTTGGAGCGCCGACAAATTTCATATTCAGCAAGACCTCTTTCCTAAAACATGATGCGCTGACCAGGAGCAAAAGTTCTAAACGGAATAATTAGTTCAGATTTGGAAGCTCGGGGGAACTACAGAACACATAAATACGGCCACCGTGCATCTCTCTCCGGAAGTGGCTAGTTGGTTAGGAAGAAGGTGGGTTGTGTGGAAGGTATAGGGGATAGGGGTAACTCTGAATTTCTTATTCTAATTATTGTTAATGTTAACATTATTATCATTACTATTATTGTTATTATTATTGCTATTATTATTATAATTGTTAATATTTCTAGTAGGCCTACTAGTATTATTAGTTTATGAACACTGTACAGCAGTGTGGTACTGACTCACCCATACCAGGTTGATGTCAGGCTAAATGTCTGAGTGTCAGTCAGTTCTTGAACTCCTCCCATTCGGTTAAATTCAATTACATTTAAAAATCTTTATTTTCACATGTACAACAATGGTTAGTCTTCAGGATACATGATATAAATTACAATAAGTAATTTAAACAAAGAGGATGTGATGTCATGTAGCATATATGTCCTCATCAAATCTATATAATATAAATTAAAGGTCAACAAAATAACAAGAGAATGTTCATTAGTGCAAAAGACTAATAAACGTATTAATTGTTATGCCAGGGTTTTTACCGGAGTTTTATTGGATACTGGTAGGCTCTTACCCGACTGGAGAAGTTGAAGCCAAAGCAACACATGTGAAGGGTAAATATAATACTGAGTACACACATAAGTGTCCTTTTAACTCCTTCAGACATATTATGTTCCAATAAGTCCGAGGAGGCGGGAGCCCGGTATCCTTGCCACCGCCTCGCACTACACTCACAACAACACTGCGGCCGTTAGAATTATCGGAGGTGGCTGAGGTTGCCACCAACGGTTTTATCGTAAGCTAACTTATCGGACTTACTGAGCTCCATATGACGCTAGAGCGTCATATAACTTATTAGCGAACCATGAAGATAAGTCCATATGACGCACTAGAGTCATATGAGTTTTTGGCGCACTCGGCCATATGACGCGGTAGCGTCATATATGTCTGAAGGTGTTAATATTCACTTAATTACACAACATGAAATAATTCACTTAGTACTGATATATGAAATAGTTCACAATATAATAGTCCTAGCACGGACGAAGATCCACGATGGAACGATAGAATACACTGAGCTCTCTTTCACTGGTATTAATTAAAGATATACACCTGGTTCGCAATGGTGTAAGAATTAATATAACTTCTGTGGCACTCCTATTCTAACACTGTGTAGATCTGAACCCTGCAGGCACAGGTGGGTGAAAGTATGAGTTGCTAAGTCCTTTATCTTGGTTCCGTCGAGCCGCTTAGGTGGTCCTGCCGTGTGGTTAATGGGGGTAGGGAAACAGATGGACTAGTTGGTTTTGGTCTTGAATGGTAGTTCCTCATGTCATGACAAAGGGTGCATACAATCGGACTAACGCTAGCATGAACTAGGACATGTCCTAGGTTATGACTGCTCGTCTATCCTGACCTTTATACTAGTCGGTGATGAAGTTCTGTTCCGGTACCCTTGGTGTAAGGTCTTTAATACAAAGTTACTAGTGTCATGACACAGCAACGAGCTATCAGGCTAACGTGAGGAATAAGTAAGATCATGAACTTCGCTCAATTTGCCTCTGACCATTGTAAGAGTGTGCAAAGAACCCAGGGTCGGGGATTAAACCTTTTTACATCATATGTCCTTGACCATGGTGTTGAACAGAGGCAGTATGGACTTTTGTATACAGAGTGCCATTATTCAGACGGTATCTCGCAAAGCACGAACTATTAGAGTTGGCTTGCCATGGCAAAGCTTTCTTTAACAGTTTGTTAGAGTGCGGGATTGATACTGGAAGTTAGTTTGGGGCATGCCCTTTGGTGCTACTTCCAATGCCAAAATTGTAGCCTAAAAGGGATCCTAATGTTTTTATTCTGCCATGGGATGTAAGAACAAAAGTTCACAAGTAGGGCAAATAAATCATCAGATCTCAAAGTATCTTAACCATGGCATCAATACTTCCTGAATGGGAAGGTCATTCTTAGGCCCAAAACTCTTACATATAAGGGGGTTTCGACCCGTTGAATTGCTGACTTCTACCTGATTCTCGTTGAGATGGTCATGACGTTTGCTGCTATGTCCCAGGGCTTGTACTTGGAGGTCAGAAGGTCATAAGTGCAGGGGGGGCGTTTTTAGGGGGACCACCTAGAAATGTGCGCGCTGGTCGTAAGACAACTGCGCGAAAGATTGGCGCATCTGAAGAGGTGATATTTGGGTATGCTGTTCTGCTGTTTGTCGGTATATTATTTTATTTTTCTGTTCTCCAGTATGGTCGAAAGTAATGCTTATGATTTTCACTGGTGTGGGTGGTAGAGTGGTGCTGATGGTGGCAATTCCGGCTTCCTGGGTGCTAGTGCGTAGTGGGACAAATTTGGATTTGGAGCGGCCATTGTGATCGTCTTTTACCTTCGTGTTCTTATTCGTTTTGGGTGGTGATATTGGTGATTTGTTCTTGTGTTGGTGCGAGATTTACTTCTCTTGCTGTTGTGCCCTTTCTTATTCTTTGTTTCTCCTTTGTTTGTCCGGGGAGTAGTGGTTTGTGGCATTCTCGTGTCTTCTCCTGATTTTTTGGTCTTCACGTGCTTTCTTTCCGTTTTCTTCAATGTGGCTTTTCCTCCATTGTCCTTTCTTTTCTCTTTAGTTTCTCCTTCCATTTCTAGGATTCATTTTCTTTGTCGTTGTGGTATGGTGGTGATCTCGATTTCGGGTATTTTATTAATAATAAACACACACACAGAGGGTTACATGGTCATATACATATAGCATACAGCAACTGTTATTGATGTTGTTGTTGTTGTTGTTGTTCCCTATGTTGCCTGGCCGAACAGCCCCAAGGCCCTGAGCAAGGCCAAGGCCATAACCGAGCGCCCCCACAGAACCTTACCCGCCGACCACAATAAAGCCTGGGTGACCGAAGCCACTCCATGGCGGGGAGCTGAGGAGGGTGCGGAAATGCCCGGGAAACCAAAGCCCCACCCAGGGCCCTGTGCCCCTCAGCAATTATGAAGAGAAATTTGAGGGGCAAGGGAAAAATGTGACGCTTTGGCTTCCAATCTTGGTAGATTGGGAGGTCAATCCACGGAAGAGACGCCGTTACTTGAGATCTAGAAAATATATAAGTAAAAGGAACAGTCAGAGTAAGCTATGGGTATGGCTGAGATTGCTCAGTTCTCACTCTGATAGACCAGCCCATCACCAACTGTTATTGTTCATACATACACTGTGATTATGCCTAACATACAGTACATAGGACAACACTTAGTAGCACATATCTAACCATTGCATGACTCGAATTACCAATACAATTTGTTTTCACTTATCATTACAACTATAGCAATTCAATCAGAAAATGAAAGTAAAATTATTGCTTGCAAGAAGAAAAACTACACACCGTATTCATTTTATCTAACACATTATTCCAAATTTGAACACCTCAATGTCCAAAACTTTGTGTCATTAACCCTTTCCGTATCTGTCCCGTCCTTTCAACTTTATTCTGGCTACTATTAGACCTATTTATTCGGTGTTATAAAGAGCCTCCAGCAATTAACAAGCTTCGAACTATATCATTTAACCCGTTTTCATAGCACAGATCCTCTTAAAGCTGCACTAAATCGTCTATGTATAGCTAGAATAAAATTAAAACGACGTCGCCGTTACAGAAGGGGTTAACCCCTTCTGTACCGGAGATGTACTTTTCATGATTTTCTGGTAACTATTAGACGATTTTGTTCAGCTTAGGAAGGACGTCTACCCATGAAAAATCTATAAACTATCTCAATTAATCCTTTTAGGTACCATATATGCCTTCCTAAGCTTCATAAAATCGGCTAAATGTAGCTGAAATCAAATGAATAACACGTCGCCGGTACAGAAGGGGTTAATGTTGTACTGCTAACTGGTACATCAAGCAGAATGAAAACAATTGAAGATAAATGATGATGGAGTCGGTGGAGTGCAGGGTGGGGAATGAATGAAAATGTAATTAAATGTGAGGAATGGAAAGAAAAGAAAAACTATGAATGAAAATGTGACAAAATGTGTGGAATAGAAAGAAGGGGAAAATTATGATTGAGAATGTGACAAAATGTGTGGAATGTAAAGAAAGGGAAACTTACAGAAATATACATTGACAGAGAGAGTGAGGGAATGTTTTCATTAGAGTTGGATGGGCAAGAGGAGACTGATGGGGTGAGGGAGAAGGAGACAGAGTCCTGGAGCCAAGGGGTGTTTGCATACATGAATGGGCCAGAAAATCACCCGCTTGATTTAGTTAGAGGGTCCACTGGGACACCTTTTTAGGGAGGGTAGACATCCCGAAACCCGGCAGTTATCGTGTTATTCGGGGTTTTCGCTGAATTTAATGAAATCAAAATAACTCCTTTTGTTACGTGTGACGGTTACATAAATTGCAATAACTCGGCAATGAAATGGTCTACAGAGCTCTTTCACCACTCAAAATAAAGCTAAAAGAATTATCTATTCAATGGATACAAACACAATAATATTGGTCAATACCCAAGGTCACAAGAGGTCAAAGTATGACCTTTTCTGATGAGGAACTAAAATGTATGACTTTTCAAAATTAAATATTTGTGTAAAATAGGTAAATGGATTGAACATTTAATGTTTTTTATATTCTGATTAGGTACACCATAGGCAAATTTTTGAAATTAGTTGGAAAAATTGATTACGTATTTTAACCCCTGTGTAGCAATCAATAAAAGGTATAAATACCGTATCAACGTACTGAAGCATAACAGATATATTCCGTAATTTGTATTCTTTAGGATTGCAATAGGAATGCAAAAATGAGTTAATCCAGTATATTTTATGTTCTCTGTTCATATATTGTTCATTTAACCCTTCCTACCCGGTCTGCCTTAGGTAAGGACAGCATGAAAGAAGGGCCGCTACACGGTATGCCTTATCTAAGGCATGAGCTTAATAGCCTAATTAAGCTTGGTCTGAATGCCGTGCGTACGACGTATGTCAACAAACCCAAGCGTTCGTCACCGCAGCTCCGAAAACAAGAAGGAGAAGACTCCTCAAAGAAAACAAGAAGGAGAAGACTCCTCAATGTTATTGTTCTGACGTCATGACGAAATTAGTGTCTGAAAAGCCCCCATATTGTCAACATCTCTGCAATATTGGCTCCACTGAAATCGTCATCACAACTGAACCAGTTGACTTACAGAGCTCTACTCAATGCCAAAATACAGATTGAAAACCGCACTACGATTATAGATGAGTGGGAAAGTTCTAGCAGTGAAAATAAACGTAAATACGGTAGCCTAGGCCTAGACGTTTTTCAGCCATTTCGCCCGGGTAGGGGCGACCGTCATTGGGTAAGACAGCCCGGGGAGGAAGGGTTAAAATTTTGGGAAAACTAATTTTTGTTTTTTTGTTTTCAGTGAAGAATGTCTGGCTTACCAAAGAAAAGATTAAGGGCATCACAGTCACCATCCTCAAGTGGTTCTTGCGATCCCAAGAAATGCATAATCTGCCAAAAGTATGATGATAAATGTGAAACGACCAGCACAGAGAATGGCAGGGCACGTATCATTGAAGCAGCGGAAGTGAGAAAGGACGTAGTTTTTGAAAGACTGAAGCAAGTGGACAAAGGCAAATTCTTATACCATGTTACTAACGAATGTTATAAACAGTATACCCTCAAGAAAACACTGGATAAACTCAAGCAGTTAACCGAAGTCTCCACGGATATTGCTGCTTATTCCCAAGAGGATAGCTAATCCTCTAAAAGGAGTAGACGGTCTATGGTGGATTCTCGAGACCCAGCATCTCTGTCAGCTAATATTAACAAGTTTTTAAAGAAATGTGTCATATGTGGAAATCCAAAACACAACAACGTATACGATAAATGGAGGATTTCTGAAAAAAGGACGGGCTGAATCATTCCTAAAGGCAGCCATGATACTTCAGGATGATGTGTTTACCCGAACTTCCGACTTGCAAGATGCGAATGCCGTATTTGGAGCGGATCTTTACTGTCACAGCCAGTGTATTCGTAACTACATCAGGAAAGGAGAGAAAGTAGCAACTGAATCATCGTCAACGCCAACTGGCCAGGAGAAGTTTGATATCTTTGCAAATTTTATGAAAGATTTAGAACCAGGGTTGAACTCGGGGAGATGCTATAACCTGACTTATATTTCCAAGTGCTGTAATGAAGCGCGGAATAATGATCAAACTCGTTTTACGTACACAAACAGGGATGTGAAAATGTACTTAATCCACCTATTTGGGGGGGATGTCTCATTTTTTGTCCCAACCGGTTAAAAAAAAACACCATTGTTTTCAAGCCAGGTGCAGCTGAGACAGAGCCAGAGAGAAGTGAAAGGTCGTTAGATAGGGAAACAGTAAGAAAGTGTGGTACCATGTTGAGAGATTGCATCCTCAACGAAGACTTTGAGCTGAATGACAGGTTCTGTGATGCCAATGAACTTGAGAAAGCATATTCTGACATGAAAATTCCCAGTGACGTTGCAGACTTTTTTCAGCTCTTTTTGGTGTTGATATTTTACACAGTGACAATATTGTAAATGGTGAGCCTGAAATTTATGAGGAGAGTGACACTAGATCTTCCAAGATAAAAAAAGTACTATCTGTGTATCAAGTCATCTTTTACATTGTACATAATGGTAAAAAGCGAACCCCTTTGCACATGTTGAACTCTACAAGCAAAGAGACCAAGAAGCAAATGGCAGAAACCCAGAAGATCTATGACATTGCTCGTGTCCGAGGATATGACATGAAACATTTGCTGGGGTTTGACCTGATTGACAGCAGTTACCTCTTTGAGAAGAATGGACTAATGACCAAACCAAACAAAAGTGAACTGTGCACTGAGTTAGAAAAACACCTTGAAAAAGCAGACTATATACCACCATCGAAATGGAAGCCAGCAAATACAGTGACTATCATTGATGTAATGGCAGGCCTTCGTCGTATACGGGTATCCCAGATGAATACCTTTGGTGAACTCTGCGATAAGTTCTTGGAGGTGTCATATGGACTTGGCAGCAACTCTAAACGTGTCGACTTCGTCTTTGACACATACATTGAGGGTTCAGTGAAGGACAGCGAAAGAACTAGAAGGTGTGGTTGCAGCCCAATTGATTTATATGGGATAGGTACAGGAACGCAATTGCCAGTCACAATGGATGCATTCTGGGCCTCATCTGCAAACAAATCCAAGCTACAGAAACTCATTCGACAACGCATCTTAACCAAGCCAAAACCGATGACAGATACAGTTGTTAGCTCGATTGGACTTCCACCTGAAATTGAACCATGCCTGGCTATTTTGAATGGAAAAGAGACACCATTACCTGATCTAGACACAACGATTGAAGAGGCCGACGTCAGAATTATCCCACATGCTCGTCATGCAGTTGAGAATGGGACTAAGAGAGTGGTTATTATATCAAATGATACTGATGTAGTAATCTTGGCCCTACACTACTGGTCGCTTCTGAAGGCACATGGCCTACGAGAGATGTGGATTCGTGCTGGTGTTGGTAATACCACAAGATACATACCCCTTCATGTTCTAGGCGATAAGTTGGGATCAGATACTTGCAAAATCTTAGTTGCCCTGCACCATCTCACTGGTTGTGATTCCACAAGTAAATTTGGTACAAAGGCTGCTGCACTGAAGGCAGATCCGGTGCATTATCTGATTGATTTTGGAAAGGAATTGAACTGTATTAACTTCATCTTGGTGGAAGAGTTCCTTGTGAATGTGTACAAATCAGGAACCTCATGCAGAACAATTGATGAATTACGGTACTACCTCTACCACCACAGCAAAAAGACCATTTTGGAACTGCCTCCCACCAGCCTATCAGTCAAAGGTCATGGCCTCAGGGCATTCTTTGGGACATATCTACAGCTACACTGCCTAAGCAATCCTCAACTGGATCCCAGAGACTTTGGTTTTATTGAAGAAGATGGCATTCTTCAACCGGACCATCTTCAAGTCTTGCTACCGGATGACTTTGCAATGCCCTGTATATGTACCTCCTGCTCTACTAAACGCTGTGTCTGCAGACAACTAGATATGAAATGCTGCCCTTACTGCAAATGTCAGGTGAAAGGATGTCAAAACCTAAGCCATTAATGTGACACATCACAGAATACATTTCCAACTGTATCCCCGGCTCACCCCTCTCCCCAAAAGTAGGTAATTCATTGATGTGACAAAAAATAATTGAAATCTGCTTTGAAGATATATATGCAATGTGTGATACTGTGATACAGAGTGTTTTGATAGAACTTTAGCTGACTCAGTAGTACCATAATTATATAATCAATACATAGTTATTATTGATATATCATTCGCAAACTTCATATTATTGTACTGAACGCCAAGGGGTTAAAATACGTAATCAACTTTTCCAACTAATTTCAAAAACTTGCCTATGGTGTACCTAACCAGAATATAAAAGCATTAAACGTTCAATCCATTTACCTATTTTTCACAAATATTTAATTTTCAAAAGTCATAAATTTTAGTTCCTCATCAGAAAAGGTCATACTTTGACCTCTTGTGACCTTGGGTATTGACCAATCTTATTTTGTTTGTATCCATTGAATAGATAATTCTTTAAGCTTTCTTTTGAGTGGTGAAAGAGCTATGTAGACCATTTCATTGCCGAGTTATTGCAATTTATGTAACCGTCACACGTAAAAAAAGGAGTTATTTTGATTTCATTAAATTCAGCGAAAATCCCGAATAACACGATAACTGCCGGGTTTCGGGATGTCTACCATCGCTAAAAAGGTGTCCCAGTGGACCCTCTAACTAAATCAAGCGGGTGATTTTCTGGCCCTTTCATGCATGCAAACACCCCTTGGCTCCTGGACTTAGAGAGAGAGAGAGTGAGTTACAAGGAATAGGTAGTATCTCAGAGACCTTGCGGTCCATTCCGAGGAGATACTCAAAGTGGAAGGAGAGAGACTGTTCAGTGCACTACACTCTTTACAGTGTGCAAAATAGTATCTACTTTCTTCTTGAACTGCTCTACTGAAGAACTGTTTACAACTTCGGAGGGAAGTTTGTTCCAGGTAGAACAGATCTTATATGTGTAAAAGTTTCCACAAATACTAGTGCTGAACCTTTTCAATTCTAATTTCCAGCCATGGTTGCGTGTTAGTACAAAGGAAATCAAGCAACAACAGGTCTAGTCACCCTTCTAGGCTGCTTGTCCTCCAAAACACTGAGGATCAAGTGTCCAAACAGTGGTTTAGAGTGGGTAAGGGAACATTGGAAAGGGAACTACTGCCCTGGAACTAATGTCCGTGGCAGGACTAGGAAGTTAGTAGGGGACATATGGGTTAGTAACTGAGGGGAGGATAAAATAAAGTTATTCATTTACAAACGCAGTCAGTCGCGGGTTTGATGCGAGATATTTGTCTAGCGGAGTTTAAATGAATCAACGGTGCTGCAGTCTATAACGTCTCGGGAATTGTTGTATTCATATTGAGGCTAAACATTTTGCTATAATCCACATTGTCACACCCATTAAGTATTTTAAATACTTCAATGAGCTGATCTCATAGTCTGCGTGTCTCTAACGGAAAGAGATCAGGAGCTCTCAAGCGGTCCTCATAGCTCATTCTTCTAAGCGATGGAATAAGCTTTGTAGCTCTAGCTTTTTTTTTTTTTTTTTTTTTTTTTTAAGAGACAATGAACGGAGGAAGGAAAAACACATATAAAACAAAAAAGTCCATGTGCCTAAAGGCATCCTCCATTCATAAAATGTTTGTAACAACTGGAGTTAAACCTTTGTAGATTGTAAGTTTGTGGAAAGCAACTCGAGGGAAGTGAATTCCAAAGAGTAGTAGTTCTAGGGATAAATGAATTTTGATAAGAAGGCGTTCTGCATTGTGGAGGAGAATGTGTAAATTTATGAGCGCTCTCAGCTGCCCTAGTTCTACGGGGAAAGATGTGGAGAGGCGGCACAATTGAAGCAAGTTCCTAGGAACAATAATTGCTGGGAAAATATCTGTAGAATAATGCAAGGGATGCAACGTTTCTTCGTATGGATAATGTAGGAACGTCCTGTGTGATTGAAGGGTTAATGATTAATCTAATAGCTTTATTTTGAATTTTGTCCAACTGCCTCAATGCAACCACTCCACTTCCACTTCACAGAGGTGAACAGTAATCCATCTGAGAACGCACATGACTTTTATATATTACGGCCAACTGCTCGTCAGTGAAGAATTCTCGAACTCTGTACAGGAGTCCCAGTTTTTTAGAGGCATTCTTAGCAATGCTTCTAACATAATGTGTCCAGCTCAAGTTAGTAGTTAATGTTACACCGAGAATGTCAATACTAGGGGAAGTGGGAATATTTACATCATTAAAAAATATATAGGAGTCAGTGAGATTCTGTCGGTTAGAAAATTGAATGTACTTGGTTTTCTGTGCATTAAAGGAAACTAGATTCTTTTGTCCCCATTCATTAATTCTAGAAAGGTCCTGGTTCAGAGAAATTGCAGTGTTTATTTTTGAATTTATAAGATCGGGTTGGGTGAAAGAATTGGTAAATGTGAAGGAACTGTGGAGTGTTGAGTCATCTGCGTAGGAATGTATTGGATTATGAGTGGTAGATATGAGATCATTGATATGAATGAGGAACAGAGTTGGGGCCAAAACTGATCCCTGGGGAACACCAGCATTTATTGAGTGAAATTGAGAATAAAGGCCATCTACCATTACACATATTTTTCTGTTATGAAGATAAGAAGAAATTAATGGAACTAATGATGCAAGGCCGTAGTGTGACATCTTTGACAATAAGGATTGATGCCAGACTCTATCAAATGCCTTTGATATATCCAGTGCTATTGTATGTGTTTCACCATGTTGGTCTGTAGCTTGGTTGATTTGATGCGTAAGAAGGCAAAGAATGTCTGCAGTTGATCGACATCGTCTAAAACCATATTGCCTATCACTGATTAATTTATTATTCTCAAGATGCTTAATTATGTGATTATTTAATATAATTTCAAAGACTTTACCAAGAGTGGAAGTTATAGCTATTGGTCTGTAGTTTGATGGATCTGAAGAGGCACCTTGTTTAGGAACTGGATGGATGTTTGCTTCTTTCCAGGGTACTGGGAAGCATGAGGTATGAGTACACAGACGGAAATTTTTTGCCAATACAGGAGCGAGCACCAAGGAGCAATTCCTAAGTACTATTGGAGGAATTTCATCTGGACCAGGAGCCTTATCTACTGAGAGATTCTGCAAAATAGTTTTGACATGTCTGGTGAGGACCTTAAGTGAGGGAATTTCAGGCGAATTAAAATTAAGTACAGGGACATCTTGATTTATTTCATCTAAAGTTGAGTTGTACTCTTTCTAGTCTCTCTATATCTTTCCTGGGTGCTGGAGGCCAGAATTGAACAGCATACTCCAGGAGAGGCCGCATCAGAGCGTTGTAAAGGGTAAGGACTATTTCCGTATTGCTATGCTTAAATTGCCTCTTAATATAGCCCAATCATTTCTGAGCTTTCTTCTCTACTTCAATGCACTGCTTGGAAAACTTGATGTCACTGCTAATCAGAACACCCAAATCCTTTTCCAAGTCAGTTACTTCCAGAGGCATTCCCAATAGTGAATAGCCTGATTTGGGGTTTGCTTGACCGAGAGAGAGAGAGAGAGAGAGAGAGAGAGAGAGAGAGAGAGAGAGAGAGAGAGAGAGAGAGAGAGAGAGAGAGAGAGAGAGAGAGAGAGAGAGAAGGGGGTTAAAGGGGATTCGGTTTGCAAATTATTAAACAAAATAGTACTTCATTTCCTACGAGCCAATCAATATTAATATATACATTTCTTGGAAGATAGAACAGAGAACAATACAACATATATTTGTGCATGGACAATACAACATATATTTTAGCATGGACAATACAAACGAAACTAAACACTATTTTTAAGACCAACAACACAACAACTTAGGTATTTTTGGACCATTTTGTTCAGCCATTATTGTTATTATGACATACTGCCATATAAAATGCGGGGCTGCAGGAGATCGACACTTATGACTCAATTAATTAACCCCCTTCTGTACTGACTACGTCTTTATTAACTGTATTCCTTGCTCCTATCAGATGATGTTATTAATTTTGAATAGGGCCTCCTGTTATTAACAGTATGTGAATGATTTCATTGACAACAATTTATTACCACAGATTTTTCTTTAACTGCACAAAATCGTCTAAACATAGCTAGAATAAAATTAAAAAGACGTCACCGGTAGAGTAGAGGTTATAATTCCTTGTTTACTCACGCACAAGGTAATCTCTTAGAATATCGTATTCCCGGGAAATTGGAGAGCAAATTGCTGCCTCGGAACACTAATTATACTCTGCAAACTTAAAGGTAAATAAATGAGCCAGAGGGCGGTGCGTTTTAGATGTAATTTGCGGTAAAATCATATATATTTTAAGATTATATAAACATTATTTCCAAAATTCAATGTGTTGAACAATAACATACTTTGCTACTAATTATTTTGTATGTATCCAGTGTTACGTATGATATTAATAGTGTGAGTTTAGTTTGTGTGACAACTGTTTACATTATACCAAAATGTCCTATTTTGTTCAAATAAGGGTTCTTGATACAGTTTAGCATTAATATACATAAAACATACAAACCATAATACTTTGAAACTTCAAATAAAAAAGGTATGTTCTTACAATCGAGTATATGAATAATAATGAAATAAATTATATATATATATATATATATATATATATATATATATATATATATATATATAGTATATATTATTTAATATATATAATACTGTATATATATATATATATATATATATATACTGTATATATTATATATTATTATTATTTTTTTTTTTTTAAAGAGACAATGAACGGAGGAAGGAAAAACACAGAAAAAACAAAAAGGTCCATGTGCCTAAAGGCATCCTCCATTCATAAAATGTTTGTAACAACTGGATTTAAACATTTGTAGATTGTAAGTTTGTGGAAAGCAATTCGAGGGAAGTGAATTCCAAAGAGTAGTAGTTCTAGGGATAAATGAATTTTGATAAGCAGAAGTTCTGCATTGTGGAGGAGAAAGTGTAAATTCATGTGTGCTCTCAGCTGCCCTAGTTCTATGGGGAAAGATGTGGAGAGGCGGCACAATTGAAGCAAGTTCCTCGGAACAATTGCTGTGAAAATATCTGTAGAATAATGCAAGGGATGCAATGTTTCTTCGTATGGATAATGTAGGAAGGTCCTGTGTGATTGCAGGGTTATTGATTAATCTAATAGCTTTATTTTGAATTTTGTCCAACTGCCTCAATGCAACCACTCCACTTCCACTCCACAGAGGTGAACAGTAATCCATCTGAGAACGCACATGACTTTTATATATTACGGCCAACTGCTCGTCAGTGAAGAATTCTCGAACTCTGTACAGGAGTCCCAGTTTTTTAGAGGCATTCTTAGCAATGCTTCTAACATAATTTGTCCAGCTCAAGTTAGTAGTTAATGTTACACCTAGAATGCCAATACTAGGGGAAGTGGGAATATTTACATCATTAAAAAATATATGGGAGTCAGTGAGATTCTGTCGGTTAGAAAATTGAATGTACTTGGTTTTCTGTGCATTAAAGGAAACTAGATTCTTTTGTCCCCATTCTTCAATTCCAGAAAGGTCCTGGTTCAGAGAAATTGCAGTGCTTATTTTTGAATTTATAAGATCGGGTTGGGTGAAAGAATTGGTAAATGTGAAGGAACTGTGGAGTGTTGAGTCATCTGCATAGGAATGTATTGGATTATGAGTGGTAGATATGAGATCATTGATATGAATGAGGAACAGAGTTGGGGCCAAAACTGATCCCTGGGGAACACCAGCATTTATTGAGTTAAATTGAGAATAAAGGCCATCTACCATTACACATATTTTTCTGTTATGAAGATAAGAAGAAATTAGTGGAACTAATGATGCAAGGCCGTAGTGTGACATCTTCGACAATAAGGATTGATGCCAGACTCTATCAAATGCCTTTGATATATCCAGTGCTATTGTATGTGTTTCACCATGTTGGTCTGTAGCTTGGTTGATTTGATGCGTAAGAAGGCAAAGAATGTCTGCAGTTGATCGACATCGTCTAAAACCATATTGCCTATCACTGATTAATTTATTATTCTCAAGATGCTTAATTATGTGATGATTTAATATAATTTCAGAGACTTTACCTAGAGTGGAAGTTATAGCTATTGGTCTGTAGTTTGATGGATCTGAAGAGGCACCTTTTTTAGGAACTGGATGGATGTTTGCTTCTTTCCAGGGTACTGGGAAGCATGAGGTATGAGTACATAGACGGAAAAAAATTGCCAATACAGGAGCGAGCACCAAGGAGCAATTCCTAAGTAATATTGGAGGAATTTCATCTGGACCAGGAGCCTTATCTACTGAGAGATTCTGCAAAATAGTTTTGACATGTCTGGTGTGGATCTTAAGTGAGGGAATTTCAGGCGAATTAAAATTAAGTACAGGGGCATCTTGATTTATTTCATCTAAGGTTGAGTTGGTGGAGAAAATATCCGCACGAAGGTTAGCTTTACCTCGTGGGTCACTTACAAGATTGCCAGTCGGAGATTTTAATGGTGGAATGGATGAAGCAGTTGTGAAGTTGGATTTGAATGAGTTAAGAGTAGACCAAAATATTTTGTTATAATTTGGATTATTTAGAAGTTTATTTGCCTGCTTGTGGAGAAAGTTTGATTTAGTTAGGTTTAATACAGTTTTGGCATGATTTCTGATGTTTCTAAAGTAATTAAAGGCTTCATGTGTTTTTGATCTTGTGTATGCATTGTAGGCTATTGCTTTTTGTTCAGTTACTCTAGCACAATTATGGTCAAACCATTTAGGTGAATTAGATCTTTTACTGTACTTTTGATGAGGAATAAAAGTTTCCATTCCAATTTTTACAAAATCTTGTATGTGGCTCAAGGTGGAGTGTGCATCAATAGAAAAGAAAGAGGTCCAGGAATATCAATAAAGAAACCTTGAAGACCCTCCCAGTCTGCCCTATCGTAATGCCATTTAGTCACCAAAACAGGTTCAGAGTGGGAAGGTGTGGTAGGTGATAGACAGGTGGCCTGTATCAGACAGTGATCAGAAGATCCAAGTGGGGACCTCACTGTAACATCATAATTTTCTGAATTGGTTGTTAAAAATAAGTCCAGTAGGTGGGAATTATGATTAGGATTATCTGGTACACGGGTGGGTTGGTTGACTAGTTGAGTGAGATTAAATGAGTCTGCAAATAGCTCACATTCAAGACCAACATCATCAGTCCTGGCTGAATGAGCGAGCCATTCAACATTATGGACATTAAAATCACCCAACACAGTGATTTCAGAAGAAGCATTTAAGTTGAGGACACTGAGTTGTGAGGACAGAGAATCAAAAAGACTTTGCTCTGGAGGAGTATTTGGGGAACGGTAGATGGAACATATGTATTTAAATTTACCAGCAGAAATTAATTTGTATATAGAATATTCAAAATAGTGACAATTGAAACCAGTAACTTCCTCCAGGGCAATTTCAGATTTTGCGAAGCAACATACACCTCCTTTAGGTCTGAAATTTTGGAGCAGTTGATAACCTGGAAAATGAAATCTAGACGTGTCAGATGTGGATGTTACTTGAGTCTCTGTCAAAAAAAGGAGACTAGGGGATTCTGCTTGAAGAAATTGGTGTACAGAATTGATGTTAGAGTGAAGTCCCCTTATATTGCTAAAGAAAAAGCTGCACCGACGAGCAGCTTTGGAACGTTGCAATGTTCTTGACACAGTCGCATGATGACGACCGGGAGGGCCCTGTGTCAATGACCCAACCCTGCCGGGGTTGGATATCCGAGGGACCACCAGGTTTGCTCTTAACAATAATTGTACTGCCATATTTATTGGGTAAGGTGTATGGTGTTACATGTATGATATGTAGTGGGAAGAGTAGTGTTTTATGGATAGAGGATAGCGATGTAGGGCAATGTCGTGAAGTTGGATGTGTATGTTATATAAAGAGGGTTTTCCTGATACCCCTGATGTGTGAGGCAGAAAGATGTGTATCCAGCTACCAAGGCCTGGGAGAGAAAATGGAATTCAGGCTATTCTCTTAGTCTCCCGAAACCTTGGCGGTAGTACTTCCCTGGGTGGGGCTGCCTACCCCTACTACCTACAATACATATATATATGGGGACTCCCGAAATAGTCGTCCCAAACTTCAGGACTAGGCTAGGAAATATAATCCATGCATGATATGTTTTATAAGAAGAACTCCAAATGTTACTCATTACAGGGATATTGCCTGTGGAAAATGTAATTTTCTTCAGGATTTCCCCGTAAGACTAGCCCAACTGTCCTAGTGCCTATCACACCCCCATCTAAATGCATTTATGTTATCATGTTAGAATCTAGATATTATATTTCTGTAAGTTTCAAAATTTGTATTGACATTATATCTCACTTTGGACATGCTGTAAACTAATTGATATGGAAGAGTCCATTACAAACGATGATGGGGAGGACACTATATGAAACCTCGTATGCCTCTTAAGCAGTTGAGATGTAGGGACGTTATATCCACTTGACCGATAATCAGGGTGTGTGTGTGTGTAAAAATTACATTTGGTAAAAAGTTTGTTGTAGAGATATATTCGTAGCATGAATGTTCTTATATTATCGACGGAAAGTGCTATTATGATTTTGAAGCTAGCAATCTCTTTCTAAACCCTCACCAAACGATGATTTAAACCTTCCTGCCAGCACTGGATCCGGGTGAAACATCAAATTCTCGGGATTTTGGCGTGCTTATATATACAAACGAAATGGCCTAAGCTAGGGTATATATATATATATATATATATATATATATATATATATATATATATATATATATATATATATGTATTAGAGATGGACCGAATATTCGTTTCGTATTCGTATGTGCGAATATTCGCAATGTATTTCAATATTCGTATTCGTATTCGCATTTCCATTCATAGCTATTTGCAAACATGCGAATATTTTAACGAAACCAATAGAAGATATACAAAAATGTAAAATATTACATTTTAAAGCGTGCGTTCGCTTGTACGATGTTGGGGAAAGGCATGCTTCTTTATAAAACCCTCTAAGTACCATAGTATGTGAATGTTTTTTAAACTAATGGAACTGAAATTGTGTACATCGACTTCCAAACCAATCTGATGATCTCTGAACTTTGAAATAATTGTAATAGTTCCGAAATCTGACTTTGTTCATTATAACGGAATAAATGGTCTTGGTACAATGTTGCCAATGCACCGGCTACCGCTAGATCCAGCGAATCACTTCCATCACTTCCATCTAGCGACATCAAGATGTGATGAATTCTAGCGATATTCAAGTTGTGTTCCCTATTTTAAGGAATTGTAGAGATTTTTCGATTGTTAAAGATTATCCTAGATACTTCAACATATGTTTTCTAGTGACATACAAGTTTTTAGTGTCTGGTGACTATCTAGCGATTTGTCAATGCTATTCTAGCATACATTTGTGCTTTAGTTTATCATGCATTGTTTAATATATTTGCCCTATTTCTCAAGAAGAATTCCTAAATAATATAGTGTATTGTTCTAGTGATGATTCAATATTATACAGGGCTATTTTAAGTTGGCTTATGATTATGAAACAGTAATATGCTGGACGATGAGAATACTGTATGTAGACATGTCTCGGATATCACTGATCATTTTTGGCATTTTCTGCCAAAAGCCCAATGCCCAATCAGTGGTGGTAACGAAACACGCAGCTTTACACATTCACATCGTCATTGGCTTCCGGTAATTAATTTCATAGTAATTTAATTAACTTTGTTGGTGATATAAACAAAATTACCAGTTCTTTAAGGATGACAATTTCATCCTTCAAGAAAGATTGAAATATTCGCTATTCGCTATTCGTATTCGCGAATTTTACCAATAAAAATTCGTATTCGTATTCGTATTCGCAAATAGTGAAAATTGATATTCGTTCCATCTCTAATATGTATATATTTATATATATATAGAATAGATCCAAGGAACCCGGCGTGGTCTGGAGTACCACTAGACTCCCGGCGGAAGTGTAGATTCCTAAGGGGGTGATCTCGGACCGAAAGAACTCACCTATACAGATAGCCTCACGCAGCATGACATGACTTTGAATCCGCCCGGCGGAAAAGTCCAGTGGGGTAATTGACTATCATAGTGGGGCAGCTTAGCAGATGGATGTGGACGTTCCGGACAAAAGCGCCAAATTTTGTCCACATTCTACCCATTGCCTTAGTTTCCCATTTTTGATAGGCACCACTTCCTCCTGATACATTATGGCAGCCATCTTGGATTTTTATAATCGCCATCGTAGAAAAACCTATATCTATCAATATATCAGCTGCTAAGCCACTTAGGATCATGATCTTGGTGTCTAAACACACATTTTCTGGGTCAAGGAATGCAATTATACCATTTAGAAAAGGACTAGCTTGATTTTATTAACACAAAGAAAATTAATAGGCCTATAAGATAATTTACAGTCATCACACCAATGCTTCATGATTGCGTTACTTCTGACAATAACAACTGCAGAGTTCAGTGCACTTCCAGTTGGCCTTTCTGCATGCACATCTTGCAGCCACATTTGACTAGTTCACTGCAGGCCTTACAGGCCACAGGTAATGTCGTCCACACAGGAACCCACGACTGGCTGTCCTCACCCAGAGTCCATCTCCAGCCTTCTGGACTCGGTGCATGTTGTACACTATGCTCACTGGTACACCATATTTCACTCTGATAAGCAACTCGCTTACAATGCTGTAGCAGAGCATCCTGGGTTGGGGGGAGGGCCTCCATTGTCTTACCCTTCAGGCAAAACAGCTCCTTTCTGGCATCATCCACATGTTCTAGGTCGCTGGCCTTATCATACAGAATGACAGTGAAGCGTTCCAGCAGCTGGAAATGTTGATCACCAAATGATACATCTGTATATGGATTACGTGCCATGTGTGTAAAGGCTTCTGTCACATCTTGATAGCAAAGCCATGCCTCCCATGCCGACTTCTTGCCTCTCCCAAAGAATGCAGACGTGGTATCGCATCCTGTGAAACTGTGGAAGACAGGGAGGGCAACAGACTTTTCTGTACCCAAGACTTCACAGATAGCATTGATGTGATGATATGTAAAGTGCCTGCCTGTACCAAAGGCAACCCAAATGTTCACATCTTGGCATAAGGTGACCAAGTGATGAAACTTGCCAATAAGGATCACCACTACATCGGTGTCAACAGTGCGCACCAGACAGTTGGTACAGCCATTCAGAAGGGCATCCTGTAAGTGGATCAGCAGCCTAGTATCCGCTTCTTCATGGTCACACTGTGCCATGGATCGATCAGTTCCTCGGAGGAGAGTAGTGGGACCAGATGTGATGATGATTTCCTTGTCTTTAGGGCAATCAACAGTGGCAAGTTTGTTGGAAAGGAATGCAAAGAGTTCCCGTTTGTTGGTTGGGTCACGCAAAAAGTCGGCCCAGTTTCCTGGAAGTTTGTTTTTACCTGAAACTTTTCTCCGAATACCCTTTCCTCACTTTTCTCTAGTGGACTCTTTGATACTGCTAGGGATGTATTCGTCCCATACAACATCAACTCGTTTTGAGTTTCCTAGTGGTTTTATGATGTGTGGAACAAAGACATGATCAGCATACTCATCAAATGTTATAACGTTGTTAGTGGGGAGCAAGTGCACCACAGCAGCTCCATCAAGAAGCCTCACATTAATGTAATTGGGAGGATCATTCTGGGTGTCATTGGCCAGAATTTTTAGCAGATCAGCTTTCTTTCCAAAGCGCAGTTTTCCACCATCTGATAGTGAAGGGGGAAAGGGGTGGTTCTCATGGCTGAAGAATTTGCTGATGTCACTCATTCTGTGCTGCATTACGATGTACAGGTGAGAAAACAGAGCAACATCATTCTTGAGTAAAGTGATCTTCCCTGCTTGTTTTGTTTTGGCTCTTGGCTGCGGACACCTGAAGAGAGGAAGGGCATTCTTATTAATCGGATCATGAATGGAGCATGTGTGATCAGTTATCACTTGTTTGAAATACTGGTCATATTTATTCTTTCCTAGAGATTGAATTGTTCGCACTGTGTTCACCACAGACTCATCCAGAATATTCCTCATATAATATAACTCATCACTGTCATCAAGGAAAGGGTTTCCCAGTTCTTTGATGACCTGAGTCAGACTCACAGCCTGCTCCTTACAACTTATCTGTGTGGACAGTCCCTCTTCATGATGATAACCACACTGTGGATTTTTTTCTGGGAAGTATTCCTGTTCAAACTCCTTTAGCAGCCTTGCTTGTTCAGGCCCTGAGACCATCCATTTCCTGAAGGCTGAAAGATTTTCAGTCAAACCAACTGCACCCCCAGAATCTTTAACCACTTTGTTATTTTGTTCATGGGCTTGATCGATCGGGATAGCCGAGAATCTGTTGGTGGTTTTGTGGATAACCCAGTGACTGTGCTCCTCAAACTCTTTGAGAATGGGTGCTGGTAGACTCCATGTTTCGGATGTGTATTGGGAGCCACCGGGCATAATTGTGGTGGTCTAAAGCAAAAAACCATGGAGCCAAAGCCTTGAGGCATTCAACATACAGTGAAAAATGCCCCTCTCGTTGTGATCTAATGAAGATGAGACCCAAGAGTTCCATGTTGAGAACAGTGTCCCAGTACTGAAATGTTGGACTTTTCTGTATAATTTCCTGCCTCCATGCTTTCATAGCTTCATCACTGTGTTCTCCTTCGGTTTGCATGAAAGCGTCCTCCTGGAGTTTTGCAAGAGCCAACGCAGTCACCTGGTGTGCATGTCTTGTTTTGGTGAGGTGGGTGGCCTTCAAAAAAGAGTTAGCAGTTCCTGATGATGCAATGTCTGCTTGTGTCAGTGCATTGGTCCATCCAGATCCCTCCAAGTAGTCACCATATGTTTTTCACATCGCCATCTCTATGTGGAAACCTTTATTGCTGACAATCTCCTTGCGCACTAGCTTAGCTGCCTTACCCAGCAGTAATGCATCACCTTCATAATCACATGCCATGGCCTGTTTCACTTTCAACATATCTTGCATGCCTTGTTCAAAAACCAGAATCTTATTTTTGCTATCACTTTGTTCTTAAGCTTGCGGGAAGTATGCTAGAAGTTTTTCCTTAAAGTGGGTTCGGTTAGTCTCTGTTTCAACACCAAGGTTCCGCAGTCGCCTTTCATACAGCTGATACAATTCCGAAAATTTGAAGTAGAAGGTCCCAGCTTCCACACAGTTTTCTACATGAGTAAATAGCTCCACAAGTGCTCTTGCTTTCATCCTCTTTTCTTCAGAATGAACTCCAGATGCTTGCCCTTGTTGCCGGATCAGTGATCGATGGCGATTCCGTAGTGTTGTTAAGCACTCCAGATGATATTTAGCTTCAAGTGCTATGAGATCGCCACCTTCCAATTTAGCCATTAATTGTGTTTCCTGCAGTTCTGTAGCAATCTTTCTTATATTCTCATCAGCTCCAAATGTTCTAAACTCATGGAGGTGTCCATCCTTTCCACAACAAATTATACAGGCCATTTTGTCCATCGACTGATGCCGTGGTCGTTTCTCTCCATAGGTGTTGCTCCCTGTAGCCTCCTCCCTGTCTCACTTTTTAGTAGCTCTTTCCAGTTTGTCTTTACTGAACTTTACATTGAAGGATTTGTGCCATACACCCCGCTTTTGTACCAGTTCATCTGTAGTTATCTCTTCTCCAAACTTCAGTACTACTGGCAATGCACCTAGGCCTCTAAAAGCATTAACGTTATTTAAGAACTTGCTGTATGCTCCGGACTTGTCCCCGCTCCCTTGTACATTGAGTGGGCATTTCACAGGCTCTGTAGTCTTTTCTTGACAGATCAAGCACAGGCTCCAATCCATCTTGCTAGTTCAACCTGAAAATAGAAAAGAAAAATATTAGGATTATGTTATACCATAATTATTTTATGTTAATTTCTGACCAAATAACCATTCAACTTTAGTATAAATGGTATGAATGTATTCCTTGACCTCGAAATTGTATGTTTGGACACCAAGATCATGATCCTAAGTGGCTTAGCAGCTGAGAAATTGATAGATATAGGTTTTTCTATGATGGCGATCATAAAAATCCAAGATGGCTGCCATAATGTATCAGGAGGAAGTGGTGCCTATCAACAATGGGAAGCTAAGGCACTATGTAGAATGTGGAAACAATTTGGCGCTTTTGTCCGGAATGTCCACATCCCTGTCAAATCTTGCCCTAAGCTGCCCTACTATCACTCAGGTCAATGTAGACGATTCGTTAGTTAATAAATATCCGAAAGGGATTATCTATAAGTATGGGTGAGTGACACTTAGTCACAGGTAAGCAGTTTAAAAAGAGAAAGGATCTCCGAGGTCTTTTTGAAAACAAGTGTGAAGGAAGATTAGAGTAGCGGTGTGGCTATGTCTAATTTGCCGGCGCATTGGGGGTATAATGATTAGTAAATGTCTTGGTTTATTCTTTTGAGCATTGATTCCTTGAAATCTTCTTTCGAGATCACAACACATCTGTTGGGGCACTGGACACCAGGGGGAGGGGCCGATCCCAGCCGGGGGGGGTCGTTAAGTCTCTATCATACCCTTAGTCACGTTATGCTCTACCCCAACTTGCTCTAATATTCCAGTCTTTTACCATAAACACGGATGGTTCAGGGACAATAGGCTGGGGTTATCAGTCGAATCTAGGTCATCAGGGTCAAGGTCTTTGGTCCCAATCCGAGAGTTTTCACATGAATGCGAAAAAACTATTAGTGCCTTTATTTTTCCTTCAGGCTCACGGCTCCACCTTGCTGGGGAAATCAGTAGCTTTTCGAATGGACAACTTGAATGAGGTAGCCTGCATTCAAAAGCAAGGGTCAACGAGGTCTCGGAAGTTGCTAGAGTTGTCAAAGGAGATTTTTGTTCTAGCGGAAAGGCTGAACATTCATCTCCATGCATCATACCTCTCAGGCTTAGCGAACGTCTGGGCAGACGCCCTGTCAGGAAGACAGAGCACTAAAGTAGAATGGGCAATCAAGCAAAACATCTTCACCAGATGATTGAAGAGCCATACCGTCCACAAAAGGATTTATTCGCATCCAAGGAAAACCAAAGGCTTCCTTTCTACCTAACCCACCGGGAAGTATCTGCGGCGGGGGATCCAGACACATTGATGGAGGACTGGAACAGGTGGAGTTCCATCTATCTGTTTATGCCTCCAGACACTTCACTCATGTGTCAGGTAGTTCACAAACTACAAGGTTAATGGGGCTTAGTCTCGATGATTGCGCCTCTGTGGCCGGCTCAGGAGTGGTATCACCATTTGAAAATGTGGTGCGAGACACTGGTGTCACTCCCGATCTCGTACTTCCACTTGGAGACAATTGACAACCTAAAGACCTTGCTGACTTTTGCCTTTTGGACATTCACAATGCCAAATGGTTAACCCTGTATGGGGAGAGTGTCACAAATAAATTCCTCAACCAGTATACTCTTTCTACCAGGCGTCAATATCAATCGCATTGGAAGTCTTTCATGACCTGAATAGTAGAAACGGCACAAACTGACGTATCAGTAGCTTTGAACTTCAAGTATTTGGACTACTTATTTGAACAAAATTACATTGAAAAATAATTTGACAGCTATCAGACCCTCCCTTTTATGACTTAACAGGGCTATCTATACCGCATGCAGAGGAGAGAGGGTTCATGAGGGCATGTTTCAAGATTCGCCCACCACCCCGTCAGCTCATGCCTACCTGGTCACTTGACAAAGCATTGTCTTTGCTTCATTCGTGCAAGTATAATCATGTACCGGATTTTGACTCACTGTTAAAGAAGGCTGTGTTCCTTATGGCTTTGGCCACAGGTAACAGGGTGTCTGAGCTGGCGGCGATGAGCAACGACCCTAATTGCCTCAGGTTTGGGAGGCGTAATATAAATGTACAAATTGCTCCATCCCCCACTTTTGTCGCAAAGAATTAACATTGCGATCATTGCGATCATATATTTGTATTGAATCTCAATGTGATATTAATTTACTGATGTACCTGCAAGGTTCCTTATATGCAGACTTCTTCGAAGCACGCAATCTGCTTTCTTTCCATTTTTTACCAAAAATATGGTTTGTACACAATAAATTTAAGATTGTTATATGGTTCTTTTTCTCTACCTATGGTAATTTGTTAATGGGTTAGATATTGTCACGAATGTCCCCCTCCAGTCTTGAGATATCAGGCATATCGTCAATGATGGATGGCCACCAATAAATTATAGGTTTGAGTCCTGGAGGGAAGAAGGAAAACCTAATATTTAGTAGTGGCCCCGAAATCATTCACGATGTAGGCCCTCCCTTCCATCACCTTCCCATTCATTGATGTCTTTAGTTTAACACCTTACGATCGGGCTAGGCGGTATATTTGACTGTGCCGCACAGCGTTTTTTTTTTTATCATAAATGGGGTTGTTTCCGTGCTCTTTTTCATGAATAAACAAGACCCAGAGCGTAATACAAGTATGTATTAACTGAAAGAGCGTAAATTGAGCTTTCCAATGACACCCGAACCATCCTTCTACGATCACTGGTTGTCTTGCAACGATCGTGCAACCGAATGGCAAAATCGCTAAAATACGGTAATTTCAGTATATAATTACGTATGTAGCGAGGGAGTGAGGGTGGATGTAAGTGGAGTAAATCTCAGTAGGTCCACGGCGGCCGTGGCGAGCGATCAAGAGGTAACCCATGCTCCTCCAGTCACTCGTCTCTCTCTCAGAGCCAATATTGCGCCAAAATTGCACTCGGACTTAAGGCGGGCCCCGCCACATAGTCCAAATTTTTCGATTCGGACTTAAGTCGGGCCCCGATCTTTAACACCTTACGAGCGGCCTATGCGGTTTATTTATGTGTACCGCCCAGCGGGGTGTTTTTAGCCAAAATAGGGCTGTTTACGTGATCATTTTCATGCCTAAATAAGACCCAGAACGTAAAACAAGTACCTATCCCTGAAAGGGCATAAACAGAGCTTTCGAATGACACCATAACGATTAAGAGTTAATCTTGATATATCACTGAAGGCAGAATGGCGCTGCTTGGTTCAGCGTCTCGGATAGAATCCACAGAAAGACATCCAAGAAGTTGGAAAGCTTTATTAAAACAATTCTTAAGTTATAATTTATTTTTTATTTTTTAGGAAGTTTTTTTGTAGTGAGTACCCAATCATAAAGATGATTCCATAAGAGAATGAGCGTTGCACTTATGATGTCGGCACTCTTTCCCCTGTGGCGGGTGTTTTAAAAAGGCTGACCGCGGGTGTTAGAAAGAGAGCTATTATATAATAGGCATTACGTCAATGATTTCGGGGCCACTACTAAATATTAAATTTTCCTTCTTCCTTCAGGGACTAAAACCAATAGTTTTGGCTTGTTACTGAGAAATGTTAGAATCCAGCGATACAGTATCGGTGGCCACGGCTACGGTCTATTTACATTCGTTCAACAATTGATTATTGAATATTTATTATGGATTATGTATTATGTATATATATATATATATATTGATTATATTGTTTGTTGATTACTGATTTATTTCAATATTGTAACCATTTCTAAGTCCCTGTCGACTGCTTTCATGCATCGTTTGGGACTAAGGAAAATCAATACAAACTTGCGTTAAGGCTGCAAACAAGCAAGTGTCTCATGACTGACTGTCTATGTGTTTTTGTTCTTGTTGGTTATACGGACCATCCGCTAGGACAATAACACTTTCTCTAGTGCGGTTTTAAGTGGTTTTAAATCATGAAATAATGCAATGGAACAATCGAGCACAGACCTGTGACGACGCAGGGAAAACTTGATATGAGCTATTGAGCACAGCCGTGTGACTAGGGCTAATGTGTTACCTATTTAATACAACCAAACAACTCTTGTAAAAAGTGCCTCAACTACATTACGTCACCACAAAAAAAAAAAAAAAATATATATATATATAGAAATGCATATTGTATATATGAAAATTCCAACCTCTTCCTTAGGTTATTTGCCAAAAATTACCTCAAATAAATGTGCATTTGACATTTTGGCTATAAAACGAAACCAATGGTACCCCATTTTTGGGAATGCAAAGCTTTTGGGAAGGATAACAAGGACCAGAAAATTTAAGACATTGAGTTAAATATTGAGGCACGACTGATTATTAGATAAATAATCACTAACATCAACCTATAACTGCATTCTAGGCATTGTACGAATGTGCTTGAGTGAGGAAACATGATAAAGGAACTTGTGGGTTATATTGGTAACGAACTGAGACTAATTAAAACCCACAGGAAAATATGTTTGATGTACAGGTGGAGACCCCAGTGATGCAGCGCCATATGTGATCTAGAGAGTTTATACGGTGTATGTACAGTATATGATAAATAAGTGCACCAGTATCTATATGTGCATCAGTATCTATATATAACACCGCTTTATAATAGATAAGAATTGTATCATATAAGCCTATATGGCAATAGGAGCGTTCAATCTGTAGACAAGCTTGCCAGACGTCACCAGATTCGCCAATTATCGTAATCAAATGTGAACAAGACTAAGAAGGGTGTTAGTTTCTAAATTATTTGTCGATTTTTCATGATGTTAATAGAGTATTATGACCAGCGGTTTTAATCTTATATATTCTTCATATATATTATAATAATCTCTTATATATTTTAGCTCACTACTTTATCGCATATTTAAAATAAAAGAGCAGGACAAAATATTATGTTGTGAAATAAATCCATTACGAAACGGTAAATACTGGTTGTAAAAAATAAATAGTATATTATTTACCTTCTTTTGTATGCTAATGCTATATTTATAATAGTGGTATCTAAATTAAACAACGCTTTTATGATTAAATTGACATTCCATTCAGTTACTTATTTTTCTTCGAACAGGACTGCCGGACTTGAAGCAGCTCATTTTTTATAGAGGCAGTTGATTGGCTAATGGATAGGAGTCTATTCTATCTATCTATTGCCCGACGCCGTGATCCCCGAAGGGGTGGCCACGAACGAACCGTCCCCATGCACCTCTGTCCCCAGTCAGTCGTCGCCCCTCCTCCCAACCAGCACCGCCTTCATCCATATATTTCCTCACTCCATACTTCCACCTCTCCTTCGGTCTACCTCTCCCTCTCTGTCCTTCCACCTCGCTCTCGTACACCCTCTTAGTCATTGTCTCGCTTTCCATACGTTCCATATGGCCAAACCATCTCAAATTGTTCCTTTTCACACTTTCCAGTACATCTACCTCCACACCACACCTCCTTCTTACATCCTCATTTGTCTGTCTATCCCTCCATGTAACTCTGCACGCACTTCTTCAGTAACTCATTTCCACCGCTCTCACTCTTGGTCTGAGTCTCTCACCCAACGTCCATGCTTCGCTTCCGTAAGTCAGTGTTAGGATTACCACACTGTCATGCAAGGACTTCTTCACTTCCATACTGACCACCCTATTTCTTGTTACTGCTTTCTGCATTCCTACAACCCTCTTCCCCTGTTGTACCCTCTCCCGCACTTCTTCATCCATAGTCCCATCTTTACTCAACACACTGCCCAGATACTTAAAAGAGTTGATGATCTCCATCGCCTGACCGTTCAACTTCACCTAACACTGTGATTTCACCCATTTTGAAGACCATAACCTTGCTCTTCCCCGCATTTACCTTCAAATTCCGTTTTTCGCACACTGTTCCAAACTCATTTACCAGACCCTGCAACTCCCATTCATTATCGCTCATCAGAACTGTATACTCCGCAAACAGCAGTATAGGCAGCTTACACTCATTTCCCTCCCTTTTCAGCGATATACCAACATCCACTACTCTTCCTAGTATTTCTTTCATGACTACATCCATATATACAGTAAACAACCACGGGGACATCACACAACCCTGTTTCAACGCAACATTCAGGTCAAAGAACTCGCTCTTCTCATTCTCCACACGTACTGTCGCCTTTGCACCCTAATACACGCTCCTCACTGCTTTCAGCAACTTCCCATCTACTCTGTATATTCTAAGTACTTTCCACATACCTTCTCTATCCACTCTGTCATAGGCCTTCTCCATGTCCATAAAGGCAACATGCAACTTTTGTTGCTTCTCCAGATATTTCTCCACAACACAATTTAGGGTAAAAATATGATCTACACATCCTCTTCCCTTCCTAAAAACCTCCCTGCGCGTCGCCTATCCATTTCTCCGTTCTCGCTCTCACTCTCTCAATCACTACCCTCCTGTACACCTTCCCTACTATGCTTAGAAGACATATTCCTCGGTGGTTACGACACACTCCTCTTTCCCCTTTGCCCTTATATAGGGAACTATTATGCCAGTCTACCAGTCAACGGGTGCACTCCCCTTCTCCCATGCTAGTTTGCACATTTTCCATACCCATTCGATCACTATATCACCACCATACCTCAACATTTCCCCACACACTCCATCTGTTCCTGGTGCTTTCCCCAACTTCACTTTTTTCATTGCTTCCCACACTTCTGACCTACTGATCCCCACCTCCTCCGCCACTACTTCTCTTCTTCTCCCTCTCATACCATATCCAATTATGTTTGCTGGCTCTTCATTCATTACTGTTAATTCCAGTTAATACTCACCTTACATATGTGTCTAGATTTGTCCAGGGTTGGCTATCTTCCATATGTTGTTGCGACTCTCTCGTGATGGGCTACTCCTCGTCTTGTCACCATTAGATATCAGGTCATCCAATACTATGATCTATCTACTTACGCCTGGCCAGGTCTTACATTAATATATTTTCACCACTAGAAGTCACAGGAGACTTCAATAATATATTCTGCTCAGTTGTACCCATCACCGGTCGCTCGAGTCTACTGAGCCCCACTCAGTACTCACCGGCTCTCTCTCCCGCCACTCGTGGCTCGTCAGACGATGCCACGTATGTTGGTGACGTCATTAGCGTGACGTCATGGGCGATATTCGCTACGCGTTTCATTGTCACTCACACTCGCTTAATTACTCATTTACTTATATCGCATATACATGAATCAATACTGTATGGCACTATTTTATATACGATTTCACAATTATAATAACCCACCACCATAACATTTTATATATAATATACAAACAACACTAAACTTAACACTTACATTTAGCAACTCGTTGAAGTACTCCCTCCATCTTTCGACTCTCTCTTGCTTCTCGACTAGCATTCTCCTATTCTTATCTTTCACACCCTTATTGTTTCTCTTGCTACCTTCCCTAACTTTCTTGACTTCTTTCCAGAAGTTTCTTACACTCCCTCCATTTTACACTCAGATTCCTTCCAAATTCCTCATCTACTCTTCTCTTACTTTCCTTCACTACTCTCTCCACCACTCTATTTCTCTCCACATACCTCGCTCGTTTCTGCCTCTCCAAATCTTCATTCCCTCTACTACCCAACCACTCTCTATACGTTTTCTTCTTGCCTTCCACAGCTATTTTTACCTCCTTTGTCCACCATGTTGTACCATTCACTCCCCTCCCTATTCTCCTCGCTCCACAGACCTCCTCACATGCTGCACAGATCTCTTCCTTAAACACCTTGCTTATCTCCTCCACTTCCTCCATATCTTCCAGGTCGAACCCACCTAGTCGTCTTTCTACTGCTCTCCTATACTCTTCCCTGATTTCCTCCTCCTGTAGCCTCTCCACCCTCCTCACCATTCCACCTTCTTCTCGCCTCCCTCCAGCTCTCACCACCCACCTTTTTTGTATCCTAATTATAGCTACTACTACATAATGATCTGGCAGACCCCCTCCAATACCCCCTATACACCCTAGCATCCAGCATAGGATATGAGTATGATTAGCAAATCAAGATGTCTTCATTATTTCATATCTACTTTTTAAATGCTTTAATTACGAGCAATTTCAGCAATTGATTCATGTTCTAGAGTGATATCCGAACACAGTGGTATAAAATGTGTCACATGAAATACACTATTAGCGTAAATATTATAAAGTGAACACAGACAAAATAAAAACATATGAGAAAAACCACTAAGCGAGAGAGGAGACTGCCTGCGGAGACGGCTGAGTTCTGGAGCCTATCAACCAATCAGGGGATGATATCCTTAATTACCACCACTGTATTGACTTACCCTGGTGTTAGGAATCCACTGCATATGCTAAAAATGGAGAGGCTTGTGATTGGCTAAGGTGGGTGAGATGTAAGCCAAGACTCAGTCAGTCTACAAATCTCGCTTACTTGTTGGTTTTATCAATTTTGATTTTGCTTGTGTTCACTGTATAATATCTGTTATTTATGTATTATATTTGATATATTTTAGCTCTCAGGATTCGTATATTACTTTAGATTATCACATTGTCATCAACATTGCTTACAATATTAGAGTTTCAATAATATATATGGAATAATGAAAATATCTCAACTTTATCAACACAAAACAATCAACAACCAATCATCATTTTCTGTATACAATATTCTACTCTACAATGAAAATTGAAAATGTACTTAATAAAATATATATCCATTAGATGTATCTGTTAAACACCATAATGTAGGGAAAATGAATCTAAAATTAAATTTTATGTTTTGAAATCACAACAAAAGAGATATAGTAAGTATTAGCAATGTTCACAGTTTATTAGTTTATTTGTGATAAATTAAAGAATCTGGTGACATCTGGCAAGTGTGTTCACAGATTGAACGCTCCTATTGTGCGTGTTATGATATATTCCCGCTAGGGGTTTTGTTTACAAGTAGATAACGAGGCGCGTTCCCTCTATAAAGGCGTATCTATGGTGTATTATTATCCCAACTCTATCCTATAGTAAGAACCTACTTCAAGATTTACCAGTGTTTACTTATCCCACCATTATGATAAGTGCACTGTGTAGCCTGCATAGCAGTTAGGACCACCCCTCTAAATACAGTATTGCAAATAGGGTTATTATTCCTATATTGTGAAACATCAACATTTTGTGAGTACAGTGTACACCGTCTACTTATAGCCTATGGTATAATTATTCAAATATTTCAATACATCCAAGTTTCCAGAGCGTTGAAGTCATATCATAAAAACCTAATAATTGCAATAGTGTGTGTATAATTATTTATGTGTTTGTATGTTTGTACATGTCTGTGCAATTAATAAGTACGTCAATGTAACATGATTATATTCACACTCATTTACACTCGTATATTGAGACATATTAAGAATACACTCATGAGTACCAGTAATTAACCTGAGCAATGCAATATAATACAGTGATATATAATATCCAAATTGCACAGTTTCCGTGTTGGATTACCGGTGAGGACAGATGGATGGTAGTCTTCTCACAAACTATGCTTTTGTTAACCTATCAGTAAACAAAAAACCTGGAGTATGTCTACATTTCTGACATTTATCTGTGGTAGCAAAATACAATAACCTGGCTATAGGTAGCGCCAACGAACTTGATAATAATCTTGATCCCTGACCTCTCCATAACTTAAAAGGGTCTAGAGCAAACTGGCTGTAAATATCCACACCTATTTCCTGGTGGACTCTTCCCAAATGATAGAAACGTCAGCCCGATTGCTTTCGTTAACTTTGAGTTCTAAGAAGCTAAGGGGTCAAGATTATTGTCAAGTTCGCTGGCGCTACCTTATAGTATGCAGTAGCCCATTTAGGCTGGGTTATTTACTCCCCAATGGTTTCAATAGGTATGTATGTACATACATAAATATATTTAACCCAAGGGCTGCGACACTCCTACGGGAAGGTTTATACTGGGCAAATGCGACACTCCTTCTGGTAGATTCAGAAAAAGCCCCAGGGCCTGTGAAATGGAAGCAATATGTGATTAGGTGGTATGGTTCCTTAGCACTACCGCCGCTCCTCCTCTTTCATGTGTCTTACTTCCCCCTCTTCTCCCCACTGTTTATCCCTCCTCATTTATATAATATTTTCCCTCCTTAACCCGGGAACTGAGGGGAGACTCTTAAGAGTTCCCCCGGCGGACTGCGGGAAGACTCTTAAGAGTCAGAGAAAAAAAAAATCAACTTTTGACATCGAAAAACAAATATTTTTTTTTATTTTTTTTTTTTTATTTTATTTTTTTTTTTTTTTTGGCCCCTGGGCCATGCAAAATCTCAGTCCTCTACCTCCCCTCCTTCCCCACTTTCCTCCTCTCCTTCAGTTATCACCTATTTTCCCTGTTATTCCCTTATTCTGAGGTATATTTTCGTGCTAACATTAGAAAGCCGGTTGCAGGGTGTGGTCATCACTGATAGAAAGCGAGTGCAAGAGAGAGAGAGAGAGAATATCGATCGACTGTGTCTCAGTGGCCTTGGGGGAAATTGGCGGGAAAGCAGCTTGCCTCACCCATACATTATACAACTCGCGGGCTATATCTCCGATTTTGACCATCCAAACGCTGTTTTCACTCGTTTTATTGTTGTTTCAGGTTAATACCTTTATAATCAACCCATAATAGGCGCATATGGATAAGTATTAATGCTATTAATGGTACAATGAATGTTTTAGTGACGGAAACACCTCAAATACATGCGCACAGGGAGAGGTGTCTAATTACCCCCATGCGCACTTGTTAGGTTAACTGCCTACAAATGGTTTCTAATGCCTCAAATACAGTTAGTCACACTTCTGTACACTCCCTCATAAAGGCCCAGGAGATAGCCAGAATGTCACAGTGTGCCTCAACCAGGCAGAGGAAGCCCATCTATGTTGTCCTCCCTCTCGCCTCCCTCCCCCAACCCTCCCATCACAATTTATACTGTTTCATACTGGATATTTCCTCCTTACACCTATTTGTTTCGTTCTTCAATGTTATCATACTCATTACACAAGTAAAATATGTGCATATGAAGCAGTAATAATGCTTTATATGGTAAATATAACCAATTTTGTACAGATTGCCCTTTATTGACGGTGTCATTTTAAAACACTTAAAACACATGTCTGTCGCAGCTGCCGAGCTAAAGACCAAGTGTTCCACACATAGTGCAGTTCTAGTTGCACGTTCTAATGGCTATGCTCCAGGCAGTCCTGTTCAGAGCTGCCTTACATGTCAGTTATTTTATAAAATTCAAGATTAGTTCGTTAGGTCTGATCCTACATTTTTCGTGGTCTACCCCTTGGTGCAGCTCCTTCCACGTTCACGGACTTGCATCTTTTCACCCAACTTAGTTCATCCATCCACTCTACATGCCCATATCATCCAAGCCAGATTGTACACATTTCATTACTGATACTCTTGATACCTAACTGTTACCCCCAGCTCTTCACTAGATATCCCATTTTGCAGTTTGGCCCCACACATCCATTTCATCACTCTCATCTCATTACGTTCCATTCTGTTGATGTCATCCACTTTGACAGGCCACGTTTCTGAAGCAATGGAATATTGGCCCCACGGCTTAGGCTCCTAACATTGCAATTAATTAGTTATGCATGTCAACCGGGACATACACAATGTGTTCTTTTGTTACTATGCAATGCAATAATACGTCAACTACCACATCCAGATAGAAAACACAGAAAGCCTTTACAAGTGTTATTGCCCAATCATGTTATGGTCCAACACATATTATTTATTATTCGAAGAACGAAATTGTCATTAAAAAGTATAGACCCCTGAACTTATAAAGAACTGTTATTTCCTCTCACCTCTAACATAATTATTATAATTATTGTACATATGTTATTATCATACCGGTTCTATATTAATTCATGTTATAATTGGCTCAGAACTTCTATAGTTAATTCAAATTGAATGTTAATTAACAAATATATAAAGAAAACCACTATTAGATATATACAGAGCTGGATCAAACAATGCACTTCACTTTCTTTATTCCCTTGGACGAAAATAGATTACACCTGGACCCTACTGAACCATTAAATCATAATAACCAGTAGACAACAGCTATACTCAGTTATATTTCAGCTGATGGTCTATCTATCTATATATATGCTCAGGCCCAATCCCCATTTTGGGGGTAGCCGACTCAAGACAGAGCAAGAACAGGGAAAACACAAAAACAACATAAAACAACTATTAAACACAGATAAAAAGCACAAACTCACACACATCCAGGTCACCCAGGAGAAGACCCAGAGACCAGGGTCACCAAGGTCGCTCCAGCACTCCCCCGGCCCCCGACCACCCGGAGAGGTTCCGATCTCGGCAGGCAAACATGCAGCGGAGCCAAAGCCACAAGCCCTCCTACCACACTTCCAGGCGCACCCTTCATATTAATCGTCTCCCCGGGCCAGGCGCCTGAAGGACTATTATCTAGTCCAACTTGCGCCCGACCACTTACTCCAAATGACCACGTGTTCACTCAACTATGCACAAGCATTCTCCATTCACTCCTGTCCACCACCACTTCCCCTGCCTGATCTATAGTCATTCCTCTATCATCCAAAGCCTTTCTTACACAGTCTCTCCATCTCAATGGGGGTCTTCCTGCCCCTTGTATCTGACTCACATATTCTCTTTGTAAGCCTTTCATCTCCCATTCGTTCAACATGACCATAGCAGCTCAGCACCCTTCTGCCCACTCTGGCTGACAAATGTTCCTGCTGCCCCACTCTCCTACGTATCTCTTCATTCCTCAATCTGTCTCTACGAGTAACTCCACACATACTCCTCAAGCAGCTCATCTCCATCACATCCAGCCCTCTTTTCTCCTTTTTCTTCAGAGCCCATGTCTCAGCCCCATACATCACTGTTGGCACAACAATTCCTTGATACAGTGCACTTTTTACTTTCACTCCGAGATTTCTCGTCTTCCACATATTTTCCATTGCTCCGAAAACCTTCCTTCCTTCACACGCTCTCTGTTTTACCTTCACTTCCATACCTCCACTCCTGCTTATCGTTCCTCCTAGATATTTAAAACATTCTACTTGTTCCAATATTTCCCCATCCAGCCTCACATCTAGATTCACCCTATGCTCTCCCCTATTACACACCATTACTTAATTTTATTGTATTGTATAGCTGATGGTACATTAAATTAAATCACTTAGCAACCGATTTATTGATAATTAATGGAAATATATGAATCTTTTATGTATCTGTGTTGTATTAATGACAAGTTTTCATAATTAACAACATATTTCGCAACAAAATGTACGTAATAGCTGAGTAATCAAGATAGTAACATAACAAATTATCATCAGCTGGACAGAAATAGACTATAGACTAAACCAGAGCTCTACTGGTCGAGAGAGCCTGGTTGACTGAAGGAGACGGCACCAATTGAGAGAGGTTGTGTGTTCAAAGGGAGATGGTTTATTTTTCTGACCCCCCTTTACCCCTTCTCCCTCTTGCTTAGACCCGTTAGTTTTTAGATTTTAAGACGTTTGGTGATTTTATGACATTTTGCCCCATATATTTGTCAATACAAAGTCCTTTCGTGCCACTTAGGTGTCATTTTTGGGGCGAGCAAGAGCGAACATGTTATTTAGGAGGAACTGGCATTCGGCCGGAACATTTTTCTACCGAAAAATGAAAACATTTGTCTAGATGGGGGTCTTGGGGGTATTTTTTTAAGCTTGATGGAGGTCTAAGGTGGAAACTAAAATTAAGAATATATAAATAACTAAATTGACAAATAAAAACTACCTACCCCCTTAAGCAGAGCAAAATATGATGGCGTTTGTTCTATGTTTATCTCCAGTATGATCCATGGCTAAACATATGCAGAACATTTCCAGGATTAATTGAAGTGTATGTATTATACTGTATCTTTATACCGTTGTTATGTAATAAACCCGAATGTGCTGCGCTGGTCATGGTATTTGCATGGTCAAATAATTTTAAGTAATTGTCCATAACATATATTGTATATCCTACATGATAATTATAAGTATGATCTATTGAAGTTATTGTGTTCATGTCTCTGAAAACATACGAATATGTTATTTTAATTCATTGCAGGACTTACTTTGAACTTAATCAAAACTTATAAATAAGTGATAACCCCGCCTGAGAATATAAACACAACTATTTGACATAACCTACACATGTAATTTCTTATAAATATATACAAGTATAATTCGAAAATTATCCATTACTTCACATGTGGAGAACACAGAACTGATTTAGATATACTGAAATATGTGGTTGTGTGTAGCCTACACATGAAATTAGAAAAATACAAACAAAAATATATAAATAAATATTTAAATATAAATTATCATTGTACATGGGTTAGTATCATGTCATAAATGAGAGAGAGAGAGAGAGAGAGAGAGAGAGAGAGAACGAGAGCGAGAGAGAGAGAGAGAGAGAGAGTACAAAGGAGTACAAAGGAGTACAAAGGAAATCAAGCAACAACAGATCTAGTGACCCTTCTAGGCTGCTTGTCCTCCAAAACACTGAGGATCAAGTGTCCAAACAGTGGTTTAGAGTGGGTAAGGGAACATTGGAAAGGGAACTACTGCCCTGCCACTAACGTGGCAGGACTAGGAAGTTAGTAGGGGACATATGGGTTAGTAACTGAGGGGAGGATAAAGTTATTCATTTACAAACGCAGTCAGTCGCGGGTTTGATGCGAGATATTTGTCTAGGCGGAATTTAAATGAATCAACGGTGCTGCAGTCTATAGCGTCTCGGGGAAGCCCATTCCACAAGTTGACAACTCGATTGAAGAAGAAATTCTTAGATTCGTGCGAGTTAAAAGATTTACCAATAATTTTGCAACCGTTTCCCCGCGTGCAATTAGATTGGTCAATAGTGAAGTACTTACTACAGTTCATATTGTCGATGCCTTTGATGATTTTGAACACTTGAATTAAGTCGCCTCTTAATCTGCGCTGGGTTAAAGGAAATAGATTTAATTCTCTATGACGCTCTTCGTATGGTTTGTTCTTTAGGCTAGGTATCATTTTGGTAACTCTACGTTGAACTCGTTCTAGCTTGTTTATATCTTTTTGGTAATAAGGGCACCAGGATTGAACGCAGTATTCCAGAAGAGGGCGGACTAAGGAATTGTAAAGGGTTAGGATAACTTCTTTGGATTTATGCTCAAATGACCTGCCTATAAAGCCAATTATTTTGTTTGCCTTCTTAACAACTTCTGAACATTGTTGACTCGGTTTTAGGTTACTCGATATTGTTACTCCCAGATCAGTTTCTCTGTTTACATTCTTAAGCTGAGTGCCATTCATCGAATAGTTTGCTTTCTCATTTAGGTATCCGACATGTAGTACTTTACATTTATCCGCATTGAAACTCATTTGCCAAATTTGGGCCCAACATGACAATTTATCTAGATTGTGTTGCATATCGTCAACTTGTTCTTTTGAGAGTACGCTATTTGCAATTTTTGTATCGTCAGCAAATTTTGAGATTGTGCAGGTGAGACCCTCATCTATGTCGTTGATGTAAATTAGAAAGAGAATTGGTCCTAGTACCGATCCCTGGGGTACCCCGCTACTTACATTGGTCCATTTAGATGCCTTACCGTTTATGACTACCCTTTGCTTTCTGTTGCTGAGCCAATTTTCTATCCATTTCAACACACCGTCTTGTATTCCATGCGCTTTTAGTTTTAGCAGTAAACGTTTGTGGGGAACTTTGTCAAAGGCCTTTTGAAAATCAAGGTATATAATATCTACAGCTTTACTCTCATCGTAGAGGTTGAGGATATCGTGGAAGAAGTCTAAGAGGTTTGTTAAACAGGAACGTTTTTTACGAAAGCCGTGTTGAGTATCTTTAAGTATGTTATTTTCCTCTAAGTGATTTACGAGTCTGTCTCGTATGACCGTTTCTAGCATTTTACATACAACTGAGGTTAAGCTAATTGGACGATAGTTACTGGGTAGGGATTTGCTGCCTTTTTTGAATATCGGTGTTACGTTGGCTAGCTTCCACTGATCAGGCATAGTTCCAGACTGCAAGGATTTATTGAATAGTAATGTCAGTGGTTTGGAGAGCTCATTCTTAGCTTCCTTTAGAACTCTAGGCGAGATTGTATCAGGTCCTGGCGTTTTATTTACCTTGAGTTTATCTAAACAATTCAATACTTCTCTCTCTGTAACGGTGATATTGCTTAGAACATCTGAATTATCAATCTGAATCGGCGATGGTGTAGGGATATCACTGAGGTCTTCGGTTGTAAAAACTGATGCAAAGAAGGTATTGAGGGCATTACTCATTTGTACTTCGTCTTTGGTGTATTCTCCTTTTTCATCGACTAACGGTCCAACAGTTGAAGTAACTACTTTTTCTTTCTGATATAACTATAGAATTCTTTCGGGTTTGTTTTACTTGATTCGCAATATGTAACTCTAAGGTCTTTTTACTTTGCTTAATTAACTTTTTGGCTTTGCGTCGTAGCTCTACAAATTTCACCCGTTCTTCGTCATTTTGTGAGGATTTTAATCTATCATTAGCAAATTTTTTAGCAAGCAGGCAGTTTGAAATATCTTTATTCCACCATTTGGGCTTATTATTATGGCCTGCACGCCGTATTTTCGATGGTATGCAGTCTTGCACTGCTTTTAGGTAAGTTGTTTCGAATAATTTCCAAGATGTATTTATGTCGTTATTGTTAATTAAAAAGCTCCAGTCAGTTTCTTTAAACATAGCTCTAAGTTTATGGAAGCTTGCTTTCTTGAAATTAGGGACTTTTTCGATGCTACTATTTGGTTCGTTACTAGTAAACTTTAAAGTGAAAGTTATCGTACGATGGTCGCTGTTACTGAATTCATCACCAACATTCAAATTCTCTATCAATTCTTCTTTTGTTGCAAGTACAATGTCAAGAACGTTATTACCACGGGTCGGCGTTCGAACAAATTGATAAAGCGAACTCTCTTGCAAGTTCGTATACAAGTCATGTCCGGAGTGTGAAGTAAGAGTATCGCCCCACTTGGTCACAGGTAAATTAAAGTCGCCAAAAATTACGGTATCTTGTGAGTTACTTACATCTGCAATTTGTTCGTAAATTTCTCGGTCAGTTTCCACTGATTGAGCTGGAGGTCTGTATATTAACGCAAGTATTATTTTTGTACCTTTATTATTCTTTATTAGCACAAAAGATGTGTCGACGTTCACAATTTGAGGTTTTGACACGAGGGTCGGGTTAAGACTTTCTTTGATATAAAATAAAACGCCACCTCCATTTTTATTTATTCGGCTGTTCTCAAACATTACATAACCGGGAAGTGAATACTCTGCTAAAAAGTCTCTATCTTCTGTATTGAGCCAAGATTCTGTTATGCCAATCACATCATAATTAGTTCCTCTAAATAGTTCCTCTAAATCTGAAAATTTATTGCGTATGCTACGAGCGTTTGCATAGAAAACCTTTAAAGTTGCGGTTTTAGAACTCTCAGAACGTTCTTTCATCGAATTTTTGGTTCTGGTCGGATCTACATTTACATTCATGGCTGTCCTCCTCAGAGAGGGGAGGGGGAGGGGCGTTTCAATTGTAGAGGTAAATATGGAGTGAGTTATGGATAGTATGCACATGGGTGATACTTTATGCACAAATATGAATGAGAATGTGCGAACAAAGGAAGGCTTATGTATTGTCTTAGTAAACAAATGGAAGACACCATTAAGAGATTATGACGAAACTGAAAAGGGAAAAGGGATAAGATATAACAGAAAATTATAATGTTGAAATGTATTTCCATATGTTCCAACTCATAAAAAAGAATGGAGGAATTAAGATATGTGAATGTAGCCTAAGTGACATTTGAAAGTAGCAAATCAGTGTTGAATATTTCGTATTGCGCATAATAATACGATATATTCAATAGTGATTATATGTAAGACGAAATAAACGCATACTTAGTACACTTAGTACACACTGACCAAGCCTTGCTGTGGCATTCGCTTTTCAATACAATAATTTCAGTAACATGGATGCAAAGCATGATGTAAGTATGCCGTGAGATTACAAAGTTGGACATACAGTTTTGTATTCAACATGCAGATTGCAGAATAACTCGACATAAACGAAAACTAATACATTTTTTGTTGTTTTCTAGTTGTGTAGCCTTGTCAAGTTTGCAGTTTTCACTTCCAACAAACAAATCCTATTTAAGCTAGTAAACGGACTTAAATTAAGATATGGAGAATGGAATTAAAACATTTAAGAGTATTAATCTATTACCCCAATATGCTAGGGTAATAATTGGCGTAGGACTGGTAAGGATAAATTATTGTCCAAAGCAATTGGAGGGCATTGACATTTTCCTTCGTGATGAGTCGCCATAAAAAAGTATGAAAACTGGGTTACCATATTTCTACATTCAGGTTCACTAATGTGCTCATAATTATATTAACCAACTCAGAGTTGAGTTTGAACCTAAATGGAAGCTCATCATATAGGAATACAAATACACAGTAACAAAAACATTGAAACGGAGGCTGTATTAAGCGGGTAGTGCTCGCTTTTTCTGGACCCCCTTCTCCCTCATGTTTATTGTATTAGTTTTGAAGTTTTAAGACGTTTGTTTAGTTAGTTTGGCGATTTCGAGACCTTTCGCCTCATTTTGTTGTCAATATTAAGACCTTTCGTACCCATTAGGTGTTGATATTTTTCCTGGCGAGCGATAGCAAGCCTCTAATTTTTTAAGGAACCGGCCTTCGGACAGGAAATTTTTCTACCGAAAAATGTATACATTTATCATGAATGGGGGTCTAGGGGGTCTTTTTCTAAGCTTGATGGATGTCTAGCGAGGAAAGTATAAAATAAATATAAATTAATATATATACCAAAAACATGCACTACCCCCTTAACCTAATAAGCGCGTAGGTATGGTATTTGAAACGTCCCGCCAGGCGAAGGTAATTTGGTTCATGCCTGACTAAAATTGTAATTTTACCATTGCTATCGTTATTACTTATTCATATGGGCCTATTTTACGATTAATATGAAGATAATAACATGTAACAACAATAAAACAAGTGGGAATAGTGTTTGGATGGTAAAAATCGTGAATTATTGCCGACCGGTCATTCATGAAATGTGGAGCAGAAGCGAGGCACACCCTCCCCTCGCGAGGCCTGAAGCCAGACTGACTCACTCCTTCACACTCTTTGATACACTACACACTCGCTAGTCACATGACCACGCCTTAGAACCGTTTGGTAGATATTGGCATGATAAATACACCAATAAATATGGGAATAAGAGGACAAATAGGTGATAATTGAAAGGGGGGGAAGGAGGGGATTTTGACACATGTGGAGGAGTGATAGAATATATGGAGGGGAATTATCTCACTTAAGCACCATTTTTTTTTTTTTTAAAGTGCTACTGGGGCCTTTTATAAGTTTTTTTTTAGGCCTTGGCTCATATGAGGACGCTCGCCGTCCATGGGTTAAGAGGAATGACAAACCTGAAGATTTGCTTTATGACTAGATACAGAGAAGAATAAGACATAGTGCATCACACAGTAGTTTACAGTTTGGATATGGTGATAGCAGTTAATTTGGAAGAATGGCTAATTCACATACTAGAATTGTACAGTATATGATATAGAAAATGAGGTTAAGGCAGTGAAGGAAGAAGGCAATTATGGGGACATATATTGGATGAAGTAAAGCTACGAAATAACTGTTAAATT
Organism: Paralithodes platypus; assembly: GCA_032716605.1. Taxonomy (NCBI): domain Eukaryota; kingdom Metazoa; phylum Arthropoda; class Malacostraca; order Decapoda; family Lithodidae; genus Paralithodes; species Paralithodes platypus. Next base: position 12,765,903 of record CM064579.1, read on the forward strand.
TGGAAAGTGAGTGAGGTAGTAATTATCGTTAACCAATAGAGTACTATTATTCTATATTTTTCAGCTTAGAAGGACGTCTATTAATACTAAGGGTAATCGTCTAAATGTACCTATCTATCTATCTATCTATCTATTGCCTTTCGCCGTGATTCCCGAAGGGGTGGCCACGAACGAACTGCCCCCTTGTAAGTCTAAATGTAGCTGACATTAAAAACAAATACGTCGGCGGTACAGAAATAGCTTATAAGGATGGAACGAGATGATTAAGGGGGGATGGGCATATTTATTTGTTCATTTATGTATATTTGTATTATATTTTTGGGTTTCCTCCCTAGACCTCCATCAAGCATAACAAAAAACAAACAAGACAGTCCTTCAAGATAAATTTGTAAATTTCTCGATAGAAAAATGTCCCAGCCGAAGGACGATTCCTTGTAAATTACAGGCTTGTTATCACTCGGCAGGAAAAAATCGACACCTAAAAGACAAGAAAAATCTTAATATTGACAAATAAATGGTACAAAAGGTCTCATAATCGCCAAACTAATGGGACAAACGTCTTAAAATCTGAAAACTAATAGGGCTAAGCATGGGGATGAAGGGGGACCAGAAAACCATCCCTTAACATAAGAGAGAAGAGTTGTGCGGATTGGTGCTGAGGGCAACAAGGGGTGTGGGAAAGTGATCTGCTACTGTGACAAGGGAGATTATTGGTGCTGAGGGCAACAAGGGGTGTGGGAATGTGAGCTGCTACTGTGTAAATATGTGTTAAGGGAGGTTATCTGGTTTTCATTGGCCCTTTCTCATAAATATTTATATGTTTTTAGTTTGCTCCCTAGACCTGTTTCAAGCTTATAAAATTAACTTATAAGACCCTCCTTCTAGATAAATTTGTACATTTTTCGGTAGTAAAATATCCTTCGGCCGGTTTCTACTAAATTACAGGCTCGCTATCGCTCGCCAGGAAAAACTCGACAACTAAATACCACGGAAGGTCTTAAATTGGACAACGAAATGGGGCTAAAGGTCTTAAAATCGCAAACTAATGGGCTGAACGTCTTAAAATATCAAAACTAAGGGGGCTAAGCATGAGGGAGGAGAGGGTCCAGACAAAACACATACCTCCCCTTAAGCACACTCCCTCCCTCCCTCCATTTTTCCACTCTGATGGCACAACCATCACTTCTTCCTCTGACAAAGCTGAACTCTTCGCTCAAACTTCTCTCTCCTACTTATGCCTAATATCCTAATCTCTTCTGAAGATGTAGTTTCTACCCTCTCTGAGCTTGATACTAAGAAGGAGTACATTCCGGATGGTGTTCCCCCTGTTGTACTCTAAAATTGTGTTTCCGTGCTGACCCCCTGCCTAGGCAAACTCTTCTGTCTTTGTCAATCCTCTAACGTCTTCCCTTCTTGCTGGAAGTTTGCTATCATTCAACCTGTCCCAAATAACGGTGACCGCTCTTAACCCTCCAACTATCGTCCAATTGGTCTCCTCACTTGTATCTCTAAAGTTTTTTAAACTATTCATACTTCCAAATTTCTTAAGCATTTTTCTTCTCATAATCTACTCTCAGATCGCCAGTATGGTTTCATTAAGGATCTTTCTACTGGTTATCTTCTTTCATATCTTACTAACTTATGGTCATCCTCGTTTCGGGACTTCGGTAAGACCTTTTCTATTGCGCTAGACATATCGAAGGCCTTCGATAGAGTCTGGCACAAATCTCTAATTTCTAAACAACCCTCCTTCAGTTTGTATCCCTCTATCTGTGTCTTTGTCTCTAACTTCCTTTCCGGCCCTTCCATAGCTGCAGATGTGGACGGCCATTGTTCACTTCCTCATCCTATCAATTCCGGTGTTCCTCAGTGTTCTGTTCTATCTCCAATTTTCTTTCTAATTTTCATAAATGATCTTCTCCAGTCCTATCCATTTATATGCAAACGTCTCTACCTTACAATATTCATTTAGTTTTACAAGAACGCCCCAGCTTGCAATCCCTCAAAAACAAACATAATGAAGCGATAGGACAATTATCTTCTGATTTAACTATCATTTCCAATTGAGACAGAGAAACCCTGGTTGCATTTAATGCTTCCAAAATCCAATTTCTCAATCTATCTACCCGTCGTGAACCCCCAAAGGAGTATCCCTTATACTTCAACAATACAAAAATCATCCCTTCATCTTCTTTCAGTTTTCTCGGTGTCTCTTTCTCTTCTGCTCTCTTTTGGTCTTGCTAAGTCTTGCTAAGGCGGCCTCTCAGAAGCTGGGAGTGCTCAACCGCCTCAAGGGGTTCTTTACCCCTGCACAGCTTCTTGTTTTGTACAGGGGCACAGTGCATCCCTGTATTGAGTACTGTTCACATGTGTGAGGACCTGCTCTCACACAGCACTTTTAGACAAAGTAGAGAGGAAAGCCTTTATTATCATTAACTCCCGTCCACTCACCAACTCTCTACAATCTCTTCTCTCTTCGCCGCAATGTTGCATCTCTCTCGCTATTTAATCGCTACTACAATAATCAGTATTCCTCAGAGCTCTCTCCTACTGCCTGTTGTACAAGGCGACTGATAGGGGGAATTGGGGTAGATTGTAGGCACCAATCGAACATGTTAGGAGAAGCTGTAGGCATTTGATAAGGAGTTGCTGGAACTCCTGTTTCATTTGCTTGGCCTCTCTTGCTAATTACTTTTGTGCCTCACTTACACTGAGAGTAGTCCAGCCTGCTCTCACAAGCACTTCCTCTTCCTTTCTACTTCACTACACTTAACATGCACACCACACTTCCTCCTTCCACAAAACAATTTTTCAAAGATGATGAACACAGGCCCAGCCTCGGAGTCCCCACAGGGGGGGGGGGACCATAAATGCCCCCACACCTGCCCGACCTTCCCCTGCCGACCCCTCTAAATGCTCTGGACCACGGCCTGTCAGTGTTACTATCAACTTTTGCAATATTCGCGGCCTTTCCTCTAATTTTCATTCAGTCGAACACCATCTCTCCTTCTACAAACCTGATCTTCTTTTCCTCACCAAAACCCAGGTTTCTGAGAAAACTGCCAGCAGCTCCTTTTCTGTATCCTCCTATTTTCTCTATCCTAGTTTCAAAGCCAAAGGCGGATGTTGTGCATACGTGCACAACAAACTCACTTGCTCTCGTATTCCCGTTTTCGACTCCTCTGAATTCTCAACTTTATGGCTCAAACTATCCTGTCATTCTCATACAAAATATTTCTGTGCTGTCTATCTTTTTCCTAACTTTACCGACTTTCCCAAGTTCTTTGACTATCTAAGCTCTAAAGTGGAACACATTCTATCCATCTCTCCCTTCTCTGAAATCTCCATCTCAGGAAATTTCAACGTACACCACCGCCAATGGCTCTCCTCTCACACTACTGACCAACCTGGTAAACAACCCTACGTCTTTTCTATCATAAATGACCTAAAGCAGCTGGTCAAGAAACCCACCCGTATCCCGGATCGCTTCGGAGATCGGCCCAACATTCTTGACTTATTTCTGGCTTCTAAGCCTTCTTCTTATACTGTCAATCTTTTCTCTTCTTTGGGCTCCTCCGTGGAATTACTTCTGTTTTCGTGGCCGAGGACCCTCAGAGAGTGCTGAACGCATTACCGAGGTAATCCTCTCGGGCATGGAAGCATACATTCCATTTTCTTTCTCTCAGTCTAATGCAAAACAATCTTGGTTTACTCACGCTTGTTCTACTGCTGTCCACAACCAGGAAGAAGCATTCAAAAGGTACCGATGCCTTAAAATTCAAGAATCTCATTCTTCCTATGTTTCTGCCCGGAATCAAGCCGAATATGTTCATTGACTTTCCAAGCACTCTTTCATCAATAATAAATACACTGAACTATCCAACTCTAGCACTTCCCAGGCTTTCTGGCATCTAGCCAAGAACCTCTACAACAATTTTTCTTCCTCGTCTTTCCCTCCCCTTTTCCACTCTGATGGCACAACCATCAAATCTTCCTCTGACAAAGCTGAACTCTTCGCTCAAACTTTTGCTAGACACTCGACCTTGGATGATTCAGGTGCTATTCCTCCCTCTCCACCCCCTTCTCTCCTACTTATGCCTAATATCCTAATCTCTTCTAAAAGTGTACTTCTACCCTCTCTGGGCTTAATACTAAGAAGGCGTACGGTCCGGACGGTGTTGCTCCTGTTGTACTCAAAAACTGTGCTTCCGTGCTGACTCCCTGCCTAGGCAAACTCTTTTGTCTCTGTCTCTCCTCTATTGTCTTCCCTTCATGCTGGAAGTTTGTTATCATTCAACCTGTCCCAAAGAAGGGTGACCGCTCTCAACCCTCCAACTATCGTCCAATTGTCCTCATCTCTTGTATCTCTAAAGTCTTTAAAACTATTCTTGCTTCCAAATTTCTTAAGCATTTCTCTTCTCATAAGCTGCTCTCAGATCGCCAGTATGGTTTCCTTAAGGGTCCCTCTACAGGTGATCTTCTTTAATATCTTACTAACTCTTGGTCATCCTCCTTTCGGGGCTTCGGCGAGACCTTCTCTAGTGCACTAGACATATCGAAAGCCTTCGATAGAGTCTGGCACAAATCTTTAAATTCAAAACTGCTCTCCTTTGGTTTGTATCCCTCCATCTGTGCCTTTGTCTCTAATTTCCTTTCCGTTCGTTCCATAGCTGCGGTTGTGGACGGCCATTGTTCACTTCCTCATCCTATCAACTCACATTTGGGATTTAGTTGTTGTCGTATATATATATATGTTTATTGTCCTAAATATTAATATTAACTTAGGGACAATATTGTTAGTGCTTCTAAATGTCCATGTTTTAGTTGCATTTGAATATGTTGGTCGTACTCTGTGTTCATATGTATTTGTTTTTGTTCTGTGAATATATGTAATCCTATTCCAGTTGCATATGGCTTATAAATATGACCTTTGTCCTACATCATACCAAGGTTGTCAGGGTTTCAGTTTGTATATACATGTTTACATATTGCAGTTTTATTTGGCCTACCTACTACCTTCCTTTTCCTGGGAGTGTTTTATTAGATAATTTTATTTTGCCTTACCTAGTAGATATTTTACTTTGTGCATGTGACGGTTTAAGTTCGACACCATTTGTGTTTTCATAGTTTTATACTTCAGATTTGTGATAATACTAGCTTACCCACCCATATTTCCTATTGTGTTATCATAATTTCATACTTCAGATTATATAATATACACGCTTTTGATATTATTAAAGCTTACCCACCCAAGAAAAAGCCACAAATCCTGGACCTTGTTGGTCATTGATCATCCCAAGATATTTGGTGCTGCTTCCTGTGACCCCAAGCGTGTGATTTACCGTTACACATTACCTGTTGCTATATATCACACACAGGCCGGGCACTACTTATTTTACTCGGGGAAATATGATACAACTGGGAGGCGAGGAAAGTGTTTGTTTGGTTCTGGCGTTATCTGGTGTCTCTCTCTCTCTCGCTACGTATATACAGCATATGTGGCAATTAAATGAGGACACTATAATAACACATCTGAATAATGCCTACCTGATTTATAAACACAAAAATGAATCTAACCAGACGACGATGCTGTTGTTTCAGTGGAATAATGGCTCTTTGAGCAATATGTATCGCTTTACCAGTGGTTGTCCCCTTGTTATTATTATTATTATTATTATTGTCTTCATACTACCATTTTTATCTTCAGTACTATTGGTGGCCTTAAATAACTTATTTATATGTAGTATGTTCCCCCCCTCCCCAACACATACACACACACACACACACTTCCCCTCTGACACACACCTCCCTCGAGTACCTTACCTCATCTTACCCCCCCCCCCCCCCCTACTCCTCTTCCTCTCACTCTACCTCCTACACACCCCCTCCCTCTCTCCCATAACCACACACCCTACTAAATATTGTATTACTATGGGCATGTAAACTTCTCCACTGGTCATATTCCGCTAACTATCCCCTCAATAACCATTATTGTAATGGAAATTTGAACCATGTCCCTCATGATTATAATATATTTGTAGTACTATAATTGCATTATAACTTCGGTAATTGGTAATATTAGTCACATTATGTATGTAACTGTTGTATTCAGCTAACTATGACCTCAATAACCGTTGATGTAATGAAGAATGTGAAGTGTCCCTCATATGATTGTATTATATTAGTGGTACTATTATTGCATAATAATTTATGTAGTTGGAAATATTAGTCACATCATGTATGTAATAATTGTATTCAGCTAACTATGATCTCAATAACCATTGATGTAATGAAAACTATGAACAGTCTCCTCATATGATTGCACTGGTTTTGTAGTGCTATTATTTACAACCTGTCAATTAATAATTCATTCACTACAAGCTTCCTTTTTTATTTTTTTATTTTTTCCATGAGATACGTATATACAGACCATGAGGCAATTAAATGAGGAAACTATAATAACATATCTGAATAATGCCTACCTAATTTATAAACACAAATATGAATGTAACCAGACGACGATGCTGTTGTTTCAGTGGAATAATGACTCCTTGAGCAATATGTATCGCCTTACCAGTGGTTGTCCCCTCACAGGATGGGGGCACTGCTCAATAAACTCGCCCCTCGGGGCAAAATAAAAATCAATCTCTCTCTCTCTCTCTCTATATATATATATATATATATATATATATATATATATATATATATATGTGTTATGCCCACAATAAGAATTGCATTCGTGCAGACCATCACTAGCACCCCGCCACAAGGATCCATTAAGCACAGGGAGAGAGTACCTGGTCGCCCTTCCCACGCGCAGATTCCCCCACTCGGCCATACTTTAAACGACAATGCTGCCGGAAGCTGCCAGGAGAATAACAACTCGAGATTGTGCCCTTTTAGATCGCGCCGAATCAAAACCAGCATATGCAGAACTAGGACAGACTATGTCAGTAAACCTGGGTGAAGCTATTCGGCTAGGTTCGATACTAACACCTCCAGATCTGAAGACTGGAACACACCTAGGTATGAAACTGGGAAAACTAGGTTCGATACTAGTAAATCAGGTCTCAAGACTGGTACTACCAAGTGTGATGGTAACCTTGCTAAATATGAGACTAGCTTTTCTGGTCTAAAGACCAAGTGCTCTGGTCAGCCTGCTAGGTTCGATACTAGCAAGTCAGATCCCAAGACTGAAGAGCAAGCTGCCATAACAGTGAGGCTCGATGCTCACTTTCTAGGTCATCGACTGGAGCTGCTTAAGCAAGTACTCACTTCTAGCCTTTCACTTGCATGTGGTACGAAACCTTGCACAGTTAGTGGTCCTAGACCTAGCATCCACGAAGAGAAGAAAGCATCTACAAGTTTTACCGCAAGGACCTAACCAGACACCCAAGACAGACGGGTGTCGTAACCAGAGTTCTGCATGTCAAACTCCTGAATGTCCACTATGTCTCCCTCTGACACCAAGGAAATCGCTAAATAAAATTGTAGTAGTGTTTCTCTAAATGTTAGAGTCTTCTAGATAAACAGTGTAATACCCTTCAGGAAAACAGAATACATATGTTATCCTTGTTATTTCCCTATTTATAATATCCTGAAACTTACGATAGGACACTCCCGCATCAACGTAATCAGGGATACTAAATAGCAGAACATTAGTTTCGAAGACATCCAACAGCCAATTGCGTACACTTTTTGTTTAGTGATTTTCCAGAAAATAATTATTCAACTCATATTATAATGTGAATATATCTATAGTCGAACGAATACAAAAAACGTGACTTTGTGACAATAAGAAAGACTGATTTGTCTAAATTCAACTTATATAATTTAATATAAAACAACCTAATGCACCAGGTCCAATTGTATAAATTTAAACTATTTAGTTCAACTTATAGAAAACAGAAGTTTCATTTGATCTAAGAACCTGCATCAGAAAATAGTTACATAAATAACTCACGTATGTGTTCCCTTTGTATTTAGACCACGTATATAGAGCACATATGTATTATACCACTAACTCAAATAAAGTCGTACTACATTCTACATGTCTAATTGCGAATTGTGTACCTGTATGTTTTGTGTAATATTCTTACCATAATTGTGTGAACCTATATCTAAATTTGTATTCATAAAAGTGTTGTTCTGTACCTATTTTGTAAATTGCCTTAGTATTTGATTGTAGTTATATATACAATACTTATACCTCCTTATTAGTAGAACTCACAAATCCAGATTAGCTCTAGCCTATCAATGTATAAATATATATCAAATGACCTGACCCAAACATAAACTGTTACACTGTATATCAGCACAGGCTTCCATGACCTCTGGTGACCTCCTCCATGGAGTAAGGTGATATGATAGTGAGCCTGGGCATGTGGAGTCATTGATAGTGAGGTCACCATCACTTCACTAAGTCCTTTTTACAGTATTATGTAACCAAGTGTACATCCATAATAATCAACACGTTTGTATTAGAAAGAAACCCCACTTAAAGCTTAACTAACAATTTGTGCACATATAATTAATTACCTTATAAATGAGATTTCCTTATTAACTAAAAGAAAGACCACTAGCATGGTGATCAGGACTTAATTCTAGTAGAGATAGCTAACCCGAGAGTAAGGGAAAGTGTAAGGAGAAGATAGCAAAGAAGAAGGCTCTCTCCCCACCCTCCGGTAATTACCGTACATGAAGACAGTTGGAAGTGAATAGCCTTGCAGATCTTGGAAACCGCCTGAAGGAATTTATAGAAAGTTAGAAATAAAAAGTATATTGCATGTAGATCTTCACCTGTAGTAATATATATATATATATATATATATATATATATATATATATATATATATATATATATATATATATACAGAATATGTATATATATATACATATATATGTATATATATATACATATATATATATATATATATATATTTATATATATATATATATATTTATATAAATATATATAGATATATATATATTATATATATATATATACATTTATACATTATATTATATATATATATATATATATATATATATACCGGTATATATATATATATATATATATATATATATACCGTATATATATATATAATATATATATATATATCTATCTATATATATATATATATATATATATATATAGTACAAGGGTAAGGAGGAAAAGGACGCTTGGAAACATCTTATTTATTTATTTTTCAAATTTTCGGGTAATGTCTTGCAGCCATCATCAGAAAAACCCAAGATACCTATTAATAGAAAACATACATGTAGAAATTCAACAATAATATGGGACCACGAATGTAATTCATTCAATTTAAATGCTGTTAATTATTCAGAAATCTATATTGTATTTCAAAATAATTCCTATCTACCATACAATATTTGTACGAGAACCTGCAGCAGCTACATAAGCACAGTAGCAAAAACAACTTTGTGCAAAACTTCTAACAGTCATGTCTAACAGCCCCATTTCCACCAACCAACCGAAAGACGATCATGTGATATATCAGCATATTTGCACCTCTGGGGACTGTGGACCCCTATCCTATGTTGGTATGACACAGACTCGCCTTTCCCGTCGATTAACCCTCCACCTTCAATCTGGCGCTATAAAAGATCACTATCAAGCCCCCACCATCTTGCCCTAACTCGCGCCGACCTAGACAAACAAACCACCATACTCGACAAAGAATCAGACCCCAGAAGACTAGCTATTTTAGAAGCTCTATACATCCAAACACTCAACCCCAGCATCAACCAAACACAAGACCTTCAAATTCTTCCTTCAGGCAAGCGCTACAGGCATGTTGCCCCCCTTCCTCTCCCCCCGTGCCCCCCTACCTTACGCTTCCGCGCTCAGCACACAACTGACAACACCAACCAAACACAGCCACCCACAGCCAACAACCAACCACCGATAAGATTTAGTGCCCGTCTCGCGAACAGACTGCCTTCCACCAATGAACAGCCACCACACACCCAGTAGCTCCGCCCACCTTCCTATTCTTGATCCTCGAATTTTGTATAAATATGATGCCTTGTCCCTATTCTAATCATTACCTCTCCTTTCCCTGAAGATGCAAGATATTTACTTGTGAAACGTTGGATCCACCATGAATTTTGCTAACCTGTTGTACCTCATCTCTGAACCCCAGAGGAAAATTGTTAGAACTATTGAAAGCTGTAACAATAAAATCCTGAATGCTGAAACTGCTATTGCCTTTAACCTTGTCTGTTTAAAAGAGAATCTATTACCTGGCTATACTAACATATATATATATATATATATATATATATATATATATATATATATATATATATATATATATATATAATGTATATATATATATATATATACGGTATATATATAGAGAGAGAAAGAGAGAGATTTTCCTCCGTTAGCTCTCTTCAGTTGGAAGCAGTGTTCGTTACTACCACATCATCGTTCTATATCATTGGTTGTTAACTACTCCATCCCCATTTTTCTTTGGTATGAGTCTTGACTTTGTTGTAATATGCATATATTGAGACACTATCTATTACTTTATTTGGGAACTTATTACACTCACTAATTATACTGTGAATGAAGATTGATTTTGTTGTATCCTGGTTTGCTTTCTTACCTATTAATTTTAACTTGCTTCCTCTTGTAGAAAAGAGACAGAGAGACAGAGAAAGAGAGAGAGAGTGAGAGAGATCCAGTAAACTTCAACTCTCGTATCAGTGGGGTATCACACAATAACTTGTATCCGAAAATTGTCATGGTCAACAATGTTGTACACACTTTTAGGGATCATTTGCTCTCTTATTTGAAATCAGACTAGAGATTAAATTATTTAGATCTATCTATCTATTTATTAATCTATTGCCGGACGATGTGGTCCCTGAAGGGGTGGCCATGAACAAAACGGCCCCATGCACCTCTGCCCCCCTCATATACTTCTTCACTCCATTATTCCACCTCTCATTCGGTTTACATCTCTCTCTCTGTCCTTCCACCTCACTCTCGTATACTCTCTTAGTCATTCTCTCACTTCCCATACGTTCTACATGGCCGAAACATCTTAAGGTGTTCTCTGTCATACTTTCCAGCACATCTACATCCACACCACACCTCTCTCGTACTTCCTCATTCGTCTGTCTATCCCTTCATGTAACTCCACACGCACGTCTCAAGTAATTGGTGTGGCAGAGTGGTCTTGCCACTGGACTGGTAATCCAATGGACCCAGGTTCGAATCCCAATATGTCAATGGGAAGATATTATTGGGATGGAATTTGTACCGTACCTAGAGTATCAGTGCATTACCACAGCACACCGAAATGCCAAAAAAAAAAACTCATTGTTCCCTGATTAAATAGCATTGTATGAATATTCCCATATTCAAAAATATGCTACAGGGGGGCAATTCCTAGTGAGTTAATTGCTCAATAGGTGGCGTTCTGAGAGTGAGGGTCCGAGTCTGTGGGGATGAGACTGTGAAGCGCAGAGGCGAGGCGGCTTCAGAGATGGAGTTGCTTCGAGCCGTGAAGCTTAGAATGTCTCACTCCCTAGACTGGAACCAGACGGGCCTCACTGTGTTCAGCGGTTGAGTGTAATGGGAATCAGCCTATGCCCATGCCCGAGAGGAAGTAGTTGGAATATAGAAAAAAAAAAAAAATAAAAATAATAATTTCCACCCATCTCACTCTTGGTTTGAGTCTCTTCACCTACGTCCATACTTCGCTCCCGTAAATCAATATCGGGATTACCACACTGTCATGCAAGGACCTCTATATTTCCATGCTGACCACCCTATTTCTTGTTACAGCTTTTAGTGTTCATACAGCTCTCTTACTCTGTTGCACCCTCTCCCGCACTTCTTCATCCATACTCCCATCTGTACTCAACACACTGCCCAAATACTTAATGAAAAGTATATCCCGTAACGTAAATATCAGTATGAAGTATGTTGACGACCTCACATTAGCCGAAAGAGTCAATACAAAAGATACACTCACATTCAAGCTGCAACACACATTAGATGAACTTACATACGAATGCATTGCCGTTAAATGTGAAGTTATTATTGTATCGCCCCCTAAAAGGCCCATTGTGTACCTTCAGTTGCAGTTGAATGAAAGTAATATACCCATTGTGCACAGGTCAGGTGTGATGAATGACGGGTAAAGGTTATAGAATTAATAAACTAAATCAAAGCTAAAGGTCAATCACATAAAAAGGGAATCAAATAACTTTGGGATTCAACTTACTAATCAATCACACAGCACAGTAATGAGGTACGAAGCCGGTAAAAATGGTGGACAAGGTGACGGTTAGGCTAACTCAAGGGATAGGAGGACGGCACCAAAGCTCATCCTGATTTAAGGATAGATGGTTTTAATTAATTATGTACAGTTGGGGAACTAAAAAACGAGGCAGAGGTTTATGGTGCTACCCGGCAACACGTGTGTAAACAGTGTAGTAAAACATTCTTTATGAATGAACTAGAGGTGTTGCCTGCCTTATGTAAGGAGAAAGTTGATTGGTTGGCAAGTTGTGAGTTGTCTTTTAGTGAAAAGTTTTTATAGCTCGTATTTTTGTAAAATTACATACCAAATGTGCCTTCTTATTACAATAATACATTGTGCAGATTTATGTGATACAGTTGATACGAATACAAATATTATTTACCACTGCTATGAATAACTTGATGTAATTAAAGGACACGAACTATGTGGGAAGCACGGCTTCTACAGGGTGAGGGAAGATCATAGCAACTGCACGGAAATGGTAGATATACAATTTCAGACATTGCATATATTTGTAATTTATAATATTATATTTACAGTTAATAAGATGCTGATTTATTCTGATAGTGTAAAAAGTAGATTGTGTGTTAAATGTAAAACATGACAACCTTTTGGAGAATTCATAAAGGATCGGTGTGCGCAACTGTAGAATGCGTCCGAAACACACTGCCCCCCCCCCCTCTCTTCTCTCACACACACAAACTAAACAACCAACACTAGGCTCCTCTTCACTTGCACAATGTGACTTGTCTTCGTAAGCATATACTGTACATACAGTCTGCGAATTCAAGATGCAAGGGATTTGGGTGTAGGACTAATATTGTTAACCCTTAATTAGCGGCTCACCACATAAGTCGAGTTAAATAAAGCTGGACTATGTGGCGGCGCTCGACATAGGTCGAGTGGCAATTTCAGCACGTAATGTTGCTGAGAGAGAGAGACAAGTGGTGGCAGGAGAGTAGCGAGCGTATGACTGCTCCAGACCACCGCGGCGAACATACTGACACGAATCCCAGCTCCCTCCTCCCTCTCTCACTCGCTATATAAGGAATTGTATCGGGAAAGTGGCTAATTACATGCTTTTTGCACTCGCGTTGCACGGTTATTGCAAGAAAACTAGCCATCATAAAAGGATCGTTATGGTGTCATTCGAAAGCTCTGTTTATGCCCTTTCAGGGATAGGTACTTGTTTTACGTTCTGGGTCTTATTTAGGCATGAAAATGATCACGTAAACAGCCCTATTTTGGCTAAAAACACCCCGCTGGGCGGTACATATAAATAAGCCGCATAGGCCGCTCGTAAGGTGTTAAACAAGAAGCCTTGCACGTAATTACATTCTTGGTAGCTCAGGCCAAGCCACCCAAGCCCTTCCAAACCCTCCTCATTTTCCCTCGACCATCACGTCGTCCACCCCCTCACCCACCAGCTACAGAAGATTAAACCCATCGGTAATAATCATATATCTGCGGCGGCTACCGACGGAGACAACAGTCTCCTATCATTTTATTTATCAGGGCTCTGATTAGCGATTACCGCATTTAGATCAACAGAGCTCTGATAGGCATGTCAACTCATTTGTTATTTCAAGTTGATTACGTTATAAAGTCTTTAATTCAAATACACTCTTTCTTACCCCTAGTCTTTTAACCCTTAATTAGCGGCGAACAACATAAGTCGAGTTAAAAAAAGCTGGACTATGTGGCGGCGCTCGACATAGGTCGAGTGGCAATTTCAGCACGTAATGTGGCTGAGAGAGAGAGACAAGTGGTGGCAGGAGACTAGCGAGCGTATGACTGCTCCAGACCACCGCGGCGAACCTACTGACACAAATCTCAGCTCCCTCCTCCCTCTCTCACTCGCTACATACTCAATTATGTACCGAAAGTACCGAATTACCTGCTTTTTGCACTCGCGTTGCACGGTTATTGCAAGAAAACTATCCATCATACAAGGATCGTTATGGTGTCATTCGAAAGCTCTGTTTATGCCCTTTCAGGGATAGGTACTTGTTTTACGTTCTGGGTCTTATTTAGGCATGAAAATGATCACGTAAACAGCCCTATTTTGGCTAAAAACACCCCGCTGTGCGGTACATATAAATAAACCGCATAGGCCGCTCGTAAGGTGTTAACACACACACTCACATTCATCAGGTCACTCTCTCTCTCTCTCTCTCCCTCTCCATGTCTCATATACCAGTATGATACAAATAAATATATGAATGTGGTATCCTCAATAATTATGGATTTGCCACCCTCCACAATGTGCCCGTAAGCTTAGTCATGGTTGTGGTATGGAGTCTAGATTGATAAGCATGATGACTGATAATGGTAAGGGTGACACTTGAGACACTTGTTTATTAACCACTTCAATTAAGTGACGCCTTATATTTATTATATTTTTCAGTCACATCCATAGTGCCTGATTCACCTTTAGCACAGGTTTCTTGTAGTCGCAAGATTAATAACAGTGAGTCAGTTTGTTAACCCTTTGATTCCTCAGGGATCTTTCAAATCAATATAGAATCATATTGAGGTAGTAAGAATATAATGAAACAGGTGTTAATGTCTGAATGGATTCAAACAAATAACTAAAATTACTTCCATAACATACCACATTTAATACTGTGATTTAAAATAGTATGCACTATATTCTATATACAGTACAGTATTGTATATACAGCAAGTTGCATTAAGTGTTGTCAGGTTGTACAGAAAATCTTATGCTCTTACTTACTGATTGAGCAAGCACAAATATTTTATTTTCATAATTCCACTAGTAAATTATTTTCTATTAGTAAACTACACACGAAAACAAATTGAAGTTTTACTTATATAGCCTAATAATCGAACTTGAGCCAATGTTTCTGGCCTAATATCTACTGCTACACCACTACCTTTCAAAAACCTAAGCATCCCTTATGATGCACTTAGGCCAAGGGCAACTGGGTAAAGGATTGTATATAGTTCTTCTACCAAGCAAGTTCCATGTCAGGTTAAATCCCAAACATATACAGTAGAGAGGACATACCTTTTTATACATAACCTATCGGCTTACTAAGCCGTTGCTTATAGTATATCTGCACAGTGTTCTGATTATATGCTTGTGAGAAAAAATAAATGACACACCTGTATCCAAATACCTTCGGCCTAAGCTAAACATACAAATCAGTAGCTTTAAGGGAGGTTTATTTTCAGTAATGCCATAGCAAAAACATTGCTGCAAAGTCTCTGTATCTTTATTTCCGAATCAAACAAGGAATGGTTCATCAAGTGACAGCATCATAATTATACCGTACACACATTAGGTTCTCAGTCGATATATATGTTTTTACTCAACATATAAGCCTGCGTGTCGTAGGGGTAGCGTGCATGATTCGCACGTGGAAGGACCCGAGAACGATCCCTGCTGTGTAAAAGGATTATGGTCACATCCATTGCCTCCTAACTCCTTTCTGCAATGGTGGACATCAGAGGTGCCGTATACTAGTGTTGCATGTAAATGCTTGCACCTTATCAGCTTGACCGATGTGATTACACAAATATGCTTTGAGAGGTTAACTAATTTCACAATGTTTTTTAATGGCCTCAATGAGCCACTTTGCCACCTTCGTTTTATATTTCAACCACGTGTGTTGGATAATATGTCCGCCTAGTGTGAAGACCTTTGTCGGGAAACATATTTTCCATTACCCACTTGCCACACCCATTTTGTAAAGCGTTCCATATCATCCTGAGCTGGAGATGGTAACGAGCTACTAACACCTTTGGCTAACAGCTTTTCCTTAGTATATATCCTACGACAATGTAACTAATGTCTGGGATATTCTTATGTTGTTTCACAGCTTGAAGCTGCCCTTATTCTTAACCAACACATCTTAGTATATTTTATTCTCGATAGTTGATTGTTTCATTATTATATATAAGATGTAAGTCTAGTGAGAGTGGGAGGAGACGAGCGGGAGAGAGAGACCGGCTGGGGGTCGTTGCTTCGCGCGGGCGCGGAGAGACTAGCTTGGGACCAGCCTGATTGTTGCCAATTAATCGCAACGCTAGGCTTAGTTTCGACTCACGCAAGGGGTAGACGATTTTGACCCGGCAACGGTGTTGAGTGTTGCCAAGCATGGGATGTATTTCGCATGCCTAGGGTGGGGTCCAGACAGATTCAAGACTCAGAGCTCACCTCACTGTCGTACCCTTCGGACCCCCTTGATATCTATCCCTCTCAACCCCACTTAGAAACTTTCTCTCTTACTTTGTATACCTTCTTTCCACTACTTCACCAATCTATTTAATTATCCCATCCCCTTGATAGACCTTATATCTATTATTGTATTAACGACGAGCTCTCAGATAACTAGATAGGATTTTGGGCCTTATGCAGAGATATAATTGTTAATGAGACCAAGGAAGCTTTTTTTGTTGTCTCATATTTGGTGGTTTCATGCTTGCTGGTGTGTTCTTGTGGCAGGTGAGCAGGGGCTAGACCGGAGGGGAGTTTTTTTTGCGATCCTTTAAGTGAAGTCTGCTGGTGCGAGTCCTGTGGACACGCACGACTTTACTAGGATACCCGTGGGAGTCTGGGCGCATTTTCTTGTCTGTGTGCCTGTGTGTCTAGTGTTGTGTTGTGTGAGGGCCCTTGCCTAGTCCACTCAGCACTGCGCTAGCACGTCTTGCGTTTGTTCTAGGGTCGCCAGGAGAGAGTCAGATACTTGGGATCTGAGTCTCTCAAGAGAGCACCCTTTCAATTAGAGTAACTTGGCGCACAGACTTGGGAACGTCCCTAGGCTAGAGTAGGTGGCTCAGCCCGAGTATCCGAAGCCTATATCCTTCCGGCTAGACCTCTGCCACCTGGCAGATTAACAGCTAGCGGTTTATTATATCTGTATGCTTGTTATTGTGCCACAGTTTACCGTCTTTGTGAGCATTGTGAGTCAGGGTGTGGCTTAGAGACTCTGTCTGAGCAGGCTTGCCTGACTAAGAGTGAGAAGCACACCTGTATGTGGTTATGTTGCGAGTTGCTGCCTTTATTTAATTATACCTATGCCATTATACACTGTATGGCCTATCACTAGTATTTATTCCTGCTTCTGAGTTACGAGTTCTCTAAATCCGTAACTTACTTTCTTTGCTAAGCATCAGATCCTACAGTAGCCGCATGCAGTTTAGAAACCTGCATCTTGTCTACCTGTACGATGTTTTGAGGACTGTTTGCTTTCACCTTCTTTCACGCAGGGGTGATTAGTTGTATTAATTAACGTAACGTTAAATGTACTTTCTTCTAGTTGTTATTAAATTGTTTCTGCAATTTAATTCCGTTATCTATCTTTTCCTTGAAGCTTTAAGTCAACTTAATTGTGTGATCTTTTATATAGCCTGCTTGACTATCAGCAGTCTATAGTGTGTGCACCCTGTAACCGAGTCATAGGATACTTTGTTGTCCAGGCAGGACTCTTGACGGTTTAGGGTGGTTTGTTGCCTGGGTTTATAGATAAGGGTGGGATCTAGCGTTTTCCGTTGTTACTGGTTGCCGCATACCTAGTCCAATAGAAAGAGCCCAGTGTTTATATATCCCAGGACGTAACAAATGGCGACCTTGCATAGGATTTACTGAACAGAGGAATATAGTGGTCATTTGTTTTGAGATTCCTTATGATTAGAGGAATACAGTGGACATAGAGTTTTTTTTTGGAGCAACCAATATAACACATTAAAGACTTTAAATAACATTAGTATATACATACTTGCATAGGAGATAAGGCACATTCTATAACCGTGATAATTACTGCAGTGCACAAACATGTCTAATACATCAGAACACAGTGATGGGTCAGGTCACGATACAGGCTCGGAGGGAGAAAGACCTGTGGAGTGGCTAGTCGATAGCGAGGAGGGTGCTAGAAGATTTTTAGAGGTGCCCCTTACCGCTGCCAGGGTGTTGAAACTGAATAAGTATGGCTTAAAGTGTTTGGCTGGTCTTCAGGGTCACCAGGGTTTAAGTGGCATGAGGAAAGATCAGCTGAGGACTTTGATATTGGGTTTAGAAGGGAGAGACCTGGGTGGAGAGGCGACTGGGGGCCCCGGTCCCCAGCCCCCCCTCCACTCTACCCCCATATCAAACGTCAGGGTGCCTGAATTTAGTACATACCCCCAAGTTGATGGTCAATGGCAGCGTGGAATTCAATCACAGAGACCCTCCCCATTAAATGCACCTTCCCCTCCTCAAGGGTTGACTCCAGATTTGTTGTTTCGGCTTGAGATGGCCAAGGTTGAGGCCGCCGAAAGACAGGTTAGAGTTCAGGTTGAGGCTGCCGAGAGACAGGTTAGTGTGCAGGCTGAGGCTGCTAGAGCTCCGGTTGAGGCTGCTGAGAGAACAGCTATACGAGAGGCTGAACTGCAGGCAGAGTCTACTAGGTATCGGGCTGACAGGGAGCTGGAGAGATCTCGAGTGGAGGTAACAGGGCGTAATATTGGGGAGGTAATTGACATCGGGACCAATCATTGTCGCACCTGCTTAAACTAGTTCCTGTGTTCGATGAATCATGTGTGACTGAGTTTTTTATGCGATTTGAGAAGAAGTGTCAGGAACACCAGTGGCCTCAGGAAAAGTGGGCAGCATTAGTTTCATCAAGACTCCTAGGAAAGGGGCTAAAAGCGTATGATGCACTACCTTTAGAGTCCTGTTTAGTTTATGATGAGCTAAAGAAGGCTGTGCTACGGGCCTATGAGTTACAACCAGAAACTTACCGCTTGAAGTTTCGGGGTGTTACTAAGGGCAAGGATAGTACCTTCCTAGAACACGCCCGGGACTTGTCTGATGCACTACGACATTGGCTGCGTTCTGAGAGGGCAGCTACTTTTGAGGAGTTGAGTGAGCTGGTTCTCTTGGAGCAGTTCTTTAAGTGCACAGGCGGGGACTTAACATTAAATATAAAGGACAAAAATCCTAGAACTCTCCAGGAGGCAGCAGAAATGGCTGACCTCCGACTGTCATTAATTCGAGGGTGCGAAGCAGCAGCTAGGAGTGAGTCGGGTGCAAAGGATCGTACCCCTCCCCCTCCCAAGAATTTTGATACACATAAATACACAAAACCATGTAGCACTGACAATAAAACTGAACCTAAACCAAATACCGTCCCGTATAAGAAGTCTAATGGTACCTCCCACTCCCAAGGCAAACCAAAGAGTAAAGAGTGCTTTGCATGTCACAAGGAGGGTCACTTTGCAAATGCTTGTCCGAACAAGCCACCAAACAAGGTTGTGTCATTGGCCCGCAGCATAGGGGTGTCGCCTATATCTTCTGAGTTTGCCAAGGGTAGTTCGTCAGAGGTTGGGACACAGCCTGTGTTCAAGAGTCCGGAAGGCTCGAACCCTGTCCGCGACGTCTTTGGGGGTCATAGAGGGCATGGTTTTGTGAGGTCGGCTGGCGAAAGACGAGGAGTTAAGCTATTGCGTGATACGGGGGCTTCTCAGACCTTGTTAAAGAACTTTACTGGTAGGCCGATTAACGCTGCTCGGGTGGTGGTAGTTCAGGGGATCAATGCTACGAAGTCCTACCCGCTGATGCGGATGGAGCTGGAGGTGGGTGGTGTGGCGAAGGAACTGGATGTCGGAATTGTGGAGAACTTGCCTGTTGGGGGCGTCGACCTCCTCCTCGGCAACGACTTTGCGGTGCCTGCTTCTAAGGTTTCACCCTTGGTCGTTGCCGAGAAGGCGGCCGACGTTAGTAGGGAGGAACAGGAGTGGGTTGAGAAGTGTAGCGTACAAACCATGGCGTGTGTTGTGACGCGTTCTCAGACATCCGGAGCCTTGCAGCCACCTATCAAACCGCGGAGGAAAGGTCACAAGAAAACGGGAAGTGTTTGTCAATTGGAGAGTTTTGAGCCGGCAGTGTTTCTTGGTGACTCATTATTGGCACCTATGTTAGAGTCTGGAGAGGCCCCAGGACCTGTCACAGCTAGTGAGGAGGTAGGGCAGGAAGAGACTCCGAGGCAGCAACGTTACACACGGAGAGAAAAAAGGGTTGCTCAGTTTGATATTGGGGGAGGACTTGGGTTGCTTCGGAAGCATCTAGACAGGTTGGTTCCCTCAGATATTTGTAAACTGCAGTTGGAGGATCCGGAATTTCAGAAGTGTGGTAATGGTGTTGTCGAGATCAAACACGAGGACGGGGAAACATGTCATGTGAACCTGTTGGAGGAGTTTGTGAGGCAACCACCTGAGCAGCCTACTGTCCCTGCGTTGGTCTGCCGCGGCCAAGGTGGAGAAGGAGAGGGGGGCAGTAGGGCACAGGTGGAGGAGAGTAGGGATTGTCATGTCTCGGCGGAGCAGTGGGCGGGGGACACGAGTCTGGTGGCTGTGGAAGCGCTAGAGCACCTGCCTGAGCGGCAGTGTGCAGCGCTCCAGCACCAGCTCGGTTCATACCCCACTGGTCGTGCCGAGCCTTTGAGCCTCACAACTCGGGCGGTGCAAGATGTTCCGTGGGCAGGTCACGTGGATGTTGAAAGACCGTTAGCCTCGTTGTTTCGGTGGTTCAAAGTGGGCGACGAGGCTTTGTCATGGTTGCCAGGTCAGGGTCGACCCTTGGCTGCCAAGGGTGGTGGTCAAAAGGAGGACTTTGAGCAGATTGGTGAGGTTGGCTGTGGAGTGGCTGTGCCCGGTCGTCACATAGCCTCCCAATGCTGCTCTAGTCTAATGCAGCAGCCCTACCATAGACCGACTGTATCTGGCCATGTCGCTAAAAGCGGTGATGCTGCGCAGGCAGATGTCGTCACAAGGAATGCGGGGGTGCGCATGTACGGTATCGGCGGGGAAGCCTTAGCAATAATGAACTATGGGAGTGAATGCACAGGTGGTACTGATTGTCCCTCTCATGACCTGGCTGTTCTAGGGACGAAGGTGGAGAAGGAGGGAGACTACAGGTTAGAAGCTGCGGTCTCGGCTGGGTTGTGGGAGGGCACTAGGCATGTTGTTCATGGAGACAGTGCAAGGCAGTTGTTTACTAGGCTATGGCAGTACTTTCGCATGTTTGTTGCTTCTCCAGGCCTGATGTATGGGGTAGAATCCGACATGCAGGCTGGAGATAGTGCAAGGCTCCATTTAATTCCCTACCATATAAATCCTGCTCGACAGCCTGTGGTGCAAGCAGAGCTGGATTACGTGTTGACGAAGGGTCTGAGGGATAAGGAATGTCGTGAGTGGTCGTTGCCTGTAACTTTGCAACCGGTGTTAAGTGGCAAGATCAGTGAGTGTGTTGATTGCGAGAGTGTGTGTGCATTATCCCTGACAGACGCCTATACCTTATCGAGAGTTGACGACACCATAGACCGCCTCGGGGCTGCATCGCCTATCACGAAGGTAGAACTAGTGAAAGGTTATTGGCAGGCCCCGTTGCCGGAAAGAGCGAAGAGAAATGCCAGTCTTGTGATGAACTGGGCAGTTTATCAGTGCCAGGTGTTGTTTTGCTGCCGGGACACAAGTTGGATGTGTGGCATGCTAAGGGCACTGATAATGTTTTGGCTGATTGTTTGTCACGGGAGGGTTTGTTTGCAGGACAACCCTCGCCGTTCAGTCAGTGTGTGTTGAGAGTGGAGGAAAATAGGCTGTCACTGTAGTTCAGCCGAAAAAAATAAAATAAAAAAAAAGCAAAAAACCTTATAAAAACTCTTTATTTTTATAACGTGTAGAATTTTGTATAAGATGTTGTAGCAGTATCTAAGTTGAATGTTTTCACTTATTGTCGCTAAGTTAGTTGAACTTGCTCGGTGGAGTGCAACAGTCTTTATTTTGTTTTATATATAGTGCCTTGTATCGCAACAGTGTGTGGTACTATGAGAATCTTTCTGTTAGATATGAAGAACTTAGTCAAGTGTCTTATATCTTGGGGGAGGTGTGACGCTCCTGCATAGTAGCCACGTGCGGGCATGCGCGAGGGTCGGCTGCCCAGCCGTTTAGAAACCGGCTTTTCCTTAGTATATATCCTACGACAATGTAACTAATGTCTGGGATATTCTTATGTTGTTTCACAGCTTGAAGCTGCCCTTATTCTTAACCAACACATCTTAGTATATTTTATTCTCGATAGTTGATTGCTTCACTATTATATATAAGATGTAAGTCTAGTGAGAGTGGGAGGAGACGAGCGGGAGAGAGAGACCGGGTGGGGGACGTTGCTTCGCGCGGGCGCGGAGAGACTAGCTTGGGACCAGCCTGATTGTTGCCAATTAATCGCAACGTTAGGCTTAGTTTCGACTCACGCAAGGGGTAGACGATTTTGACCCGGCAACGGTGTTGAGTGTTGCCAAGCATGGGATGTATTTCGCATGCCTAGGGTGGGGTCCAGACAGATTCAAGACTCAGAGCTCACCTCACTGTCGTACCCTTCGGACCCCCTTGATATCTATCCCTCTCAACCCCACTTAGAAACTTTCTCTCTTACTTTGTATACCTTCTTTCCACTACTTCACCAATCTATTTAATTATCCCATCCCCTTGATAGACCTTATATCTATTATTGTATTAACGACGAGCTCTCAGATAACTAGATAGGATTTTGGGCCTTATGCAGAGATATAATTGTTAATGAGACCTAGGAAGCTTTTTTTGTTGTCTCATATTTGGTGGTTTCATGCTTGCTGGTGTGTTCTTGTGGCAGATGAGCAGGGGCTAGACCGGAGGGGAGTTTTTTTTGCGATCCTTTAAGTGAAGTCTGCTGGTGCGAGTCCTGTGGACCTGCACGACTTTACTAGGATACCCGTGGGAGTCTGGGGGCATTTCTTGTCTGTGTGCCTGTGTGTCTAGTGTTGTGTTGTGTGAGGGCCCTTGCCTAGTCCACTCAGCACTGCGCTAGCACGTCTTGCGTTTGTTCTAGGGTCGCCAGGAGAGAGTCAGATACTTGGGATCTGAGTCTCTCAAGAGAGCACCCTTTCAATTACAGTAACTTGGCGCACAGACTTGGGAACGTCCCTAGGCTAGAGCAGGTGGCTCAGCCCGAGTATCCGAAGCCTATATCCTTCCGGCTAGACCTCTGCCACCTGGCAGATTAACTGCTAGCGGTTTATTATATCTGTATGGTTGTTATTGTGCCACAGTTTACCGTCTTTGTGAGCATTGTGAGTCAGGGTGTGGCTTAGAGACTCTGTCCGAGCAGGCTTGCCTGACTAAGAGTGAGAAGCACACCTGTATGTGGTTATGTTGCGAGTTGCTGCCTTTATTTAATTATACCTATGCCATTATACACTGTATGGCCTATCACTAGTATTTATTCCTGCTTATGAGTTAAGAGTTCTCTAAATCCGTAACTTACTTTCTTTGCTAAGCATCAGATCCTATAGTAGCCGCAAGCAGTTTAGAAACCTGCATCTTGTCTACCTGTACGATGTTTTGAGGACTGTTTGCTTTCACCTTCTTTCACGCAGGGGTGATTAGTTGTATTAATTAACGTAACGTTAAATGTACTTTCTTCTAGTTGTTATTAAATTGTTTCTGCAATTTAATTCCGTTATCTATCTTTTCCTTGAAGCTTTAACCCTCTCAACACGGATGGGCTCTTAAACGCCCATAAAAAAGCATATACCAGGAACCCGGAAGGACTCTTGAACACCCCTGTAGTTGAAAGCCTGTGAGCTTCGTGTGCGAGGCGTCGGTCCGACGCATGTAAACAACAGCCGGCTGGACCGACGCCCCGCATCTCCGGCCACAAGAAGGAGAGCGGCGCTTGTTCTTGTGTGCCTGTATGTTGTTGTTAAGTATCGAATAGTAGTGTAAAGTGGCTGTTTTGACCATAAAGTTATCTCCAATGAAATCATCATCACAGCTCAACCAGTTGACTTAGAGAGCTCTACTTAATGCCATTCTACAGGTAAATAACACAGCTACGCTTGGGGATGCGCGGGAATGAGGGAAGCAGTCTGATTAACGAATATACGGTAGCCTAGCCTAGACGTTTTTCGGCCAAAACACCCGGTTTTCGAGGAATATATATATAATACATAGCCGGGGCTGGAGGGTTAAGTCAACTTAATTGTGTGATCTTTTATATAGCCTGCTTGACTATCAGCAGTCTATAGTGCGTGCACCCTGTAACCGAGTCATAGGATACCTTGTTGTCCAGACAGGACTCTTGACGGTTTAGGGTGGTTTGTTGCCTGGGTTTATAGATAAGGGTGGGATCTAGCGTTTTCCGTTGTTGCTTGTTGCCGCATACCTAGTCCAATAGAAAGAGCCCAGTGTTTATATATCCCAGGACGTAACAACCTACACATAGCTTTAACCTTTTAGCTTGTGCAATTTTAGCTTCATTTGTCTGGTATTTCCCACAAAAACTCCACTTATGCTTACCGCTGTTACATAGTTTACATACAGCTTGTGGTTTCTTGTGTGAACCTTCCATTTTTCCCTTGGTGCCCACTGTCATGCTAACCGTCCCCCTCAGATCTAATGATTCACTCCCTCCCGACTGACTTAAGGATCTCCCACTGTTCAATTGCAAAATGCTAATTTCTTTACTGAATGAGGTTTTAAACTCACCCAGGTCAAATGACCTAACCTTATCCAGTATTGCCAGAGGAAGCTTCTGTCTAAGAATAATCAGTATCATCTCATTTGAGGTCAGCCCTAAGGTCTCCAAAGATCGAGTGTGGCACTCCATTTCGGCCCTAAATTTGGCTAACTCTTCTACCTTATATCTAGGTTCTGCCAATGTCAATAAGGCAACGACATGGGCACCTTTAGTTGTTCTCGATCACCATATGTGGATTCTAGTAACTGGACTGCCTCTTCATAACTTTCCCCCACTACCGCAAAACCTTCTATTAAGTGAAAAGCCTCCCCTTCTAATTGACCCTTAACCCGGGAACTGCAGGGAGACTCTTAAGAGTTCCCCCGGCGGACTGCGGGGAGACTCTTAACACCTTACGAGCGGCCTATGCGGTTTATTTATGTGTACCGCCCAGCGGGGTGTTTTTAGCCAAAATAGGGCTGTTTACGTGATCATTTTCATGCCTAAATAAGACCCAGAACGTAAAACAAGTATCTATCCCTGAAAGGGCATAAACAGAGCTTTCGAATGACACCATAACGATCCTTGTATGATGAATAGTTTTCTTGCAATAACCGTGCAACGCGAGTGCAAAAAGCAGGTAATTCGGTACTTTCGGTACATAATTGAATATGTAGCGAGTGAGAGAGGGAGGAGGGAGCTGAGATTTGTGTCAGTAGGTTCGCCGCGGTGGTCTGGAGCAGTCATACGCTCGCTAGTCTCCTGCCACCACTTGTCTCTCTCTCTCAGCCACATTACGTGCTGAAATTGCCACTCGAGTTATGTCGAGCGCCGCCACATAGTCCAGCTTTATTAAATACGACTTAAGTGGTGAGCCGCTACTAAAGGGTTAAGAGTCAGAGAAAACAAAAATCAACTTTTGACATCGAAAAAAAAAAAATTATTTTTATTTTTTTATTTTGTTATTTGATTTGGCTCCTGGGCCATGCAAAATATCAGTCCTCTACCTCCCCTCCTTCCCAACTTTCCTCCTCCCCTTCAGTTATCACCTATTTTCCCTGTTATTCCCTTATTCTGAGGTATATTTTTGTGCTAACATTAGAAATCCGGTTGCAGGGTGTGGTCATCACTGATAGCAAGCGAATGCAAGAGAGAGAGAGAGAGTATCGATCGACTGTGTCTCAGTGGCCTTGGGGGAAATTGGCGGGAAAGCAGCTTGCCTCACCCATACATTATACAACTCGCGGGCTATATCTCCGATTTTGACCATCCAAACGCTGTTTTCACTCGTTTTATTGTTGTTTCAGGTTAATACCTTTTTAACCCTTAATTAGCGGCTCACCACATAAGTCGAGTTAAATAAAGCTGGACTATGTGGCGGCGCTCGACATAACTCGAGTGGCAATTTCAGCACGTAATGTTGCTGAGAGAGAGAGACAAGTGGTGGCAGGAGAGTAGCGAGCGTATGACTGCTCCAGACCACCGCGGCGAACATACTGACACGAATCCCAGCTCCCTCCTCCCTCTCTCACTCGCTATATAAGGAATTATATTGGGAAAGTGGCTAATTACATGCTTTTTGCACTCGCGTTGCACGGTTATTGAAAGAAAACTAGCCATCATAAAAGGATCGTTATGGTGTCATTCGAAAGCTCTGTTTATGCCCTTTCAGGGATAGGTACTTGTTTTACGTTCTGGGTCTTATTTAGGCATGAAAATGATCACGTAAACAGCCCTATTTTGGCTAAAAACACCCCGCTGGGCGGTACATATAAATAAACCGCATAGGCCGCTCGTAAGGTGTTAATCAACCCATAATAGGCGCATATGGATAAGTATTAATGCTATTAATGGTACAATGAATATTTTAGTGACGGAAACACCTCAAATACATGCGCACAGGGAGAGGTGTCTAATTACCCCCATGCACACTTCAGAGGTTAAGAAATTGAAACTTCCTTACATTGTCTAAATCTGAATCATGTACGGTAGACTTAAACACGTCCCAGAACGCCAACTATTCCGTCAAGTGCCCCCCAAACTACGGCAAGTTCAGCTTGGGGAGATTCACTGAGCGTTGTGGGTCCGTGCGTCTGGCAGCGTTATGCTCACCCTACTGTTTACCTGCGAGAGCTCGCTGTATCATATGCCGCGCCCGAAACACAGTTTCGTCATACACAAAGCGGTTTTCACATTCGGTTGCTATCTCCTCTTCCCCACTCAAACTTGCCAATATTGTTTCGCTAAGAGCACTTATACAAGCATTGGTATATTGGATGTTGTGCAATCTAGCTCCCAGGTCCTCAAGGGCCGTGGTAGTGGTGAAGGTTTCAATGTCAGATATGAGCCTATTCATAACCCCCCTTAGTCCAGCTCTCTGTTTCTTGAAAGCCTTATCTGCCATTTTCCCTAACAGTTATTATGGTCCTATAATATTGGCTAAATACTCAACGAAATAATGAATAACCGTCAAGTTATTAATAGACTAGCCTAGTATGGGAAACACTGAATAGCAAACTTATATGACTAAAGTTAAGGATACATTACAGTACTCACAAATTAATCCGGCAACACTCAATACTTAACCCTTTCACGCTCCTATGACACAGAGGTCGCCAGATTAGTAATAATAAATAGAGCTCTCTCACTCCGACAATTACCTCTCCAAAATAAGTCTCCTGCCCACAGCCAACTCAAAGACAACTGCAGAGGTTGAAGCAACCAACTAAAGGCCTCCAAACACCCCCGATGGTAACAAAGGTTCTAAAGTATCCCTAATAGGCTCAAATTTGCGTCACGAACATGAGAGGGTCAATAGGTCAACAATCAAACAAACGAGAACAAAAATATATAAAATAAAATAAGTCAATCAGTGGTCTGATGTCTAAAAGAAAACATTATTGAGGAGAGGTGATAGGAGGGATGCACGATTTCGGCAGGCGGAGAGACACTACCCCGGCGTCACACTCCAGCCAACGCTTAGTCATTCCTGCTAGCTTGTTATATAGTTGCTGGTTTGCGTCTAGGTCGAGATGGACACCGACCCTGTCTAGGTCTCTGATGTTTAGTGACACGGACAAAAAACGGTGGCGAGTATCTACGAGCCGGCACCTCAGGATGCGGTTGACTGAATTGCGGATTGCCTGATACTCATCCGCACTCAGACCCCGTACTCGTGTCCGGCTATCTAATGACACTATCTTAGTGTCGCCCCCCGTTGCCTGCTCCAGGTCCAGTGCCACCCGCTTAATTTGGACCGCTAATTCCCTAGGTTGAACGCCGGGGCAGATGTCATTCCCGCCTATGAATAGATATGTGAGTTGGGGTCGGAATAACGTCAGTCGTCCCCACTTGTCCGATGCACGTAGCCGATCAATGTTGGCCCCAGGGACCCCGAAGAATGAAATTTTTTAAGTCCGATCCCCCCCCCCCCCCCCCCGATGCCCGGTACTGGACAGGCCCTTTTTCTGCTGCCCGTAGGCGATTGACATAAGAATGTCCAAAGACTGCAATACGGTCAGGTACCGGCGCCACGGCGGTAGGACGAAAATCAACCCCCACTCCACCTGGATCCCTGGACTTGCATGCCGACTCGTTTCCCTTACTCATTACTTATTTTGTGGTCTTGCTTAGAAGTAAATTCCCGGGTCTGGGCACCAATGTGATGAATGATGGGTGAAGGTTATAGAATTACTAGACTAAATCAAATCTAATGGTCAATCACATAAAAAGGGAATCAAAATTTAATAACGTTGGGATTCAACTTACCATTCAATCACACAGCACAGTAATGAGGTACGAAGCCGGTAAAAATGGTGGACAAGGTGACGGTTAGGTTAACTCAAGGGATAGGAGGACGTCACCAAAGCTCATCCTGATTTAACACCTTACGAGCGGCCTAGGCGGTTTATTTATATGTACCGCCCAGCGGGGTGTTTTTACCCAAAATAGGGCTGTTTACGTGATCATTTTCATGCCTAAATAAGACCCAGAGCGTAAAACAAGTATCTATCCCTGAAAGGGCATAAACAGAGCTTTCCAATGACACTATAACGATCCTTTTATGATGGCTAGTTTTCTTGCAACAACCGTGCAACGCGAGTGCAAAAAGCATGTAATTCGGCACTTTCCCCATACAATTCCGTATATAGCGAGTGAGAGAGGGAGGGAGGAGGTGGATTTCGTGTCAGTAGGTTCGCCGCGGTGGTCTGGAGCAGTCATACGCTCGCTACTCTCCTGCCACCACTTGTCTCTCTCTCTCAGCAACATTACGTGCTGAAATTGCCACACGACCTATGTCGAGCGCCGCCAGATAGTCCAGATTTATTATACTCGACTTATGTTGCTCGCCGCTAATTAAGGGTTAAGGATAGATGGTTTTAATTAATCATGTACATGAAGGAAAAAAAAAGGCTTAGCTGTCAGTTGTAAGTCGGGTGAGAGCGTCGATGATGAAGATATGATGAGTTGTTGACTATTGTAGGCACTAAAGCACAGCTAACGAAATTGTACTGGTTCGGATGAAATCTATGTGAGTTCTGCCGGCTGTCTCCCAGCACGGCCACCAGCAGAACGCTGCCGGCTCCAGGAAAAATATCGTACCGCACTGATGATACGATTGTCTAGGGTACTAATATATATTATATGGTAATCTACATATATCCTACAATGACCTCATAAATATTATGATGAAACATAATAGGTCTTTAATATAATATACCCTAACTTACGATAATCACGGTATGATATTTTTCCACCATCTGGTCTACCGTGCCAGACGACATGACATTCCTAACTTAAACACCTAGGAATAACCGTTATAGCCTAACTATCGTGATTTCCATGATATCATGGGTAAATTGCTAGGATTACGCATAAACTCAGACCTAACTTGGACAGACCATGTCATCAAAAGTAAACAAATATATGTTCAAAAATAGGGAACGTCAGTTTGGATTCAGTGTAAACACAAGTTTAGTATTGTATAATTGGTTTATTAGAACTTCGCTAGAATATGCTGCACCTGTTTCGCATCCTGGATTAACCCAGGCACAACACAACCACATAAGGAAATTACAGAAAATGTGTTTTAGGGTCATTCTTGGCATCCAATATGTAAGTTATGACGCAGCATTAATAACTTTAAATTCACATTCCTTGTATCTCAGGAGAGAAGAAATAACTGTTAGATTTGGACAAAACGTATTAAAATCAGACCATCATAACCATATCTTGCCCAAGAGTATGTACAATATACAAGGTAGGGACACTAGAAGAGGAAGACAATTGTAACAGGCTGTACGTTGTACGACTGAAAGATACACACACTCTAGCATATCATATATAGTATTCAAATTATACATGTTGCCATATGAATGATGAAATGAATTATATGATATGACATTATGAATGATATTGACAATGATCTGTAATCAAATCTAATTTATAATAAGTTTGTTTTACATTATATCATAGTATATAGGGCCTAATATATTTAGTACTAAAATAATACTTCTAAACACTGAGTTGTAAGCCAAGACACATTGTTATAATGTATGTGTCATAATTATGTACTGTATGACTATCTTAGACAATAAACCATTAATTATTGTTATTATTTGTATTCTTAATATTATTATTATTATTATTATTATTATTATTAGTATTATTATTATTTATTTTAGCGGCCACAACTATAACTATGCCTTGTTATTACTATAAGTCTATTTTAATCCAACTGACGGTAAACTGAATCCCTTAGCTACTGATTATTCGATACTTAAGGGAGTGACCTGCTTGTTTATCTCTCCTGTTCTCCCTTTCTCTGGTTTGTATCCGTGAGGTCCTATTCAACAAACTGTTTCAAGACGTTTATCCCCATCCAGGTGTCATTTTATGGAGGCATTATTCTATCGAAAAATTTACACATTTAGCCTGCTGTCGAAAATTGTTTTAAAAATATGCTGGCTGGCTTCCGCTCACCAGACAAAAATTGACACCTGGACGGGGATAAACGTTTTAAAACAGTAGGGTGAATAGGGCCGAATGGATACAACCCAGAGAGAAAACAAAAACACGAGGTGAGACCCCTTAATGACTAAATATGAAACTTATATGTCTCTGTATCATATTGTCAAGTTTTACAATGAACACTATTTTTCGGTATAAAATAGCCGTAATAAGCGAGTAATCAAGATGAAGACATGGCCATATACCGCCAGCAGGAATAAAACTGACTATAGTTAGCTATTGTTACTATATCGTTATTTCAGGGAAAATGCAGTTAATTATCCATAATAATTATTCGGCCTTGCGAGACTAGAGAATGACGGCTGTCTGTTATTGTGGTATTGCCTTCTTTTAGCACCTATAGTATATTTCTTATAAACTGGCGATAAATTGACTTCTTCCCATCTTAATCACTCGGCTATTAACAACGTTTTTATAGCCATATATGCTGGTAGTTGAGAACACAGGGAAATATTGTGATGCGGAGATTTACCGTTTTATCTATTTCCATCAGTTATCGAAATATGAGCTGATAAGAGAGTTATAATTCCGTCAAGCTAAATAAAATGGAGCATAGTTCCGGCCCTTTGAAGGGAGGGATATCAAACGTCGCATTTTTGCGTCTGGCTCCGCTTCCATCAACATTCTTTCTGGAATTTAATCAAACTCCGTCACCGTGGGTATTAATCGGCTATGCCTTCCTAGAAAAACACGATATATTCAAACTTAAATTGATGAATATGAAGATTCATATTTGTTAATTACAAAATATCCCTTAGGCATTACTGTACATATGGCATAGAATTAAACTCTCGCAGTAATTACTTATATTTCGTATAATTTCTAATGATTCATACAACTTATCCGGGACTGTTCCGATACCTATTCTGATTGCAAATGTGGAAGATATTTCCTTTTAATTCCTTAGTACAGGAACAAGCTTTACTATAATCTCCTTTGTATTTCTCAGTACAGGAACAAGCTTTACCATAATCTCCTTTGTATTTCTCAGTACAGGAACACAATGTACTATAATCTCCTTTGTATTTCTCAGTACAGGAACAAGCTTTACCATAATCTCCTTTGTATTTCTCAGTACAGGAACACAATGTACTATAATCTCCTTTGTATTTCTCAGTACAGGAACACAATGTACTATAATCTCCTTTGTATTTCTCAGTACAGGAACACAATGTACTATAATCTCCTTTGTATTTCTCAGTACAGGAACACAATGTACTATAATCTCCTTTGTATTTCTCAGTACAGGAACACAATGTACTATAATCTCCTTTGTATTTCTCAGTACAGGAACACAATGTACTATAATCTCCTTTGTATTTCTCAGTACAGGAACACAGTGATCCATAATCTCCTTTGTATTTCTCAGTACAGGAACACAATGTACTATAATCTCCTTTGTATTTCTCAGTACAGGAACAAGCTTTACCATAATCTCCTTTGTATTTCTCAGTACAGGACACAAGTACTATAATCTCCTTTGTATTTCTCAGTACAGGAACACAATGTACTATAATCTCCTTTGTATTTCTCAGTACAGGAACACAATGTACTATAATCTCCTTTGTATTTCTCAGTACAGGAACAAGCTTTACCATAATCTCCTTTCTAGTTTTCAGTACAGGAACACAATGTACTATAATCTCCTTTGTATTTCTCAGTACAGGAACACAATGTACTATAATCTCCTTTGTATTTCTCAGTACAGGAACACAATGTACTATAATATCCTTTGTATTTCTCAGTACAGGAACAAACTTTACCATAATCTCCTTTGTATTTCTCAGTACAGGAACACAATGTACTATAATCTCCTTTGTATTTCTCAGTACAGGAACACAATGTACTATAATCTCCTTTGTATTTCTCAGTACAGGAACACAATGTACTATAATCTCCTTTGTATTTCTCAGTACAGGAACAAACTTTACCATAATCTCCTTTGTATTTCTCAGTACAGGAACAAACTTTACCATAATCTCCTTTGTATTTCTCAGTACAGGAACACAATGTACTATAATCTCCTTTGTATTTCTCAGTACAGGAACACAATGTACTATAATCTCCTTTGTATTTCTCAGTACAGGAACACAATGTACTACAATCTCCTTTGTATTTCTCAGTACAGGAACAAGCTTTACCATAATCTCCTTTGTATTTCTCAGTACAGGAACACATGTACTATAATCTCCTTTGTATTTCTCAGTACAGGAACACAATGTACTATAATCTCCTTTGTATTTCTCAGTACAGGAACACAATGTACTATAATCTCCTTTGTATTTCTCAGTACAGGAACAAGCTTTACCATAATCTCCTTTGTATTTCTCAGTACAGGAACAAGCTTTACCATAATCTCCTTTGTATTTCTCAGTACAGGAACACAATGTACTATAATCTCCTTTGTATTTCTCAGTACAGGAACACAATGTACTATAATCTCCTTTGTATTTCTCAGTACAGGAACAAACTTTACCATAATCTCCTTTGTATTTCTCAGTACAGGAACACAACTTTACCTATAATCTCCTTTGTATTTCTCAGTACAGGAAACAATGTACTATAATCTCCTTTGTATTTCTCAGTACAGGAACACAATGTACTATAATCTCCTTTGTATTTCTCAGTACAGGAACACAATGTACTATAATCTCCTTTGTATTTCTCAGTACAGGAACAAGCTTTACCATAATCTCCTTTGTATTTCTCAGTACAGGAACACAATGTACTATAATCTCCTTTGTATTTCTCAGTACAGGAACACAATGTACTATAATCTCCTTTGTATTTCTCAGTACAGGAACACAATGTACTATAATCTCCTTTGTATTTCTCAGTACAGGAACAAGCTTTACCATAATCTCCTTTGTATTTCTCAGTACAGGAACACAATGTACTATAATCTCCTTTGTATTTCTCAGTACAGGAACACAATGTACTATAATCTCCTTTGTATTTCTCAGTACAGGAACACAATGTACTATAATCTCCTTTGTATTTCTCAGTACAGGAACAAGCTTTACCATAATCTCCTTTGTATTTCTCAGTACAGGAACACAATGTACTATAATCTCCTTTGTATTTCTCAGTACAGGAACACAATGTACTATAATCTCCTTTGTATTTCTCAGTACAGGAACACAATGTACTATAATCTCCTTTGTATTTCTCAGTACAGGAACAAGCTTTACCATAATCTCCTTTGTATTTCTCAGTACAGGAACACAATGTACTATAATCTCCTTTGTATTTCTCAGTACAGGAACACAATGTACTATAATCTCCTTTGTATTTCTCAGTACAGGAACACAATGTACTATAATCTCCTTTGTATTTCTCAGTACAGGAACACAATGTACTATAATCTCCTTTGTATTTCTCAGTACAGGAACAAGCTTTACCATAATCTCCTTTGTATTTCTCAGTACAGGAACACAATGTACTATAATCTCCTTTGTATTTCTCAGTACAGGAACACAATGTACTATAATCTCCTTTGTATTTCTCAGTACAGGAACACAATGTACTATAATCTCCTTTGTATTTCTCAGTACAGGAACAAGCTTTACCATAATCTCCTTTGTATTTCTCAGTACAGGAACACAATGTACTATAATCTCCTTTGTATTTCTCAGTACAGGAACACAATGTACTATAATCTCCTTTGTATTTCTCAGTACAGGAACACAATGTACTATAATCTCCTTTGTATTTCTCAGTACAGGAACACAATGTACTATAATCTCCTTTGTATTTCTCAGTACAGGAACAAGCTTTACCATAATCTCCTTTGTATTTCTCAGTACAGGAACACAATGTACTATAATCTCCTTTGTATTTCTCAGTACAGGAACACAATGTACTATAATCTCCTTTGTATTTCTCAGTACAGGAACACAATGTACTATAATCTCCTTTGTATTTCTCAGTACAGGAACAAGCTTTACCATAATCTCCTTTGTATTTCTCAGTACAGGAACACAATGTACTATAATCTCCTTTGTATTTCTCAGTACAGGAACACAATGTACTATAATCTCCTTTGTATTTCTCAGTACAGGAACACAATGTACTATAATCTCCTTTGTATTTCTCAGTACAGGAACACAATGTACTATAATCTCCTTTGTATTTCTCAGTACAGGAACAAGCTTTACCATAATCTCCTTTGTATTTCTCAGTACAGGAACACAATGTACTATAATCTCCTTTGTATTTCTCAGTACAGGAACACAATGTACTATAATCTCCTTTGTATTTCTCAGTACAGGAACACAATGTACTATAATCTCCTTTGTATTTCTCAGTACAGGAACAAGCTTTACCATAATCTCCTTTGTATTTCTCAGTACAGGAACACATGTACTATAATCTCCTTTGTATTTCTCAGTACAGGAACACAATGTACTATAATCTCCTTTGTATTTCTCAGTACAGGAACACAATGTACTATAATCTCCTTTGTATTTCTCAGTACAGGAACAAGCTTTACCATAATCTCCTTTGTATTTCTCAGTACAGGAACACAATGTACTATAATCTCCTTTGTATTTCTCAGTACAGGAACACAATGTACTATAATCTCCTTTGTATTTCTCAGTACAGGAACACAATGTACTATAATCTCCTTTGTATTTCTCAGTACAGGAACACAATGTACTATAATCTCCTTTGTATTTCTCAGTACAGGAACAAGCTTTACCATAATCTCCTTTGTATTTCTCAGTACAGGAACACAATGTACTATAATCTCCTTTGTATTTCTCAGTACAGGAACACAATGTACTATAATCTCCTTTGTATTTCTCAGTACAGGAACACAATGTACTATAATCTCCTTTGTATTTCTCAGTACAGGAACAAGCTTTACCATAATCTCCTTTGTATTTCTCAGTACAGGAACACAATGTACTATAATCTCCTTTGTATTTCTCAGTACAGGAACACAATGTACTATAATCTCCTTTGTATTTCTCAGTACAGGAACACAATGTACTATAATCTCCTTTGTATTTCTCAGTACAGGAACACAATGTACTATAATCTCCTTTGTATTTCTCAGTACAGGAACAAGCTACCATAATCTCCTTTGTATTTCTCAGTACAGGAACACAATGTACTATAATCTCCTTTGTATTTCTCAGTACAGGAACACAATGTACTATAATCTCCTTTGTATTTCTCAGTACAGGAACACAATGTACTATAATCTCCTTTGTATTTCTCAGTACAGGAACACAAGCTTTACCATAATCTCCTTTGTATTTCTCAGTACAGGAACACAATGTACTATAATCTCCTTTGTATTTCTCAGTACAGGAACACAATGTACTATAATCTCCTTTGTATTTCTCAGTACAGGAACACAATGTACTATAATCTCCTTTGTATTTCTCAGTACAGGAACACAAGCTTTACCATAATCTCCTTTGTATTTCTCAGTACAGGAACACAATGTACTATAATCTCCTTTGTATTTCTCAGTACAGGAACACAATGTACTATAATCTCCTTTGTATTTCTCAGTACAGGAACACAATGTACTATAATCTCCTTTGTATTTCTCAGTACAGGAACACAATGTACTATAATCTCCTTTGTATTTCTCAGTACAGGAACACAATGTACTATAATCTCCTTTGTATTTCTCAGTACAGGAACACATACTATAATCTCCTTTGTATTTCTCAGTACAGGAACACAATGTACTATAATCTCCTTTGTATTTCTCAGTACAGGAACACAATGTACTATAATCTCCTTTGTATTTCTCAGTACAGGAACACAATGTACTATAATCTCCTTTGTATTTCTCAGTACAGGACAAGCTTTACCATAATCTCCTTTGTATTTCTCAGTACAGGAACACAATGTACTAATCTCCTTTGTATTTCTCAGTACAGGAACACATGTACTATAATCTCCTTTGTATTTCTCAGTACAGGAACACAATGTACTATAATCTCCTTTGTATTTCTCAGTACAGGAACACAATGTACTATAATCTCCTTTGTATTTCTCAGTACAGGAACACAATGTACTATAATCTCCTTTGTATTTCTCAGTACAGGAACACAATGTACTAATCTCCTTTGTATTTCTCAGTACAGGAACACAATGTACTATAATCTCCTTTGTATTTCTCAGTACAGGAACAAGCTTTACCATAATCTCCTTTGTATTTCTCAGTACAGGAAACAAATGTACTATATCTCCTTTGTATTTCTCAGTACAGGAACACAATGTACTATAATCTCCTTTGTATTTCTCAGTACAGGAACACAATGTACTATAATCTCCTTTGTATTTCTCAGTACAGGAACACAATGTACTATAATCTCCTTTGTATTTCTCAGTACAGGAACACAATGTACTATAATCTCCTTTGTATTTCTCAGTACAGGAACACAATGTACTATAATCTCCTTTGTATTTCTCAGTACAGGAACACAAGCTGTACTATAATCTCCTTTGTATTTCTCAGTACAGGAACACAATGTACTATAATCTCCTTTGTATTTCTCAGTACAGGAACACAATGTACTATAATCTCCTTTGTATTTCTCAGTACAGGAACACAATGTACTATAATCTCCTTTGTATTTCTCAGTACAGGAACACAATGTACTATAATCTCCTTTGTATTTCAGTACAGGAACACAATGTACTATAATCTCCTTTGTATTTCTCAGTACAGGAACAAGCTTTACTATAATCTCCTTTGTATTTCTCAGTACAGGAACACAATGTACTATAATCTCCTTTGTATTCTCAGTACAGGAACACAATGTACTATAATCTCCTTTGTATTTCTCAGTACAGGAACACAATGTACTATAATCTCCTTTGTATTTCTCAGTACAGGAACACAATGTACTATAATCTCCTTTGTATTTCTCAGTACAGGAACACAATGTACTATAATCTCCTTTGTATTTCTCAGTACAGGAACACAATGTACTATAATCTCCTTTGTATTTCTCAGTACAGGAACAAGCTTTACCATAATCTCCTTTGTATTTCTCAGTACAGGAACACAATGTACTATAATCTCCTTTGTATTTCTCAGTACAGGAACACAATGTACTATAATCTCCTTTGTATTTCTCAGTACAGGAACACAATGTACTATAATCTCCTTTGTATTTCTCAGTACAGGAACAAGCTTTACCATAATCTCCTTTGTATTTCTCAGTACAGGAACACAATGTACTATAATCTCCTTTGTATTTCTCAGTACAGGAACACAATGTACTATAATCTCCTTTGTATTTCTCAGTACAGGAACACAATGTACTATAATCTCCTTTGTATTTCTCAGTACAGGAACAAGCTTTACCATAATCTCCTTTGTATTTCTCAGTACAGGAACACAATGTACTATAATCTCCTTTGTATTTCTCAGTACAGGAACACAATGTACTATAATCTCCTTTGTATTTCTCAGTACAGGAACAAGCTTTACCATAATCTCCTTTGTATTTCTCAGTACAGGAACACAATGTACTATAATCTCCTTTGTATTTCTCAGTACAGGAACACAATGTACTATAATCTCCTTTGTATTTCTCAGTACAGGAACACAATGTACTATAATCTCCTTTGTATTTCTCAGTACAGGAACAAGCTTTACCATAATCTCCTTTGTATTTCTCAGTACAGGAACACAATGTACTATAATCTCCTTTGTATTTCTCAGTACAGGAACACAATGTACTATAATCTCCTTTGTATTTCTCAGTACAGGAACACAATGTACTATAATCTCCTTTGTATTTCTCAGTACAGGAACACAATGTACTATAATCTCCTTTGTATTTCTCAGTACAGGAACAAGCTTTACCATAATCTCCTTTGTATTTCTCAGTACAGGAACACAATGTACTATAATCTCCTTTGTATTTCTCAGTACAGGAACACAATGTACTATAATCTCCTTTGTATTTCTCAGTACAGGAACACAATGTACTATAATCTCCTTTGTATTTCTCAGTACAGGAACAAGCTTTACCATAATCTCCTTTGTATTCTCAGTACAGGAACACAATGTACTATAATCTCCTTTGTATTTCTCAGTACAGGAACACAATGTACTATAATCTCCTTTGTATTTCTCAGTACAGGAACACAATGTACTATAATCTCCTTTGTATTTCTCAGTACAGGAACACAAGCTTTACCATAATCTCCTTTGTATTTCTCAGTACAGGAACACAATGTACTATAATCTCCTTTGTATTTCTCAGTACAGGAACACAATGTACTATAATCTCCTTTGTATTTCTCAGTACAGGAACACAATGTACTATAATCTCCTTTGTATTTCTCAGTACAGGAACACAATGTACTATAATCTCCTTTGTATTTCTCAGTACAGGAACAAGCTTTACCATAATCTCCTTTGTATTTCTCAGTACAGGAACACAATGTACTATAATCTCCTTTGTATTTCTCAGTACAGGAACACAATGTACTATAATCTCCTTTGTATTTCTCAGTACAGGAACACAATGTACTATAATCTCCTTTGTATTTCTCAGTACAGGAACAAGCTTTACCATAATCTCCTTTGTATTTCTCAGTACAGGAACACAATGTACTATAATCTCCTTTGTATTTCTCAGTACAGGAACACAATGTACTATAATCTCCTTTGTATTTCTCAGTACAGGAACACAATGTACTATAATCTCCTTTGTATTTCTCAGTACAGGAACACAATGTACTATAATCTCCTTTGTATTTCTCAGTACAGGAACACAATGTACTATAATCTCCTTTGTATTTCTCAGTACAGGAACACAATGTACTATAATCTCCTTTGTATTTCTCAGTACAGGAACACAATGTACTATAATCTCCTTTGTATTTCTCAGTACAGGAACAAGCTTTACCATAATCTCCTTTGTATTTCTCAGTACAGGAACACAATGTACTATAATCTCCTTTGTATTTCTCAGTACAGGAACACAATGTACTATAATCTCCTTTGTATTTCTCAGTACAGGAACACAATGTACTATAATCTCCTTTGTATTTCTCAGTACAGGAACACAATGTACTATAATCTCCTTTGTATTTCTCATACAGGAACACAATGTACTATAATCTCCTTTGTATTTCTCAGTACAGGAACACAATGTACTATAATCTCCTTTGTATTTCTCAGTACAGGAACACAATGTACTATAATCCGCTTTGTATTTCTCAGTACAGGAACACAATGTACTATAATCTCCTTTGTATTTCTCAGTACAGGAACACAATGTACTATAATCTCCTTTGTATTTCTCAGTACAGGAACACAATGTACTATAATCTCCTTTGTATTTCTCAGTACAGGAACACAATGTACTATAATCTCCTTTGTATTTCTCAGTACAGGAACACAATGTACTATAATCTCCTTTGTATTTCTCAGTACAGGACAGCTTTACCATATAATCTCCTTTGTATTTCTCAGTACAGGAACACATGTACTATAATCTCCTTTTGATTTCTCAGTACAGGAACACAATGTACTATAATCTCCTTTGTATTTCTCAGTACAGGAACACAATGTACTATAATCTCCTTTGTATTTCTCAGTACAGGAACACAATGTACCATAATCTCCTTTGTATTTCTCAGTACAGGAACACAATGTACTATAATCTCCTTTGTATTTCTCAGTACAGGAACACAATGTACTATAATCTCCTTTGTATTTCTCAGTACAGGAACACAATGTACTATAATCTCCTTTGTATTTCTCAGTACAGGAACAAGCTTTACCATAATCTCCTTTGTATTTCTCAGTACAGGAACACAATGTACTATAATCTCCTTTGTATTTCTCAGTACAGGAACACAATGTACTATAATCTCCTTTGTATTTCTCAGTACAGGAACACAAGCTTTACCATAATCTCCTTTGTATTTCTCAGTACAGGAACACAATGTACTATAATCTCCTTTGTATTTCTCAGTACAGGAACACAATGTACTATAATCTCCTTTGTATTTCTCAGTACAGGAACACAATGTACTATATCTCCTTTGTATTTCTCAGTACAGGAACACAATGTACTATAATCTCCTTTGTATTTCTCAGTACAGGAACAATACTATAATCTCCTTTGTATTTCTCAGTACAGGAACACAATGTACTATAATCTCCTTTGTATTTCTCAGTACAGGAACACAATGTACTATAATCTCCTTTGTATTTCTCTCAGTACAGGAACACAATGTACTATAATCTCCTTTGTATTTCTCAGTACAGGAACACAATGTACTATAATCTCCTTTGTATTTCTCAGTACAGGAACACAATGTACTATAATCTCCTTTGTATTTCTCAGTACAGGAACACAATGTACTATAATCTCCTTTGTATTTCTCAGTACAGGAACATAATGTACTATAATCTCCTTTGTATTTCTTAATACAGGAACACAATGTACTATTACCTCGTATGTATTGCTTAGTACAGGAACAAAATATACTATAGTCTTCTTTGTATTTTGCAGAACAAAAACAATATGTACTATATCTCCGGTTATTATAAACACACGGGGATTGTCAAGGAAGAAGAATATTGTAGTAACTCAAAAATTATACATCCCATGAGTAAATTGTCAAGCAACTGTTTATTTTGTGTGTGCTCCTCTTTAATATATATTAATTTGTATTGATTTATTGATTTTTCCTTATTAATTATGGCTACAGAAAAGAAACCGTGGATTTTTTGATGAGGACGATGTAACGAAATGATTGTATGAGTTTTGGAAATATATGGTTGTGTGTCCTAATATTTTACCTTGATGGACTAAGCTGTTACTTAATTAATTATGCAGTAGAGATTTGTGATGATCTAATGTAAGTGTCTTAATAAAGTGAGCATTAATATCAGTATGTTTCATCATTATTTTTTTCTAGACAGTATATTTACTACAAATACAATTTCCATTTACCTATTCAAAGGTAAGTGCAGTAATAAATTCAACGCCGCTGTATATATAATTGAATCAACAACTACATGTTCGCTCAAAACTAAAAACTCGATATAAATTCCGGCGAATGAATATCTTAGTGACAATATAATGAGAGCGTTATGTGAACAACAAGACTGGTGTTAACAATATAAAAGCATATTCAATTAACGTAAATAGTTCATACTAAACCAAGTATATATTGGTGGAAATTGCCACCATTAGTTTTATTTTTCAAAGGATTAGTGCAGATATTAATTGCGTACAACTAGAGATTCTGAGCTATAATAAAGACCAATTAAGGTCTTCATTAAATTGATTTGTTTTGTTTTTAGTGTGCAGGAATGCACACAGTTACGTGCGTCAGAGCACTTATGAAAAATAGCTTAATGCCTGGTAATTAGCTTATGTATTATTAAAATTAAGCGTAAATCCTTAACCTTGAGGCTCTATTGTTATCAAATCTAGGCAATTACATGTTACAGATTGACTACAACTATACAATATGCCTTGGTCATACATGAATTTACTAATCTTTAACTCATTACATTCAACATTAAGGCAGCGGTAACAGTCATTCGATTGAAATTACTAAGAAACATATTATGCAACGAAATCGAAAATTCTCTTGAACAGAACATTAATGTAGACATTTGTACTATTCAGTATAAACAGATAAGAGTACAATTCTCTTGAACAGAACATTAATGTAAACATTTGTACTATTCAGTATAAACAGATAAGTAAACAATTAAATATAGCGTCTAACAGGCTTGTTTTATGTTATTTAATTTTACAATCACATGCATTTTTTTAGTGGAGTATTATACAAGGCACTATTCATCATATCATTTTAGAAAGACATGATAGTCAGTGGAATGGCACGAATGTAAATGACTGGGTGAAGATGGGTAAGACAAAATGCAACATGTTGAATTAGATTGACAGAAGAGGATGAAATAAAGCTAAAATAAGAGCTTAATGGGGTAGTACTCGCCTTTTCTAGACCCCCTTCTCCCTCATGTTTAGCATATTAGATTTGAGGTTTTAAGAGTTCGTTCCGTTAGTTTGGCGATTTTGAGACCTTTCACCTAATGTTGTTGTAAATATTAAAACCTTTCGCGCTCTTTAGGTGTCGATTTTATTCTTGGCGAGCGATAGCGAGCCTATAATTTTAGAAGGAACCGGTTTTCGGCCGGGACATTTTTCTACCGAAAAAATTACAAATTTATCTTGAAAAAGGGCCTAGGGGGGTGTTTTTCTAAGGTTGATGGAGTTCTAGCGAGGAAACTCAAAAATATATTAACAAATTAAAATGTAAAACTTTCAAACTAAACAAACCAAAACTTTGACAAAGACAATATAAAGGCAAAATACCCAATCAACATCGCTATGTGGAAACAACGCTTACTAAAGTAGAATTTATGAAATAGAAGAACACAATCCACCACATAGGGTGTACATTACTACATGAGCAAGTTAATCTGTTTCCCAAGCAAACTAATCGCACACATAACAACGCACTATCGTCACCAGGATCCATGGATCCTGATCGTCACGTTCAAGGAATTAGTCAGTTTGGGAAGTCCGGGACGTTCTGTTAAATGTTACTAAACTCTGCATGAATAAAGAAACTACAATTAGTGTCAAAATATTCATTAAAATCAAATTTGCAACCTAACAAGACATTAACAATAGTACAAAATACAAATTGCACTCACTAACGATAGTGCTATATACCGGGTAGGTACCTGTAAGTTTAGTTCTATCAAAATATACTGAACTAGTGGGAGCAGAGCTAAGTGATGCATTATTAAAATATGAATAATCATTTATGAAATAATTACCATTCTTAACGAACCTGTCAAAGTGCAAATCTATAATAAAGCAAAGTTCTGGATATACTAAATCGAATGGCAAATTTGTATACAACGTTGACAAGTCGAAGCTATGTACCGAGGTAACTTTCGGCATGGTATTTATTTTATCAATAACTTCTAATGAATTGTCAACACTCCAATAATAGTTCATGCAAGTTCTTCTCCTGATGGTATTACAATATCTGTTATGAGTACTTTTAATGTATTTTAAGCAATGTACGACTAGACTTCTTCTGACAGAGTTTTAGTGGTAGCAAATTTTGCTCCTGCAATAAAGCGATATTCATAAGATCTTTTATGAGATGTAGGTAACATGTATAATTTTGCAATTCAGTTGTTCTTATCAGAAAGTTTAATCTCAAATGTTACATTTTTCTTGGTATGTTCATCGATTAAGTTATCAATATTCAAATTATTTTGAATTTCATAAACAGAGTTACCACAAATATTGTTATGTAATATGTTATATCTAATGCCTAATTCTGTGTTCATGTTTTCAAGATAAACTGTCTTACATGTGAAGCTATAATTATTGCTGGCTTTATCTACTGTAGTGATTACAAAATGTGTAATGACATTTATTACATCAGCGTTAAGTTTATTATGATTATAGTCTACAAAATCAGAAAGTTTATATACATTCTTAAGCGAGAAAATTTGATTTCTAATTAACCTATCTAATAATAGACATATAGACCAAAAACCTAGCACTATCACCTTAACCCTTGTCTAGCGGGGCTCGCCTTAAGTCGGTGTCGAGAAACTTGGACTATGTGGCGCGGCCCGACTTAAGTCCGTTGGTTAATTCGCGCCCTAATTTAAGTGGAAAGCAAAACCTGGTGGTCAGGCAGTGTACTACAAGGTCCCTCCCACCCATCCCCATTGCGTGACCATGACTCAGTAATGCAGAAGCAGCTGTGATGGAAAGACAAAATTTGCCCGTGTCCGATTCGGCAGCCGCCATCCCTAGTGGGTCGCGCCACCCTAGTCGTGAGGCCCCGCTCACCGCCGACAACTTAGCTGTGATAATGAACACTTCAGAACTGTCTAATAGGTTGTTCAATGAAACCATGGAAGGTCTGGGTGATAGTGGTGATAGTGAGGACGAAGACGATGAAGAGATGCCGATCATAGGTTTTGACCCCAGACATAATTTGCGGGCTGCAAATGTTGAGGGTGAGGCTGCAGACGGTGATCAGCAAGTTGAAGACGTTGGTGAACAAATGTATCAAGATGCCGACGAGGAGCTTGGCGAACATACTGGTGTGGGTTTTGGTAAGTACAATGTACTTTGAAATTGTTTGCGAGTT
The DNA here is from genome assembly GCA_032716605.1 of Paralithodes platypus. Classification (NCBI taxonomy): domain Eukaryota; kingdom Metazoa; phylum Arthropoda; class Malacostraca; order Decapoda; family Lithodidae; genus Paralithodes; species Paralithodes platypus. The sequence goes on from CM064579.1 coordinate 12,810,900, forward strand.
TGATTGCAATAATTTTATATGCGTATATTTCAGGCTGTGCATTAGATTCCTTACGATAACACAAGCAACGAAGCTTGGCGAAGATTGTGGTGAACAATATACATTTTCATAATTGCTTGTGACTTTGAAATTGCTTGCGAGTTTGATTGAAAGCGTTTTATATGCATATATTTCAGGCTGTGCAGTAGATTCCTTACGATAACACAAGCAATGAAGCTTGGCGAAGATTGTGGTGTACAATATACATTTTTATAATTGCTTATGACTTTGAAATTGCTTGCGAGTTTGATTGCAAACATTTTATATGAGTATATTTCAGGCTGTGCAGTAGATTCCTTACGATAACACAAGCAACGAAGCTTGTTGAAGATTGTGGTGTACAATATACATTTTCATAATGGCTTGTGACTGAAATTGCTTGTGAGTTTGATAGCAAGAATTTTATGTGTATATTTCAGGCTGTACAGTAAATTCCTTACAATAAAATAATACAAGCAACGAAAGATTGAAGATTTGTGATTGGCATTATATGATTGTGGGGACCATATGTATATATTATTTTATCATATAATATATGATAAAATATATCATATTATGATATATTTGTGAAATTGTTATATTATCACGAAACACTCTCTTTCTCTCTCTCTCTCTCTTTCTCTGACTCACTTGTGTCCAGGGCACTCCCAAACCACCCTTTTGTTATCTCCTGCCCTCGGGCACTACCACCAAGCAGTCTTCTGCCTCTCTCTCTCTCATATATATATATATATATTATATATATATATATAATTACAATTGTTAAGTACAGTACAATTGTTAAGAGCAAACCTGGTGGTCCCTCGGATATCCACCCCCGGCAGGGTTAAGTCATTGACACAGGGCCCTCCCGGTCGTCATCATGCGACTGTGTCAAGAGCATTGCAACGTCCCAAAGCTGCACGTCGGTGCAGATTTGTCTTTAGTAATATAAGGGGACTTCACTCTAACATCAATTCAGTACACCAATTTCTTCAAGCAGAACCCCCTACTCTCCTTTTTTTGACAGAGACTCAAGTAACATCCACATCTGACACGTCTAGATTTAAATTTCCAGGTTACCAACTGCTCCAAAATTTCAGACCAAAAGGAGGTGTATGTTGCTTCGCAAAATCTGAAATTGCCCTTGAGGAGGTTACTAGTTTCAATTGTCCCTATTTTGATTATTCTATATACAAATTAATTTCTGCTGGTAAATTTAAATACATATGTTGCATCTACCGTTACCCAAATACTCCTCCAGAACAAAGTCTTTTTGATTCTCTGTCCTCACAACTCAGTGTTCTCAACTTAAATGCTTCTTCTGAAATCACTGTGTTGGGTGATTTTAATGTCCATAATGTTGAATGGCTCACTCATTCAGCCAGGACTGATGATGCTGGTCTTGAATGTGAGCTATTTGCAGACTCATTTAATCTCACTCAACTAGTCAACCAACCCACCCGTGTACCAGATAATCCTAATCATAATTCCCACCTACTAGACTTATTTTTAACAACCAATTCAGAAAATTATGATGTTACAGTGAGGTCCCCGCTTGGATCTTCTGATCACTGTCTGATACAGGCCACCTGTCTATCACCTACCACACCTTCCCACTCTGAACCTGTTTTGGTGACTAAATGGCATTACGATAGGGCAGACTGGGAGGGTCTTCAAGGTTTCTTTATTGATATTCCCTGGACCTCTTTCTTTTCTAATGATGCACACTCCACCTTGAGCCACATACAAGATTTAGTAAAAATTGGAATGGAAACTTTTATTCCTCATCAAAAGTACAGTAAAAGATCTAATTCACCTAAATGGTTTGACCATAATTGTGCTAGAGTAACTGAACAAAAAGCAATAGCCTACAATGCATAAACAAGGTCAAAAACACATGAAGCCTTTAATTACTTTAGAAACATCAAAAATCATGCCAAAACTGTATTAAACCTAACTAAATCAAACTTTCTCCACAAGCAGGCAAATAAACTTCTAAATAATCCAAATGATAACAAAATATTTTGGTCTACTCTTAACTCATTCAAATCCAACTTCACTACTGCTTCATCCATTCCACCATTAAAATCTCCGACTGGCAATCTTGTACGTGACCCACGAGGTAAAGCTAACCTTCTTGCGGATATTTTCTCCACCAACTCAACCTTATATGAAATAAATCAAGATGTCCCTGTACTTAATTGTAATTCGCCTGAAATTCCCTCACTTAAGATCCACACCAGACATGTCAAAACTATTTTGCAGAATCTCTCAGTAGATAAGGCTTCTGGTCCAGATGAAATTCCTCCAATAGTACTTAAGAATTGCTCCTTGGTGCTCGCTCCTGTATTGGCAAATATTTTCCGTCTGTGTACTCATACCTCATGCTTCCCAGTACCCTGGAAAGAAGCAAACATCCATCCAGTTCCTAAAAAAGGTGCCTCTTCAGATCCATCAAACTACAGACCAATAGCTATAACTTCCACTCTTGGTAAAGTCTTTGAAATTATATTAAATAATCACATAATTAAGCATCTTGAGAATAATAAATTAATCAGTGATAGGCAATATGGTTTTAGACGATGTCGATCAACTGCAGACATGCTTTGCCTTCTTATGCATCAAATCAACCAAGCTACAGACCACCATGGTGAAACACATACAATAGCACTGGATATATCAAAGGCATTTGATAGAGTCTGGCATCAATCCTTATTGTCGAAGATGTCACACTACGGCCTTGCATCATTAGTTCCACTAATTTCTTCTTATCTTCATAACAGAAAAATATGTGTAATGGTAGATGGCCTTTATTCTCAATTTCACTCAATAAATGCTGGTGTTCCCCAGGGATGAGTTTTGGCCCCAACTCTGTTCCTCATTCATATCAATGATCTCATATCTACCACTCATAATCCAATACATTGCTACGCAGATGGCTCAACGCTCCACAGTTCCTTCACATTCACCAATTCTTTCACCCAACCCGATCTTATAAATTCAAAAATAAACACTGCAATTTCTCTGAACCAGGACCTTTCTAGAATTAATGAATGGGGACAAAGGAATCTAGTTTCCTTTAATGCACAGAAAACCAAGTACATTCAATTTTCTAACCGACAGAATCTCACTGACTCCCATATATTTTTTAATGATGTAAATATTCCCACTTCCCCTAGTATTGACATTCTCGGTGTAACATTAACTACTAACTTGAGCTGGACACATTATGTTAGAAGCATTGCTAAGAATGCCTCTCAAAAACTGGGACTCCTGTACAGAGTTCGAGAATTTTTCACTGACGAGCAGTTGGCCGTAATACATAAAATTCATGTGCGTTCTCAGATGGATTACTGTTCACCTCTGTGAGGTGGAAGTGGAGTGGTTGCATTGAGGCAGTTGGACAAAATTCAAAATAAAGCTATTAGATTAATCAATAACCCTGCAATCACACAGGACCTTCCTACATTATCCATACGAAGAAACGTTGCATCCCTTGCATTATTCTACAGATATTTTCACAGCAATTGTTCCGAGGAACTTGCTTCAATTGTGCCGCCTGTCCACATCTTTCCCCATAGAACTAGGACAGCTGAGAGCGCCCATGAATTTACACTTTCTCCTCCACAATGCAAACTTCTGCTTATCAGAATTCATTTATCCCCAGAGCTACTACTCTTTGGAATTCACTTCCCTCGAATTGCTTTCCACAAACTTACAATCTACAAATGTTTAAATCCAGTTGTTAGAAACATTTTATGAATGGAGGATGCCTTTAGGCTCATGAACCTTTTTGTTTTATCTGTGTTTTTCCTTCCTCCGTTCATTGTCTCATAAAAAAATAAAAATAAAAAATCTCTCTCTCTCTCTCTTTCAAATAAATCATGTCTTAGATATAAAGTTGGAGTCTGCACATCCCTCATACGAAATACCATTCCCACATTTTTCATAGGCAACACCAGACTGGCCAAACGCACCAGGTCATTGTCCCCACAGCCAGGCCCATCCAGGCAGCGAGACGCCGTGTCAGAGCCTCCAGTGATGCCGCTCGCCAACATCTCAGGGGTAGAGCAGATACCAACACCCCCGCCCATGCACAACCTGGTCCAGCGACCTCTACACCAGCTGCAGATGCTCCTCCCCCCGTGTTGTCAACACCACCCGAGATAGCGCGGACGAGGAGGACCAGGCGTCGGCTGACTTTGGATGAAAGCAATGCCGGCCCAAGATCTCCCGATTTGCCTGAAGCCAGGATATCCCCGACGCCGAAAAGTGACTCTGATGGCGGGCAGGCACAGCAGGCGCAGGCACAGCCACAGCAGGGACAGCCACAGCAGGCGCAGGCACAGCACAGCAGGGACAGCCACAGCAGGCACAGGCACAGCCACAGCCATTAGCAAGAGGTGGCGGGAGGGGACAGCCACAGCGAGGTGCCCGGGGAAGGGCACGAGGAGGTGCCCGAGGAGGTGCACGAGGGGCCGGAAGGGGCAGGAGGGCGGGTGACGAGCCACCTGTCTTTCAGTGGGAGGACTGCCAGCCTCGGGGTATGCCTGGTGTTCCACCCCTGTTTGACAAGACAACGAATGGCATCCAGCCTGCCTTTCCCTGCTCAGAAAATGATACCCCTTATGATTACTTCAGGGCATTCTTTGACGACCAATTGCTCGGGGACATTGTCACAGAGACAAACCGGTATGGACGCCAGCACGCCGAAGAAATAAACTCGCCCCACATGCGGAGATGGACACCCATTGACATCGCTGATCTCCTCGTGTTTTTGGCCCTCACCATTCTCATGCCCCACATCAAGAAGCACAACATGTTGGATTATTGGGTCATGCATGACCTGATATCAACGCCATGGTTCAATATGTACATGCCAAGGGACCAGTATAGGCAAATTCTGAAGTGCTTGCAGTTTGTGGATAATACAGCGCCACACGGAGCAGACAAGATCTGGAAATTACGGCCATTCGGGGTCAAATTCTTTGTACTGTGTGACTACGAGACAGGATACGTGCTGGACCTTATCATCTACACCGCTACTGATGTGGACATTCCGAACGACCCTCTGGGTCTTTCAGGGTCGGTTGTGAAGACACTGATGGAGCCGTATATGGATGCCAACCGTATCCTGTTCACTGACAACTTCTACATCTCTCCTCTCCTTGCCAGGTATCTCTTTACAAGGAGAACGGAAAGCTGTGGAACTGTTAGGGCAAACAGGAAACACTGGCCCAAGTTTGCCAAGACACAGAAAGGAGACATCATCCAGAAGAAGAGCAGCAGTGAGAACATACTGGTTATTTGTTGGCACGACACAAAGCCAGTCAATGTCCTCTCCACCTACCACAAGTCCGCATTGCGAGATAGCGGGAAGAGGAGATACCAGCAGGACCCTGTCACAGGCAACAGAACTCTAGTTGTTGTCTCCAAACTTGACGCTGTTCTGGAGTATAATGTGAACATGCGGTTGGTGGACAAGAGTGATATGAAAATCACTGCTGTTGACTGCCTTAGGAAGACCTGTAAGTGGTACAAGAAGGTCGTACTCCATCATTTTGATGTCACTATCCTGAACGCATACAACCTGTGGATGACGCAGACAGGAAAGAGGAGCTCTCTAAGGCTGTTCTCCAAGGAAGTCATCGAAGCCATCCTCCGTAAGCACGGAACCACAATGCGGCACCAGTTCCGAGGGCGATCGTCGATTTGCCCAACCGCCTTGAGTGCCGGGACTACCTCGCGACCCATAGCCTTGTGCATGTACCCCGCACAGATGCACAAATTGAAGCTGGCCGGAAGGCCGGAAAGAAGCAGTGCCACGTCTGCAGTCACATGACAAGGAGGCCCCGACATAGGAGGAAAGTCGCATCCATGTGTATTCAGTGTGATGTGGGACTCTGTCCTATTCTTTGCTACAGCGAATATCACACACTGGAACACTTCTAGACCTCCTCCCTTCTTGCCAATCATTCATAACTTCATTCAATCATTCATTCATCTATTTCAAAGTACCTCAGGAATTTATGTCATTCAATCATTCATATGGTGGAATAAGCACACTAACCAAACACAAGTGCATTCGTCATCATCAGCAACATCACCCATTACATCCATAAGTTTCGAATCTCATCCATCCATCTGGTTCTTGGTCCACCATATACATCCATGTCATTCATTCATACATACATTCATACACTCGCTATAGGCAGTTCTGCCTTTTGCCTACCTCAATCACATGCATACACTCCCTATAGGCACTTCTACCTTTTGCCTACCTCAATCATATAAAAAAAAAAAAAAATGGATTACACCTCCTGGGAAAACAAAACAAAACAAAACAATCGATAACACTACCCCTTGGGTAAGATTATGTTTATTTATGTATCACCTTACAAACAATAACAATATTTCCTTCAAATAAGGCGAGTAAGCGAGAGAGAGAGAGAGAGAGAGAGAGGGTTGAGAGAGAGAGAGAGAGAGAGAGAGAGAGAGAGAGAGAGAGAGAGAGAGAGAGAGAGAGAATACAGAAACTGAAGTGAAGAAAGAGAGGGAAAAAGATTTAATACAGAAATATACAAGCAAATCAAGAGAATAGAGGGATAAGAGAAAATAAAGAGAATTACATATACGGGTGAGGAAGAGAGAGAGAGCTAGAGAGAGAGAATACAGAAACTGAAGTGAAGAAAGAGATGGAAAAAGATATAATTCAGACATATACAAGCAAATAAAGAGAATAGACGGATAAGAGAAAATAAAGAGAATTACATATACGGGTGAGGAAGAGAGAGAGAGAGAGCCTGCGAGAGGGAGTACAAAGGAAATCAAGCAACAACAGGTCTAGTGACCCTTCTAGGCTGCTTGTCCTCCAAAACACTGAGGATCAAGTGTCCAAACAGTGGTTTAGAGTGGGTAAGGGAACATTGGAATGGGAACTACTGCCCTGGAACTAATGTCCGTGGCAGGATTAGGAAGTTAGTAGGGGACAGATGGGTTAGTAACTGAGGGGGGGATAAAATAAAGTTATTCATTTACAAACACAGTCAGTCGCGGGTTTGATGCGAGATATTTGTCTAGGCGGAGTTTAAATGAATCAACGGTGCTGCAGTCTATAACGTCTGTCTCGGGGAAGCCCATTCCACAAGTTGACAACTCGATTGAAGAAGAAATTCTTAGATTTGTGTGAGTTAAAAGATTTACCAATAATTTTGCAACCGTTTCCCCGCGTGTAATTAGATTGGTCGATAGTGAAGTACTTACTACAATTCATATTGTCGATGCCATTGATGATTTTGAACACTTGAATTAAGTCACCTCTTAATCTGCCCTGGGTTAAAGGAAATAGATTTAATTATCTAAGACGCTCTTCGTATGGTTTGTTTTTTAGGCTAGGTATCATTTTGGTAACTCTACGTTGAACTCGTTCTAGCTTGTTTATATCTTTTTGATAATATGGGCACCGGGATTGAACGCAGTATTCTAGAAGAGGGCGGACTAAGGAATTGTAAAGAGTTAGGATAACTTCTTTGGATTTATGCTCAAATGACCTGCCTATAAAGCCAATTAATTTGTTTGCCTTCTTAACAACTTCTGAACATTGTTGACTCGGTTTTAGGTTACTCGATATTGTTACTCCAAGATCGGTTTCTCTGTTTACATTCTTAAGCTGAGTGCCATTCATCGAATGGTTTGCTTTCTCATTTAGGTATCCGATATGTAGTACTTTACATTTATCCGCATTGAAACTCATTTGCCAAATTTGGGCCCAACATGACAATCTATCTAGATTGTGTTGCATATCGTCAACTTGTTCTTTTGAGAGTACGCTATTTGCAATTTTTGTATCGTCAGAAAATTTTGAGATTGTACAGGTGAGACCCTCATCTATGTCGTTGATGTAAATTAGAAAGAGAATTGGTCCTAGTACCGATCCCTCGGGTACCCCGCTACTTACATTGGTCCATTTAGATGCCTTACCATTTATGACTACTCTTTGCTTTCTGTCGCTGAGCCAATTTTCTATCCATTTCAACACACCGTCTTGTATTTCATGCGCTTTTAGTTTTAGCAGTAAACGTTTGTGGGGAACTTTGTCAAAGGCCTTTTGAAAATCAAGGTATATAATATCTACAGCTATACTCTCATCTTATAGGTTGAGGATATCGTGGAAGAATTCTAAGAGGTTTGTTAACCCCTTAAGAGCGGCGGCGGACTTAAGTCTGCCTCCAATTTGCAGCAAGTTAGGAGCATTATTAAGGTTTTTAAAGGGTTAAAATCGAGTGCAAATGGCCGGGAGCGCAGCGGGCCAGACAGCCGACACCCAGAGCTTACTGCCGCCCATTAACTCATGTTCCCTGTGTTCTCGAGAGGCCGGAAGTGTAGCCAGTAGTGAGCATAGCTGGGAAAAATGTGCCGCTATACGCTAAACTCCCATGTTACTGGTATAACTGTATGAGAACCACGAGTGCTACGTAGCTCGTTCTGGTCTCATTTTGAAGCTTTTACTGCCTAGTGTTTTGCTGAATACATTTCTGTTCATACAGATACTTGATTTATCATTCAGGAGGGCCTGAATATGCCCAAATAAGCCCAAAACCCCCCGCTAGACAAGGGTTAAACAGGAACGTTTTTTACGAAAGCCGTGTTGAGTATCTTTAAGTAAGTTATTTGCCTCTAAGTGATTTACGAGTCTGTCTCTTATGACCGTTTCTAGCATTTTACATACAATTGAGGTTAAGCTAATTGGACGATAGTTACGGGGTAGGGATTTGCTGCCTTTTTTGAATATCGGTGTTACGTTGGCTAGCTTCCACTGATCAGGCATAGTCCCATACTGCAAGGATTAATTGAATAGCAATGTCAGTGGTTTGGAGAGCTCATCCTTAGCTTCCTTTGGAACTCTAGGCGAGATTGTATCAGGTCCAGGCGTTTTATTTACCTTGAGTTTATCTAAACAATTCAATACTTCTCTCTCTGTAACGGTGATATTGCTTAGAACATCTGAACTATCAATCTGAATCGGCGATGGTGTAGAGATATCACTGAGGTCTTCTGTTGTAAAGTGTCTTCTGTCCAGAGTGTGAAGTAAGAATATCGCCCCATTTAGTCACGGGTAAGTTGAAATCGCCAAGAATTACGGTATCTTGTATGTTGGTTATTTCTGCAATTTGTTCATAAATTTCACTGTCAATTTGCACTGATTGAGCTGGGGGTCTGTATAATAAAGCTAGTGTTATTTTATTTCCTCGTTTATTATTTAATAGTACGTAAGATATGTCTATATTCGCAATTTGAGGTTTTGACATTAAGACGGGATTAAGACTTTCCTTTATAAAAAACATAACTCCTCCTCCATTTCTATTGATCAGACTTTTCTCAAACATTGTATAACCAGGAAGCGTATATTCGGCTAAAAAGTCTCTGTCTTCCGTATTTAACCAAGATTCTGTAATGCCGATTATATCATAATGTTCTGTAAACACGATTTCCTCTAGATCTGAAAATTTATTGCGTATGCTACGAGCATTTACATAAAACACCTTAAGAGTATTAGAGTTGGATGTTACTGATTGTGCATTGTCTGAATTTTCAGTTCGTATTTGACTTACATTACCCTGTCTGGATACCCCCGGTTGACCCCGTTTTTGAACGGAAGTCCTTGACTGCATCGTTCAACAGACGACCAAGACGTGCAGCTCCTACTTCATTGAGATGTACACCATCTCCTGAAAACAAAGATTTATCATAGTAAAAATGATCCCACGTGTCGACAAAGACGATGTCCTCCTCCCTGCAGAGTTTGGCTAGTCGGCGATTTGTACTGGTAGCTATGTTGTAGAATCGGTTTTCTACATCAATCCGGGGAACAATTCCTGAAATTAAGATTCTATTAGATTTTTCCTTGAAGGACCTGATCAGCCGCCGGTACTTGCAAAGTAGTTCCTCTGACCGTGTCCGTTGGACACCGTTAGATCCAACGTGGATGACGTACGTAGTGCTTGCGGGGGCGAGCCTGGAAACCTCTTCCACAGCCGCAACAATGTCGTCCACGCCGCCACCTGGGATACAGAATCGCTTTCTGGTCCTGGGTGCCCTGGCGCAGAACTCTGTTAATTGGCCACGGACCATGGAGTCGCCCACAAGCCGAACTTCTTCCGTTTCCTCTTCCTCGTCAATAGCAAACATTTTTGAAGCGGTTTTGGCATGTTGTCGGATGACCTTCCTGGTACTGGTACTGGGATGCACATTGTTTCTCACTAACTCAAAGTTGTCCTGGGGGGGAGTGAGAGTAGAGTCATTATTATTTTCTGCAACATCTAGGGTAGCTGCTGGTGTGGGTACCGGTACTGTATGCACTGGAATGGCGGTTGACATCGTAGTGGTTTCTTGGGCCGAGGGCACTCCTACGTTGAATGTGGCAAATTCTTGAAGGGATTCAAGTTTCGTAGTCAGGACATCGATCTTGCGGTGAGCTGCATTCAATTCATCCGCAATATGCTCTCGGAGCTGGCAAAATCTACAAATTTGGACATCAGTATCAACAAACATGGTAGGGCCAAATTTACCGGAACAACTCGTGCAGGTTCGTTGCGGCACCATGACGATATAATCACAATATGCCTGAAAATCACACAAATTTATGTTAGCAAAATGGTACAATTAAAGCCGGAAAATCACAAAAAAAATTATGTTAGCAATGTGATAGAATTAATATGCCTGTAAATCACAAAAAATATGTTAGCAATAAAACACAATTTATGCCTGAAAATAAAACAAACATTTATGTTAGCAGTATGACACAGTTAAAGCCTGAAAATCACAAATGGACTAAAAATTTGTTACAAAATTTACTGGAAAAAAACAAAAAGTGGGAGAGGGTTAATGTAGCCTAGTGAGAAAACTGGAAAACAGTATACAGTACAGTAACAACAAATATATGTTAGCAATATGGTACAATTAACGCCTGTAAATCACAAAAAGAATATGTTAATCACAAAAAGAATATTATGCCTGTAAATCACACAACAATATGTTAGCAATAGAACACAATTTATGCCTGAATATAAAACAAAAATTGATGTTAGCAGTATGACACAGTTAAAGCCTGAAAATTGAAAATGGACTAGTAATTTGATACACAATTTACTGGAAACAAAAAAGTGGGAGAGGGTTAATTTAGCCTAGTGAGAAAACTGGAAAGCAGTATACAGTACAGTAACACAAAATATTGGTTAGCAATATGGTACAATTAATGCCTATAAATCACAAACAAAAATATGTTAATCTCAAAAAGAATATGTTAGCAATAGAACCACAATTTTAAACCTGAAAATAAAAATAAAATTATGTTAGCAGTATGACACAGTTAGGCTAAAGCCTGTATATTAGTTTATACAGTGGTCGACACAACAATAATAATAATGGAGTGAGTAATATCCCTGGCAAGGGTGTGAGAGGCCTATTAATATGGTGACAAGTATCTGAAATGCGATTAATAAATAGGCTATCAAAAAGTATTACAGTAACTAAATTATTCTAACCCAATATTAAAGCTATCTTGACAAATGTTAGTGTGTGCGATTTATATAGATAACCAAGATAAAAAGTTCAACCAAGTACAGTATTGGCTAGACTTTGATATATAAAATAAAAGAAGAGGGTTTGTTTATGCGTACACAGGTGGCGCTGGTATCGGCGGCGTCTCTACTAACTTGACAAATAGAATTTTGAAAAACAAACGTTTATCAGTCAAAACTACAGTACAATGTCATGCAAGATAACTACTGGGTGGTTTGCTAAGCACTTAACTACAGTGAGGGCTAAAATATCTACAATAAGTGCTAGAACTTTATAATAAGAAACAAGCAAGTAGTTTGTTTACTTTAGAGCGTCGGTCGTCACTAACCGGTACAAATGTAAACAAAAGCAATCTCGATAAACAAACGTTTATCAGTAAAAAATACAGCAAAATTACGTGCAAAGCAACTACAGGGCAGTTAAGCTAGAGCTTAGCTACAGCTCATGCAAACAAATAAGGGGATGAGTAATGGAGTACTCAAGTTATGGTCAAATTTCGAGCAGCGAGAGCGAAGTGCTGTTGGCGGGTTGGCGCGTCGGGCTCGAGTGGTAGTCACAGTGATAACATGACGGGACAGTGTCATGGCAAGATTGTATTATACTACACTCCAACTGCTGAAAGGCAGCCTTGTCTGAGCTATTGCAATGTAATGGTAAAGGACATCAACGCATTATATGATCGTATGCATATATCTGTGTCTCAGAAACTCTCCAGGCTTGCAGTGAGGGTACTTGTTCTAAGCCCTTCTTCTTCTTATGGGGTCGGCCGAGTATTCCTACTCCAGCCACACCCTTGTATCGGCTTCCTCCCTTTTAGGGAAAGCTAGGATTTAAGCAGGAAAAAAATATAAAAATAGCAAAAACAAAGGAAGATAATAAAGCAGTAGGATAAATTTGAAAAACAAAAACAGCTTAACAGGAAACTCCTCTCATCCCTTACACTCTACTCTCTCTCTCTTTTGTTTCTCATCCTCACTCTCCATATATTCTTCAGATACCCTTTAGTGCACTTCATCCTCTCTCCTATGTCCCCTTCCTCCACTCCTTCCAGCCCCTAATGAGGAAAGCTTCCTGTCAGACCTGCTGCCTTCACCGCCCCTGCCCCGCGCCTCAGCTAGCCATCAAGGTAAATTGCCATCAGGGATATCAGAGTTACTCTTAAATATTTACAAACTTCCCCATCGGCGCTCCTGCTGGAATGTTGATGTCTTTAAACTGGATTCAGGGTAGCATTGAAGGTTAAGCTAATTAAGGGGTTAGTGCTTACTTTTTGGTCTATATATTATTTGTTAATATATTTTTGAGTTTCCTCGCTAGACCTCCATCAAGCTTAGAAAAACATCCCCTAGAACTCCTTTCAAGATAATTGTGTACATTTTTCGGTAGAAAAATGTCCCGGCCGAAGGCAGGTTCCTTCTAAAATTAGAGGCTCGCTATTGCTCGCCAGGAAATAATCGACACCTCAAGGGTACGAATGTTCTTAATATTGACAACACAGTGAGGAGGAAGGTTTCAAAATCGTCAAACTAACGGGACGAACGTCTTAAAGCCTCAAAACAAATATGCTTAACATGAGGGAGAAGGGGGTCTAGAAAAAGCGAGTACCACCCCCTTAAGCCAATCATCTGGGCAGCCTCAGTAATATTCCGGAGTCCTGGAAACACCGTCTGTCCGGGTCTGCACCACCGAATATATCAATATTTGCTCAACTGCTTGGCCGCCATGATACAGGAGTTTCTGGATCGGCTCTTGCTTCTGTGTTATAGTTTATATCATTCCGGATTGAGCACGGACCTTGGAGGGTACAATAAAGGAGATATAGCTCTTGCATTTAAGGGGGAACTACTCGCTTTGTCTGGACCCCCTTCTCCCGCAAGTTTAGCATATTAGTTTTGAGGTTCGTTCCATTAGTTTGGCTATTTTGTGACCTTTCGCTTAATGTTGTTGTCAATATTAAGCCCTTTATTGCCCTTTAGGTGTCGATTATTAAGCCCTTTATTGCCCTTTAGGTGTCGATTATTAAGCCCTTTATTGCCCTTTAGGTGTCCATTATTTCCTGGTGAACGATAGCAAGCCTCTAATTTTAGAAGGAACCGCCCTTCGGCTAGGACATTTTTCTACCGAAAAATGTAAAAAAAAATCTTGAAAGGGGGTCTAGGGGGTCTTTTTCTAAGCTTGATGGAGGTCTAGGGAAGACACTAAGATAACATAATAAATACATAAATAAATATATTTGCAAATATACCAATTTAGCTCCCCTTAATTAACCTTACTCACTTCTATGTGACTTGATGTAGCTGCTGGAATACCATAGAACTCTTATCTCAAATAGTTAATAGCCATTGAACCATATTATATCATAGTTAATACATAGGGTACATTTTCTATATTATAGATATTTAATATCTCCGGACAAATATTTAATATTTACTTTGCTACATAAAATCATTAAAAGTTTAAATAACTTGGGTTATGCAATTGCATAGATACAAGAATACCCTCGTTTTCCTATGATTAAATATTCTACAAAAGAATGTGACTTAGTTGTCTATGTGTTTGAAGGAGAAAAAAGGCAAGCTGCCTGTAACGAGTGTCTCCCCCAAAGCCAAAATAATGACAGAGCCAAATTCAAGGGACGTTGGGGTCAAAATGCCTGGACACACATAACACAATTGATACAGATTGCATTATGAATATGGTATACTAATGCACACCATAATATTATATTGAGCTCTTTCTTCCATTACAACAAACCAAGGAAGAATATAAATGTTAATAAAAACTAATAACACAAAATACCTAAAAAGACAAATATAAAACTTAATGAGGGAGAAGGCAACACAAGGGACTCATAATAATTAATAGTCATATTAGTAAGTATATTAACGGAAAATGTAATATCCTTTTCCTTCATGGACGAATAGTACACTAAGATCAATACTCCGTTTGTATTGCTTGGTCTGACATAGTATAGCAACATCCTTCCCACATGGTAAGGCCAGCAAGGCCAGTGAAAAGATAAGTTATGTCAAGTCTTCGTCAGCTTTCAGCAACAAATGGGGAATTGGAAAGAAGTGTGGTGTGTTGTTTAGTGTAGTGGTAAGAAAAGGTGTTTGTGAGAGCTATCTGGATTAGTCTCTGTGTAGGTGAGTCACAACTAATGGGGAAATCCAGGCAAACGAAATAGGAGTTCCGGCAACTCTTTATCACAATCCCACGAGACCTCCCATGGGCACTGCTCTGCTCGATTGGTGCCTACAATCTCCCCACTCTGTACACACACACACACCCACAGTATTTAATGCAAAATAATTATACGCAGCCAGGTATCAAAGTATATAAGCGAAACAGCCTATATTAGGACTGAACGTGAAGTAGGGCCAGTCTGGAAAGTAAAACATAAAGTCAGCTGTAAACGTTAAGACATTTATTTTGGTTCTTTAAACATACCCACGAATATCCAAAGGCAAACGTTAGTCAGGAAGTAAATACAAAAAGGTGCAAATTGGTCTGGGATAATTTCGAATATTCATTATTAGTGTTTTACAAAATATATACACATGATATCTATCTATCTATATAGTACTCTGGCGCATACCTTGTTTTTTTTTTCTTTTTCGGATGGGGGTGGCCGACTCGAGACAATGGGCAAATAATACAGAACACGTATCAGCCAACCAGCAAAGCGAAAACGAAAATAGATAATTTGGTAGATAATAGAGTTAAGTTTCAATAGAGCCTTGGAAGGCATTGGTATCTGAATGTGTACACACAATTATGGAAATATCACATAATAACTATCAATGAACCAGTACAGAGGGAAACAAAGTAATTACATGTAACATGTGTATTAACGTTTGGACTGTAAGGTGTTAAGGGGGTTGACACTTTTTTCTCTTTTTTTGGTTGTATCCATTCGGTCCAATTCAGCCTTGTGTTTTAAAACATTTATCCCCACCGAGGAGTTGATTTGTTCCAGGCAGGCGATAGCGAGCCAGCATTGTATGGAGAAATCCGACTTCGAAGGAGACATTTTTCTATCGGAAAATGTACACATTTAGCCAGCTGTCTAACTCATTATCCAAAATATGGAGGCTCGCTATTGCTCGCCAGGTATAAATCAACACCTGGATGGGGATAAACGTAGGCTGAATGGGGCCGAATGGAAACAACCCAGAGAGAGAAAAAAAGCAGGTCCCCTCCTTAACACTCCACGAGCGGCTAGATCGGTAACTTCTACTACCTGCCAAGCAGGTGGTTTTACCCTAAACGAGCTTATTTCCGTGCTCTTTTGCATGCATAAACAAGAGCCAGAGCGTAATACAAGTATGTATCCGTGAAAGGGCAATAATTGAGCTCTCCAATGACACCAGAACCATCCTTCTAAGATCACGGGTTGTCTTGCAACAATCGAGCAACACGAAGGACAAATCCCTAAAATACGGTAATTTCCTGACATATTTCCCTGTCTAGGGAGGCAGTGAGTGTGGATGTGTGTGGAGGTGGGCCCAATGCTGGCGCGGGAGCCGTGCCAAGCGGTCAGAGTCAACCTACGCTCCTCCCACCGCTCGGACTCTCTCTCAGAGCCAATTGTGTGCTCAAAATTGCTACCGACTTAAGGCGGTCCCCACCACATTGTCCATTATTCTCTAGACCGCCTTAAGTCGGTCCCCGCCAATAAGGGGTTAAAGCTGGGGCTGAGATTGCTTGAGGGGATAATGCCTTAACGAGCTGCTATTTCCCCGGGACCAAAGTAATGACTAGTGTTTCCAATTTAGCTACTTTACGCTAGATCTAAAGGTATTTCATTCACTCTAGCGGCAAAGTTGTACATCTAGTGACATGAACTCTAGCGATTTTCTGGAGATTAGAGTAATTTTAGAACGATATTATAGAGATTGTAGCATTATTCTAGCGATTTTGCCATTTACTTTTAACTAGCGCTCTTGATTTGGTAACCCTGGTAATGACCCTCTGAAAATACCACGTTGTTAATGTAGAGGCCAGTAAAGGGGGGGGGGGCCTGCAGAAAAATTGTCCTTATTTATAAAATACCCTGCAAACGGAAGGAGACACAAACAGAAGAGAATGAAAACAAGGAGGAAGAAGGCGAACCGAAAAGGAAGAAGGGACCGAAGACATCAACCACCAACAGACGAGTCGAGTCGCTGTACTGACGAAGGTCACACCGAAAAAGTAATGTCCAATTACGCCCGGCAAGACTATTCTACCCATCACATCGACAAAGAAGAAGATAGTGTTTAGCCAACCATTCTAGACACCGTATATACACTCTTCTTGTAATATAACACCACCTGTGTCCTCTTTATATATTAAGATATAATGTACATGTTAGAGATTTAAGAATTAGATTATAAGTAATTTGTAATAAATCTAATAAGACATCATTAACCAGATGAAATGATTATAAAAATGTTTTGAAAACCTAATTATGTAATAAGGATATGAAAAAATACCTCAATAGACCTTTGGGACATTGTTTCCTACACATACATATATATGCCTTTCTTTGTCATCCTTTAACTACTTCTTCTAGTTATACAAATCACATGTTCTTCCTTCTCATAAAATATTATCTGTAACCTTAGTACCAAAGTTGACGCCACGTCAAACGGCGCTGGTGTCTCTCACACACAGGTGCCAAACGCCTCATGCGTTTAAACCTCTCAGGTATACCGCTCAGGCAAACCAACACGATCTGAGAATAAAGCATAAGTACATACTATTTTATTTAATGAATTACCAGGATATGTTTACGAGTCATTATCCACATAAATACTACTAACAAGGATACGTAAGTAGATTCCCATTTCACCACGCCGGGAAGGAGTATAATAGATACAATACTTTCTCATGCGCATCTTGGACTTCATTCCTTCGATGCACACGACACCAAACATTCCACGCAAGTTCAGATTTCATATTTCCTTTTCCTTGAACACTAATATTGTTTTCCAAGGTTTTATTGAGTTCATATAGATATGATATGATGTTTTATTTAACCATTGATGAAGTACCTTTTTCTGCGAGATATATATTGATTTAAGCATCATCCCATCACTTAGTAAAATTATTATCTTCAAGGATACCTTGACCACCAGAATAAGAAGGGTTTATAGACCTCTTTAAGGATACCTCCTCATGCCCTTATCATCCTATAGGATGGGAAGGATCCCTCTCAATAATCCTCAATACCAGGTCAGGATTTTTGAAGAGAGTTAAGCAATTGTAAGGCTTCTAAAAATACTGGCACCACCACCTTTAGAAGTCTTATAATTAAACCTCCATTCAGTTGGACGAACGGACTCCCGAAAGTTTAATATACTGTCTGTGAGGTAAACAAAATCCTATTCGTAGGGATCTTTTTTAGACGAGGCACAACCCAGCTAACATAGAGACTCTTGATAGGCGGTGTCTACTTTTAATCTAGTAGTGAAGTGTACGGCCTCCCGGAAACTTCATTATTATTCTTCAGTTACCGAAACTGTGGCCTGTTACAGGAAACTCTGCTATCACTCGGCACAACCAGTGAGAAACATAGCTACTGTGATTGGAAAAGCTTTCCTTAAGTTAGGAAGAAGGATCTCCGGTCTCCCGCTCCTTCCTCTTAATTAAAAAGGTAAGTCCACAAGCACCATCTCTAAAAGAAGTTGAGGTGTACGGCAATACCGTCCTCAATATTCTCTAGAGTGGGAAGTGCTAAAGTCCTACTCTAGGAACTTTGTTAATGCTCGGCACAACCAGTATATAACATTGTTTCTTTTGATAGGTCCCACTTTCTTTAGTAAAAGTGGAGAGACTCCGGCACCCCCAACCTCTCTACTATTACTCTTTAAGGTGAACACTGTACTAAGTGTCCTGATAGAGGAACTTTGTTAATGCTCGGCACAACCAGCATTTAACATTGTCTCTGTTGTCAGGTCCCACTTTTCCTGGTAAAAGTGGAGAGACTCCGGCAATACCGACCTCTCTATTTTTATCTTGTAGAAGTGGACACTGTACGAAAGTGTCCTTATATAGGAACTTTGTTAATGCTCGGCACAACCAGCATTTAACATTGTCTCTGTTACTAGGTTGCAGTTTCTATAGTGAAGAGTTGAGAGACTCCGGCACCCCCGACCTCTCTACTCATTACTATTGAGAGTGGACACTACCACTTTTCACAGGTAGTCTCAAAACCTCTGAGACCGCTGTGTTAGAGAAAGGGCTTGGCGAGATACCCCAAGGGCACTCCGCAAATACAAGTCCTAGGTGCACTGAGTCTGTGCCATCCCATTAGACTGTGTAACTACAAGGTTTAAACACCGCCCTGGATCCTCCGAACCTCTTAAAAAGATCAGGACAGTCAGTAAGAACACTTTTACCAAACTTACTGCGTTAGTCCGATATCGTGCTATGATTGTTTTATCAAAGCACGATATTCAAGATCCTATTCCAAGAGTACCTTAACAGGACTTCATCAACGGTTGATATACAGATCAGGATAGTCGAGTATTTCTCTAAACCTCTGAAATACTTGCGTTAGTCCGGTATGGTGCCCAACTGTAATTGCCCGACAATTACTATATGTTACGGAACCATACTCAAGATCTCAAGCCCATCAACCAATCTGTAACTATCTTCACACAGCCGGCCAACTTGGACGGCCCACAGAGAAGAAGAAGAATAGAGCCAGCCACCACCAGAAGCATCATCAGAAAGCAGACAAGAGAAGACATCTAAGCCGAGAATCTAGGAAAGAGTAAAAAGTGACTAAAACCGTAATCTACCAAGTGAGCGTGAATAAATAGAGTCCCCTAAGCGACTCTGTCTGAAATCCCAAGTTTCCGAGAAAATAAACAGAGTCCCACTAAGTGACCTAAAAGTTCATAAATCTTTCAAAGGGTTAATAATCGGAAGTAAAAGAAAAGGATTACTTTTACCCACAGTGTAAGCCCTGTAGACGTGTTTCCACTCCTAAAAAGTGAATTCCGAATTTATTCCATTTAAGCGGATTTTGGAAGCTAAGCGACTCTGCCATTTTTCCAAACCAAATGAAAATATTTTAGAGTCCACCATCGACTCTTACCGTTTTCTATAGAAGAAATATAAATACAAAGCCTAAGTTCAGTTGACCTTGAACTCGCTCTCATACCAGTGCGCATGGTTGACAACAACAAAGATACGTATAGTACTAAAATATTTTTTTTCCCTGTAAGCTCGCAGCAAGTAAAATCTTTCTCAAATATCTATCTATCTATCTATCTATATGCTCAGGCCCAATCCCCATTTTGGGGGTAGCCGACTCAAGACAGCAAGAACAGGAAAAACATCAAATATAGGGATTCATTAAAGCGGAAGTTATAATCAGTGATCACCGTCGATGTTCAGAAGTGTTTACATATTCTAGATACACAGAATATAGTGAAGCTGTGCTGAATACCTGCACTCTATCCAGATCCGCGATTGTGTTCGGAGATAGTAAATAGTTTTAAGGACTATTCACTGGTTGTGTTTACTAATTTACTTTCATGCTATTTTGTGTATTAGTGAGTAAGAAATAAAGCTGTATATCGTAAACCATATTTTGCGATATATATATCCTCTGTTACCTTTTATTATATGTACTTATATGAACTCGGAAGTCCCAGTATAGTAGAACTCACCTGTATCAATCGTTAATCCGGAATACAATCAGGGCATAACAATGTCCTTCAGCCATGTGACACATTTAGTTTATTCCTAATTCTTACAAACTATTCTGTTCCGGGGGTAGCACTCGCGCTGTTTATGGATCCCCTTCTCCCTCATTTTTAGCATATTAGTTTTGAGGTTTTATGACTGTCGTTCCGTTAATTTGGCGATTTTGAGACCATTCGCCTCATTTTTGTGTCAATATTTAGACTTTTCGTGCCCTTCAGATGTCGATATTTTCCTGGCCAGCGATACCGAGCCTCTAATTTTAGAAAGAAACGGCCTTCGGCCGGGAAATTGTTCTACCGCAATTTATACAAATATATCTTGAAAGAGGGTCTAGGCCCTAGGGGGTATTTTTCCAAGCATGATAGAGTTCTAGCGAGGAAATTAAAAACACAAACTAATAAATAACTATACTATATAGACCAAAAACCAAGCACTACCTCCATAAACTCAGGCAGAACAAGTTTTTGTTAATGAAATAGTTGCAATTGTCTTTAACGATTTTAATTCAAATAGTTTATCCAATGATGAGTACAACTTTATTTTTAGTAGTTTTTTTTACATGCAAGAATTGTATGTAGATTTATTGAAGGAGTTAATTTCGCGCAGGTAAAGATGTGAAACTGGTATGGTATAGTAATGACAAATCACGAGTTAGAACAGTTGAAATGGATTTGCTAAGAAATGCGTGTGGATTTCGAAGAATAGATAAAGTAAGAAGTGTGAACGTATGTGCAACTTGAGAAGGTTGAAGAAAGTTTTCTTAGATGGTATGGCCACATGCCCAAAATGCCTGAAGAAAGAATAGTTACACGGATATACAGTATGTCAGAGAAGTGGAAAGAAGAAGATGGTATGTGCCAAAGCATGAAAAGGGGATGGTTAAAGACAAATAGTTAGCAAATGACAGGAATGAATGGAGGAAGTTTGTTAGAAAGAATACATGAAAGTTTCTGGACCCTTTTAAATGACAAACCTGGAAGGTCTTTATCCCAGATGTTGATGTGAAGAAACCTTGTCCGGAAGTATAACATCCGAGGTGAAGCCATTGATTTCGGGGGCTGATGAGTGATTGGTGTTTCTGCATGCTTGTGTGGTTGCATTTTGTGGGTAACTATTATATGTGTTCTTCTCGTGTCACCTCTTTTTCCTTTATCATGTCTCTTGCTGATCCTCCCTACCCCTCGCGGGAGTAAGGGCTGGCTACTGACTGACTGACTTAAGATATTACCTCAAATACCAGCAGTAGTGCTATTCTCGACCTGAAGTTATAGGATAATTAATCTATTTAAAGCCTGAATATAAGAATACATGTTTTACAGAAACAAGAATAAATATCAAAACATGGAACCGTCAACCTACCTAACTAATACTACTACTAGGCCTACTAATGTCTATGGCAATATATCATTATTTGTGTTTTACTTTTTTTTCTCCCTAGGTCATAAATTTAATTCAAATTAATGGTAGTTATTTCCAGGTGTAGTATTTAAAGTGTTTACTATTCCGTTCCTCGTTATTTATACTCCCAAAATTCGAATATATGATTTTCTTCAGTATATCCTTTCTTGATCCTATTTGTAAATTAGGGGAAACATAGTTAAATACAGTCCGCAAGAGCTACATCCTAATACACAGCACGGAATTATCAGTACTAATAAAGCTATTCTCCATCTATGCATATGGTACAAGCGTAGCTGACTTTAACATTCGTTTACATTTGCATCGATTATATACAGGGCACTAGTTCAAAAGCCTCTCACTTGGGACTGCACGGCAGAAATTAAAGAAATGGTTCACTGAAATTTGAACTATGCAATATCGAAACATAATATAGTAAAACCAGTTTATTATTGAAAATAATAATGATTTGACTTTCAATATTAAACAGCTTAATGTTTCATACAGATTAGCGATTTGACAAATTACTTTGCCATCAATGAACAAAGCACACACAGAACTTTAATTTGTTGTTTCATCTCATAATCAAAAGTTGCTAAAAATATATGATAGGAATAAGGATGTATTATTAAGGGACATGCAGTCCATAAGAAGAAGCATACCTGTGATAAAGTTCTCGCCACCTAAATGTTGTTTGATAGTGAATACAAGAGTACGTAACAAAACGTTACGTACTGTATGTGTTCCTTGCATACCTCATACAGTATTTGTCCTATTAATTCTTCAAATTGTGTCCGATAATTACATATATTTGTATGAAAGTACTGTACTCACGTGTATTTGTAATCACACACACACACACACACACACATCATATATATATATATATATATATTTATATACTGTATATATATATACTGCTGAAGTGACGTAGTTAAAAAGCACGGGGTCAAATATCACCTGTAGGATTGCTAGCCTGCAAGGTGAACAGGAAGGCAAAGCGAGACACCAAAGCCCAGAGAAGAAGTCATCTACCAGAGTACCCCATAGTCCCAGGAATTTCCCATGCTCTACGGACCAGAGAGCAGAATCACCTAAGTCAGTCACCCCGACAAAAGGGTAAGAGTGGGACCCAAACACCGTCCAGCTCTCAAACTGTCTTCACCAATCACCAGCCACCATTCACCCAGTCCCCAGATTTGCATTATGATGAACATATATGTTTATGCAATTGCAACACCAAGGACCCGAGTGTTAGCAAGATAAGTGGGTATAACAGAGCCGGTCAAAGATGATCGTCCTGCATAACTATCAACCACAGTGAGAAGATAAAGAAGAACCGAGTTATCCAGAGGATCGACAACAAGCCTTAATTATAACACAATCACCATAATTAGGATTGTATCCTTTCTAGCCTCAGTGACTCTCACCTGAGTATTAAATAAAATACCTATTATCATTATGTATCCAATAATACCTATTAAGTATGTTTAAGTTAAGTATTAACCTCACCAACTATATCACAACGATTCACTATATCCCTTTCACATTGAGTTCCTGTAAGTCAATGATAAGAATTAATCTGAACATAGTCTCAAGAGGAAACTGAAGATAAGTTAAGCAAACATCCACTGGGGTAATGTTCTTAACACCTTACGAGGGGGCTAGGCGGTATATTTGACCGTGCCGCACAGCGTTTTTTTGTTACCATAAATAGGGTTGTTTCCGTGCTCTTTTTCATGCATAAACAAGACCCAGAGCGTAATACAAGTATGTATCCCTGAAAGGGCATAAATTAAGCTTTCCATTGACACCCGAACCATCCTTCTACGATCACTGTTGTCTTGCAACGATCGTGCAACCGAAGGGCAAAATCGCTAAAATACGGCAATTTCTTTATATAATTACGTATGTAGCGAGGGAGTGAGGGTGGATGTAAGTGGAGTAAATCTCAGTAGGTCCACGGCGGCCGTGGCGAGCGGTCATGAGGTAACCCATGCTCCTCCAGTCACTCGTCTCTCTCTCAAAGCCAATATTGCGCCAAAATTGCACTTGGGCTTAAGGCAGGCACCGCCACATAGCCCAAATTTTTCGATTCGGACTTAAGTCGGGCCCCGAACTTTAAGGGCAAAGGCTGCAAAGCACGGGGCATATAACAGCAGTGGAAAATTGTCTCCCCCCTCCCCCCCTTCCTCGAGAATACGACGAGCCCTGTTGTGTTCCCTCTGACGTCCGGATCCTGAAGTCCTGATCGTGAGAAGCAGCGCCTCCTGAAGTCCTGACCAGTGAATCTATGTTCTACGTCAGCCAGACTTACTCTCGAACCCCTACCCTCCTAAATTACCCTAAGTGTCTCTGAGTATCTTACGTTGTGATTATTGTTGTGAAGGTAAGGTAGAATATGTGAATATTTAAGTGCTAAACGTTATATTGATCTGTGTTCAAGATCCATAATTATTGTGTATGTGTTAATCCTTCAGAACTTATATTTATTGTTATATAGATCTGTGTCCAAGATCTAAGTGTTAATATCAGCTCTATAAGTCTCTTAGAACGTTCTAAGCATACGTTACATACTTGTGTTAATTATTTACTTAGCCAAATACTCACAGATTTTCCTTGTATATGTCCATTCTATTATGTATGTTGCAAGTTGAAGTTGAAGTGTATTCCATGTATTTATTCCCTTCTTGAATCATACTTTTACCTAGAACCTACGCTCAATTTCATTTTTGATTATACCTCAGTCCACCCTCTTATAAGAAGATATATTGTTGATTATTTAATCTAATTTCTTCGAGAGAACTTATGTTACACTTATTGATATTAAGTGTTAATTTGTTTATTCTATGAACCGTATATTTGTTCACTACCTTATTGATGTAGATAATTTCGATTCTTCTCGTCTAGGAATTCTAGTCTTGCATAGATCCATTATCTAATTATTCATCAGTCAATTTGTTATGTATTCTTTATAGGAATCTGTTTATCGCGTTCAGACCTCCTTTTATGCTTTATTAGGTATTTCCATAAGTACAACTTCGTCGTGTGCGCCATTTTATCATTATTAGTAATATATTAATCATTCGTACACGCTATTTTATTTACGCGTTGCTTTATATTAGTTAACTACTTTAGTTACGTTAATTATACCTTTGATCGATTTCATCCAAGGGATATTAAACCTTTGATTATTCAACAGTAGAGGTAAACTATTAAATCTGAATTCCTCGACCTAAGAGATTATTATCGCATATAATCGTTAGTGAATTATATGCTCATATCATAATTCTCTCATATTAATCTAAGTATAATTATAATAAATTGTAAAAACAATTCATCACCCCTTTCCTTTTAATTTTAGTTGAATACTCCAAATACGAAGTATATAGTCGCACTAAGAATAAATATTATTTCTAACACCGCAGTACCTAGAATGACTTGATTGACTTACCGGGTTAAATTTTATCTTAAGCGGTTGTGTTTGAACTACCTGCGCGCCACTCGCCACCCGTGAGCGAATGTTGAGACAGAAATCCTTGTGTGCTTCCCCTGTTACTTAAACTTGATCATTCATATGTGTTTGGAGATTTCATAGTTACTAATTCACTTTCAAGAATATTATACGTTAGACACTCAACTCACATAAGTATTATTATTGAAGGGTTGAATCTACGTGTCCATTCTATAACTGCATATTCCAATATAATACTATAATATTATTTCTATCCTGTATATTGTTGATTAGATACTGATACTTATGATCAAATGCATTCTACTGTTTGCTTACTATTCCTTATAATAATTAAGCTAACTTTCAGTCCTCACTTCAGAGCTCGCTATATTCGTGACCTGATTATTAACCTCTCCGCTGCGTAGGTGGGGTATTGGCCACCCCCCCCTGTGCGGAGGTATTTAGGCTGTTTTCTTCACTAAAATCGTCATCATACCATACATATCATTAATACTTATCCATATGTGCCTATTTTACGTTGATTATAATGGTATTGACCTGTTAGAGCAATAAAACAAGTGGAAACAGCGTTTGGATGGTCAAAATCGGCGATAGAGGCCGGGAGTTACATAACATATGGCTGAGGCAGCCTGTCAGCCAGCCAGCCTTCACGCCGGCTGGAGCGAGACTGTCGTGCAGTTCCCTCTCTTTCTCTCTCTCACTTGCTATGTAGCACATACAAGCACAGCTTGCTTATGAATTGCTATTGATAGCACAAAATATATCGACGAAATAGGGGAATAAGAGAGAGAATAGGTGATAATTGAAGGGGGGGGTGGAAGGGGGGGATGTGGAGGAGAGATATTTGGCATGGCCAAGGGGCAATAAAAAAAACATAAAACAAAAATGATACTGTGCTGATTTAAATGGTTTTTTTTTAGGCCTTGGATTATATGAGGAGATCCGCAGCGCACCGGTAAACCTCTTATGAAGAGATCCGCACTTGCCGGGTTAATATGATTATGGCACATATTGAGAAATCCGGGTCTTATAATAAAGAGTAAGGCGGAATCTCATATATAACTATATGCCTTTGAATAAACTAAATGTGTATAATTTACATGCGTGTTGTTATTGTTTTCTGTAGCACCTAATTGCGTACCTAATTGTGATTAAGAACGTGTTCGATGTGTTCCTATTGAGGATATTTAGAGTCTATAAGTCCAGAATTGGATTTTAGTGATGACCGAATAACGGGATTAAAATATAATCCGGCATAACACTGGTGGCAGCGGTGACTCGATACGGCATATCAACACGAGTGTTCTTATTGTAAATTTTTGTTTTTTCTTGGTACTCAGTTAATGCCTTATTACATTATTCACCATGGCAGCCATTAGATCTCTTGATATCCCGGCGTTTAAGCCTGAGGATTATGATATCTATACGTACATGGAAATTGTCAAACCGGTCCTGGACATTATGTTTGGAAACATAGACGCTTCCAAGATTAATACTATTGTAGTAAAGTTAGGGTAATATGCAACCAAAGTGTCAGGGTATGTGGATGATAATATGCCTGGGTTAACCTGGGCGCAATTTGAAACATGTGTGAACTCTGCCATCAATCCAGTGCCGGGACAAACAATTGCTGATAAAAAGTTTCATGAAATTAAATATTCAGGTGATTTGGATGGCATTATTGAGCAGTTGCACCAGATCGCGGCTCGCGGCTCGCTTGGTGTAGTGACTAGCGTCTCGGACTTCCACCCAGAAGGCCCGGGTTCGTGCCCACGCTCGGCGCATTAAAGATTTTTCACAAGCACTGAGTCGTTACCATCCCTCATGAGCAAAGGGATGGGGTAGTAGTACAGGACCCCAATGGAAATACGCCTAATCAGCCTTATTGAGCTATCCTTAGCTAGCTTAGCATGCGCTAGCTTTAAGAACTATTATTATTATTATTATTATTATTGCAGTAAATGCGTTCCCAGATGAAAACACGGCACAGAGGAAGAAAATAGTTTTCAAAGCACTGGTGAGAATCTTGCCCGACCCGGTGACAGACCATTTTACCATAATAGAGCCTACAGATTATGACGCGGATCTGCCAGTGATAAGGCGTATCATGGCACTACGCAAGTCTAGGGAACAGGACAAGATAGCTGTCATAAGCAAGGTCACCACACATCCTACAACAACTGCAGCACCCATTAGTGGTCCAGTGGCTCCTCGTCTTAAGGGGAGGTTTTTAGTTGATTCCTTAGACTTCCATCAAGCTTTAAATTACTCCCCCTTGACCCCCTTTCAAGGTAAATTTGTAAATTTTTCGGTAGAAAAATGTCCTGGCCGAAGACCGGTTCCCCTTAAATTACAGGCTCGCTATCGCTCGCCAGGAAAAAATAGACACCTAAATGGCACGAATGGTCTTAAAATTGACAGAAATGGGGCGAGGGTTCTTAAAATCGGCAAAGTAACGGAGCAAGCGTCTTTAAATCTCACAAGCAATGGGGCTAAAAATGAGGGAGAAAGAGGTTCAGAAAAAAAATCTCCAGGTGGAAATCTCCCCTTAACACCTTACGAGCGGATGGTGGAGTATATTTCACTGTGCCGCTCAGCGGGGGGGTTTTACCATAAAGGGGGTTGATCCCGTGCTCTTTTTCATGCATAAACAAGACCCAGAGCGTAATACAAGTATGTATCCCTGAAAGGGCGTAAATTGAGCTTTCCAATGACGCCTGAACCATCCTTCTACGATCACTGGTTGTCTTGCAACGATCGTGCAACCGAAGGGCAAAATCGCTAAAATACGGT
Source organism: Paralithodes platypus (assembly GCA_032716605.1). Classification (NCBI taxonomy): domain Eukaryota; kingdom Metazoa; phylum Arthropoda; class Malacostraca; order Decapoda; family Lithodidae; genus Paralithodes; species Paralithodes platypus. The sequence continues at coordinate 12,838,870 of CM064579.1, forward strand.
AATTTCTTTATATAATTACGTATGTAGCGAGGGAGTGAGGGTGGATGTAAGTGGAGTACATCTCAGTTGGTCCACGGCGGCCATGGCAAGCGGTCATGAGGTAACCCATGCTCCTCCTGTCAATCGTCTCTCTCTCATAGCCAATATTGCGCCAAAATTGCACTCAGACTTAAGTCGGGCCCTGCCACATAGTCCAAATTTTTCGATACAGACTTAAGTCGGGCCCCGATAGACAAGGGTTAATGATAAAGCCGAGGAATGGGCCAGGATTAGACCAGCTGACTGGAAGCCATGCTCGGGGACATGCATGTTGTGGTCACTTAAGAGGTCCTTCACTGAACTCACAAGGAAAAGATCCAGAGCCCCAACCTGGTGGGCTCAGATTCCCTGCATCAAACCGCGTAAAGTAGCCACTATGATAGAAGATGGGACAGCAGGAATTGAAGATGGACCCATTGAAGAGAAAACGGAGCAGTATACACCTGAGGCTTTGCAGCCGGATCCTCAGGATTTTTAAGCTACCCCCCCAAACAAATAGTTGTCATAATGGTGGCGGCTCATGAGGGGACATCTGAAAATGGTCTTCCAATATATCATAAAATCACACTTAATTGGGTGAAAGTCCGACTTCCCGGTCTTGCCTGTTTCTTCCGTTTTTCCGGAAACATAACAATGTTTTTGGAAAGATGCAATCTTCCTCCATCATTCTTATCAGTACAAATGATCAAGTCATTCCAAATTTGGGACAGACTCTTCCACTATATGTTAACACCCCTGTTCCCCATCATGGAGTAAATCATTCTTTTGTGATTTATAACCCCAATGAGACTAAGTACGATGGCTACTTAGGTCTCGATCTCCTAATATCTTTGAGTGCCTCAATAGATTGTAGGCACCGTACCTTAATATTTGATCCACCTTCGGATATCAAAAAAAAAAAAAAAAAATCCCTTGACACTGTTAAGCCGCTAAAATCTGCCCCATTGCCTACTTCCCTTACCATACTTCCTCTACTGTCACAGTTCCTCCTCATCATGAAAAATGGATACCTTTAGTACGTACAATCATGGGAGATGTCATTCTTACCCCACACCTCCAAAGCCCTTTCAATGGGGCATGCCTAACCGCTATAACCTGCTACCAAGCAAATTAAACAGAATCAAGATATAAAATAGCTAATATCTCCGATAAGCCAGTCACCTTGCCAAAGGGACTAGCCATTGGCGAACTTAAGATATATTCAGAAGAATTCTCTATTCCCACAGATTCTTCCCTCCCACATAAAAAAAAATCTCCCTGACATTCCTTCCACTCTTTCTCTTGATCAACAAACTGATCTTAGAAATCTACTCATTTCGTATCAAGATATCTTCGTTACCTCCAGCCGAGATATGGGTAAAACGGACATGTTGCATCACCCTATCCATACTGTAGGGCGTCCCATCCGTCGAAAAAAACCCATCTAACGACAAGAGGAAGAAAAACAAGTGCAAGATATGCTTGCCACAGGAGTAATAAAATCATCCACTAGTCCTTGGTCGTCTCCTGTAGTACTTGTCCGGAAGAAAGACGGACCAACCCGGTTTTGCATTGACTACCGACAGCTCAATGACGTCACCATTAAAGACGCTACACCACTCCCAAGAATTGATGATTCCCTGGACTCCCTGCTTGGGGCAAAATGGTTCACCACTCTGGACCTTCAAGCAGGATACTGGCAGGTTCCAGTATCACCAGACCATCAACAGAAGACAGCTTTCTCCACCAGATAAGGCAGGCTGTAAGAATTTACTGTGTTGCCCTTTGGTCTGTGCAATGGCCCAGCCACTTTCTCCAGGTTAATGGATTCCGTGTTGCAAGGATTGACCTGAGAGACATGTCTTGCATATCTGGATGACATCCTTGTATTCGGAAAGACATGGGCTGAGCACTTACAACGGTTGAAACAAGTATTTCAGAGAATCAAAGATGCTAGCCTCAAACTTAAGCCATCAAAATGTACCCTTGCCAAAAATAAAGTCAACTTTCTGGGACATATTGTCTCTGAACAAGGTATCTCACCAGACCCAAGCAAATTAGAGGCTATTAGTAAAATCACACCTCCCCCTAATGTCAAAGGAGTACAAGCTTTTCTGGGTTTGGCATCATACTACCGACGATTTGTAAGAAACGTCGCCACTATTGCCAAACCATTGCACGATCTGACCAAAAATGATGAGCCTTTCAAATGGACAGAACCACACATCCAAGTCTTTAACAACCTGAAACATAAATTAGGTGCATCTCCGGTTGTGTCATTTCCGGATTACACCCGCCCCTTCAGGTTGTATACTGACTGTCCTAGTTTGGAATAGGTTCCATCCTTGGACAAACGAGAGATGGCAAGGAGCATATTATTGCATGTGCAAGTCGCACCCTAAATCAAGCAGAAATAAACTATCCTGTCACTAAAAGAGAAAACCATATATATATATATATATATACCTGTATATATATATATATATATATATATATATATATATATATATATATATATATATATATATATATACATATATATATATATACTGTATATATATTCTTTGTTGTGTGCAAAAACTGAAAACAAACTCTATAAGATATTGAGCACGGTTAACATAACTATTTCTGTGAGATCCCGACGGAATTACATGTTTGCCGGATAAAATAAATCTTTACTCAATGCGCTATTAAATTGTAAAATACAAAGAGCTGGATATCCCTTTATCAAATATTATGCTTTGTCAGTATTCCATTATATTGGATGACAACAGCGACATCAGTGAACAATGCCATCAGTCCGGCACAAACAGCTTTGTGAAGGTATTCAATAACTACTAATCTGTCTGCGTTCGACAATTAACACCCTCAACTCGGCCATTACCCTCAACAGATCACTCGTTCCATCCCGCATATACATTAATTGCAGGTATTGCAATTTAATGACTGTGCCAACAGATACACGTCTCTCTTTCTCACTCTCTCTCTCTCTCTCTCAACCCAACAGTTTGATATCACAAATACTTCCAATTATCTAAGACTGTATATATCGTGTTTTTCTGCACGCCCACTTCATTCGTATATCAGGCTATTTATTTGCTTAACTCTATATTATACAGCTTATTAACCGTTTCTTGATCCGTTTATTCTACATGAAGACCATTAATGTACAATCGCTACACTCTGAATTAAATAGAAAATGTAGTCTACACATCAGACTGTCATCCATGTCAGTTGCAGTTCATCGAGCTTAGTATATGCTTGAAGGGGTAGTACTCGCTTTTTATGGACCCTCTTCTCCCTCATGTTTAGAATATTAAGCGCGGTTCCCATACCTCCGTTTTGACCTCCGTATGGGACGGACCTACGTCATAGATGACGTAGGTCCGTTTGGCCGTGTGTGCTCTCCGAGGAGTTAAAACTTCCTGTGTGTGAAATCCAATGTTGCCACACTACCTCTTAGCTCGCCCAGTTGGGCTTATTTTAAGTATAAATGGTAAATTATTCGTCTTTGTGTTACTGCTTGACACAATTTATCGTGAAATGCACTATGTAAGCAGTCAAAATATAGGAGAGTACTTTAAAAAGCCTAAAATCCAAGTTAAATTAACGAGCACTAGCATCAAAGAGGCAATGTATTTCAACCCTAAATTTGTTGATATCGGAATAAATATTACACAATATCCATAATTGGTCGTCGTGACAACATGCACAGCTATCAAATTACACTTTCTATACAAATCTGGCTTCACAAAATGGAAAGTATGAGACTATTTAAAAATGTGGGCTACCTTTTTTACTTGCTCCTGGGCTATAAACATTGACAGTACTTCAGAACTCGCCCAACATTGTGTCCGTGGCGCCACGGAGAGGGCTAGTGTTTATCTTGTTTACATTATAAATACGCACTATACGTACATCCTGTGTGTATGCATAGGTTATAGGGTGTGTACTATTCATTGGTGACCCGTACATGCCAATACGCACTATACGTACATCCTGTGTGTATGCATAGGTTATAGGGTGTGTACTATTCATTGGTGACCCGTACATGCCAATACGCACTATACGTACATCCTGTGTGTATGCATAGGTTATAGGGTGTGTACTATTCATTGGTGACCAGTACATGCCAATATAATATATCATGGGCAACATAAATATACGTAATTGTCTTCCGATGTCCGTCCAAAGTTAAATCCAAGTCAACTTTTTGGGGATAGGATCCGGGAACGGAAGCGCGCGAAACGGAGAACAATAGACCTCTATTCCCGCTCGCCGGAGCCCATGCGTGATCGGACCTACGTCATCGATGACGTAGGTCCGTCCCAAACGGAGGTAGGGGAACTTCGTTTTAGTGTTTAGGTTTTGGTAGTTTGCCGATTTTGAGACCTTCCGCCTCATTTATTTTGTCAATATTCAGACCTTTCGTGCCATTTAGGTGTAAAAAAAAATCCTGGCGAGCGTAAGCGAGCCTCCAGTTTTAGAAGGAACCTGCCTTTGGCCAGGACATTTTTCTACCAAAAAATGTACAAATTTATCTTGAAAGGGGGTCTAAGGGTTGTTTTTCTAAGCTTCATGGAGGTCTAGCAAGGAAACTAAAAAATAAATAAATAAATAAATATATGGACCAAAAGCCAATCACTACCCCCAACGCAACACCTAGACTCTTATATTGTATAAGGGCCAAGACAGCGAAGTATTACTCTGTGTTCATTCACATTCGGTAGATGTTACAAGTATCATGTCTCCATTGTCCATTTGTTTGAGGAAAACCATGTTTTAGCAAGAGAAGTATATATAGGAAACAGTTTTAATATGTAGGTGGGCTTACGAAAGATTTACCTTAATGACCCTTACGTGCACAAAAAGGGTTTATTTGTTCTCCCAATTTGCCAGTACCAGTTTTATATGTCGAAAGCCAACACGATAATTCCGTACAAGTTCAAGGACAGGTTAGTGAATATTTTGTAACTCCCTTGTAAGTTAATGTACAGTACGTGTAGTAGTTGTTGTTTTTCATTAATCTTATACATTTTTGTATGAGTCATATTGAAAATATATATTTGTTTAAGTGATATTGAGGAGCGATTGAACGTGGTGCCAGTGTTTGAACAGAGATGTTGGATGGAATAAAGGAGAACAACTTCGAGATTAATTCTTAGATTTTCTCCTCAATGAGGGGCATAACTCAAGACCTTTAATAATGTAACTTGGGCTAAGCCCATAGATTCAAACAGTACTGCAACATGCCAAGCTCACCATTCCTTCTACTCTCTAAAGACAATAAGAACAACCATGTTCAAATCTGTTTGTCCAAAAATCCAACTCCCGATCACGTTCAGACTACACTCCTTAAAATTAATGCATGTGTGTATGTATATACTCAGGCAAATACCCCATAGCTAGGGGTGGCCGACTCGAGACAGAGCTCGAACAGAAGCAACAAAATAATATATACAAACATTCAAACACATCTAGGTTACCCAGGAGAAGACCCAGAGACCAATTAAGGCCCATTTGGGGTCCTCAGCAAAAAGATTCCCAGGTCCTAGACTTCCCGGAGAGGTTCCGGTCTCAGCAGGCAGACAGGCAGTGGAGTGCACTTCATCACTTCCAGGAATGGCCCTTCATATATACACCAACTCCCCGAGCAGGGCGCCTGACGGACTATTATCTAGTCCAACTGGCGCCCGATCCCCTCTCCCTCAACCGCGTTATCACTCATCTATTCACAATCATTCTCCATTCATTCCTACTCATCAACACTTCTCGTGCCTGTTCTTCAGTAATGTATCTTTCTTTCAACGATTTTTTCCCACCATCTCTCCATATCCTCCGAGATGTATCGGAGATAAAAACGTAATAAACACAATAGAAACTTGAAAGTTGTGATGGACAACCACAACACAACAGTACGGTGCACATCATCCAGTTAGATGACAATGAACAGTCAAAATAATACAAATCGACATTAATGCCGTAAAAGCAATATCTATATTGTATTGGTACTATACATATAATTTCCTCGCCAAAAGCAAAACTATCAGTTTCTATACTCATTATACTACATTACAAAAGAAAATAATTAGAATATTGGAATGACCACGCTATTAGATACACCGAGATAAACTTGTTATTATTTACTCAATAACAACATTAATTCATTGCAACACATTATTCATAAAACAGGGAATTAAATTAATCACAGTTGAAACAATCACGCATAGCTCAAGCCATTACATACGAATAGCCCCATTGACTACAGTACCTCATGTCAAGTATACTAGGCCTCACAACTCAGTCACCAACATTATGAATCTTTTGCCAATACTGGAGATATGCTGGAGTATAGTTACATAGATACACAGACTGCACAAACCATACGGCCACCACTAGGCAGTTCTGATTTAATTCTAACATAATTTCCTACTACGTGGAAGGTATGTGTAATATATGATTACCAAGCAGAGCACATTCTGACATCAGGAAAATAAATATTGTTGAATTGAGCTTTTCTACCGGACACACACTAAAACTATAGCGTTATATCTTCGCTGCCACCATACCTTAGGACCTATTTTCAACCCTCGCTCGTAGCCTTAGATAAATATCATATTCTCCACAAGATAAATTATTTTAACCTTCTCCGAGTCTCGGCAGCAGCCGTATCTCTCACCTCCTGGGTGCTCCCTGGGTTTATTTATATTTTTTCCAGGCACTTCTTGGATCAAAGCTCTTTCGCTTTTGGTATAATATTTTTCGGATATATATAAGGTAAGTCTTTCGGGAGCTGTAAACATATCGGACAAACTCGGGACAATACGCTACTATTTTGTGTCACTGTATTACACTAGTCATGTTTTTGTTAGCTCAACTTTTCAAGTACAGTAATATTCTTTTGAAGTCTCAGATCATATTATAACTCTGTTACTACTGAAATATAAAACCAAGCAAATTCGAATTGATTTGATATTGTACTAGGAATAACATTATACATCCTTAGGTCAATTTGTTAACATCAGGCATGTAGGTACAGTTTCTGCTTAGTCCAGTAAGGTCAGGCTATTCCATGTAAATAGTTTTAGCCAATACACTACTTTAACCTCTAACTGGCGGTATCCGTCATATGACGGGCTAGAGAACAATGGACAATGTGGCGGTACCCAGCATATGACGGGCGGCATTTTGAGCACATTATCGGCTCTGAGAGAGAGTCCACGCGTTGGGAGGACGATAGGCGGGCTCTGACCACTGGGCCGACCACAGAGCGGCGACTGAACTCCCCACTGTAACATTGCACACCCACAGCCTCACAAGACCAGGAAAAAACTGGGGAAATTACCGTATTTTAGGGTTTTACACCTCTCGTTGCGCGATCGCTACAGGATAACCCGTGGTCGTACAAGGATGATTCAGATGTCATTGGAAAGCTCTATTATCGCGCTTTCATGGATACATAATTGTATTACACTCTGGCTCTTCTTTATGCATGAGAAAAGCATGGAATGAAGCCCGTTTAGGGTAAATATGCCCGCTTGGCAGGTAGTAGATGTTATAAACGGCCCCGCTCTTTGAGAGTTAAGGCGGCGTTACACGAGCTCTATTTCCGTCAATTTGTACGGGCGATTATAGTTTTATAGATTATAGTTATGAGGAGTATGTGTGGAGTTACTCGTAGAGACAGATTGAGAAATGAAGAGATACGTAGGAGAGTGGGGCAGCAGGAACATTTGTCAGCCAGAGTGGACAGAAGGGTGCTGAGCTGGTATGGTCATGTTGAACGAATGGGAGATGAAAGGCTTACAAAGAGAATATGTGAGTCAGGTACAAGGGGAGATAGAAGGGCAGGAAGACCCCCATTGAGATGGAGAGATTGTGTAAGAAAGGCTTTGGATGATAGAGGAATGACTATAGATCAGGCAGGGGAAGTCGTGGTGGACAGGAGTGAATGGAGAATGCTTGTGAATAGTTGAGTGAACACGTGGTCATTTGGAGTAAGGGGTCGGGCGCAAGTTGGACTAGATAATAGTCCATCAGGCGCCTGGCCCGGGGAGAACGATTAATATGAAGGGTGTGCCTGGAAGTGTGGTGGGAGGACTTGTCGCTTTGGCTCCGCTGCATGTCTGCCTGCCGAGATCGGAACCTCTCCTGGTGGTCAGGGGCCGGGGGAGTGCTGGAGCGACCTTGGTAACCCTGGTCTCTGGGTCTTCTCCTGGGTGACCTGGATGTGTGAGAGTTTGTGTTTTTTATCTGTGTTTATTTTTTGTTTTATGTTGTTTTTGTGTTTTCCCTGTTCTTGCTCTGTCTTGAGTCGGCTACCCCCAAAATGGGGATTGGGCCTGAGCATATAGATAGATAGATAGATAGATTATAGTTTTACATCTTTAAAATTGAAGCTGTAGAACAAACCAGCCACCTAACACAATCACCTACAGTTTAGTTTCCGATTCCAATGTGAAAGAGCCTCAAAATATTTCCAGGAAAAACTAGTTCATCGAGGATTGCCAGAAGAAAACGCTCATGTGGTACTTGATTTACATAGTAGATCAAAGTCTCTACAAAGTACAAACGTGTCTTTCCAAATACAGACTCTTCAATTAGGATAAATTCTTAGGTTAGATAGCTGGACAGAATAGGGGTGGGAATGTTAAGAACATTGATTATTGGAATAGCAGTAGAAGAGAGAGATAGATGAAACATTGTAGTGTGTAGAGAGAGATTGTAGGGGATTAGTAAGAGAAGGTGAATTAATGAGACAAAATGCTTTTGAATCTACCTTTTCAAGAAGTGAGGTATAGGTAGAACCTCCCGACACATGCGACACAATACTCGATCCATGGGCACACTGAGCCCATGTGCAAAGCAAGAAGTGTGCAAGGCTGAAGAATCCACAGAGACGGTTGTACACACCTAACTTCAGGGAAGCCGTTTTAGCATGTTATATATATATATATATATATATATATATATATATATATATATATATATATATATATATATAAAGGAGGCAAAAGGCAGAGCTACCTGTAACATGAGTTTTTCCCAAAGCCGAAAGAGTGACAGCAAGTCAAATTAAAGGTACAAGTGGCTGGCACACGAAATTTGAGGCAGCTGAAGTCATAGGCTGAAGGAAAATATGATTGAGGGAATGAGTTCCAGAGTTTGCTTGTCTAGTAGAAGAGAGACTGGGAGGGACTATACATTCTTGAGTTAGATAACTGGACAGAATCAGGGTGGGAATGCGTTGAATGGGGAGTGCTTCCAACTCGCCGTAAGGGACTGGGTATGCACCGAGAGAGCTCTGAAGGACATTGAATATTGCAATAGCGGAGGAAGAGCAAGAGAGATGTAACATTGCTGCGTGTAGAAAGAGACTGTAGGGAATTCGTAAGAGTTAGTGTGTAGAAAAGACGGAAAGCATTGGACTCTTCCCTTTCAAGAAGTGTGGTATAGGGGGAACTTTCTCACACATATGAACAGCACTTGATACATGAGCGCACAATGCCCGTACACAGAGCAAGAAGTTGTAGTGGGTATATTACCCACAGAGATGGTTGAGCACACTTAACTTCTGGGAGGCTGTTTTAGCAAGAGTGGTGATTTGGTCTTCCCAAGAAAGTTTAAAAGAAAAAAGTACACCAAGGATATTAAGAGAAGATGAGGGATGGAATTTTGTTTTGTTGAAGAATACGGATAGTCGTGTGCAAGATTGTGACAGGTATACAGATTGATAAATAGGGTTTTGGAAGAATTGAAAGTAACAAGATGTTCTCTTCCCCAATCAGATATGATTGAGAGATTAGACGTATATGCGCCATGGCCAGCTCCTCACAAGAATATTTGAGTGGACAACTAGTTGACTAGTGGAAGGTAGAGTCGTCATCATATGAGTGGAATGGGCAAGAGACACAGTTAAGAAGATCAATGATGAAAATTAGAAACATGAATTGGGATAGGACAGAAGCATGAGGAATACCAGAGTTGATAGGTTGAGGAAGTGTATGATGTCCGTACACAACCGCAGCTATGGAAAGACCAGAAAGGAAATTAGAGATGAAGGCATAGATAGAGGTCTAGTAGCCAAAAGATGGTAGTTTGGAAATAATTGATTTGTGCCAGGCTATATCGAAGGTTTTCGATATGTCTAGCACAATAGAAGAAGAGCACAATAGAAGAAGTCTCTCCGAAGCCCCAAAGGGAGCATGACCAAGAGGTAGTAAAGTAGGAAAGGAGATCACCATTAAGGAAGCCAAACTGGAGATCTGAAGGAAGATTATGAGAAGACAGATGCTTAATTAATTAAGGAGCATTGAGTTAAGAATAGATTCAAAGAGAGATACAAAATGTGAAAGCAATTGGACGATATTGGAGGATTGAGATCGGACACCCTTCTTTGGGACAGGTTGAATGAGAGCACACTTTCAGCAAGAAGGTGTTAGAAGAAAGGCAGAGGCGGAGCAGTTTACCCAGGCAAGGAGTCAGTTGAGAAGCACAGTTTTTTAGTACAACAGGAGGGACACCACCAGGCCCGTATGCCTTCTTAGGGCAGAACACACATCTTGGAAGAGATTATGATATTAGGTATAAATGAGGGGGTTGGAGATGGAAGAATAGCACTGAAATCATCTAAGGTTGAGCTTTTAGCAAACGTTTGAGCGAAGATTTCAGCTTTATCAGAGGAAGAAGTTATGATGGTCCCATCTGAGCAGAAAAGAGGATGGAAAGAAGAGGAAGTAAAGTTGTTACAAAGGTTTTTGGCTATGTGCCAGAAAGCTTGGTAAGAATTTCCTTGTGGAGTAGAAAAATTACTTGATAATTCAGTTCACTCAAGGGTTACAGAGTTGGACATAATGTGCTGAAAGGCAAATGCCATCCACTTTCCATAAGGGAGAGGTATACATGATGAGAGTTCTGAAGAACAATGTTTGTTGTAATATAATTAGAGAGGTGAAGGAGATGCAACATTGCGGTGTGTAGAGAGAGATTGTAAGGAATTAGGAAGAGGAAGCGAGTTGATGGGAGGAAATGGTTTTGACTCTATTCTTTCGATAAGTGTGGTATGTGTGGAAGCTACTCACACATGTGAACAGTACTTGGGTTTTGGAAGCATATTTATTCCAGAATAAATGTAAGGAAGGGATATTGATGGGAGGAAATTCAAGAAGCATCAAAAGGCACAATTACTGAAATCTACAGCCCTTTATCTATATAGAATAACCAAGCAACCTCCAGCATCCCTTGATCTACATAGAACAGAGCATGATCTACCCAAGCCTCAATATAGAACCGAGAATGATCACCCAAGGCCTCAAACCAACCTTGATCTATATAGATTATAGCACAACCGAACAGCCTTCAGCATCATCTAATCTACATTCCGGGGAAGATTTCCCGCCTTCTTCACCCCACAGAAGTTGGTAACTGAAACCACTCAGACGTAGAGCAGACGACTAATCCAAGCCACACTGCCAATATTGGATGAATAAGCTACCCCGAACTCTTGCTGCTTGGGTTAGGGATTTGCCACCCAATATTCCACGCTGATACCTAAGAAAGTACTTCCATCAAACCGACAACAAAGGAGCTGCCCATGGCTTGGACATCATACAGAGTAGCTGTTCTGTACCGATGACAAAGTTGCTGCCTCTGGCCTGGACCTGACATAGTAGCTGTCCTGTACCACAGACGAACGAACTACCCTCGCCATGGACCTGACCAAGAAGCTGCCCAGTGTTGACGACATTCAAAACTATCCGGCTCAGAAGCCACACTACTAACCCCACAGAGATAGACCGAGGAAGCAGCCTGGCAAATTTTAAATCATATAATAATGCTTTCTCGCTTGTAATAATATATCTTATATGTGTCTTTTGTTTGTGTAAATATACTATATTTCGTGTACATTGTTTGTGTTCTTACTCTCCAGGCAAGCACCCCTGAAAGCCGGATGTTCATAAAAATGTAAAGTGGATAATTTTGTTACGAAATAAAAATTGGAACATATTTTGACGACTGTACAACAAAATAAAGTAATGAAAATCCATTATTCAGGGTGGAACAAATTGTGTTCACTTTCAATGACACATCTTAAGTACAAAGGAGTACAAAGGAAATCAAGCAACAATAGGTTTAGTGACCCCTCTAGCCTACTTGTCCTCCGAAACACTGAGGATCAAGTGTCCAAACAGTGGTTTAGAGTTGGTAAGGGAAAATTAGAAAGGGAACTACTGCCCTGGAACTAATGTCCGTGGCAGGATTAGGAAGTTAGTAGGGGACAGATGGGTTAGTAACATAACACAATTATTAAAAGTGATCTTTTGTATATATGGGAAAAAGAGAGTAACGAGTAACGTCTTAGTAATATACTGTATAATTATACGCAATAATATGTGATGAATTTGAGGGGGGAATAAAATAAAGTTATTAATTTACAAATGCAATCAGTCACGGATTTGATGCAAGATATTTGTCTAGACGAAGTTTAAATGAATCATCGGTGCTGCAGTCTATAACGTCTCGGGGAAGCCCATTCCATAAGTTGACAACTCGATTGAAGAAATAATCCTTGATGAATCTGAGGGGGGGAATTAAATTTATTTATTCATTTACAAAAGCAGTCTGTCGCGGGTTTGATGCAAGATATTTGTCTAAGCGAAGTTTAAAAGAATCAACGGTGCTGCAGTCTATAACGTCTCGGGGAAGCCCATTCCACAAGTCGATTGAAGAAAAAATTCTTAGATTCGTGCAAGTTAAAAGATTTACCAATAATTTTGCAACCGTTTCCCGGCGTGTAATTAGATTGGTCGATAGTGAAGTACTTACTACAGTTCATATTGTCTATGCCTTTGATGATTTTGAACACTTTAATTAAGTCACCTCTTAATCTGCGCTGGGTTAAAGGAAATAGATTCAATTCTCTAAGATGCTCCTCGTATGGTTTGTACTTAAGGCTAGGTATCATTTTGGCATCTCTACGTTGAACTCGTTCTAGCTTGTCAATATTCTTTTGGTAATAAGGAGGATTGAACGCAGTATTCCAGAAGAGGACGGACTAAGGAATTGTAAAGAGTTAGTATAACTTCTTTGGATTTATGCTCAAATGACCTGGCTATAAAGCCAATTATTTTGTTTGCCTTCTTAACAACTTTAGATGCCTTACCATTTATGACTACACTTTGCTTTTTGTCGCGGGGCCAATTTTCTATCAGTTTCAATACACCGCCTTGTATTCCATATGCTTTTAGTTTAAGCATCAAACGTTTGTGGGGAGCTTTGTCAAAGGCCTTTTGAAAATCAAGGTATATAATGTCTACAGCTTTACTTTCATCATAGAGGTTGAGGATATCGTGGAAGAAGTCTAAGAGGTTTGCTAAGCAGGAATGTTTGTTACGAAAGCCGTGTTGAGTATAATTATTTTAGTATGTTATTTTCCTCCAAGTGATTTACGAGTCTGTCTCTTATGAGTGTTTTTAGCATTTTCCATACAACTGAGGATAAGCTACTTGGACGATAGTTCTCAGGCACTTGCCCCATAGCTAGGGGTGGCCGACTTGAGACAGAGCTTAAACAGAAACAACAAAATAAAATAATATATATATAAATATAATCACACACATCTAGGTCGCCCATCGTGTATAGGGTGAATATTTAAAGAAACTTAGACATTCGAGAATAAAAGTCTTCTGAAGAGCACCAACCTCCGGTTTTCACGGAATATTTAGCATAATCGTGGAGTCTGGGGAGGGGGCATATAATACTCAGGCATATTACAGATAATTTTGAACTTCGTTATAGTCGAGATAACGTGGTAATAAAGAAACCCTTGTTAGTGATGGAGGGCAGGCATGGAGTAGGAGGGATTCAACACTTATTGGCAATTCCTATATCACCATGAACTGGTGTCCAATTAAATTAACCAGTAAAATTCATGATTAGTTTGCATGTGTACTTTTATATCTTGTTTTAGACAAATAGAAGTACACACCATCTCCAACAAGAGGGCAAATAGTATCACCTCACAGGTGTAGGAACTAGGAAGTAGTAATTTCATCATGCATTTCTCATTGGAATGTGTCATTTACTATTTGGTGGAAGGGAAGGGAGGTTGGCGGGGCCACTACAGAGAGACAGGCACGGAACACATTGGCACTCTCTTAGCAAAAATAGTCCACTTGCCCACCTTGGCAGAGGAATAAAACCAGAGTTTGTTCCAGACCTCTAGCACCCGAGCCCTGATAAATACAAGACGAGCTGGGATCCAGTACAATGCCCACCCTTGACAAGGATGCACCTACATTATCCTGATGTCTGCCGACACATCACTAGCCTTCACACAATAAGCTGAGCGATTCAAGATTGTAAACTGGTGGTAGATGTTAACGAGAAGATGGCCCAGATGTATTGGCCAGCTGTGAAGTGGTGAAGCAGACAGAAGAGATCTTCCTTCATATTTTTAAAGAACCCTTAACAGCCCGAACAGACTTACCAAAGAGTTAAATGCTAGACTGAGCCTCTGTGTTCCAACAATAAATATGTCCTTATAGGACAACATAAGAGACACTCATCAGACAAGTGATGAAATAAAGAGATGAAGTGTTGAGAGATATAGCTGTTATTGTTAATAAGGCACTCATCCAGTTAGCTAGCAATAGTACAGGATTTGTTAGCGTCTTATGTAAATATATGGTTAATATTAAGTGGGAGTTCTTCAGTATAAATCCATAAGAGGAGATAGTTGATATAGCCTATGTAACTGAAACAACTAGCCTTACCTGACCAGTTTTCCGGGGCTTAGTATTTGCAACATAGGCTAGACCTAGCTGGAGAAATAGTTAAAAAAGGGCGTCAGCCCAAACCTATGAAATACTCTTTTTGTTATATGGAAACCGCATTTATTAATTAGATATTCACCTCGTTGATAGCATGCTTTTGATTGTGTGTACACTCGGTCCAGGAAGTATCTGCACCCCTACGCTGATCATCTGGTGTGTACAGTTTGATAGGGTTGGTACCTCTGGCTACAACTATATCCATGTTCCAGAGATGATCCTCTTTGACTCATGGATGTAGTTGCATGCAGAGGTGCCAACCCTACCGAGCTGTACACACCAGATGATCAGCATAGGGGTGCAGATACATTTTGGATCGAGTGTACATATTATTTTAGTATAGTAGTCTAAGGATATTTGTGATTAAATAATAAATTATAACAATGTTAATTTGATATACGGACATAGCGTTCTGACATTGTTAACCCATTAAGCGCGCGCAGGGTGTAGTGAACACCACAGTTCTGGGCGGCAATATTAGGCTCCATTCCTGCCTATAATCGTCATTTAACGATAAATATCGTTATTACTTATTCATATGCGCCTATTTTACCTTTAACACTAGATTAGCGGGCTAGCGGTTTATTTATATGTACCGCCTAGCGGGGTGTTTTTAGCCAAAATAGGGCTGTTTACGTGATCATTTTCATGCCTAAATAAGACCCATAGCGTAAAACAAGTATCTATCCCTGAAAGGGCATAAACAGAGCTTTCCAATGACACCATAACGATCCTTTTATGATGGCTAGTTTTCTTGCAACAACCACGCAACGCTAGTGCAAAAAGCATGTAATTCGGCACTTTCCCCATACAATTCAGTATGTAGCGAGTGAGAGAGGGAGGGAGGAGGTGGGATTCGTGTCAGTAGGTTCGCCGCGGTGGTCTGGAGCAGTCATACACTCGCTACTCTCCTGCCACCACTTGTCTCTCTCTCTCAGCAACATTACGTGCTGAAATTGCCACACGACCTATGTCGAGCGCCGCCAGATAGTCCAGATTTATTATACTCGACTTATGTTGCGCGCCGATAGTTAGGGGTTAATATGAAGATAGTAACCTGTAACAACAAAAAAACAAGTGGGATTATAATTTTTCTGGTCAAAATCGCGAATTGTAAGCGAGCGGTTCATTCATCAAGTGTGAGCCAGCTGGCAGCACACCCTCCTCTCTCGAGGGTTGAAGCAGTACTGAGCACCTCCCACACTGTCACACACCCTCCCGGTCTCTACCTTACGTAACAGACACATGAACACACACTAGGATCGGTTTGGAGATGTTTACACAAAAATATACCAATGAATAAGGGAATAACAGGGAAAATAGGTGATAATTGAAGGTGGGAGGGGGGGGGATGGGGGGGGGGGGGAAGGATGGGATGTGGAGGAGTGATGTGAGGTATGGAGGGGGAAAACAAATGTTTTAAGGCTACTGGGGCCTTTTAAAACAATTATTAGGTATGTTCTCACCGTTCCCGGGTTAAGGTGATTTGAAATACCTGTGGAAATAGTAATCGTGCCTAATATTGCTACGGGGATTAAAAAACGTGTTAATTGAATAATAGTTTGCTAGTATGGTCAAAGGTATTATAATAACATATTAATTTATTAATAGTGTCTATTATGATTATGGCGATTCAAGAACATGTGATGCAATAATGAATTCCGATATTGTCAAGGTGATTAAATCCCATGACAATTAATAAATGTTTCCAATGATCAAATAATAGGTCCTAATATTGTTAACATGATTCA
Source organism: Paralithodes platypus (assembly GCA_032716605.1). Taxonomy (NCBI): domain Eukaryota; kingdom Metazoa; phylum Arthropoda; class Malacostraca; order Decapoda; family Lithodidae; genus Paralithodes; species Paralithodes platypus. Next base: position 12,855,470 of record CM064579.1, read on the forward strand.
ATGACACAGTTAGGCGGAATTAGTTTTTTTATTGTCAATCATTGTGAATATAGTGATGTGCCAAAAAAATGAAAACAAAATTGGTTAAGAATTAATGCTGTTATGAAATTTAAATAGTTGTTATACATATATGTATATGTATTATGTATATGTATACATAAACGTATATTATATCGTTCTTACTCACACATAATGTAGGCAACATAGGTGCCGATTCATCCGCAAAGTTTCAAGTCGTAACTCCAAATAGTTTAGAATACTGTCGGTAAGTGTCACATACTCCCTTATTATATATTTTTTTTTTTTTTTTTTTTTTTTCTATATTCCAACTACTCCCTCTCGGGCATAGGCTGAGAGCCTGTACATTCCACCGCCCAACACGGTGAAGCCCGTGAGGTCTTGTTCCAGTCTGGGGAGTGAGACATGCGAAGCATCCATCATGGCTCGAAGCAGCTCCATCTCTGAAGCGGCCGGTTGCTTCGCTCAAGTGCTTCACCGTCTCACCCTCCAGACTCAGACCCTCACTCTCAGAACGCCACCTATTGAGCAGTGAACTCACTAGGCATTGTCCCCCTGTAACATATTTTGAATATGGGAATATTCATACAGTGTTATTTAATCAGGGAACAACGAGGGTATTTTTTGGGCATTTCGGTGGGCTTTGTGGTAATGCACTGATACTAGGTACAGCACAAATTCAATCCCAATAATATCTTCCCATTGACATATCGGGATTTGAACCCGGGTCCATTGGATTACCAATCCAGTGGCATGACCACTCCACCACACCTATAATATATATATAATAATATATACTCTCCCCCTCTCTCTCTCTCTCTCTCTCTCTCTATATATATATATATATATATATATATATATATATATATATATATATATAAATTATATAAATATATATATATATATATATATATATATATAGTTATGAGAACCTCAGCAGGTGATCAGCAGGTGAACTTCCAAATTAGTAGGGCAATGAGAAGAAACACGTTGTGGAACATCATGATTTATTCTAATTTTCGGCGACGTCACTTCCTTTATGTGAATTTTCAACATTTATCTTTTGTTTCTTAGAGTCAAGTAATTCAAATGTACTGTTTTGCTTTGTGTTGCGGTTCGATGTGATTAGGATTACTATGATTTGCTTCTAATTTTACTAGATAATTTGAAATGTTTTGTAAAGTCCTTCATTTTAATATTCTCATTTATTATGATTGCTTTTGCTAAGTCTTGTCCTCACATGGTTGGATATTAGCATAATACTTTGGACGCTGTTTAGCGGTAGGTTAAATTTTGTTTAATAGATGTTAGCCTTTACAGTTCAGAATAATATTTGAATTGACAAAAAAATTATAATATAAATTTGATATCTTATTCGTTTTGATTTCTTTCGTTGCATTGAGATTTAGCAATTTTGAATTTGATGGTGTCTAGCCGTAGATTTATTTTATATTTAAACCTTGCCTAGTTGGCCAAAATTATGTTGTTTAATTGTTTTTAGATCGGCAACTTGCCACGTGTTCAACAATGCATTACATTTTAGTGATCCTGTTTTAGCAATATATACAGAGTTATACTCAATTTTTAGGATCTGTTGTAGCTCCTGGTATTTACAGTTGCAATATAAATACACTTCTATAAGTAATGAAGACTATATAACGAAAAACACACAGTAGATATTATATGGTATTTTGTTTATTTCCGAAGTTGTTTACAGTCAAAACACTTATATCAAGCAGATACATATTGTACACCCAGAAGACGATGGGATTTTCGAAATTGTCAAAAGTTTCTTATATTCTGATATACCGATTTTATAATATAGCCTATTCTGATGGTGCATGCCATGTTAAATTAAAGAGGATACCAAGCCCTAACAGAATAGGCTATAGTATAAGTTCCATATATTAGAAAATATGTAACGTGTAACAATTTTGAAGACGCCATTGTATTATTCACGTATGTATTTATTTCATGCAAGTGTTTTTAACTGTAGACAAATATGGATCGTCGTATTGATGGTTATCAAGGTTGTGCTAATAGTGATGATGATGGATGTGATATTGATTGTTATAATGGTTGTAGTAGTCGTGATGATAGTGCCGGTGGTTGTCGTATTAATGGTTATAATGGTTTTAGTAATGGTGATGTAGTGCCAGTGGTTGCCCTATTGATGGTTATAATGGTTGTAATAGGGGTGATGGTACTGGCAGTTGTGGTATTGATTGTGAAACAGTGGTGATGGTGGTGGTCATATTGATGGTGATAACGGTTGTAGTAGTTGTGACGGTGGTGGTGGTAATATTGATGGTGGTAGTGAATATATTGATAGTGATGGTGGTGTGGAAGTGATGCATCAGGAGCTCCACACCATTGTGTCCCTCTCCTTTTGGTCTTGCAACGATTCTTCCCACGTCTGACTTGCTGGCTCATCAGACACTCTCTCTAGTTGTTGATCTCTCTCGCTCTCTCTCTCTCATAAATATTAGTTTATTTCTTTCCAGATGTCTACGATAACTGTGTGTTAGAGTGGAATAATTGCTAAGCCAAGCTCTACGATGGCTGAGCAACTCGCCAGCCCCAAGATCGTCGCCTCATCACCGAATAGACCTACCAACTCAAGGATAACCAATAATGATGCAGCCACCCTTACTACCCAGCCGTGCTCTTCACGTAATAGAGAACAAAGACAACCACTTCCTGTACTCCCACCTCCACTGCTATTCATTACACCTATCCCTGACACCTCGGAGAAGGAAGGACACAAGTATAAGAACAACAACACAGTCACCCCTACCACCCAGCACCCCAGAAAATGAGAACTCCTCCTACCTGTGCTGCCAGACCTGCTGCCAGTAAGTATCCCTTTACCTGACACCCCAAAGAAGAAAGGACACAAGTCCAGTCATTTCCTTAGGGTACCTGTAGCCCCGGGAACCCACCCCCAGCAGGAGACACAGGAAAATGGTACAGTAAATGATGGAGGGATTGTTGGCAGCTTACCAGTATATATTTTGTCATTTGCTCTTAACCTCTTTTGTACCAGCGACGTCTTCTACATTTTATTCTAGCTATATTTAGACAATTTTATGCAGTTTTGGAAGTATCTGTGGTAGTTAAGAGGGTCAATTGAGATAGTTTGAAACCTTATAATTGCTAGTAAATCTTCATAAACTGAGTAAAATTGATAAGTAGTAGCCATACATCGTTGATGTCTGTTTATGTTTTACATAGTTTAAAATTTAATCACCTGATCTATATTTAGTTTATGATAATGTTACTAAAACCTTTTTGCGTTTATGTTCTGAGTCTCGAATGGCGATATGACATTTAAAATAATTATAATTTTGCTTTCAAATATTTGTTCATGTTCCTTCCACGAAATAATTCGTAGGCTCATAAACAAAATGGAAAATGTGCAACTATAATTGTAATTGTTACAAACGACTGTTGACTGTCACTGTAAGTATGGGGTTAAGATTAGGAAGACGTTTTCAGATACGATCCTATTTATCCTTTAAGGGTTAAGTTTGAACTCTTAGGAGTTAGATAGGTTATGTTTTAGTTATATCATATTAAGGGTTACGTTTTGAGTTACGTTCCTAATAGGTTGATTGTAGGTTGATCTCAGCTCTCGTTCCACTCCTCGATGATGATAATTATATTAGGTAGATATATAGTAATGCTGCCACCATCCCACTTATACCTTATACATATTATATATAGGTAAAGGGGAAAAGGAAAGAATGTGGTATCCAACCAACTTTGATATTTATTCAAGTACCAACTGAAATAGATATACAGTACAGATCTGATGTACTAATATATAAGTAATAGAGAATTCCCTATATTGAGAGGAATCTCTGGGCTATGTTCTCATGCCCGTTGTTAAAGTCTATCTGCCAGTCCACCTTCCCACTTAGCCTCACTACACACCTCCTTCCTACCTCCCAGAGGTCAAGGAAATGTCCATCACACCTTCCGGTCATAGGATGAGGGCATGAGGGAGAAACACACAAATGCACGATTGCTTAATTAAATGGCATGGGAACGGTTCCTGACTCATGAGTTTTAGAAGGGGGAAGTTACAAAGAGTTACAATGAATACCCCCTCAGAAAGTATAGTTACCTGCATAAAGATCAATCATAGCAAGTATACTATCTTAAAATTATATGAGAGATGGATAGTGAATCCTTAATAAATGATTGAATAGTTAGATGTAATATAATTTTGTTCATTACAGCTAATGTTCATCTCCACCCTTGAAAAAAGAGTAAAGATTATCAATTGTATCTCTCTCTCTCACTCTCTCTTTCTCTCCCTGTTGAACACCATCTCTCCTCATACAAGCCTGATTTTCTCTTCCTCACTGAAGTTCAGGTGTCTGAAGCAACCTCCAGCAGCCCCTTCTCCTCCTACTTTATCTTTCCTAGTTTCAAAGCCAAAGCCGGATGTTGTGCATACATGCCCAACAAACTCACTTGCTCTCGTATTCCCGATTTAGACTCCTCTGAATTCTCAGCTTTATGGCTCAAACTATCCTGTCATTCTCATACTAAATATTTATGTGCTGTCTATCTTTCCCCTAACTCTACCGACTTTCCCAAATTCTTTGACTGTCTAAACTGTCTAAAATGGAACACATTCTATCCATTTCTCCTGTCTCAGAAATCTCCATCTTAGCAAATGTCAACGTTCACCACCGCCAATGCCTCTAATCTCATACTACTGACCAACCTGGTGAACAAGCCTACGTCTTTTCCATCCTAAATGACCTAGAGCAGTTGGTTCAGCAACCCACCAGTATCCCAGATCGCTTCGGAGACCGGCCCAACATGTTTTACTTATTTTCAATTTCTAACCCTTCTTCTTATACTGTCGACCTTTTCTTTCCTTTGGGCTCCACCAACCATAAACTTATCTGTCACCTGTCATATCTCTCCCGTACGGCCACCCGATCCTTCCTTCCAGCCGGCGGCGCTGGTGTCACTTTGGCGCTGCCGACTGGGAGGCTCTCCGGCAGTACTTTTTTTATATCATTTGGAATCATCATTGCTTCCGTGACCGGGGACCCTTGGAGAATTCTGAACGCATTACCGAGGTATTGCTATTGGGCAATGAGGCATAAATTCCATTTTCTTTCTTTCAGACTAATGCAAACAAATCTTAGTTTACTCACTCTTGTTCTACTGCTATCCGCAATAAGGAGGAAGCATTCAAACGGTACCGACTCGTTAACACTCAAGACTCTCATTCTTCCTATATTTCTGCCCGGAATCAAGCCAAATTGGTCCTTTGACTTGCCAAACACTCTTCCATCAATAATATATGAACTGAACTATCCAACTCTAGCTCTTCACAAGCTTTCTGGCATCTAGCCAAAAACCTATCCAACAATTTTTCTTCCTCGTCTTTCCCTCCCCTTTTCTACTCTGATGTCACAGCTATCACTTCTTCCTCTGACAAAGCTGAACTCTTCGCTCAAACGTTCGCTATAAACTCAACCTTGGATGATTCCGATGCTATTCCTCTCTCTCAACCCCCCTATCTCCTACCTATGCCTAATATCCTAATTTCTTCTATAGATTTACTTGCTACCCTCTCTGGGCTTAATACTAAGAAGGAGTACGGTCCGTATGGTGTTTCCCCTGTTGTACTAAAAAACTGTGCTTCCGTGCTGACTCCCTGCCTAGGAAAACTCTTTTATTTCTGTCTCTCCTCTAACGCCTTCCTTTCTTGCTAGAAGTTTCTCTCATTCAACCTGTCCCAAAGAAGTGTGACCGCTCTCAATCCCCCAACTATCGTCCAATTGTTCTCATCTTTTTTATCTTTAAAGTTTTTAAACTATTCTTGCTTCCAAATTTCTTAAGCATTTCTCTTCTCAAATTCTACTCTCAGATCGGCAGTATGGTTTCCTTAAGGGTCGCTCTACTGGTAATCTTCTTTCATATATTAACACTCATAGGACGGGGCCGTTTGTAACATCAACTACTTGCCTTGTGGGCATTTTTACCGAACACAAACTTCATTCCATTTTCTTTCTCATGCATAAATAAGCAAGAGCCAGAGTGTAATATAATTATGTATCCGTGAAAGCGCGATAATAGAGCTTCCCAATGACACCAGAATCATCCCTGTACGACCACAGGTTATCATGTAGCGATCGCACAACCGGAGGTGAAAATACACTAAATAAGGTAATTTCCTCAGTTTTTTCCTTATATCGCAAGGCCAGGTGTGTGTAGGGAGGCGGTGGTGGTCATAGAACCGGCCCAGTGGTGGTGCCGAGCGGTCAGATCCCGCCTATCGTCCTCCCAACGCACATACTCTCTCTCAGAGCCCCTAATGTGCTCAGAATGCCGCCCGTCATATGACAGGTACAAGAGGATAGGCCATTTATCTCTCGCCCGTCATATGACGGTCACCATTGGTTAAGGGTTAATAACTCTTGGTCATCATCCTTTCTGGACGTCGGTGAGCCTTTTTCTATTGCGCTAGACATATAAAAAGCCTTTGATAGAGTCTGTCACAAATCTCTAATGTCTGAACTACCCTCCTTCGGTTTCTATCCCTCCATCTGTGCCTTTGTCTCTAATTTCCTTTCCGGCCGTTCCATAGCTGCGGTTGTGGACAGCCATCGTTCACTTCCTCATCTTAACAACTCCGGGGATCCTCAGGGTTCTGTCCTATCTCCAATTATCTTTTTAATTTTCATAAATTATATTCTCAACTGTACCTCCAGTCCTATTCATTCATATTCAGACGACTCTATCTTACACTATTCCATTAGCTTTCTAGAACACTCCAGCAAGCAATCCCTCAAAAACAAACGTAATGAAGCCATACAACACTTATCTTCTGATCTAACTACCATTTCCAATCGGGGCAGAGAAAACCTGGTGTCCTTGTTGCTTCCAAAACTCAATATCTATCTATCCGTCGTAAACTCCCAGGACTATCCCTTATACTTCAACACTATAAAAATCAACCCTTCAACTTCTCTCAGTTTTCTCAGTGTCTCTTTCTCGATGCTCTCTCTTGGAAGGACCATATTACCAGTCTTGCTAAGGCGGCCTCCCAGAAGCTAGGAGTGCTCAACCACCTCAAGGAGTTCTTTACACCTTGCACAGCTTCTTGCTCTGTACAGGGGCCCAGTGCGTCATTGTATTGAGTATTGTTTACATGTGTGGGGAGGATCCTCTCACACACAACTTCTAGACAAAGTAGAAAGGAAAGCCTTTCGTATAATTAACTCTCGTCCACTCACTGATTCTCTGCAATCTCTCTCTTCGCAGCAATCTTGCATCTCTCTCGCTATTCTATTGCTACTACAAAAATCAGTGTTCCTCAGAGCTCTCCCAGTGTATACTACCTCCTCTATGTAGGGTACGTAGTACCTGTCTTGCAACACAATCCCACCCCGACTCTGTGCAACTCTCCAACTCAAGAGTGAAACGATTATCCTAATCTTTCTTCTATTAAACAGCTGAGCTCTGGAACTCTCTCCCTGAATCGATCTTTCCCTCTTCCTATGAATTACATTGCTTCAAACTCTCTGTGCCCAGGCATTTTGGGTCGAACATTCCTTGATTCTGGCCCTGTCACTCTTTCAACTCTGGGGGAGGCTCTCGTTACATGCAATTTTGCCTTTTGTCTCCCTCATCCGCATAGATAAAACTAAATAAATTAAATAATATATACCTGTATATATATATATATATATATATATATATATATATATATATATATATATATATATATATATATATATATATATATATTGTAACATCCGAGGATACCAGGATGTAATGTGACAAGACATCAAGCTGTTGAACGTCAGTTCAGTTCAGTCAGTGACAGGAGGAGGTTGTGTTAATCTGAGTTCCTGCCCGGACCACCTGCTCGTGACCCAGTGACCATACGCACCTACCTGTGTTTGGAGGCAGTGCACTCGTGTATATATAAAAGTGTTTTAGCTCAGTTTATAGCTGTTAGTTGACTTATTTGTTTTTGTTTTCTGTACTTAGTTGTTTGCTCCTCGCTAAGCTTTTTGGGATCATGTCAGGTATGGAGTGCGAGTGATTTACTGAACTGCATCATCTTATTCTCCAGGTAAGGGAAGAGATGGTTGTGGTGAAGGAAGAGGTCTTGGCTCTAAGGGAGGTTAATGTTAAACTTCAGAGGGAAGTGGATTTGATTGAAGACGAAAATCTAGCTTTCAAGCTTAGCCAAGAGGAAATTAAGTCGAGTAAGGGGAAAAGGGAGAAAGTTGATGAAATTTGTTATTCATGGCAGGTTGTTAAAAATACGGGTGGGGGGGTCACACTCAAGAAGCAGGATAGTAGAATAGGTATGAGTGTGACTAATACATTCTCTCCTTTGCGAGATGAATGTGAGGGAAAAGATAGTCAGGATAAGGGAGGGTTAGACGAAGTGCCTGTCGCCGACTCAGCTCCTACCGCTGACGCTGTGCTACCTACCACCACCCCCACCACCTCCACCACCACCAAGGGAGCTTCTGCCACCACCGGGGGTTCTCCAACTGCAGCTACTGGATCCTCCCGAGGGAAAGGTAAGTCTGTGTCCCGAGAAGGTAAGTCTGTGTCAATTGTGGGCGACTCCATGGTAAGACATTTAGTTAGGGCTTCCCGCACTAAACTTAGGAAGGTTGTGTGACTGCCTGGCCATGGAGTTGGGAGGATTTTAGAGAAGATGGACCACATCTTAGAAGATAGTGGAGATAACCCCATTATCTGTCTCAGTGCCGGGAGTAACAATGTTGGTAAGGGTAGAAGTGAGGAACTGCTGCAGCAGTATCGGGATGTGTTAGATAAGGTTAGGATGAAGGGAGGGATCCCTGTAGTACATTGTATCCTACCCAGAAGAGGAGTTCCCAAGGAATGGACATCCAGGGCGATTGGTGTCAATTGCCGGTTGGAGAAATATTGCAAAGAAAAAGCAATACCATTCATTGATAACTGGGATAGTTTCTATGGGAGAGATGGGATGTACACAAGGGATGGGGTTCATCTTTCACGGTTCGGGGTTTCCACATTAGCTAGTTCTTTAGATAGGGTGGTTGTGGGGTTTTGAACATAAAAATTGAGAGTGTAAATGAGAGGCTAAATGGAACAATTTTAGCGTCAGGCGAAAGCGATAAGGATATTCAGTCTCATGCTAAAAAGGATGACTATACTGCAAATGATAGTAGTGATGGTGCAACGGAAGATGGAAATGTCGTTAGAAATAAAGGTAAATTAGGTATAAAGAAAAGAAGTAAATTGAGAGTATATTACACAAACTGTAGGAGTCTATGTAACAAAATGAACGAACTTAGAGCCCTTGTTAGCAAAGAAAATATAGACATAATAGCGATAACTGAAACGTGGATTAATAATGAAACCAGGCATTTTTTAGCAGAGTTTGATATACCAGGATATAGTTTGTTTAAATATGACCGAACAAGTAAGAGGGGTGGCGGTATAGCAGTGTTTGTCGAGAGTACATTAAAAAAGCTGTATTAAATCAGGTATTAGACTAAATAACGATAATGAAAGTGTTTGGGTAGAGGTTAACGAAGGTAGTGAGACCATAGTTATTGGAGTTATGTATAGACCGCCAAATATGAGTAGAAATGACGGAACGTCATTATGGGAGGAAATTAAAATGGCTTCAAGGTTTAGCAATGTGTGCATTATGGGGGATTTTAATTTTCCGAATATAGATTGGCAGCATCAAATAGGAGACTCTGATTCTGAGGAGTTTATAGAGGTAGTACAAGATAGTTTTTATTTCAATTCATAGATACGCCGACTAGAGGTAATAATATTCTCGATTTAGTTTTCAGTAACAATGAACATATGGTAAATAATGTAGAGATAGGGGACCACCTAGGAAATAGTGACCACAATTCTGTGTATTTTAATATACAATGGAAAGGTAATACCAGAGAGAATACAACATTAATACCTGACTTCAGAAAAGCCAATTATGGTGGGTTAAGAAGAGCCCTATTAGCGGACCCTATGGTCAAATAATTAAGTCGATCCAGGTGTCCAAATGAGTGTACCCCTTCTCAGGCACCTGTCATCTTAAGTCAGGAAGAGACGTCAACCTTAGTAGATACATACGATAATTTTATCGAGTCAGTATTCAATGCACAAAATAAATACATCCCCAAAAGAAAATTTAGATCAACACAGAACCAACCCAAATGGATGAATAATAGACTATTAGATCTTCTAGGACAAAAGAGAGGAATATATAGAAAAATTAGGAAAGGCGAAATTCACCTACTTGCTTACTATCAGAATCTTTCAAGACAGGTAAAAAAGGATATTAGGAAAGAAAAAAGAAATTATGAAATTAAGGTTGCCAATGACTCAAAAAATAATCCTAAAGCTTTTTACCAACTATATAAATCCAAGGTTAGAGATGTAATTGGTCCCCTTAAAACTTCGATAGGAGAAATGACAGAAAATTATTTAGAAATGTGCAGTACATTAAATAGTAAATTTCTTTCCGTTTTCACTAATGAAAATTTGGCACAGTTTCCAGAAGTCCGTAAGGTATATAGCGATAGTATAGAAAATAGGTTAAGTACGGTCACTATAAGTAGAAATGATGTGCTTAAGGAAATTGACAGACTGAAACCTCATAAATCACCTGGTCCTGATGAGGTATATGCTAGATTATTAAAAGAATGTAGGGATGAGTTAAGATACCCATTAACATTTCTATTTAACAAGTCATTAGAGACAGGTATAGTTCCAGAAGATTGGAAGTTTGCAAACATAGTTCCGATCTTCAAAAAAGGTGACAAATCAATAGCATCCAATTACCGTCCCATTAGTCTTACATCAATCATAGGAAAGCTACTAGAGTCAATTATTGCTAGTAAAATTAGAAACCACTTAGATACATTTAATTTAATACATTCTTCTCTGCATGGATTCACTCAGGGACGTTCTTGCCTTACTAATTTGCTTAGTTTTTTCTCAGAGGTATATGAAGCAGTAGATAATGACAAGTCATATGATATAATATATTTAGATTTCAGTAAAGTTCGACAGAGTCCCCCATGAGAGATTGATGAGAAAGGTTGAGGCGCATGGAATAGGTGGGGCGTTGTTGGGATGGATTAGGTCATGGCTAATTGGTAGGAAACAGAGAGTCAGCATAAATGGTACGAAGTCAGAATGGGGAGCAGTCAAAAGTGGTGTTCCCCATGGATCTGTATTAGGTCCTCTGTTGTTTGTTATATACATAAATGACCTTGACTTAGGTATAACTAGTAGGATAAGTAAATTTGCAGACGATACCAAAATGGGGAGAACAATTGATTCAGATAGAGATATAGAGTGCCTCCAAAGGGATCTAGATACCTTACACGAATGGTCAGTAAATTGGCAGATGAAGTTTAACATTGACAAATGCAAGGTATTAAAGATAGGGAAGATGCATACAAATGTTAAATATAAAGTAGCTAATATGGAATTAGAAAACTCGAATTGTGAGAAAGATCTAGGTGTGTTTGTTAGCAATGATTTGAAGCCTAGAAAACAGTGTATAAGCGTTCAAAACAAGGCAAACAGGATTCTCAGGTTCATCTCTAGGAGTGTGAGTAACAGAACTGCAGATGTTATCTTAAACCTTTACTTGTCATTAGTGAGACCCAATATGGATTATGCTGTTCAATTTTGGTGTCCTTATTACAGAATGGACATAGATTCATTGGAGAGAGTACAACGTAGAATGACAAAAATTATCCATAATATTAGAAATCTTCCGTATAAAGGAAGGTTGAAGAAATTAAGCTTACATTCGTTAGAGAGACGCATAATTAGAGGGGATATGATAGAGGTGTTCAAGTGGGTTAGTGGGATTAACAAAGGGGACATGACAAATGTACTAAACCTCAGTGATAGCGAAAGAACTCGTTCCAATGGTTTCAAATTAGATAAATTTCGTTTCAGAAAAGATATAGGCAAATATTGGTTTGGTAACAGAGTTGTAGATGGGTGGAATGGACTACCAAGTGCTATAGTGGGATTAAAAACGGTAGGGAGCTTTAAGATATAATTGGATAAGCATATGGACGAGAAGGGTTGGGTGTGAAGGGGGATCAGCCGGGTTGGGCCAATCAGCGCTCTGCAGACCCCCGTAATCCTGCGTTAATCTCTAACCGTTTTGGTAAGATGATCCTCAGGGTATTAGAGTGTTGAGCCTATAATTGGGCTTTGTAATTGGGGTTGTGTGGGACAGGGATCTGCCTTCCTTAGGCCAATCGGCTTTCTGCAGAATCCCATTTTCTTATGTTCTTATGTTCTTATGTGCCTGTACCTGCACCTCGTGGCAAGATTCCTTCCCTCTTTCTTTCCAGCTTACGTGACAAGAGAGAGAGAGAGAGAGAGAGCGGCCCGGCTGATTCGCGTCAAAATTCTCTGTCTCACATGCGTGCGTATGTGACTGCAGAGGGAGCAGGGGGAAGAGAGCATGGAGCGTGTGGGCTGAGGTGACGTAATACCAGTCCCCCCTTCTCCCACTACTTCTAGCACCTGTATTGGCTCGCACACCTGCTTCTCATCTGTAATTGGCTCACACAACCTTCCACAACCTTCTATTCGTAACGGCACCTCTGAGCTGATGAAGTAACTCCTGAACCGAGCTCTGATTGGACTAGTGTTGTGATGGCTCGTATATAAGGACAGATATTTGAGATTCAAAGTTAGTACATTCTTGGCTGGGGAGAAGAGCAGTGTATTGGGGAGACGAGACAGACTTAACAGGCTTGTATAAATAGGTTTTTATTTTGATTTAGTGCGTTGCTGGAACCACTACTCGATAGTTCATGTGAACTCGTGACGGTTAGATAACCAGAGGTATGTCGAAATACCTAGCCTCATTTTGATTTAAGGATTTTGTGATTGGAGTTAAAAGTTATAATGAGATTTAATTTTGTGATTAGATATAATTTTGTGATTGGATATTGAATATTAGAGATTTGATGTGACATAGTAATTAATTTATCTGTTTGACAATATACTAAAGTTAATACATAAATGACTTGATGTAAAACTATTGTCATTAGTAATTAACCATTGTTTTAAGTCCTATTACATTATTGTGACTTAAATTTATATTGTAAAGCAAACCAACTTTATTTTATGTGGCTTAAGTGAACCAACACGGATACAAAACGATCCTGAAGTACTAAATGTTAATTTCTTTCATAATCACCTAATGTTTTGTTTGGTTGTAAAATACTGTATTTGTTTTATAAATACAATTTTTATGTGTGACTTTGTTATATTCCCAGATCTATTATATTGATTCATTAAAAGTCTTGCATTAATAAGAAAGTATAAGAATAACTAATTGGCTAACATAATAAAACAAATAATAATAATAATGGTTCAAGATACGTAAAGAGGACAATGATTAAATGAATAACGAGGAAAAAGAATAAGAGCACCGTAAATCATAATCTTTAAAAGGTTAACGAACTGAATGAATTATATATATCAAAGATCTTAATAATATTTATATTATAATACTAATCAAGATTCATTAAAAGTCCTTACGATCATACAAAGCTTTTTCTCTATTCTTAAATTATAGCCTACTGAAAATTAAACCTTGAAATTATTCTATATGACTTGAAATAATTTCATGATTGATCATAATTGAAGTGTATACGAGTATAAAGGATAACTGTCCCAACAGCTAACAGGAAATGAAGTAACAACATAACAAACTTTAACATTTTAAGTGCTATTGGGCTTCAGCTGTTTGATACCTTTTCATATTGTCTGTTCTGTCTAGTTTTATCAAGTTAACCACTTCTGAATCAAGATACGTAACAGATAACTGGCAACCTTGCCAGGATTCGTTTTGTAAAGTTTCACTTGAGTTTCACTGCTTAATAATTAATAATACCTAATATAATAAATAGCGAAGATGCTCAGAACTTCGTAGAGTCAACACCCACAGACAATTTATTTTTTTTTTTTTTTTCTATGTAATAGAGGGAGGCAAAAGGCATAACTGCCTATAGCGAGTGCCTCCCCCATAGTTGAAAGAGTGACAGGGCCAAAATCAAGGGACGTTCGAGCCAAAATGCCTGGACACACGGAGTTTGAAGCAATTTAAGTCATAGGAAGAGGGAAAGACTGATTCTGGGAGAGAGTTCCAGAGCTCAGATATTGAGTAGAAGAAAGTTTGAGAGTAACGTTTCACTCTTGGGTTGGAGAGTTGCACAGAGTAGGGGTAGGATTGAGTTGCAAGACGGGTACCACGTGCCCTACGTAAAGGAGGTGGTATGCACTGGGATAGCTCTGAGGAACACTGATTATTATTGTAGCGATAGAATAGCGAGAGAGATGCTATTGACCTCCTGTCAAAAGACGAGCTAAAAGTACTAGCTTCATATCTGGAGTTGACTGTCTCGGACATGACAAAAACCGAAATGGCACAGTCCGTAAAATCGTAACTGTTTGGGATCCACGACACCGAGGGCGGTAAGCGTAACGGAGCAGTAATACTATGCGGTTGGGTGAAATTTTACCAGAGGGATTTACCCCTGAACAATATTTGGAGCTTGCCAGATTAAATGCTGCCCAGGAAAACTCTCAGCGGCAGGCACAGCAAGCTCTGGAACAAACCCAGCTAGATCAGGCACAAATACATTTGCAGACCAAACAGCTAGACCATTAGTATCGCATGGCCCAAATAAATGTTCAATATAGTTCTAATGCTCCTGTGATTGCTCCCCCTCCGGGATTAACTATGACGAGTGTGATTCCCCCATTTACTGAGGAAAATGTTTACGACTTTTTTTTCGGGAAAGGGGTGGACGAGAGATTGTTGGTCTTTTATGTTGCAAACAGTTTTGACAGGACAGGCTCGTGCTACTTACATGTCAGTGGAGTCTGAGGTTCGGCAAGACTATGACCGTCTCAAAGCAGTTATCTTAAAAACGTACCAGCTACAGGCTGAAGCTTATGGGTAAACTTTCAGGAAAACCCATAAGAAATTCGAAGAAACCCATAGAGTGTTTGCCAGGACCATGACCAAAACATTAAATGATTGGATCAAAAGTAAAGATGTCACTGATTTCAAGGGTCTAAAAGAGTTAATCTTGCTTGAGAAGTTCCCTATGGAAGATAGATTCATCAGTAGCCTATCACTTGAGAGGGAAAAAGGTAGATAATCTTGCCGAAGCTGCAGACATGGCTGATACCTATGTATTAAACAACAAATTCCGTGGGAAGAAGCCCTATGATAATTCTAAGTTCTCCAATCACAAATCTGACAAACCCAGTCACTCGCAAAAGCCTGTAACGTCTCCCCATGCTAGGCAAACTAAAAATGCTGCCCCAACTAAGAATGTGACTCCTGGTAATGGTAATAGAGGTGGGGCCCAAACTAATACTAATCATGCTTATAAGGGGAATGTATCCCAGAAAGTGTGTACTTATTGTGGCAAGAGAGGACACATAGCTTATCAATGTTGGGCCAAGGAGAGAGCCGAGAGATCGGGGCCGACAGTAGCCGCAGTATCTGCCGCCCTCAATAATCAAAACCACCCAAATGTGCCTTTGATGCCGGACTGCCAACCGCAGGAGTACTTAGCTACTAACGTAAACCTGACAGGAAATGGTGTAGTAGCGTATGTGGTGCAACCCGCAAGGGTTAAGCCTGTAGTAATATCCCCATCAGTCCAGGATAAACCTGTAGTAATATCCCCATCAGTTCAGGACAGTTACCATCCCTTTATTTCGTCTGGAAATGTGAAACTGAATGGTTGTGTACATGAAGTAAACATTTTGAGAGATACTGGTTCTACTAGCACCCTCATGGTGAATCCTACGCTGAATGTCCAACTGGCGAACCAGTAATAATGAGAGGTGCTGGAGGCCAATTTCCTGCTTACTTAGTGAATGGAGAGATTGAGTGTGATTTGCTGAAGGGTGAAGCCTGTATAGCTTTGTGTAGGCCTCAGGATATCCCTGTGCCTGGGGTAACACTCCTTTTGGGGAATGATGTGGCTGGTGAGAGGGTCTGACCAGACCCAATTTTGTCACTTTCCCCTGTTGACAAGCCACTGACTGGTGAGCTCGAGAAGGAGATGCCAAAGGATTTTCCTGTGTGTGCTGTCACTCGATCTATGGCTCAAGTAGCAGTTCCCTCTGATACAAATGTACCAACTGTGAAGGTAGATAAAAGGGATGAAAGAGTAGTGAATGATGCTCCAACTGTGCCTGATGTGAAGACTGTAGTAGATCTGTCTAACACTTTTATGGCTAACCTAGAGCCAAATGATAATCGTGAAACCCCTCCTAATTGTCCTAGTAGCCTGGTAGAGTTACAACGAGATGACAGTGAGTGTAAGGAGTTAGCTGCCAGTGCCGTGAGTGAAGAGGAAAGTGAGAAGGAGAGGGTGAGTGTTTTTATATGAAGAAAGGAGTTTTGTGGCATAGGTGGAGACCGCCACACCGAACTATTCATGACGGGGCATGGGATATACATCAGGTAGTCGTTCCTAAGCCTTGTCGTAGAGATATACTAGAAATGGCCCATAGTATACCCTTAGCAGGGCACTTAGGTGTGAGGAAAACCCTAGATCGCATTAGAGCCCACTTTCACTGGCCAGGAATGCGTGCAGATGTAGTGGAGTTCTGTAGACTGTGTCACACTAGTTTTATCATGTTAACCATTGTGAATCAAGATACGTCACAATATAATATTATATATTACATATGTTTTAAATATATATATATATATAATATATATATATATATATATATATAGGATATAATATATATAATGTTTCACTCTCTCAGTGGCGGATCGAACCTCGACCATCAGGATGATAGCGACGCTTAATCAATTACACCAGGCAGTGGTGTAAGGACTGCCGTGGTGTAATGTTTAACTGATGTAAGTCCTACGATCATACAAACCATGTCCGTGATGGTTGACATACTATTCTTACAGTTCCCTCGCATGATTGCGCGTTTGTTTGATTGCGATGAGCGTCAAAACCCATGTGTTTTGATAATTATTGTCTTTCAATTTGTACTCCTGGTACAAATACGTAACTTTGTATCGTTGGGCTCCGTAGGACCCCTTTTGACCTCTTTTATTTTTGCTATGTTTTTTTTTTTGTTTCATTAATTCCTGTCCCAACCCATTCCACTATTGTTTCCTGGCAGTAACACAAAATCAAAACCAGCTGGTCCTGGTGTATATTTATTCTACTAGCTGGGCTCACGTGTATTTGTGATATATTCTCAATATATATATATATATATCCCTTTGAAATAGCATCTTTTAAAAAGCTGTTTTCAGAATCCAGGAATTCTAATGCTGTATGTTGAATATATACAGTATATATAAACCAGCCTTTTTATCACTCGACATACAGTACATCGTTATATGATATATTGTCCTACTTCTTCGGTCATATTGCGTTCAATAAAAGACCTTTTACATAAATATTTATATCCTATCTTGCTCAGCCAACCATAAATGTTCCTAAAGGACGCGTCATACAGAAGTCGAACGTCGGGCGACCTACTCCCGAACAGGAGGACTTGCAAACAAAACTCAAATTTCAGAAAGTTCGGGTTGATTCGGATCAATTCGGCCAATGATCTTGTTGATTCTGGGGAAGTTCTGGGAATGTTCATGGGTGCAGACGAATATTTTGTGGGTCGGCCAGAAGTTGGTGCATGCGTTAACTTTTGGCCGACATTCGGATGTAAAAACCGTTAAAAAAAGGTCGGCTCTCGTTCGGGTTATGGTCGCCTTACATTCGTGTTACGTTCTTTTGTTTCGGTCGATGTTCTTCTGTAATTTTCATTGACGAAGTTAACATGAACTACCCGAACATGAGTCGAATATAAGCCGAACATAAGTCGATAATAACCCGAATCATATGAAAATAGGGAGACATTAAACCGAATATCAGCCGAATGATAGACGATTTACTCGAATAAAATACGACATTCCCCAGATAAAGAGACGAATAAGGCAAGATCAATCGGGTCTATTGAAGATATTGGCAAGAACACAAGTCGAATGACACAAATAAGATAGGATCACAACTCGAATTTCCCCCGAACAACATCAGAGTCATCGAGTCTGTGTCAGGTGGTACACGTGGGACCTCGTGGGAAAACACGAGCACGCCGAGATGTGCACACGACACAGCAGATAGAGAGGCGAGCGAGGCGCGATTGCACACAACACAGAAGAATGCGAAGCGAATCGTACGCTGGTAGCCACGCGCACAGGCCCCATATATAGCTGCCGGAGCCTGCATCGGTCTCACACCCTCCACACAAGTTGTCGCGACAAGTTATCCCTCTCCACACAACACAGCAACCACCAAGATGGGCAAGGGCAACAAGCTACCATGTCGCACACCTACCAGGAAGGGCAAGGAAGCAGCAGAGCCTTCCATGGACCTCCTCGCCTCCCAGGATCCGCCGGCAGCAGAAGGGGAGGATCTGGTGATACATAGTTCATCAAGCTCTGAAGGGAGTGACGAAGAAACTGAATTTCAATCAGGACAAACCCTTCCAGAGTCACAGGACCTCACCCAGATGGAGTCACTTCCCATTGTAAAATGGCAACGGCATGAGCTGGTCCACACTTTCCCTGAATTAGGAGAGACGCCATCCCCCAACGTGGATGAGGATGATACCGCCGACCCCAACCCTTCGTCAGGAACGCCACCCACGCCAGGCCCCTCCAACGCCCATCAGTTTAAAAACCCAACGCCGCCTGCCAGGAGAGATATCTCGAAAAGAAAGCGGACATACGCCATCCTGCCTGTGAAGGATGAAGTCGCTGTTGCCGAGGAGTACCAGGAGAATGACTTCTTCTATAATAAGAAACTCCGGGCTCATCGAGACAGGGACATCCGGGATCGGGCTATGACCAACAAGGCCGCGGTACTCAATGTTACAGGTGGGTTGAGTGCAGTTGTTGCGTATAGTTAAAGTGGCTATATTGTGACGTCTACCAGCGTTGGCAGAATCGCCTCTCGTTAGCCACTAGCGCTCGCCAGGGACATCGAAATGGGCTACATTTATCAGAGAATGTTTTACTTTCTTTCCTAGTAATCGCATAGTTGTCACAGACAGTCCAGTGGTGGTCTTTGTTTTCGTCTGTGACAACGGGTTATATTTTATATCAACAGTAGTGATAATAGTCCCAGCGTGGGAATGAGAAAGACTTTCAGAGCGAGAAGGTAGTGTCTGGCTGTGTCCTGTGGCGCCTGCTGTCTTGTGACGTCTCGGCCCGTGATTGGCCGACCATCGCGCCTTTGCGGGCTCCTGTGTAACTAACCTCCTCCATGAGGGTCCCAAGGAGCTGTCCTCGTCAGGACAGGCTTGGCGCGCGTGCTTCTAACATCCCTTTGCATACTCTCTCCCGATCACCACCTTTATCACTGTTTCTCTCACTCGATTCTCTCTTTCCATACTCTAACCTTTATTAACTGCACAATACTCCCCTTGGGTTCTGCATACGGTTTTCATAGCCGGCCCATTGTATTGCATGCGCCGTCCTCTGAGATATTTACATGTACTTAGAATAGGTTTGAGGGTTCTTAGTTAGTATAGGTTAATAGTCCAGTCAAATTAGCTGATATTTCCCCGAACCCACCACTAATTGCAACAGAAACGAAACCTGTTGGGATTTGTTCAGTAGGGTACCTTTCATGATATACTAAAAGTCCCACAATTTTTTGAGTGGATCAATATTTTTATCAGAGTTGAACTTTTGGATTTCTTGATTTTGTTGGATTTTTTGTTTTTTGTTTTTTGTTTTTTTTGGATTTCATTTTTGGTGCATGTATGACATCAGTATAGGTAGTAATATTCATAACTACATGTATGTTTTTCCATAATAGTCCAGTCAATGTACACCAGGACCCACCACTAATTGCAACAGAAACAAAACTAGCGTTATTTGTCTTGGAAAAAGGTTCCTTATAACATACTAAAAGTCCCAAAGAGGTTCCCTATTGTCTCCAATTCCAGTGGCACATTGTCATTAGATAAAGACAACTTGATCCCCAACAGGCTGCTCAAGAGAAGTGTGTGAAGGACGGAATCTACAAGGAGATGACCACGGATGGCACGAGCAACTGCGTGTCCAGTGAGAATATGGGTAACAGTGTTCCCAGCGAAGATCACTTCCAAGATATCTTGAAGGCCTGTTCCTCTCATCAAGTGCCCAATGCTACCCAGAAAGCTCATTAGTGCGTGAAATCCCCCAAGTCTTAAAATAATCGGATGCAGATCACTGTCCTCTCCAGCACTTTCCACAATTTGAGATGCCTTGAACCACAACGGCTGGTCAAAAGTGAGCACTGGTGTTGCTCCATAGCGCTTGGCATGCTCTGCAACGAAGTGTAAAGTTGAGTTGACACACGTCATGTCACTCGGGTTCATATCAATCATGGGAAGGAACATGGTGGATGACTGTCCTGGGTGGTCTCCGTTGTTTACCATTTGCATGTATCCCGACCATGCTGGTCTTGGTAACCGGACTGACAGGGACGTTTTCCACAGGAGATCTACCTTGGGGCTTTCCGTGTGTTTGGGTTCCTCTGGTAGAGCTTCATACTTGATATTAGCAAGTTCATCACCAAGTGATATGAATTTCTTAATGCTGATGTGTCCTACAGCAGCGATCTCCTCTGCTGTCACAGACACGTTTTACCACAGAGGTGACGTCACATTTGGGTGTTACAACTGCCATAATACCCATTCCGTGGAATGTCCCAGAGCCGTCAAGAGTCCTAGTGTCATGATCCACGTTGTCGGCCACATATTGAACAGACTGCCCAGGGAGGAACTCTGGAATGTCCAATCCCTGGTTGACAGCTGCACTCCGTTCATATTTTTGCACCTCTGAATATGAACTACAGAATCCATGGGCATTCAGTGTGTCAATCAGAAATCTTGAGGCAAAATGCGAATGCATTTGCACACCTAGACCTAATTGCAATGGTGCAGTCATAACTCTGGGGCGGGCAGCCTGCATTATCGCTTGCCCCAATGAGCACATCTTCAACCGTTTATTTTTTCCAGCAAAAACGGTGTTCAGTAGTAAGCTTAGTGACTCTGGAATATAGTTAGTAGCTTCTGAGATATCACTCATAGAAAGACTAGTTGGGTAAGTGTCCTTCAGTTGTACAACTGACTTAACATCACTTTTAATGAGGTTGGCCGCAGTTTCTATCAGTCTCAACTTCTCCGCTTCTGGATCACTATCCTTGGGCTGTTTATAGAAGTCGTTCAGGATCACAGAAACTGTACCTCGGAATGTCACAATATTTTGAATACCATTGATTTCAGTTATTATTATTCTATCTCCAAAATGATCAATAAGTTTCTCTTTCATGTGAGTAAAACCATAAGGTTCCAGATTGGTGTCCTCCAGGAACTCCTTCATTTTGTTCATTAGAGCATTAATCGTCATCTGTTCTTCGTCGTTCTCCTCCAGGAAAGACGTCACCCTTTGAAAAGCATCAGCCCTAACTGTATCCGATGGTCTCCCTACTTTCCGCTTTTTTGACAGGCTCTTAACATCAACGAACTGAGGAACCCCTTTTCCTGTTCGGAAGTTCACACTGCAGGCTTGGTGGTATACAGCATCAGCTGCATGGAGGTCTTGTGCAAACAACACCCTGCCTTTTACCTTCTCTGCCAAGTCATCCTGACGGTCATCACAAACCTTAATAATAGTGCTGTCAAAACCTTAATGTCAAAACAGGAATTAAGTCAAATTGTTTTTTCTTTCCGCCATATTTGTTTCCTGTTCCACAGAACAAACAGTGGTCCTTGTATGAAAATTATTCTTTGGAGCGAAGAGTGGGCACTGTTTCACTGTCTGAAGAACGTTTCCGCTTGAACCGTTCTATTTCACTCGGATGACAAATTTGTTTTCTACATTCTGCGTGAACAACATCACCCGGTTTCACCACAACACTGGATTTACGTTGAATACTTGCTTTGCTATGCCTTCGCAACCTTTATCACCCAGTGTGACTGTTGCTCCCTCTGTCAGTTTCTTCTTACAAAAGACGCAGTCTGCCATGATGACCCTGAAAAGAAAATGGTTGAATATTAATATAGGCCTAAAGACAGATCATATGGGAAAACATACATGTAGTTATGAATATTACTACCTATATTGATGTCATACAAGCACCAAAAATGAAATCCAAAAAAAAAAAAAAAATAAATAAAAAAAAAAAAAAATCCAAAAAAATACAGAAATCCAAAAGTTAAACCCTGAAAAACATATTGATCCACTCAAAAAAATGTGTGAGACTTTTAGTATATCATGAAGGGTACCCTACTGAACAAATCCCAACAGGTTTCGTTTCTGTTGCAATTAGTGGTGGGTCCTGGTGTACATTGACTGGACTATAAGAACTTTGTGTGTCTCCATTATTGATTTAGTGTTTCTGCTCTTTTATTTAACGCTAGACTGGGATAGGGTAACTGTAGTCGTTGTCTCCGATGTGTGTATGGTTTGCTTATACCTACACAACTTCGACCGGTCCTGTGGTAGCCTGGGTTGTCTTTTCGGTTGCGTCCTTTGCGAGTGCAGCATTGTGTTGACTGAGGGTTTTGGCCTGTACCAGTTCCACACTTTGCTGCCTCTTTGCTTGTCTTTAGAGGGTCACCAGGATAGAACCAGATACTTGTGATCTGGATCTATCAAGAGAGCCCCCCTAGTCAATTAACGTAACTTAACACCTTACGAGCGGCCTATGCGGTTTATTTATATGTACCGCCCAGCGGGGTGTTTTTAGCCAAAATAGGGCTGTTTACGTGATTATTTTCATGCCTAAATAAGACCCAGAACGTAAAACAAGTACCTATCCCTGAAAGGGCATAAACAGAGCTTTCGAATGACACCATAACGATCCTTTTATGATGGCTAGTTTTCTTGCAATAACCGTGCAACGCGAGTGCAAAAAGCATGTAATTAGCCACTTTCCCGATACAATTGCTTATATAGCGAGTGAGAGAGGGAGGAGGGAGCTCGGATTCGTGTCAGTATGTTCGCCGCGGTGGTCTGGAGCAGTCATACGCTCGCTACTCTCCTGCCACCACTTGTCTCTCTCTCTCAGCAACATTACGTGCTGAAATTGCCACTCGACCTATGTCGAGCGCCGCCACATAGTCCAGCTTTATTTAACTCGACTTATGTGGTGAGCCGCTAATTAAGGGTTAAAGGATGCAGTCTTAAGGACAACGCTAGGCTACGAGCCTGTCTTGCTCAACCCCAGTTCCTTACCTGGAGTATCCCAGCTAGACATTATTAATCGAGTAGACACTTGTTAGTATTTAATATAAGCTCTTTGATATGTGCGCATTATTATTCACAGCATTTATTAGTCTAGGTTGTTGCTGAGCCGCACAACCATAGCAGACTGTTTCGTTGATGAGGAAGTACTTCTTTTAGTGTCGAGCATTGCTACCGTTGCGCATTTATAGTATTCTCATGTCAGTTAACATTATATGTCCTATCTTTTAGTGGATTCCATTTACACGTGTGGTGTCCTGCCTCCTGCCTTTATATAGTTCTAAGTATAAGTACGAGCATCTTATGAGCATCAGACTTTCTTCAGAAGTTTCCAGGTCTATACTTCACTTTCTTTCAGATAGGAGTGAAGAGTTTATTGTTGTTTAGAGTAACTGTATTGAAGCATCTTTTTATTGTATTAAATCTTGCAGTGATTTAATTGATCTTTCCATAGATTCCTTTTTATGCATTTTAATGTAACTTGCATCTTGTTTGTTATCAGGCTATACCAGTGCCGGTTAGCCTGAAGTAGAGTACATTTATGCCCAGTTAAGGATACCCCGCTATCGCAGATTAACCCTGGAGGGCATAGGTGTTGTGTTCGCCGGCATATAAGTTCGAGGGTTTGGATCTAGCGTACCGTTGTTGCATAGTGCCCTATTACTAGTCCAATCATTGAGTGCCCTTGTTTTATTCGTAGTCCCGGTCGTAACAATATGCAAAAAATATTATCTCTGTCCAGTGTTATAAAGTGTCATCTACAGTGTTGATTGTTTAATGCCAAATCTTGTTATTTACTGTCCAGTGTTATAAAGTGCCATCTACAGTGTTGATTGTTTAATGCCAAATCTTGTTATTTACTGTGTGCTTACTGTGTGCTTACCTGTGATGTCAAAAGTGTGAATAGAGAGCTTCCATTTATATATAATTATATACTCAGCGCGTTTGATATTAAACTTGTTATATTATTTTTTGTAAACAGTGCTTATAATATAGGTTTATTTTCCAGTTGATGTTCTCGATAAATGGATGGAGGGAATGCGGACCAGGTATGTGAAACTGTTGGAGATTCGCTCAGGTGCTGGGACACATGAGCTTACCGAGAGGGAGACCTGGATAGTCCAGGCCTTCTTATTTCTACAGCCTCACATCGTCAAGCTTCCCACCAGGAAGAGCAAGGTACGTTATATTACAATAACTTATACATATTTGCTAAACAATAATAAAACATGGGAAAGGTCGAGTATAATTTTTCAACTTATGTTTTCTTATTTATAATAATCATACAATAGAATTTCCCATACAACATTACATAGTTATACATGATTTTGTGTTAATTTATATGGAATGGTCACGCTGCATGAAGTATTCCAATTGTCAAGAACATTGTATTTACATTTGAAAATAATCAACATATACAGGGTGTTTTAAAACAACACTGCCAGAGTATGACGACCACATTGATCAAAATATATAATACACATATTTCTATTCCATTTTTACCAAAAATATATTGTAACCGAGATAAATGGTTATTTAGAAATGTAGCAAAACAGGGTTCTGAGCTCAGCACAAAACATATGATACATAATATGAATGATAACCAAGTAAAAAAGGTAAAGAGGATATTATCTAATGACCTAATCACATGAATAATTACAAAATCAAAGTAACATAAAATTGGTAAGGATATTTTGCAATTAGAAGAAAACTGCTAAGTATTATAATCCAAGTAGCGTAAAAAGATATGCACCATTTTTAACGATGACCAAGAGGTAAAATAATGAATCTCAAGTCTGGGTCAGGTATCCGAACACTGCTATAGGTAATTTAATCGTTCGTGAAACTGTTTGAATGGGAAAAAAAAAATCCTGCGCAATTTACTGTTTCAATACAAATACCTCATTACGTTACTATTATCACAGAGTACTAACGAAATATGTCTATCAGTTTTATGGTTGAAGTTTGACGATTTTACGTAGCTGTAGACATACAAGTATACGGTGTTCACTAATGAATATTTAAAAATAATCTAATGGTACCCAAAACAAACAATTTACGTCACTTGGACTTAACGAGTATAAAGTAACAAAGGCAGAGACACACCTAAATAACGACAATCCATATTTATGTGATATTATAAGGTAAATAAAATCACTATGACAGAAGAAGATAGCACCATGGCCGAGCAGATGATTAAACACATGAGAAGATTCGTTATGAATCCAAAGCTTCGAAGAAAACCTCGAACTGGGATGGGAGGCAAGAGGTAGGCTATTTGGGGGGGAGGGGGGACACTAGCCCGTGTTCGGATTATAGCTCATACCTGGGTGTCACTAATTATTTTACTCTATGCGGTTTAAATCATTAATGGTATATTATTTTGCATTTTGTCCTTAGATAATCTTCTTCGTTATTGTATTTACTAATTAGCAGATGAGGTCTGGCAGTGTTGTTTTAAAACACCCTGTATAATCTAACTACAACCACTTTTTCCACCACATTATGACTCAATATTTTATATCACAATTTCACATGTTAGTTGATACATTTTCACCTCAACATTAACATAATTGAAATAGTTATTACATAGTTATTAAACTTTTATAGAACATTGTAGTAAATCGGAGAATATCATGAACTATAATAACTCTTTCCCGAATATCTTTTGTAGAAATTGCATTTTAATAATAATTGTCACCATTCTTCTGATAAACTAACACCCCCATAATTATATTTCACAGGATTACAAAAAGAAAGGAGGTTCCCTTCAACCCGTTGTCACCCACATCGCTCCTACGGCTGAGGAGGAGCTGGCCGACGATCCGATGGCGCAGGAGACGTTGCAGGAGGCGTCGCAGGAGCCCGGTGTCCCTCCCACCACCCAGGAATCGACTCCCTCTACATCCACGGGTCGTCGCTGCACCAAAATGCCTACGGGGGATGCCATGGAGAGCGACCTGTATGACAAGGTAAATATTAGTATTATTTAACCATTGAATGCTTATCATCAGTACTTTTTTTATGTGACTTTCATTCCTGTGTTTTCATACCGACACGTATATGTTATCAGAACTGGAGACGGAAAAAGATATCAATATTATTCATGTTTGCATACATTTCTTTTCATGCATGTTTCAATATTCATATGGTCCCCAATAACATTCGTTACTTGAATTTATGTCTTCTTCATTATTCAATGATACAATAATATTCATATGGTCCCCAATACATTCGTCACTTGAATTTATTTCTTCTTTATGAATTAATGGTAAACATTTTAATATTCATATGGTCCCCAATACATTTGTCACCTGAATTTTATGTCTTCTTCATGAATTAGTGCTAAACAAATTGCCCACAGCTACAACAAGGGGAGAAGTACCTGAACGAGCTCTACAACAGGTGGGATGCGACGAAGAAGGCTGTGACCCCAGCCCAGCATTCCCTTAAACTCTTCCATCACTATGTCCAGGACCACCTCTCTCAATTAGACCCTTCACATCTTGACCACTACCAGATGGAAGTAATGCGCTTCATACATGCCATGCGTGCCCACAGCCGTGGGACAGGCCCCCTCCCACGGGTGGGTAATCTGGATGGAGAGCCCCAAAACCAACCACATCAACGCCTTGGGTCTTCCCAGCCCACCCCTCACAACACCCAGCAGAACGTCTACTACGAGAACCTGCAACCTCCAGGCCCTTCCTACTACAACGGTGGAAAGAATATCGCAGCCCCTGCCACGCCACGAGCATGGAAGTCTCACCAACCCTTCGCTGGATGACCTGAAGCCAATCCAGTGGAGATGAACAGGCCCCACACCCCAAGGATGGTTGACATTTCACCCGGGTTTGTCAGTAGGATCATTGATGAATTTTCTTAAATCAGCTCAACCCACCCACCCATATTACTAATATTCCTAATTGATTGTGGGTCAGTATAGATAACATTGTGGTGTAACTTGCTCATAAGGTCTCAATATTAATGTGGTGTACCTTGCTCTTGCCCATCATTTCATATTACTTAATATTCCTATTTGATTGTGGGTCAGTATAGATAACCTTGGGGTGTAACTTGCTCATGAAGGTGTCAATATTAATGTGGTGTAACTTGCTCTTGCCCATCATTCATATTACTCAATATTCCTAGTATTTTGTTGGCCAATCTATATAGCAATTATGGCTAATAACTTGCTCTTATTACTCATCATTGTTATTAAAATAGAATGCAATTGGGTCTAATAACTTGCTCTCATTACTCATCATTTATATAAAAATATGTTTCTATTCTTGTTGGGGTCACTATAGAAACCACATGATTATTGAGGGCTGGGGTTGGCTGTGTCTATAATATGTTGCTAGTTACTTTTACTAGGTCTAACATATTAGTCATAGTTTTGTGGGGGCAGGATGGTGGAAACCATGGATTCGTGATATTGATATGTACAAAATAATATGCTAAGTAGTATATAATATGGTGGCAATAATGAGTGTATAAACATAGACAAATATTTGTAAGCTGTTTGGATATTGAATAAATATAATATGCTAAGTAGTATATAATATCGTGGCAATTAGTGTATAAACATGGAAACATTATTTGTAAGCTGTTGGATATTGAATACAATGATTATGTGTATATGTTGGTTGTATTTTTCCTTTTTATACAATACAATGAATACTAATAATGATTATGTGTATATGTTGGTTGTAATGTTCCTTTTTGCACAATACAATGTGTACTAACAATATTTACACAATACAATGAATAATAATATGGGGAACATGAATGGAGGACATTAATATTTTTTCTAAAGAAAACAAGAGTTTATGTTAAATGGAATACATAATACAATATTCAGGGGATAAATTAATTTTGCTTGACGTTTTCAATAGCTAATGATACCTCATTAGACAAGAGAATATTTGATGTAGACTGAACTCATAATACAATATTGAGGGGCTAAATTAATAAGCTTGGCGTTTTTTAATGATAAAGATAACTCATCATTATAAGAGATATACTAGAGATGCTAGGAAACTATAATATTCCGAATAATAATAATTGACATCATATTTATGATAGCTGCAAGTGAACTAGAAATGTGACCAGGATAATTTGGTAATAATGACATTCTAATAGGTCTGGCATATCAATTAGGTTGGGCATGGATTTATGGGGAATAATTGGAATGGCAACTTACCTGTTCAGTTTTGAGGTACCTGCCAGGGCAGGTGCTGTTCTGGCCGGCTGTAGTATTCTGCCAAGTACTCCCTGTGAAGTTTGGCAGTTGCTGGTCCCCTCTGCCGCTGCAATGGTTGTAGTCCATCGATGGGGTCCCTGCTCCAGTCACCTTGTTCCACGTTCTCCTGACGCTGAGATGCTTGTCCTTGTTGTCCTTGGCGTTTGTCTATGAGGACACTGTGGAGTATACAGGACGCGATGAATACCTTCTCCACGGTGGTGGGCTGAATGTTCATGGTTGTAAGGAAACACCTGAAGAGGTTTGCCAGCATACCGAAGGCATTCTCCACCTGCCTCCTGGCCCGGGACAGTCTACAGTTGTAGTTCCTCTTGGTATTCTCGAGTCCTCGGTGAGGGTAGGGCTTCTGTAACCACTCCCTCATGGGGAATGCGTCATCCCCAATGAGGAAGTAGGGCACTGGATGGTCCTCCCCGGGGAATAGCTCTGCTTCCGGCAAGTCTGCTGCCCCGTCCTCCAGGGCCTGCCGGATGTCGGTCACCTGGAAGATGCCACCATCAGATGCGGAACTGTTCGCTCCCACGTCCACGTACATGAACTTGCCCAGGTGATCAACCACTGCCAGGAAAACAATTGAGTGATAATGTTTATAATTGTAGTACAGGGAGTCGCAGTTTCCTGGAGGTTGTATGGCTATGTGCTTGCCATCGACTGCCCCTATGGTGTGCATGAAGCCCCACCTCTCTTTGAAACCCTTGGCAACCTCTGTCCAGCCTTCGGGTGTTGATGGGCACACAATAACCTCTTCCATATACTCCTGGATTATAGCCTTGCATGTCTCCCGTACTGCCAGGGAAATTGTGTTTGCACCAACACGAAAATTTAACGCCATGCTCTTGTATGCCTCCTCTGTTGCCAAAAAACGTAGTATTATGGCAACTCTCAAACATGGCTCCAGGGGCTTCTTCCAATTGGTGGTCTCCTTCTTGATCCGGGGTGTAAGACGGCGTACTATGTCATTGAATAGGTCCTCGTCCATACGCAGATAATACTTGAAGGTGTTCCTGTCCGTCTCTATTAGCTCCTTTAGCAGTTGGTGGTAGTGTCCGTGGGTGGCTCTCTGGGCGACCCAAGGCTTGACGCTGCAGCTTCGTGGTTTCCTGGGTCGTACACGGCACTTACGCTCCTTCAGGAGGGTGGCGATGAGTAGCAGGGGGTTTAGGTTGGCTACAACAAGCTCCTGAAACATAATGGCCATCTCCAACTCCTCCTCCATAACCTCAGTGGGTGGCTCGAGTTCCGTGAGGTCCATGTTGCCGTGGTGATGACTGATGTGCGACTGCCATGTGTGCGACCACACCCACTTTATATAGGGCAGGTACAGGTTGTCGTCCCACATTCGTCTAGCATCGTGTTAAAGTTTTCTGATGGTCGGCCCGATTCGGCTGGTGTTCCTCATAACTTCTTTCGTATCGGTTAAAGGTCGGCTGATCGTCGTATCTCAATCGCACTTGGTCGGGTGATTCGGTGCATATTCGAGTTATAGTCGGGTCATGCTCCGGCATTCATCGGTTTATATTTGAATCATGTTCGGGTCTTTGTCGTAAGTCGTTCAGGACTATCGGGTTACATTCGAGTCTTGTTAGGGGCATTGTCTGGGGATGTTCTTCTTCTACCAACTTCGGGACAATATCGGTTAATTCGCTTCAAATATGCAAGTCATCCAATTCGGGGCTTTGTCGCCCAACGTTCGTAGTCTGTATGACGCAGCCTTAATGTATCGCTTATAGACAGACATCCGATTAGGTATCCCAGAGTTCCTCCAACATACAGTATATTTTATGATTCTACTGCCTTTATGTACTACTTGTTAATTATGTTATATCATAGTTTATCTCCAAATTAAATTTGTTATCAAACGTTATCCTGCAGCCAAATGCCCATTTTCCATGTCTTATTCTTACCTGCCTGACCTTAGTTGAGTGAGGACGTGTCCTTAGTGACCTCTGGTGACTTTACGTCTTAGTGGAGTGACTTAGTGAAATGGCTGGTGTTAACGAGAGCGCTACCTATTCCCATATTCTCCAATTTTATCTTGCTTTGCAAGAAAGGTTGGAGAATGTGAAGAGAGAGGTTAAAACCCTTAACACTCAAAGAGCGGCTGGTGGAGTATATTTCACAGTGCCGCCAAGCGGGGTTTTTTTTTAACCATAAATGGCGTTGTTTCCGTGCTCTTTTTCATGCATAAACATGAGCCAGAGCGTAATACAATTACATATCCCTGAAAGGGCGTAAATTGAGCTTTCCAATGACACCAGAACCATCCTTCTACGATCACTGGTTGTCTTGCAACGATCGTGCAACCGAAGGGCAAAATCGCTAAAATACGGTCATTTCGTTACATAATTACGTGTGTAGCGAGGGAGGGAGGGTGGAGTAGTGTGGAGTACATGTCAGTAGACCCACGGCGGGCGTGGCGAGCGGTCATGAGGTAACCTACGCTCCTCCCGTCGCTCGTCTCTCTCTCAGAGCCAATATTTCGCCAAAATTGCACACAGACTTAAGTCGGGCCCCGCTAAAGAAGGGTTAAGGATGAAAACCTTGCCTTGAAGATTACTCTGGCGGAGAACAAGAGTGACGCTAGTGTTCCTAGAGATCATGAAGCTCCCTGGAGAGTGGTTGCTACAAGTGAAACGGCCTGCAAGCTGAAAAGGCAGCCACTCAAGACCAGCAACAAGTTCATCACCTTCCCTGACGAGTGTGATGGTAAACAAGTGAAGGATAGCGAGGCTGGGAAAAATAGCGAGGCTGGAAGTGTTTCCAGGGGCGAGGAAAGCACGATAAAGGGAGGTAAGGAGACTACAAATTAAGGTAAGTGTAAGCTTATCAATGTTGTTGGAGACTCTATGTTTCGATATTTAGGTGACAATCTCTCCACCAAAGTTAGGGAGCTTGAGTGTCTCCTCGGGGCAGGTATAGGTAGAGTTTGTGAGAGATTGGAGGACGTTACCGAGGACTTTGGAGATAAACCCATAGTGCAGGTAGCAATGACGTGGGTAAGCTTACCAGTGTTGAACTGCGTAAGTTGTATAGGGTAGCCTTAGATAAGATTAGGATGAAGGGTGGGATTCCCATTGCTCTATTTTGCCAAGACGAGGTGTCAGACGTGAATGGTTGTCCAGAGCAATTGGTTTCAATTGCTGGCTAGCAAAGCTGTGAAAAGATTTGTCATTACCATTCATAGACAACTGGAGCCTCTACTAGGGTAACGATAGGTTGTACGCAAGAGATGGGATGCATTTAAATAGGAAAGGGTAGGGATGCTAGGAAGGTTAGTTGATAGAGCAGTTGAGGTGGGGTTTTAAATTGGCAATATCCCATCAAAAGAAAACAAAAGAAATTAGGTGATGGAAAGAATAGTCAGGAAAGGAAATTTGATGTTATTAATAACAGAGAAACAATAGGTGATAATGCAGTAATAGAAGTTAGTCATATAAATATTGGTACAATATCTACCGTATGGTACAACATAATAACAACAGTCATATAGCTACTAATAGAAGACAAAAAGGTCCACCAGACACTTATAAAAGAAATACATTGAGATTATATTACACAAACTGTAGGAGTTTATGTAATAAAATAGACGAACTTAGAGCACTTGTTAGCAATGCAAATATAGACATAATAGCGCTTACTGAAACATGGATTAATACAGAATCTAAGCATTTTTTAGCAGAATTTGATGTAGCAGGATATAGTTATGACCGAACAAGTAGGAGGGGCGGCGGAATAGCAGTGTTTGTCAGGAGTTCATTAAAATTCTGTACTAAATCAGGTATTAGACTAAATAATGATAACGAAAGTTTTGAGGTAAGCAAAGGTAGCGAGACCATAGTTATTGGAGTCATTTATAGACCACAAAATATGAGTAGAAATGAAGGTCAATCTTGATGGCAGGAAGTGAAAATAGCATCAACGTTTAGCAATGTGTGCATTATGGGGAATTTAATTTTCCGAATATAAATTGGCAGCATCAAATCGGCGACTCAGATTCTGAAGAGTTTATTGAGGCGGTACAAGATAATGTTTTATTTAAATTCATAGACTCGCCGACTAGAGGTAATAACATCCTCCATTTAGTTCTCAGTATCAATGAACATTTGATAAATAATGCAGAGATAGGGGACCAACTAGGAAATAGCGATCACAAATCTATTACTTTTAATATACAATGGACAGGAAATGCTAAAGAGAATACAACACTTATCCCAGATTTCAGAAAAGCAGATTATTGTGGGCTAAGAAGAGACTTAAGGGTGGACCCTATTGTTAAACAATTGAGTCAGGGTAAGTTAGAGTTAATCTTGACAGCTACATATGAACAGTGTATTGCGTCACTCCACAATGTGCAAAATAAATTATCCCCAAAAGAATATTTAGATCGACACAGAACCAACCAAAATGGATGAATAATAAACGAATAGATCTTATAGGAGAAAAGAAAGGAATATGTTTAGAAAAATTAAGAAAGGCTAAATTCATATACTTATTTATTATCAGACTCTATCAAGACAGGTCAAAAAGGAAATTAGGAAAGCAAACAGAAATTATGAAATAAAGATAGCCAACGACTCATAAAATAACCCTAAAGCTTTTTACCAACTATATAAATCTAAAGTTAGATATGTAATAGGCCCCCTTAAATCTCCGATAGGAGAAATAACATAACATGATTTAGAAGAGTGCAGTACATTAAATAGTCAGTTTCTTCCAGTTTTCACTAATGAAAATTTGGCACAGATTCCAGAAGTCCGTAAGGTATATAGTGATAGTACAGAATATAGGTTAAGTATGGTTACTATAAGTAGAAATTATGTGTTTAAGGAAATTGACAGACTGAAACCTCAAAAATCGCCTGGTTCTGATGAGGTATATGCTAGAGTATTAAAAGAGTGCAGACATGAGTTAAGTGACCCATTAAAATGTTTATTTAACAAGTCATTAGAAACAGATTTAGTTCCAGAAGCTTGGAAGCTTGCAAATGTAGTTCCGATCTTCAAAAAAAGTGATAAATCAATAGTATCCAATTACCGTCCCATTAGTCTCACATCAATCATAGGAAAGCTACTAGAGTCAATTATTGCTAGGAAAATTAGAAACTACTTAGAAACATATAATTTAATCAATTCTTCTCAACATGGATTTACTCAAGGACGTTCTTGTCTTACTAATTTGCTTAGATTTTTCTCAGAGGTATATGAAGCAGTAGATAATGACAAGTCATAATTATGATATAATATATACAAATTTCAGTAAAGCTTTCGACAGAGTCCCTCATGAGAGATTGATGAGAGAAGTTGAGGCGCATGGAATAGGTGGGTCATTGTTGGAATGGATTAGGTCACGGCTAATTGGTAGGAAGCAGAGAGTCAGCATAAATGATACTAAGTCAGAATGGGGAACAGTCAAAAGTGGTGTCCCCCAGGGATCTGTATTGGGTCCTCTGTTGTTTGTTATATACATAAATTATCTTGATTTAGGTATAACTAGTAGGATAAGTAAATTCGCAGACGAACCAAAATGGGGAGAACAATAGATTCAGATAGCGACATAGAGAGCCTCCAAAGGGATCTAGATACCTTACACGAATGGTCAGTAAATTGGCAGATGAAGTTTAACATTGACAAATGCAGGTATTAAAGATAAGGAAAATATAAACTAGCTAATACGGAATTAGAAAGCTCAGAATGCGAGAAAGATGTGGGTGTGTTTGTTAGCAACGATTTGAAGCCTAGAAAACAGTGTATAAGCGTTTGTAACAAGGCAAACAGGATTCTCGGGTTCAACTCAAGGAGTGCGAGTAACAGAACTTTTTTTTTTTTTTTTTTTTTTAAGAGACAATGAACGGAGGAAGGAAACACACAGATAAAACAAAAAGGTCCATGTGCCTAAAGGCATCCTCCATTCATAAAATGTTTGTAACAACTGGATTTAAACATTTGTAGATTGTAAGTTTGTGGAAAGCAATTCGAGGGAAGTAAATTCCAAAGAGTAGTAGTTCTAGGGATAAGCAGAAGTTCTGCATTGTGGAGGAGAAAGTGTAAATTCATGGGCGCTCTCAGCTGCCCTAGGGGAAAGATGTGGAGAGGCAGCACAATTGAAGCAAGTTCCTCGGAACAATTGCTGTGAAAATATCTGTAGAATAATGCAAGGGATGCAAAGTTTCTTCGTATGGATAATGTAGGAAGGTCCTGTGTGATTGCAGGGTTATTGATTAATCTAATAGTTTTATTTTGAATTTTGTCCAACTGCCTCAATGCAACCACTCCACTTCCACTCCACAGAGGTGAACAGTAATCCATCTGAGAACGCACATGACTTTTATATATTACGGGCAACTGCTCGTCAGTGAAGAATTCTCGAACTCTGTACAGGAGTCCCAGTTTTTTAGAGGCATTCTTAGCAATGCTTCTAACATAATGTGTCCAGCTCAAGTTAGTAGTTAATGTTACACCGAGAATGTCAATACTAGGGTAAGTGGGAATATTTACATCATTACAAAATATATGGGAGTCAGTGAGATGCTGTCGGTTAGAAAATTGGATGTACTAGGTTTTCTGCGCATTAAAGGAAACTAGATTCTTTTGTCCCCATTCTTCAATTCTAGAAAGGTCCTGCAGTGCTTATTTTTGAATTTATAAGATCGGGTTGGGTGAAAGAATTGGTAAATGTGAAGGAACTGTGGAGTGTTGAGTCATCTGCGTAGGAATGTATTGGATTATGAGTGGTAGATATGAGATCATTGATATGAATGGGGAACAGAGTTGGGGCCAAAACTGATCCCTGGGGAACACCAGCATTTATTGAGTGAAATTGAGAATAAAGGCCATCTACCATTACACATATTTTTCTGGTATGAAGATAAGAAGAAATTAGTGGAACTAATAATGCAAGGCCGTAGTGTGACATCTTCGACAATAAGGATTGATGCCAGACTCTATCAAATGCCTTTGATATATCCAGTGCTATTGTATGTGTTTCACCATGTTGGTCTGTAGCTTGGTTGATTTGATGCGTAAGAAGGCAAAGAATGTCTGCAGTTGATTGACATCGTCTAAAACCATATTGCCTATCACTGATTAATTTATTATTCTCAAGATGCTTAATTATGTGATTATTTAATATAATTTCAAAGACTTTACCAAGAGTGGAAGTTATAGCTATTGGTCTGTAGTTTGATGGATCTGAAGAGGCACCTTTTTTAGAAGGTGTTATCTTAAAACTTTACTTATCATTAGTGAGACCTCATATAGATTATGCTGTCCAATTTTTGTGTCCTTATTACAGAATGGACATACAGTAGATTCATTGGAGAGAGTACAGCGAAGAATGACAAAAATTATTCATGTTATTAGAAATCTAACAAATGAAGAAAGTTTGAGAAAATTGGGGTTACATTCGTTAGAAAGACGCAGATTTAGAGGGGATATGATAGAAGTGTTCAAGTGGGTTAGTGGGATTAATAAAGGGACATGAAAAATGTACTGAAGCCTAGTGATAGCGAAAGAACTCGAACAAATTGTTTCAAATTGGATAAATTTGGTTTCAGAAAAGATATAGTCGATTTGACAATCCTATCTCTTCAATACATAACCTAGATATGTTCTTTCCTATGAAGTTTTTTTGTTGGGTTGTACTCATATGAGGTCCTAGAATAATTTAGGCTTGGTTGCCCATATGCACAGTTTGGGCAACTCCGGTAATTTGCATAATACAAGATGGCCGTCGAACGACATCGTGAACATTTAAATTTGTATCCGCCTGTCACAGAATGATTTGTAATACTTTCTTCTTATGGTTATCATGTGTGTATAATCCATTTATGATGTTAATTTTATAATTGCAGGTTAGTATAACCCGCTAGCGGTCAGGTCAAGGGCAAATATGACCTTTGGGTGGTTGGAAACCATATATTAAGACAATAAGGTTCTCTTGTGCGCAAAATATACTTATGATGTTGATCAGTGGTGAATGGGAGCTGGAGCTAGCTTTTTGGTTATGATAACTACATAATGTTACTAAACTAACAAAATATAAAGTTCTGATTCTGACTCTTGTATGGCAACAAAAAAATATCCTTAGAATATTACTCACAAAAAGTTGGTATGAACTTATGAACATTAAATTCTAAATTTGGTGTTTCTTTTGCATGATGATATGGCGGAGACGGTGCCTGATGCTGGGAAGTGTATCCTTACAACCTGTATCAAGTCTGGAAAACTAAAAATATTCAAGCTACAAGCAGTAAAAAGACTTATTGAATGTGCAACAGAGCGGCATGACAATGAAACTCTCGCAAGCATTCGGGATATTTTGGTCTCTCAAGGTGATGAAGCATCAGAAGAAGTTCATCAAGGCTGTTACTGTTCATTCACCTCCAAGGATCATATAAGAAAAGTAGTGGCTAAGAAAAGGAAGGATGGTTCAATAGACAGTGATGAAAGACCAGCTATCAGAATTAGACGATCACAGGTGAATGAGTTTCGTTTCAAGAAACAATGTAGTTATCAGCTACCACCCAACCCTATTATCGCCTATAAATTCAAGTAATCTGTCAATATCAAGTATAAATATACAAAAATACATACTGTTTGTATATTAATACTTGATATTGACAGATTACTTGAATTTAAAGGCGATAGTAGGGTTGGGTGGTGGCTGATAACTACCGTGTTTGATGGAGGAGCAATAATGGTTTGGTGGTTCTCACAGGTAAGCCACGGTAACCTTGTCCGTTTCTTAGTCATTAATGTGCGACTTTAACCTCATGACACAGGGACAAGTGGCTTATTTCTACACTTTTGGTAATACACTATATTGAAAAAAATCAAGGGACGGTGTGAAAAAAGCTGTGTCAAAATATCATACTGATCCAACTGTTTGTTAGTAAGTTATTCCCCAAAAACGATGCCACACGGCCTCTGAAACCCATAGTAGGTTTATCTCAAAGCTCATATCTAACTGTGAAACCACCAAGGCCTCACTGAGTTTATCACAGTCCATACAATATCATTTTACTAATACACGGAACCAAAACACGCTTGGGTTGGGTGTCAAATTACATCAAAAGTTTTGTAGCAGTGATCTAATTCACATTTTATATGAACATGGATACACTGTGTCATATGATGAGGTATTGCGGTTCCATAAGTCGGCTTCAAAATATGTCGGTGATAATGTTGCAATACTGCACAGAATGATGGGGCTCACTCGAACAGTTGGAGTCATATTTGGCTGGTATGACACCTTTGACCTGCTGGCGTCAACCCCAAATGGTCGCCGTGAGACACACGCAATGGCATTAGAATTACAGATGCATCCAGCTGGGATCATCGAGACAGGAAACGCTCAGCCTGGCACTAGCACACATATAATCTCTCGCCTTACATCCAAGCAGGTCAAGTCTGTAATTCAAGGCCATAACACTTCAACACTACACTGGCTCCAAGAGGGTAATTCTTCCTGCAGTGCCAGCAGACAAGAACATCGGGATCAGTTTCAAGGAGGTATGTGCTCGACAGGTCAGTATGGGGACTGCACTGGAAAAAGACACACAGTGGCTCAACAACTTCAACCAAGGACAAGATGCTATGGAGTGGAATGGTTTCAACAATAAGCTAGCCAGGAACCATGGCATAATCAGACCAGCCAGCATATACTGT
The DNA here is from genome assembly GCA_032716605.1 of Paralithodes platypus. Lineage (NCBI taxonomy): Eukaryota > Metazoa > Arthropoda > Malacostraca > Decapoda > Lithodidae > Paralithodes > Paralithodes platypus. The sequence continues at coordinate 12,893,760 of CM064579.1, forward strand.
ACATGTTTGGTCCTTTGATTGATGCACCTCCTTCTCATCCAAACACAATACTCACAACCTTAACCCTTAATTAGCGGCGAGCAACATAAGTCGAGTTAAAAAAAGCTGGACTATGTGGCGGCGCTCGACATAGGTCGAGTGGCAATTTCAGCACGTAATGTGGCTGAGAGAGAGAGAGACAAGTGGTGGCAGGAGACTAGCGAGCGTATGGCTGCTCCAGACCACCGCGGCGAACCTACTGACACAAATCTCAGCTCCCTCCTCCCTCTCTCACTCGCTACATACTCAATTATGTACCGAAAGTACCGAATTACCTGCTTTTTGCACTCGCGTTGCACGGTTATTGCAAGAAAACTATCCATCATACAAGGATCGTTATGGTGTCATTCGAAAGCTCTGTTTATGCCCTTTCAGGGATAGGTACTTGTTTTACGTTCTGGGTCTTATTTAGGCATGAAAATGATCACGTAAACAGCCCTATTTTGGCTAAAAACACCCCGCTGTGCGGTACATATAAATAAACCGCATAGGCCGCTCGTAAGGTGTTAACATACATGCAGAGGTTGCTTGTTGACATGGGAATGATATACGTTCACCTCACAATGGACATGCAGCTGTATGTTTTAACCAAGCAGATATGCTGGAATCAACCAGGACAGTGCAACGATGTAATCGCTCATCATGGTGGGATGCATATTATACAGTCATTCATCAGTAGCATTGCGAAACTGATGCAAGGTTCGGCATTGGAAGTGTATGTAGCCGCAGCATATGGAGGGCTTACAGGCATCATCAATGGTAAGTCCTGGGTGAAAGCTATGCGGGCCTTTCGGAGTGTATCGGCAGCACTCTTGAAGCGATTTCTATCAACTGGGCCAAAGAAATTTGAACAGATAGAGAAGTACCTAGGCACTGCTCACCTCCATCCCACTGGCCGACATTGGGTTGATAACTTCCTTCTTCCTACACTCCTCATCCACCAGTTTGAATTTGCAGAAAGAGAAGGTTACATATATTTAAAGCAGCAGACCATGGAGCGCACGATGAAATACTTCTTTCTTGCTGGTCATGTTCAGTACCAAAAATTCCATCACCTATTTCATTCCCCCCCAATTCTCCGTCACCATCTAAATCACCCCATCTCCATCACACCTCCCTTACGCCCCTTTTCCGCACCCCCCATTCTTCAATCTAGACCACCACCAATTCCACTTTCACACCCCCACCCCTTCTATTGCTCCTGCATCACCCGAAGTTGACATAACTATGTCTTCCCCTTCAACAACCACTCAACCCACCTCACCCACTTTCTCTAAGATTTCCCCTTCGGGTTCAGAAACAAGTTCTCCAGAAGTAAACTTACCATCTAAATTATCTAAAACATGCCCAAAACCGTCTCTCCCTTCTACTTCCACCGCTAAGTTACGTTCTCTGATAACTACACCTATAACTTCAACAATCACATTTCCCTCTGCCACTCTTTCAACAAATACACTACCCATCAAATCTAACACAATTTTCACCTCTGCTAACTCATCCCCTCACCAAGAAAATCTATAAATCTACTAGAGCAAATCCTTCCATTGCCTCAAATCAACCTCTTTTACAGCCTCAATGCAGACAATCTGGCAGACGTGTTGCCCAAACCAAGTGGTGGACCCCAGCATCGTTTTCCAAAAAAATGGAAACGAAAGGCCCCCACCACCCGTCAACATGCACCTGCCACGCTCACATCCCCTCCAACAACACCTAATCCCACAAGGACCCCAATGGAAATACGCCTAACGGCCTTATTGGGCTATCCTTAGTTGGAATTATGCAAGGCTGGTACATGTCATATTTATAACATACTATGAGGTACCAACTCTGTAAATTGCTAACTGAATAAATATTATTATTATTATTATTATTATTATTATTATTATTATTATTATTACCTGTCACCCCCAGCACCATCACACCTATCTCCACCACCACCATCCAGCCGCAAACAACGACCTCACCTATAACCGCGAGCAGTTCCCACCTTGTCATCCCAGCCAGTCAACCTCATGACCCCACCTCAGCTCCGCCCATAGTTGCACTTATAGAAGATACCTCACATCTCCAGCCCACCACCACCACCAGAACAAACGTTGACCCCTCACCAGCAACATCTCCTACTTCAGACAAAACCACCACCATGAAGATCAACAAGGTATCCCTGACCCAAAGCCAAAAAGAGACAACCCTCAAGAGCACCTCACAACTGGTGGTCATGGCCAAAAATCAGACGTTCCACTCCAACTAACCCTCTCATATGGCATCACTGCCCCTCACAATGTAGCAGCCATCGTATGGTGTTGGCTTCTCAAGGGCCTCACACCAAATGTTTCCACCACAACCCGGCAGGAATAGCTAATTCAATCTTGGGGCCCGAGATATTTTTATGGACGACAGTGGTGAAATGACAGGGCTGGATAGCCTAGTGCCAAAGGAAAACCCGAAACCATTCCCGTCAACACAGGAACCACAAATCACCACTATCGAATCGCGTCCATAACCCGCCGGAAGAGAGACCAGAAACAGCCTCCCCGGGACAACAACAACAAGGTACTACAGTCGCCCATAGCACCGCACCAGGAGAGGCGTACGGCTTACCCTATGTATGATATACGCGGGGGAGGGCATCCACCACAGTTTGTTAGCCTATGCCCCCGGGTGCCAGGTGAACAATGGCCATCCGCACCTGGCACAGATTTATGTTTCTTGGCTTCACACCTAGTTTAACCCACTGAGCCCCAGCTAGTTAATAATAAATGTACCACCCAGGACCGGCAGGTTGTGAAAAAAGTGTTTTTCCAGAAAACCCCAGGAATGGGTTAGAAATGATGGAAACCCACAAAAAACCGATCCCCTAGGTCAGTGTTATTCACTAATTTTTTCAAGAGAGCCAAAAGTTCAGAGTGAGAGCCGCATAAGCCATAAGACAAATAAGCCAGAAGGATAAGCAGAACAAAATATATATAGGAACTAAATTACATATTTTTGTGGTGTTACGACCGGGACTACGAATAAAACAAGGGCACTCAATGATTGGACTAGTAATAGGGCACCATGCAACAACGGTACGCTAGATCCAAACCCTCGAACTTATATGCCGGCGAGCAAAACACCTATACCCTCCAGAGTTAATCTGCGATAGCGGGGTATTCTTAACTGGGCATAAATGTACTCTACTTCAGGCTAACCGGCACTGGTATAGCCTGATAACAAACAAGATGCAAGTTACGTTAAAATGCATAAAAAGGAATCTATGGAAAGATCAAATAAATCACTGCAAGATTTAATACAATACAAAGATGCTTCAAAAGAGTAACTCTAAACAACAATAAACTCTTCATTCCTATCTGAAAGAAAATGAAGTATAATCCTACAGCATAGACCTGGAAACTTCTGAAGAAAGTCTGATGTTCATAAGATGCTCGTACTTATACTTAGAACTATATACAGGCAGGAGGCAGGACACTACACGTGTAAATCGAATACACTAAAAGATAGGACATATAATGTTAACTGACACGAGAATACTATAAATGCGCAACGGTAGCAATGCTCGACACTAAAAGAAGTACTTCCTCATCAACGAAACAGTCTGCTATGGTTGTGGGGCTCAGCAACAACCTAGACTAATAAATGCTGTGAATAATAATGCGCACATATCAAAGAGCTTATATTAAATACTAATAAGTGTCTACTCGATTAATAATGTCTAGCTGGGATACTCTAGGTAAGGAACTGGGGTTGAGCAAGACAGGCTCATAGCCTAGCGATGTCCTTAAGACTGCACCCTTTAAGTTACGTTACTTGACGAGGGGGCTCTCTTGATAGATCCAGATCACAAGTATCTGGTTCTATCCTGGCGACCCTCTAAAGACAAGCAAAGACGCAGCAAAGTGTGGAACTGGTACAGGCCAAAACCCTCAGTCAACACAATGCTGCACTCGCAAAGGACGCAACCGAAAAGACAACCCAGGCTACCACAGGACCGGTCGAAGTCATGTAGGTATAAGCAAACCGTACACACATCGGAGACAACGACTACAGTTACCTTATCCCAGTCTAGCATTAAATAATAGAGCAGAAACACTAAATCAATAATGGAGACACACAAAGTTCTTAACCTATACTAACTAAGAACCCTCAAACCTATTCTAAGTACATGTAAATATCACTGAGGACGGCGCATGCAATACAATGGGCCGGCTATGAAAACCGTATGCAGAACCCAAGGGGAGTGTTGTGCAGTTTATAAAGGTTAGAGTATGGAAAGAGAGAATCGAGTGAGAAAAACAGTGATAAAGGTGGTGATCGGGAGAGAGTATGCAACGGGATGTTAGAAGCACACGCACCAAGCCTGTTCTGACGAGGACAGCTCTATGATAATTAAGATAATTAAACAAGTAATTATCAACCCCTTGACGTTTATAATGCACTTTAATTGGCAGTTTTTTCTAACTATCATGATTAGACATCCGTGGTTTATAAGTTATCTCTCCATAAATATATATATATATCGTATAAATACGATAGAATATGACTCTTTTGTGATCTTGTATGTCTCTGTGACGTCACGATCTCTCCTACAGCACGACGTAGGACGAGTAGATCGTATATTATAAGATTGTAAATAAGTTAAGTTATAAAAGGCCTAATATGCTATTAAGCAATATTGCCATGGTCTTATGTAGTATATATGAATTTATCGTATATATTAATATAATTTATCGTATAGAGCAACCTAAATGCGGTACGATAATTTGGGCTCCTGGCGGTTTGCCAAGGCAGCAAGGTGTTCTTTTGAGGTACGCCAGAGCCTTCACGAACACCAACCAGTTAACATCTAATTTTCCGCCCTCAGTTGATCGTGCTTTTGTGCCTCTAATCACAATACACATACAGCAATACACACAACTACACCATCACGATGCTCTCATCGACATCATGACTGACTGATAGATAAGCATAAATTATAATAATCATGTCCATTCCCATGTAATCATTTATTCTTTCTTTAACTTGACTCGTGTCTTGGGACCGAAGTCTCGTTCCCCATTGTCCACCGCCATATTGGGTAAAACGTTCTCCCTTGCCTCATTGCCACGTGGAACTATTGGTGAGTTAATTCCTAGCTAATATTAACCCTTATAACCTTACCCTATAATAATATACATTTATTATGTGAGACCTTTGGATATAAATTAGCTTGTTTCAGATTGAATTAAATTTAGATATAGATTATTCATTTAGATTGATTTTATTTGATTCATTATAGCTTAGTAATATTTAACTTCCATTGATAGTTTACCACATTGGTGCCCAGACCCGGGAATTAGCTACCAGTAAGGGATTTTAAGGCAATGAACAAGGGGACATATAACAGGATGCAGGAACAACTCTATGATAAACTGGCAAGGCTAGCCAAGTGATGGTTAGAGCCGGAATGCAGGGTCACATCGTTGTGCCTGCCTAAGTCCTGCATCCCACCCATCATCTTTCCCCAATAATTTTCTTTTCCGTTTCAGACTTCCTGTGACATATGACCTGACCTAACATTTTTTCTTGTTCAATATGATCCATTAGTAGGTATTGCTATATAGTGTACTATTTTTTCTCCATAACATAGAAGTCCGCCGGTTGGCGTCTCTTAAGTAGCCTGTTATTTGGCCGTTGGTTTTGTGACGTAATATTTAGATACATAGCCTATAGGCTCGCAAGCCAAATGGACAAAAACGGTAAAGAGACACCGTCTAGTGGGGTGCTGAACAAAGCCCCTAAAAATCAAAGGGCGGGACTTCAGGGAGTAATAAATAGGCTAATAGTGGACGTCAACACTTTCATCACTACTGCTGAACTAGAGGAATTGGAGGCTAGATTAGAAAACGTCCAGGTCACCCACGGTCGTATTACGGCTCTGAGTGAGGTGATTGTGGCTGCCATGACAGAGGAGGAAGAGATTGTTACAGAGTGTGATAATCGCGCCCTCTATGACGAACCTGTCTTTAGAGCGAAGTACCTATTACAGCGTGCTGTCGCAAGTAAGAAGGGAGGCGATAATGAGGCCCATAGAAGGGCTGACCCAAAACATACTGTACACCTCCCAAAGCTCAATCTTCCTACATTTGGGGGCAAGTTAACCGAGTGGTTAGCTTTCTGGGACGTATTTCGATCTACGGTTCATGAATCCTCTTTGGATAATGTCCGCAAGTTTCACTATCTGAAGGGACAAATGGAAGGAGAGGCCTTACATTTAATAGAGGGTTTTGCGGTAGTAGGTGGTAGTTATCTTGAAGCGGTACACTTATTAGAGTCCACATACGGGGATAGAGAGCAGTTTTAAGATGGCCCATGTCGTTGCCTTGTTGGGGCTCGCAGAACCACAGTATAAGGTTGATGAGTTGACAAACTTCAGGGCAAATATGGAGTGCCATACTCGATCGCTAGATACCCTAGGGCTTACCACGCAGGAAATGATAGTCATTATCTTGCGTCAGAAGCTTCCTATGGCAATACTTGATAAGGTAAGATCATTTGAGCTGGGGGAGTTCAAAACTCAGTTCAGTAAGGAGATCAATAATCTACAGTTGAACAAAGGGAGAATGTATGAGTCGGGAGGGAGTGAGAATGTGGAGAAGAGGGGAACAGTAAGCATGACAGTGGGGACTAAAGTAAAGAAAGAGGGTGCGTATAAGAAACCTGCTCAGATTCTATGTAAGCTATGTAACAACAAACATAAATGGAGTTTCTGTGTAAAATACCCGACAAATGAGACAAAACTAGCACAGGCGAGAAGATTGAAGCTATGTGTAGGTTGTCTAAGTGGGGAACATGGTAAGCAGGGACAATGTACTGCTACATACTTAAGGCCCTGTCGGCACTGCGAAGGACATCACTTTGATAAGTTGTGTCCTACAGCAGATAAAGTCAAAGACGTCAAAAATGAGGGTACTACAACTGTGGCACTAGGTAGCACGCAAGACACCACTATATTGCCCACAATACAGATTCCCATGGAAGGTAATGACAGTAACAAAGTTTGTCGGGTAGTTCTAGATCAAGGATCTCAACGTTCCTTTATAAAGAGGTCCGTACTAGTGGGATTGAAGCACCGAATCGTAGGGGCTGAGACTCTTCGATTACAGGGCTTCACAGGGGTTACTGATAAACAAGACTACGAGATAGCGGAGATTTCATATTTCTATCGTAAAAACCGGTACTTTATGACTTGTATCGTAGTAGACACCCTACCAGAATATGTATCTGTGGGTGTGAAGAAGGTGGAACACGCATTACGTAGCAAAGGGGTTAACTTGTCAGATCCCATGGGAAATCAGAGTGAGGTGCATGTTCTACTTGGTGTGGATCATTATTATGAAGTAGTATACCCTGGATTTAAAAAGATGTGTGGTGTAATTTTAATCCCCACTAAATTTGGATACTGCATGAGCGGAAAGGTGCATACTACACAGTCAAAGGTCCTGGTCGACACGGTCTCGATATATAGAGTCAATGTAACCGCGGCAGAGGAGTTGGGAAGGGAGGATTCCCAACCTAGTGACCCTAAGATGGCTGCCGAGTTCGACCTGGAACGACTGTGGAGATTGGATCACATAGGCATTAATCCTATGGAGACTGATTATGACTCGGAAGTTGCGCTACAAAGGTTTGACGAGTCTGTGTGCTACTGTGCCTCAGACAAGCAATATAAAGTTAGTTTACCTTGGAAGAACAGTGAGATAAGCCTGCCTACCAACTATGGTTTGGCATTAGGTCGCTTGCGCGCATTGCAGCGGAAATTGTCTAACTAACCGAGCACGCGCCAGGTGTATGACGATGTATTTCGGAGTTATGAGGATAGGGGTTTTATTGAGAGAGTCTATGTCGAGGAACCGTGTAAGAAGGGTAGGGTTCACTATCTGGCCCATCATGGGGTAAAGAAAGACAGCGTCACCACACCAATACGGGTGGTGTATGACTGTTCTGCCCACCAAGGTCAACAACCCAGTCTGAATGACTGCCTGTTGACAGGTCCGTCCATGGTGTCGGACCTGTCCCAACATCTATTGCGGTTTAGGCTGGGGAAGTACGCCTATACCAGTGACATTGAGAAAGCATTCTTGATGGTCAAGCTCAAGGAGGAAGATAGAGATGTTACCCGCTTTCTTTGGTTCAGCGACATTAGCGACTCTGAAAGTCCCATCATAATATACCGTTTTCGGGTTGTACTCTTTGGGGCCACTTGCTCGCAGTTTTTGTTAAATGCCACAATCAGAAAACATCTAGCTGACACTCATGAGGACACAAGTAAACTATCTCGCGGATTATACATTGACAATTTGCAGGGTACTAGCGATAGTCAAGATGATTTGTTGTATGCATACTGGCAAGCACGCAGATTGTTTGCGGATGCACATCTATTTCTCCGCGAGTGGGTTACTAATAGTGAAGATCTTCAGAGTTTAATACAAGTGGATGGTACGGCATCTCTTAACCAGGAAAAGTCCAGAAATTTGGGGATGATCTGGCAACCTAAACATGACATACTAACTTTTCAAACAAGGTCTTTTGCTCAGCAGACAGGAGCGCACACAAAAAGAAGTCTGTTGAGCAAAGTTGCGCAATTTTTTGATCCTTTGGGTCTAGCATTACCTGTTACCATAAGAGCTAGGATTCTAATGCAGGAAGTTTGGAGACGTAAAATAGGATGGGATGACAGTTTGCCCGAGGACCTGAATGACCAAGGGACATTGTTGTTGAATGAATATGCCATCCTATGTACTAAACCTATACCTCGTAAAGTGGCGGCGTTCGGTGACGTTACGTTACACACGTTTTGCGATGCTAGCGCCACGGCATACGGGGTAGCCATATATGTTGTTACTTCATTTGGGGCACATTTAGTTACAGCCCGGGCCAAAGTAGCCCCGGTTAAAAAGGTAACTATCCCTAAAATGGAATTGACTGCCATGCTGCTATTAGCACGTCTGGTGCAACATGTACGCGCAGCATACGAGAGCGAATTAAATATTGAAATCGTTCACGTATGGTGCGATAGTCAGGTCGCACTCAACTGGATACATAGCAAGAAGTCTCTGCCAGTTTATGTGCGGAATAGGGTAGATGAGATTAGAGCCCTTTTGCCAGACGTTGCTTATCATTATGTAAATACAAAGGAAAACCCTAGTGATCTCATAACTAGGGGTATAACGGCTAGCCAGTTAATGAAGTCCGAATTGTGGTGGCATGGTCCAAAGTGGCTGCTCCATGAAAGTGAATGGACGATATGGCATGCTGTTGGTGAGGGACTTCTGCCACTGGAAACAGTGGCAGTTACAGCCCAACCAAATGAGCCACCGGGTCCTATCATAAAATGGGCAAGATTCGGTGACTATAATAAACTAGTCAGAGTTGTAGCTTGGGTGTTGCGATATGTATCCAATCTTAAGCTTAAAGTAACGGGCCAACTCTGCAACAGGGGTCACAACATTGATGCTCGTGAATTTAAAGCAGCTGAAGTAACTTTGATCAAATGGGTTCAAGTAGAAACCTTTTCCAATGAATTAGAATCCTTGAAAAGCTCGAATAAGACATTAATGCCTAATATAGTGCGTCAACTAAGGTTGCACCTAGACAACGGCCTCATCAGGTGTGAGGGTCGCCTGAAGTGGTCGGGTGTACCAGACGGCACAAACCGACCTATACTTATGCCAACAAGACATCACGTTACTGATCTATTGATCATACGTGCACATAGGGAAGTAAAACACTACGGGGTATGTCATATTATATCAAATTTACGTCTCACATGGTGGATACCCAGAGTTCGACAAGTAGCTCGACGCGTAGTGAGAAAGTGTGTAATATGCCAGAGACTAAAGGGTAAACCATATGCAACTGGACCAGCTCCACCTCTACCTGAATGCCGTGTAAAGCACGTAGAACCTTTCCAAGCGGTAGGATTAGATTACACAGGGGCATTGAAGACGAGGGAGCATGAGAAGGTTTATATATTATTGTTTACCTGTGCGACGTCTCGAGCGGTAAACCTAGAACTATGTGATAATATGTCTAGCGAAGAATTTATGCTGGCGTTTAGACGGTTTTGTGCCCGTCGTTCATTCCCTCAACTCATTCTTAGCGACAATGCTCCCACTTATGTCCAAGCATCAAAATATCTAAAGGATATGAGTAGTGATCCTACTATCATCACTTTTTTGGGAGAGAAGAAGTGCGAATGGAGGTTCATTCCAGTTAAGGCATCTTGGTTTGGTGGCATGTGGGAACGGTGTGTCGGCATAGTAAAGTCAGGACTCAGAGCGGTTGTAGGACGTGCTCTATTAAAGAAGAGTGAGTTGACGACAGTCCTCACAGAGATAGAGGCAGTCGTGAATGATCGCCCGCTTACATACGTGTACACCGACCTGCAAGAACCACTACCATTAACGCCAGCTCACTTGCTATATGGGAAACCATTGACTGCGTTTCCATCTGATTTCCAATCCATAGTAGAGTTAGAGGATCCCTCGTTGTACTCTGAGGTAGCGGTGTCTAAGAGATACCAGTATATATCCAGGATAATCGAGGATTTTAGGAAACGGTGGATTAGTGAATATCTGCTAGCGTTGAGGGAAAGGAGTGTTACTCCCTCTGGTAGACCAACGGCACCTACAGTTGGCGAAGTTGTTTTAATTAAAGAAGATAGTCCTCGTTTATACTGGAAATTAGGCCGCGTATTGGAGGTATACAAGGGGGCAGACTCTGTAGAGCGGGTGGCGCTATTAAAGACAGCCACTGGAACTACTGTTCGTCCTATCGCACGTTTGTACGCTTTGGAGCTCGATTCCGCATTGCAATCTGAGGCTCCACCTGTTATTGCTGGGTCCGAGGATTCTCAAAGGAACGACTCGCCTCATACTGATGGTGATCATTCTCGGACCGGGACGCGTCCCAGACGCGCTGCTGCTGGCGCTGTCGACTTGTGGCGTCAGAAGATAGCCTCTGGGCAACTTTAGGTTTAAGGTGGGGTTCAGGTCTTTTTTGTGGGGGGAGTGTATCGTATAAATACGATAGAATATGACTCTTTTGTGATCTTGTATGTCTCTGTGACGTCACGATCTCTCCTACAGCACGACGTAGGACGAGTAGATCGTATATTATAAGATTGTAAATAAGTTAAGTTATAAAAGGCCTAATATGCTATTAAGCAATATTGCCATGGTCTTATGTAGTATATATGAATTTATCGTATATATTAATATAATTTATCGTATAGAGCAACCTAAATGCGGTACGATAATTTGGGCTCCTGGCGGTTTGCCAAGGCAGCAAGGTGTGCTTTTGAGGTACGCCAGAGCCTTCACGAACACCAACCAGTTAACATCTAATTTTCCGCCCTCAGTTGATCGTGCTTTTGTGCCTCTAATCACAATACACATACAGCAATACACACAACTACACCATCACGACGCTCTCATCGACATCATGACTGACTGATAGATAAGCATAAATTATAATAATCATGTCCATTCCCATGTAATCATTTATTCTTTCTTTAACTTGACTCGTGTCTTGGGACCGAAGTCTCGTTCCCCATTGTCCACCGCCATATTGGGTAAAACGTTCTCCCTTGCCTCATTGCCACGTGGAACTATTGGTGAGTTAATTCCTGGCTAATATTAACCCTTATAACCTTACCCTATAATAATATACATTTATTATGTGAGACCTTTGGATATAAATTAGCTTGTTTCAGATTTAATTAAATTTAGATATAGATTATTCATTTAGATTGATTTGATTTGATTCATTATAGCTTAGTAATATTTAACTTCCATTGATAGTTTACCACAATATATATATATATATATCATGATTAGATGATTAGAGGTGAAGCTGAACGGTCAGGCTATGGAGATCGTCAACTCTTAAGTATCTGGGCAGTGTGTTGAGTAAAGATGGGACTATGGATGAAGAAGTGCGGGAGAGGGTACAACAGGGGAAGAGGGTTGTAGGAACGCTAAAAGCAGTAAAAAGAAATAGGGTGGTCAGTATGGAAGTGAAGAAGTCCTTGCATGACAGTGTGGTAATCCCGACACTGACTTACGGAAGCGAAGCATGGACGTTGGTTGAGAGACTCAGACCAAGAGTGAGAGCAGTGGAAATGAATTACTTAAGGAGTGCGTGCAGAGTTACATGGAGGGATAGACAGACTAATGAGGAAGTAAGAAGTAGGTGTGGTGTGGAGGTAGATGTGCTGGAAAGTGTGAAAAGGAACAACTTGAGATGGTTCGGCCATATGGAACGTATGGAAAGCGAGAGAATGACTAAGAGGGTATACGAGAGCGAGGTGGAGGGACAGAGAGGGAGAGGTAGACCGAATGAGAGGTGGAAGGATGGAGTGAGGAAGTACATGAACGAAGGTGGTGCTAGTTGGGGGGAGAGACGTCGACTGACTGGGGACAGAGGTGCATGGGGGCGGTTCGTTCGTGCCCTTCGGGGATCACGGCGTCAGGCAATAGATAGATAGATAGGTTAGACATCCGTGGTTTATAAGTTATCTCTCCATATATATATATATATATATATATACACTGAGAGATTAGAAACATTTAGTGGCTCATGTGTATTTGTGATATATACTCAATATTTGTAACTCTCATGCTTGGTGGGTTAGAACTAAATGAAATCAATTTCTGCCCGAGTTGCGTCGGGACACTCAGAAATCCTTGTATGGTATTCTGGAATATGGATCCTACGACTAGGTATGAATTGAAATATATTCGCCTAGTGGGTTTCCCTTCTCCCTAACATAAAATAGGATAGAGGGTTGAGTGTCTTTTAGACTGCCGCGGTGTAGTTGATTAAAGCGTCGGCTATCGTCTTGACGGTCGGCGGTTCGAACCCCACTGAGAGATTAGAAATATATATATATATATATATATATATATATATATATATATATATATATATATATATATATATAAATATATAATCTTTTATATATACTGTATATATATATATAACTTAATCTGTCATTTTTTTGTTTTTCATGGTAACAGGCGATTCCTTCAGAAGCACGTCGGTATATATATATATACATCAGTCAGTCTGGAACGCAATCGACTCATTGCGAGTGTAAGTTTTGACAATTTCTGCTCGAAAATCTTTGACTCAGAGAGAGAGAGAGAGAGAGAGACAGACACAGTGTGTGTGTGTGTGTGAGAGAGAGAGAGAGAGAGAGAGAGAGAGAGAGAGAGAGAGAGAGAGAGAGAGAGAGAGAGAGAGAGAGAGAGAGAGAGAGAGAGAGAGAGAGAGAGAGAGTACAAAGGAGTACAAAGGAAATCAAGCAACAACAGATCTAGTGACCCTTCTAGGTTGCTTGTCCTCCAAAACACTGAGGATCAAGTGTCCAAACAGTGGTTTAGAGTGGGTAAGGGAACATTGGAAAGGGAATTACTGCCCTGGAACTAATGTCCGTGGCAGGATTAGGAAGTTAGTAGGGGACAGATGGGTGGATAACTGAGGGGGGGATAAAATAAAGTTATTCATTTACAAACGCAGTCAGTCGCGGGTTTGATGCGAGATATTTGTCTAGGCGGAGTTTAAATGAATCAACGGTGATGCAGTCTATAACGTTTCGGGGAAGCCCATTCCACAAGTTGACAACTCGATTGAAGAAGAAATTCTTAGATTCGTGTGAGTTAAATGATTTACCAATAATTTTGCAACCGTTTCCCCGCGTGTAATTAGATTGGTCGATAGTGAAGTACTTACTACAGTTCATATTGTCGATGCCTTTGATGATTTTGAACACTTGAATTAAGTCACCTCTTAATCTGCGCTGGGTTAAAGGAAATAGATTTAATTCTCTAAGACGCTCTTCGTATGGTTTGTTCTTTAGGCTAGGTATCATTTTGGTAACTCTACGTTGAACTCGTTCTAGCTTGTTTATATCTTTTTGGTAATAAGGGCACCAGGATTGAACGCAGTATTCCAGAAGAGGGCGGACTAATGAATTGTAAAAGGTTAGGATAACTTCTTTGGATTTATGCTCAAATGACCTGCCTATAAAGCCAATTATTTTGTTTGCCTTCTTAACAACTTCTGAACATTGTTGACTCGGTTTTAGGTTACTCGATATTGTTACTCCCAGATCGGTTTCTCTGTTTACATTCTTAAGCTGAGTGCCATTCATCGAATAGTTTGCTTTCTCATTTAGGTATCCGATATGTAGTACTTTACATTTATCCGCATTGAAACTCATTTGCCAAATTTGGGCCCAACATGACAATTTATCTAGACTGTGTTGCATATCGTCAATTTGTTCTTTTGAGAGTACGCTATTTGCAATTTTTGTATCGTCAGCAAATTTTGAGATTGTACAGGTGAGACCCTCATCTATGTCGTTGATGTAAATTAGAAAGAGAATTGGTCCTAGTACCGATCCCTGGGGTACCCCGCTACTTACATTGGTCCATTTTGATGCCTTACCGTTTATGAGAGAGAGAGAAAGAGAGAGAGAGAGAGAGAGAGTATATATATATGAATTTGAAAGAGTTTAAGCTGCGTGTATATTTAATTCATTAACTAGCAGCTAGGTGCCCTTTTTTCAGTTCGAGCACCTGCCCTAAACTAAGTCTCTGCACGGGCCTGAAATGTGGAATCATTTTATGTCCCTGATATCCTACATCACGAAATGATTCAGCTGAACAGTGACGATGAGCTAAATACTAGGTACAATGATCTCACATTGCTTGAGTTCTATAGACGTTACATACACGCTGATTATTTTCCATTTTGAGGAGGTATGCAATGAAATATGTATGTGTTCAGAAACAGTTACTGCTGCGAGCAGAAATTGTCAAAACTTACCCTCGCAAAGAGTCGATTGCACTCCAGACTGACTGATGCAAACCTGTAAAACCAGCTACGAGTAGCTACAGTATCAATACCAGCAGACACCACACGCCTCACCAAAGAGAAGGAGTTCCAACCATTACATTAAGGGTAAATGTTTGACCAGCAAAAGTAGCCTGATTTCTAAGTAAATCACTTTGTATGGCCCCCTGAATGATGTCATGAATATCCAAATGGCCCTTGATAGGAAAAAGGTTCCCCATCCCTGATTTACACCAATCAGTCATGTTCATTGCTAATCTCATAGAATGCACTCAGAGTGAGTGGATTTCCACACATAAAGTCGACCTTTTCAATGGCCAATATTCCTGGTAGTGCTGCTCTGTACGCACAGTCAGCCCTGCAGGACTGGTTGTTCACCAGGCAACTGTAGTCTTTTTTGTAGTCTTTACATGAACTGAGTAGGCCATTACGTAATTCAGGTGAAACACATGAATCTGACATTGTGATTGATTGTAGTTGTTTAGTGTCAACACTCCTCTCCCATCCAAACTTGGTGACATCTAAAACCTCCAACATTTCAGTAAAAGCTTCCCTCCACACAAACAACTGGAATACCACTCTCAAGATGTACTGGTACAGACTATTCTCTGTCGGTGGCAGTCTCTGTGGTGCATTTCTTTAAAAGCTAACTTACAGCGTATGTCTAGGAGAAGTTCTGCTTGTCCTCCATGCAATGCAACAACAAATTTGATGGCAGCATTCACATGTTCTCTCTTGTTCCCATATATGATAGTGCCTGTAACTTCTCTGCCTGTTTAATCATTACGTTGAATGCTGTCCTTTTTTCATGGCTAACAAATGAACTTGTTGTGTCACAACCAGATAAGTAGTAGACAGACAGGAGCATGGCATGTTGTTCTGGTCTGAGAGTTGTGTACAGCTCATGTATTGGGATGTATCTTGTCATACTGGTATGTTTTCCCACCCCGCCTTTAAGCAAGTACAGCTCTTCACATTTTAATGTTTGACGATGATGAAGGAGTAGTACAAGTACGTCAGTGTCTGGGCTATGGACCACAATTTTAGCAACACCTTGCTCGACAGCACATATAATGGAGTATAATTCTTGTATCTGATTCCTTGTGGTTGGACTCCAGTTCTGAGACAGTCTTACGTGTCTTGGTAGTAATTCTTGTTGCATGGTTGTCATTGCCTTCACTAGCATACACTGTAAAGTCAAGTGGTAAATCAGCTGTAGGCTACTTGACAGATACTCAGTGTAGACACTTGCAAGTGCTGCTTTTTTGTTTTATTTGCTGAGGAATGTGTCCATGTTGACATGTACTTTGCCACCAACGACTATGCAATACTCAACACCTTGGTCATTAGAATCTCCACGATTTATCCTTGTATGTACTTTGACATTCTCCTCTTAATACCGATTAATTATAAGGTGGATTTGTGATACACTTTTGAGTTTATTGGTTTTGTGAAGAAGAAATGTTGTGATGTCTGAAGCTAGATCTTTGAAGGTAGCATCTTCTTATATTCTTGGAAAAGGAAGCATTCTTATCACTGCATTGCTATCATAGATCACACAGCCAGCTTCGATCATGGTTTCAATCTTTGTTTTCAGCAACTCTTCATGTTTGTGTCCAAAGTCAGACTTAAATTTTGGCAGAGTTAAAGTACCATCATCCTTCAACAAATTCATAGGCACATTCGAGTTCTCAAAACACATCACTCTTTGGAAAGGTACCTTCTTCTCATTCATAGCTAGCAGTCTCCTGGCCATGAAATCATTGTATATAGCAACTGTTAGAGATTTCATCTTAATTTTGACAGTATGTTCATGGCCTTCATTGCTTTGGTTTTCTGTCGAGGCATAGAGTCATAAAAACGGGCTGGATTGGTTTTTAATCTCTTTTCTTTACTATTCTCTCCACCACAAACTTGGCAGCCAGGCGGTTTCCTGTTGACACGTAGCTTTGTATGGCATCTTGTCTATCCTTTTTTGCTAACTGCTCCTATGGCAAAACTTACCAGCTGTCTAGGTGTATTTTCGATGTCAAAAGCATATTTGTATGATTTTTCGAACAAGTTGTTCATCTAATTCAAACTAAATCTTGTTCAAACTAATTCTATGATATTGTGACTATAAATTCAAGGAGTCTGTAATTTTCGATTTAAACATACACAAACACTAATTTGGTTTTAATACATATTAAATAGCAAGCAAATTAGCACATTTCAGCACACCTATATATTGCCTTGTGGGCCTGATCAGGCCCCCGGGCCGGACGTTCCCCACCCCTGATGAGTTTCTACCAGTTCATCTCTACGGCGATTCCTGTGGCTGCTGGGAGACGACTTTATCAAGAGAGAGAGAGAGAGGGAGAGAGCTGTGCTAAAGGTGCTGACCGCGCAGTGGGCTGACGGCTGACTCCTCAACATTCAGCTTGTTGTTCAAGCCTGACCTAGGTCAACCTCCACTCACTCCTACCATCACTACCATCACTACTCTTCAAAGTGATTTTAAAGGTGTGTACAGTGAATATCAAACATCTATATATTACGGTTAATTATTTCCGGCATGTCTAGCGAGATAACTTCAAATTGCTAATTATGACTCATGAGATGAGCTTTCTTGGAATTTACGTGTTGTCTAACTCATTTAAAATCGTCGGTGACATGGCGGCCACTTTATTATGTCGTTCAGTCAAAACTCCAACTTTTCATAATGTCACTTCATCTCGGTATACTGATATGGACATGAGGTGTGTGAGATGTGGCTTGCGCCCTCCTGACACACACTCCCGTCATGAGACAGTAAACAGTCAATCACTCAGTCATTTATCGTATCTCTCACTGTTGCAATGGGTATAATTGTGAGCGATATGCAGTAATTTCCCAGATGTGTCCCTAACTTTATATTCACGAGTGTTCAATGTGTATGTTCTTTTCATTTCGTTGTAATTTTTTTCTGTGAGATTTGGTTTCTCCTAATTTGTCTCCCGCAAGTCGATCTAATTAAGCGGTTGAGTTAATTTGTCATTGTTGGGAACATTCTGTTGTTTTAATATGATTCTAGTGTTCATTCATTTTTCTTAAGTTTCTTACACCCGCACTTTGATCTAGGCGGTTGCGGTAAATTCAATTAATACATCTGAAGTTTGAAAGTGATTCTAATATTCTTCAATTAAACACTTTTCTTATCTTTTTTGTATAAGTGCGCGAGTGGCTTAGGCCTAAGGTCGTTTCGATTTCGACTCGCTCGTGGCATCCAAGGTAATTGAGTAATTTTGTTCTTGTTATTTCTAAGTGCGTAATTTTAACATCTCTAATACGTACAGTGTGATTTTAACTTCTCTTAACATCTATTGTGATTTCTAACGAGTTTGTCATTCCATCTTTATTTGTTTTCTTTCGCTCGCTAGTAGGCCTATATTGTTTCTTTTATTAACATTATTAACACGATGGCCGATACTATTTGCTTAATTTGAGTGCAAGTTTGTAAAGATTTCATTTTCGGGTTTTAATTAACATAATGTTGTCCAATTGTGGACTCTACCGAAATACACTCGTTCATGATTTTTTTTTTCCGAGTTTCATTTGATTTGAATTATGGAAGTTTGATTGATTGATATTTTCTTGATGTAAAATCTAGTTATGAAATAATTCAAATTTATTTCGTTTTTTTTTTCGTTCAGTTTTATTCTGACGTGTTTTCTTTTTCTTAGTAAATTATTTCCTAACATTTGTTTTTGTCCATTTAAAGTGTATTCGTTTCTGCCTTCTGGTTTCAGTCAAGCGCTAGATTTTCGTTCGCTAATTTAGGACTATACTTTTTTTTAGGGATCTTTTCTAAGTTATTTTGTATTTGTTTTTGCCCAGTAAGTCTTTATATTTAGTATTTTTGCCTGAAATATTGGATATTTTGGCTAATATAGATGTTGAATTTCCCTGACGTTGCAGTATCTCCGACCCCTCCACCCCAGCTCCTACCTATTAGTCCCCTGTCTCCCCTCTCTGATATGGTGCAGCATGAATCGTCACCCTGATGACTTATCACTCACGGTCTTCAAAGCTGCATGACATGACGGACGTGTTTAAATACTGCTATTGCTCTACATTAATATTGATCAGGTAAGCTAATTCTATGAGTACTAGCCTATTTGCTATTGAACGAGACCATCTTAGTTAAGGGCAGGTGCTCGAACTGAAAAAAGGGCACCTAGCTACTAGTGAATGAATTAAATATACACGCAGCTTAAACTCATTCAAATTCATTCCATGTAAGTTACAACAATACTTATAATCAAGAAATCTTTCTGCATATCTGACACCAAACATACAACAATGAACACTCAATGCACTATATCATCAGCAAAATGTGGTAACCCACAACAATACAGTAGCCCCTGGCCCCTGAATTGGGTTAATATCAGCAGGCTCCAAAGGGCAATGGAACCAGGAAAGGAGATGAGCGCTGCAGCTACGTGGTGTTCCAGTGCTTTTATTCATGTAACACTAGCCCACGGTTTCAACTTCAAATATTCTCCATAGTGTTTATTGATTATTCAATCATTATTGCATTATTAAACTAGTAGCTTGCATCACTTAAAAAAAAATATGTAAATACTTCAACCATTTTTGCTTCCCTACCCTTCAAAAATACTTAATTAAAATTTTAGTTAAAATAGGACTTACCCTATATATATATATATATATATATATATATATATATATATATATATACCGGATATATATATATATATATATATATATATATATATATATATATATATATATATATATATATATATATATATATATATATATATATATATATATATGGAGAGATATTAACTTATAAACCACGGATGTCTAATCACGATATTCAGAAAAAAACTGCCAATTAAAGTGCATTATAACCGTCAAGGGGTTGATAATTACTTTGTTTAATTGTCTTATATTTGTATAAATTCTATGATATTGTGACTATAAATTCAAGGAGTCTGTAATTTTCGATTTAAACATACACAAACACTAAATTTTGTTTTAATACATATTAAATAGCAAGCAAATTAGCACATTTCAGCACACCTATATATTGCCTTGTGGGCCTGATCAAATGATCCCGAGGGCCTGATCAGGCCCCCGGGCCGGACGTTCCCCACCCCTGGTGTAAATATTCAACAGACTGTTCATACCTTTATGAATGCAGTAAATAATGAAGACAGTGATTAGTGTGTCTAACTGATCTAACAGTTCCTGAGTAGCTATATTTGTGAACAGTTTACAGTTAAGAAAATACATTTTTTTTTAGTTAATTCAAATCTTTTCTTGGCTCTACTGATATGCAGTAAAAAATATTTTGTTTGATAATGGATTTTAATATTTTTAGGCAAGCTCCAATTTATAGTACATGCATAAGAACATAAAAACATAAGAACATGGGAGTCTGCAGAAAGCCGATTGGCCCACACAAGGCAGTTCCGTCACACCCAACCCTAATTATAAGCCCAGCTCACTAACACCATTAGGACTGACCTCACCAAAACGGTCCAAGGTCAGAAAACGGGGGTCTTCAGAGCGCCGATTGGCCCACACCTGACAGATCCCCCTCACACCAAACCTATCTCGTCCATATGCCTATCTAATTTTATATTAAAGGTCCCTATCGTTCTTGATCCCATTATGGCACTTGGTAGCCTATTCCACCTATCTACAACTCTGTTACCAAACCAATATTTGCCTATATTTTTCTTGAAACGAAATTTATCTAATTTGAAAAAAAATTGTACGAGTTCTTTCGCTATCACTGAGCTTCAGTACATTTGTCATGTCCCCTTTATTAATCCCACTAACCCACTTGAATACCTCTAGCATATCCCCTCTAACTCTGCGTCTTTCTAACTAATGTAAGCCTAATTTCTTCAAACTTTCTTCATACGGAAGATTTCTAATATTATAGATAATTTTTGTCATTCTACGTTGTACTCTCTCCAATGAATCTATGTCCATTCTGTAATAAGGACACCAACATTGAACAGCATAATCCATAATATGGATTATGCTGTTCAATGTTGGTGTCCTTATTACAGAATGGACATAGATTCATTGGAGAGAGTACAACGTAGAATGACAAAAATTATTCTGTAATAAGGACACCAAAATTGAACAGCATAATCCATAATATGGATTATGCTGTTCAATTTTGGTGTCCTTATTACAGAATGGACATAGATTAAACTATCTTGTACCGCCTCAATAAACTCTTCAGAATCTGAGTCCTCGATTTGATGCTGCCAATCTATCTTCGGAAAATTAAAATCCCCCATAATGCACACATTGCTAAGCCTTCATGCTTTTTTTTGTTTTTTTGTTTTTTTTAAGAGACAATGAACGGAGGAAGGAAAAACACAGATAAAACAAAAAGGTCCATGTGCCTAAAGGCATCCTCCATTCATAAAATGTTTGTAACAACTGGATTTTAACATTTGTAGATTGTAAGTTTGTGGAAAGCAATTCGAGGGAAGTGAATTCCAAAGAGTAGTAGCTCTGGGGATAAATGAATTCTGATAAGCAGAAGTTCTGCATTGTGGAGGAGAATGTGTAAATTCATGGGCGCTCTTAGCTGCCCTAGTTCTACGGGAAAAGATGTGGAGAGGCGGCACAATTGAAGCAAGTTCCTCGGAACAATTGCTGTGAAAATATCTGTAGAATAATGCAAGGGATGCAACGTTTCTTCGTATGGATAATGTAGGAAGGTCCTGTGTGATTGCAGGGTTATTGATTAATCTAATAGCTTTATTTTGAATTTTGTCCAACTGCCTCAATGCAACCACTCCACTTCCACCCTACAGAGGTGAACAGTAATCCATCTGAGAACGCACATGACTTTTATATATTATGGCCAACTGCTTGTCAGTGAAGAATTCTCGAACTCTTTACAGGAGTCCCAGTTTTTTAGAGGCATTCTTAGCAATGCTTCTAACATAATGTGTCCAGCTCAAGTTAGTAGTTAATTTTACACCGAGAATGTCAATACTAGGGGAAGTGGGAATATTTACATCATTAACAAATATATAGGAGTCAGTGAGATTCTGTCGGTTAGAACATTGAATGTACTTGGTTTTCTGTGCATTAAAGGAAACTAGATTCTTTTGTCCCCATTCATTAATTCTAGAAAGGTCCTGGTTCAGAGAAATTGCAGTGTTTATTTTTGAAATTATAAGATCGGGTTGGGTGAAACAATTGGTAAATGTGAAGGAACTGTGGAGTGTTGAGTCATCTGCGTAGGAATGTATTGGATTATGAGTGGTAGATATGAGATCATTGATATGAATGAGGAACAGAGTTGGGGCCAAAACTGATCCCTGGGGAACACCAGCATTTATTGAGTGAAATTGAGAATAAAGGCCATCTACCATTACACATATTTTTCTCTTATGAAGATAAGAAGAAATTAGTGGAACTAATGATGCAAGGCCGTAGTGTGACATCTTCGACAATAACGATTGATGCCAGACTCTATCAAATGCCTTTGATATATCCAGTGCTATTGTATGTGTTTCACCATATTGGTCTGTAGCTTGGTTGATTTGATGCGTAAGAAGGCAAAGAATGTCTGCAGTTGATCGACATCGTCTAAAATCATATTGCCTATCACTGATTAATTTATTATTCTCAAGATGCTTACTTATGTGATTATTTAATATAATTTCAAAGACTTTACCAAGAGTGGAAGTTATAGCTATTGGTCTGTAGTTTGATGGATCTAAAGAGGCACCTTTTTTAGGAACTGGATGGATGTTTGCTTCTTTCCAGGGTACTGGGAAGCATTAGGTATGAGTACGCAGACGGAACATTTTGGCAATCCAGGAGCGAGCACCAAGGAGCAATTCTTAAGTACTATTGGAGGAATTTCATCTGGACCAGGAGCCTTATCTACCGAGAGATTCTGCAAAATAGTTTTGACATGGCTGGTGTGGATCTTAAGTGAGGGAATTTCAGGCGAATTATAATTAAGTACAGGGACATCTTGATTTATTTCATCTAAGGCTGAGTTGGTGGAGAAAATATCCGCAAGAAGGTTAGCTTTACCTCGTGGGTCACTTACAAGATTGCCAGGCAGAGATTTTAATGGTGGAATGGATGAAGCAGTAGTGAAGTTGGATTTGAATGAGTTAAGAGTAGACCAAAATATTTTGTTATCATTTGGATTATTTAGAAGTTTATTTGCCTGCTTGTGGAGAAAGTTTGATTTAGTTAGGTTTAATACAGTTTTGGCATGATTTCTATTTTCACTTCCTGCCATAAAGATTTACCTTCATTTCTACTCATATTTGGTGGTCTATAAATTACTCCAATAACTATGGTCTTGCTACCTTCGCTAACCTCTACCTTAAACACTTTCGTTATCAATTATTTAGTCTAATATCTGATTTAGTACATCATTTTAATGAACTCCTGACAAACACTGCTATTCTGCCGCCCATCCTACTTGCTCGGTCATATTTAAACAAACTATAACGTTTTTATTCTTTTGGTTAATGGTAGTGCCAAGAATCAGTTGTTATTGATAACATAATTAAGTATGGAACAATGTTAATTGTTCTCATCACAATATGTATAAAATGGTTTATTTCTAATTTTCACTCCTCAAATATATCACAGCTTAAAGTTCCTATGCAGGTTTAGAGGACAAACTTATGACTTTGACATTGACTTATGGGAGCGAAGCATGGACGTTGGTGGAGAGGCTCAGACCAAAAGTGAGAGGGGTGGAAATGAGTTACTTGAGAAGTGCGTGCAGAGTTACATGAAGGTATTGACAGACAAATGAGGAACTAAGAGAGATAATTAAAGATGAGAAAATCCCAGAAGATTGGCTCAAAAGTGTAATAGTAAATAAAATTATACACAAAGGAAAAGGGGATGCGCTAAATAGAGGAAATTATAGGGGCCTGAAAATGCTTGACCAAATCATGAAGGTCTGTAAGAGAGTCTTTGAGGGTTTGATCAAGCAAAGCATCTCCATTGATGATATGCAGTTTGGTTTTATGCCAGGACGGGGTATAACCGATGCTATCTTCATAGTCAGGCAGATACAGGAAAGATACTTACTAAAAGGCAGGGATCTTTACTTTGTGTGTGTAGACCTGGAGAAGGCCTTTGATAGGGTGCCTAGAGATGTTGTGCAGTGGGCTATGAGGAAACTTGGTGTGGAAGTGTGGCTGGTGCGTGTGATAATGAAGATGTATGAGGATTCGCGAAGTGCGGTGAGGGTGAAGGGTGTACTGAGTGATCAGTTCACAGTCCGTGCTGGAGTCCATCAGGGTTCAGTGTTAAGCCCCCTCCTCTTTATTATGGTCTTGGAGGCACTGTCTAGAGTTTTTTGAGGCAGACTCCCGCTGAAACTGTTTTATGCAGACGATTTAGTCCTAATAGCTGACATTATGCAAGATGCTGAGGACAAATTCAGAGAGTGGAGAGAGGGCATGGCGAGCAAGGTTTAACACCTTAAGAGCGGCCTATGCGGTTTATTTATATGTACCGCCCAGCGGGGTGTTTTTAGCAAAAATAGGGCTGTTTACGTGATCATTTTCATGCCTAAATAAGACCCAGAACGTAAAACAAGTATCTATCCCTGAAAGGGCATAAACAGAGCTTTCGAATGACACCATAACGATCCTTTTATGATGGCTAGTTTTCTTGCAAAAACCGTGCAACGCGAGTGCAAAAAGCATGTAATTAGCCACTTTCCCGATACAATTCCGTATATAGCGAGTGAGAGAGGGAGGAGGGAGGTGGGATTCGTGTCAGTAGGTTCGCCGCGGTGGTCTGGAGCAGTCATACGCTCGCTACTCTCCTGCCACCACTTGTCTCTCTCTCTCAGCAACATTACGTGCTGAAATTGCCACTCGACCTATGTCGAGCGCCGCCACATAGTCCAGCTTTATTTAACTCGACTTATGTTGCTCGCCGACATTTAGGGGTTAAAGAATCAATATTAACAAAACCAAGGTTATGCATTGTAGATTGAGGCGAGGCAATGTAGAAAAGAGCGGTGCATACCCATGTGCAGTGTGTGGAAAGGGAGTGGGCATTAACTCGATTCAATGTAGCATCTGTCGATGTTGGGTACACCATGGGAGTAAGCACTGTAGTAGAATAAAGGGACCCCTGCCGAAGAATAAGTCAGGAATAGAGAAATTTGAGTGCGTAGTGTGCAAAGGCGAGCTTGTGTTAAGTGATGTGGCTGTGAATTTTTGGAAATGAGTCATTGGAGCTGGTGAACAAGTTTTGTTACCCAGGAGATATAATCTCTGCCGGTGGTGGGGCCGAGGCTGCCACTATTGCTAGAATTAGGTGTGGCTGGGAGAAGTTCAGAGAACTGCTGCCAATGCTGACCATGAAAAGAATGCCTCTCCCCCTGAAGGGAAAGGTGTATGCCTCATGTGTTGTTTAACAATAGGGTCCACCCTTAAGTCTCTTCTTAGCCCACTATATTAGTTTTTTTCTGAAATATGGGATAAGTGACAGATTCTCTTTATAATTTCCTGTACATTGTATATTAAAATAAATATATTTGTGATCGCTATTTCCTAGGTGGTTCCCTATCTCTACATTATTTATCGTATGTTCATTATTACTGAGAACTAAATAAAGGATATTATTACCTCTAGTCGGCGAATCTATGAATTTAATTAAAAACTATCTTATACCGCCTCAATAAACTCTTCAGAATCTGAGTCGTCGATTTGATGCTGCCAATCTATCTTCGGAAAATTAAAATCCCCCATAATGGACACATTGCTAAACCTTGATACTAGTTTCACTTCCTGCCATAAAGATTTACCTTCATTTCTACTCATATTTGGTGGTCTATAAATTACTCCAATAACTATGGTCTTGCTACCTTCGCTAACCTCTACCCAAACACTTTCGTTATCAATTATTTAGTCTAATATCTGATTTAGTACATCATTTTAATGAACTCCTGACAAACACTGCTATTCTGCCGCCCCTCCTACTTGCTCGGTCATATTTAAACAAACTATAACGTTTTTATTCTTTAGGTTAATGGTAGTGCCAAAAATCAGTTGTTATTGATAACATAATTAAGTATGGAACAATGTTAATTGTTCTCATCACAATCTGTATAAAATGGTTTATTTCAAATTTTCACCCCTCAAATATATCACAGCTTAAAGTTCCTTTGCAGGTTTAGAGGACAAACTTATGACTTTGACATTGACTTATGGGAGCGAAGCATGGACGTTTGTGGAGAGGCTCAGACCAAGAGTGAGAGGGGTGGAAATGAGTTACTTGAGAAGTGCATGCGAAGTTACATGGAGGTATTGACAGACAAATGAGGAACTAAGAGAGATTATTAAAGATGAGAAAATCCCCGAAGATTGGCTCAAAAGTGTAATAGTAAATATATACAAAGGAAAAGGGGATGCGCTAAATAGAGGAAATTATAGGGGCCTGAAAATGCTTGACCAAATCATGAAGGTCTGTAAGAGAGTCTTTGAGGGTTTGATCAAGCAAAACATCTCCATTGATGATATGCAGTTTGGTTTTATGCCAGGACGGGGTACAACCGATGCTATCTTCATAGTCAGGCAGATACAGGAAAGATACTTACTAAAAGGCAGGGATCTTTACTTTGTGTTTGTAGACCTGGAAAAGGCCTTTGATAGGGTGACTAGAGATGTTGTTCAGTGGGCTATGAGGAAACTTGGTGTGGAAGTGTGGCTGGTGCGTGTGATAAACTGATAATGAAGATGTATGAGGATTCGCGAAGAGTGGTGAGGGTGAAGGGTGTACTGAGTGATGAGTTCACAGTCCCTGCTGGAGTCCATCAGGGTTCAGTGTTAAGCCCCCTCCTCTTTATTATGGTCTTGGAGGCACTGTCTAGAGTTTTTTGAGGCACACTCCCGCTGGAACTGTTTTATGCAGACGATTTAGTCCTAATAGCTGACAGTATGCAAGATGCTGGGGACAAATTCAGAGAGTGGAGAGAGGGCATGGCGAGCAAGGTTTTAAGAATCAATATTAACAAAACCAAGGTTATACATTGTAGATTGAGACGAGGCAATGTGGAAAGGAGCGGTGCATACCCATGTGCAGTGTGTGGAAAGGGAGTGGGCATTAACTCGATTCAATGTAGCATCTGTCGATGTTGGGTACACCATGGGAGTAAGCACTGTAGTAGAATAAAGGGACCCCTGCCGAAGAATAAGTCAGAAATAGAGAAATTTGAGGGCGTAGTGTGCAAAGGCGAGCTTGTGTTAAGGTTTGTGGCTGTGAATTTTGGAAATGAGTCATTGGAGCTGGTGAACAAGTTTGTTACCCAGGAGATATAATCTCTGCCGGTGGTGGGGCCGAGGCTGCCACTATTGCTAGAATTAGGTGTGGCTGGGAGAAGTTCAGAGAACTGCTGCCAATCCTGACCATGAAAAAAATGCCTCCCCCCCTGAAGGGAAAGGTGTATGCCTCATGTGTTAGAAGTGCAATGACGTATGCCTCAGAAACATGGGCCGTTAAAGTAGAGGATGTCAACAGAATGGAACATAATGAGATGAGAATGGTGAGATGGATGTGTGGGGCCAGGCTACAGGATAGAATTACAAATTTTGAGCTGAGGAGACGTTTAGGTATAATGAGTATTAGCGAGGTGATGCGTACAAGTAGACTGGGATGGTATGGACTTGTGGAGAGAATGGATGAACCAAATTGGGTGAAAAAATGCAGGTCTGCGATTGTGGAGGGAGCTGCACCAAGGGGTGGACCGAGGAAGACCGGGGATCGGACTATACGTGCCGATCTCAAATCCAAGAACTTGAAAAGTGAAGCAGCCCTTAACAGGGTTGCCTGGAACGCCACCATTAGGACAAGAGACTGAAACTGCACGTATGTGTGGAACACTCAGTCTTAAAATTTTATGTTTGTATGTATGTATGTGTGGTGTGGATGTAGATGTGCTGGAAAGTGTGAAAAGGAACACCTTGAGATCGTTCGGCCATATGGAACGTATGGGAAGCGAGAAAATGACTAAGAGAGTGTATGAGAGCGAGGTGGAAGGACAGAGGGAGAGGTAGGCCGAATGAGAGGTGGAAGGATAGAGAAAAGAAGTATATGAGTGAAGGCGGTGCTGGATGGGAGGAGGGGCATCGACTGACTGAGGATAGAGGTGCATGGGGGCATTTCGTTCATGGCCACCCCTTCGGGTATCACGGCGTCCGGCAATAGATAGATGGATATAGGGCCGGTCATTAATTTCATTGTAGTGACCAGGTGTTACTTTCAGAAAGGGTATACCGTTAGTTATTAAAACAAAACAAAATCAATCCGTAAGTGTACACAGCAGTGAATAACTTCACGGTGCAGGGTCAGTGGCACACACCCGGTTTTCTCGAAAACGTTTATTTAACTTGCCATTGGTCGCTTCCAAACAGAGATATAGAGTTTCCATTTTTTGTAATTAGAAAGCTTGATTTTGTATCTTCCTTCTATACTAAATGAGGTAAATAGCTAATATGAATATTTCATACTAAAACAAGGAAATACATTTGCAATTAAGGGAAAATAATTATGTTGAAAAAGGTTATGTTGACTGTGGATCTCTTAATATACAACGTAGAGTAGTTTTGTTACCACCACTGGATAGGAAATTCATCTAGCTAAAATTTGAGATATTCTATAGTGCAATAGCTAGTAGGGTTTTGGCGGGAGGGTCCTCAGAGCGACTGAAGGTGTCGCGCGGGATTTCAGCCAGGAGGTTGTATGTATGTGTGATTTTCTCAGCTCGCACAACATTTTGCAAGGACTATCATGTCATTTCATGTTACTCAGACATGTATGAACATACATATCTAGGTATGATAGATAATGTGGTACTGCCGTGCAACCTGCGTCAGCAAAATGATGGAATTTGGGTTCGATTTTGCAGCACTAATAAGGGAGTACTACCCTTTAAAAGTAAAGTTAGGTAAGGTGACTGTGGCTGCACTAGTGGTGGCCATATTGACTGTGGCCGTTTTGACTTTAAGCGGGATCACCGGCTTTTTTGTTATCTTTCTCTCCTTTTCTCTCTTTCCCTGGCTTGTATCCATTCGGCCCCAATCAGCCAACTGTTTTAAGACGTTTATCCCCATCCAGGTGAGCGATAGCGAGCCAGTATTGTATGGAGAAATTTAGCTTGCTGTCAAAACAAATTTATATAATTATATATGCTGGGTCGCTACCACTCGCCAGGAAAATATTGACACCTGGATGAGGGTAAACGTCTTAAAACAGTAGACTGAATGGTGACGAATGGATACAAGCCAAAGAGAGAGGGATATAAAGAGAAAAAAAATGGGGTGGGCTCCCTTAAGCTCTCCATACCACCCCTACCCTGACCATACCGACTTGACTGTAGCCTCTGATTCCCTTTACACTCCAAACTATTAGAACATTTCTCCCGGGTCGTCTCCTGATACACAGTAAGAGTCTCAGGCCACACAAGGCAATAGCGAACTGTATCTCACGCTGGGAAGTACAGTTGACTTAACCCCTTCTGTACCGACAACGTCTCTTTTCTTTGATTTTAACTACATTTAAACTATTTTATGAAGGATAGGAAGAATATATAATAGCTAAAAGGGTTAATTGAGATCGTCTGTAACCTTTAGAACGGTTACGGCGGGAGAATTTCTCCCGGGCGCAAGAGGTGATCACGTGATTCACCCATGTGGCAGCGTGGGTCTGGTTTGGCCCGCCCAGTACCTTCAGTCCATTGTCTGACTTGGTTGAGGGTGGGTGTGCAGTCCAGCTAACTCGCTTGGTTTTGCCCCTAAATCACATTTAGGGAGAATTTCTCCCGGGGTTGCTGTTAACGTGTGTTGTGCAGTCCGGGTGAAATTTACAATCCGGGTGAAACAGTTTGGGATGGGACTCAGCCATGGTATGCTCCCATCACCCAGGAGTGCACACACTGCAGGAGAAGCCAATTGGGCCAGTATATTTTTGTTTTGCCTAATTCATTAATATTGTTTAAAAAAAAAATCACTTTTTAGTTACGTTTTTCAAATTTAAAAATCATTCATACTTTAAACTACAATTTACATTTAAAATAGGCTAAATGAAAGAAGAAAAGCTCTATTTTCATTGTGTATTTTCAAAATAAAATAATTTTCTACATAAGTATTTTTGTTTCCCTTTTTCATTTCCGGGAGAAATTCTCCCGGGGTTTCCTTTTACGTTACTGAAATCCAGGGTTACCATTCTAGGGTTTTAAAGGGTAGATAGCCTTCTTAAGCTGAATAAAATCGTCTAATAGTTGCCAGAATTCAATGAAAAGTACATCACCGGTACAGGAGGTTTAAAGCAAGTGGGTTGCAGTTGTCAATAAACCAAGTCCATCTGCATTGTATTAATGTCCGTCAGATGTTAAATAAACTGCACAAAAGCGCAAAGAACAATTATTTGAGAGAACCCTCTAAAATAAGACCAGTCTGTTTGGCAAGTGATGGATACTTTATGCTTATATCATTACCTGAAGGTATGGCGTACAGTTTTTGGCTAGGTTTCCAGATTTAAGGGAGGTTTTTAGTTTGCTCCCTAGGCCTAGATATCCACCAAGCTTAAGACAATACCCACAAGACACCCACTAGACGCCCTCCCCCCCCCAATCACTCGCCAGGACAAAATCGACACCTAAATGGCACAAAAGGTCTTAATGTCCACATAAATGGGGCGAAAGGTCTTGAAAACGCCAAACTAATGGACCTAACGTCTTAAAATATCAAAACAAATGAGGCTAAACATGAGGGAGAATGGGGTCCATCAAAGGACCTCTTCAGTGAAAATCTCCCCTTATAATTTATCAAGCGCCCCGGAACAAAGCGGATAGTAAACATTGCCGTCTGGTGAGAATGATAGCCTAATATTTCCACCATAAATGATGCCCTCGGTAACAATGGCCCGGGAAGATTCACAATATTTTGTATTAAGAATGGGCCCCGTCAAGCTATAGGATTGCTGTTGATACGTGTAGGGTGGGGGATAAAGGGGTTACTATTATGCTATTGTTTTCTAGCCAAGAAGCTTAGGGATGTGGGTTATATGGAGACAGTTGATGGAGGAAAGAAGGTTTAGAATATAGGATATTATAATTATATAGGGTTGGCCAAAATGTAGGAATTATAAAAAAAAAACAATGAAGATGGTCGAATGAATAGAAAGGGAAGAGGCTTGAAAAATAGATATATTGATAAATATGGAATTTATGAAACACAATAATCGGACAAAGAGAGTGGCTCGAGAACAAGGAAAATGGTTGAAGGGAATAAAGAGAGTTAAACAAAATAATGAGGGGGTAATGGAGCAGAGATATGGGGACAATATTAGACACAAAAAAGGGAGATCTGAGATCAATATCAGAAACAAAAGAGGATCAAGAGCATAAGAGGGTAAGAGTGAGGAGTGAATAAAATATATATAAGACATAAATCAGTGTTGGGATAGCATAGTCAGGACAAATTTAGAAGATTGATACAAAGGAATACGAACTGCAACAGACCTATTGGTCCTTACAGGGCAGTTTGGATATCTACAATGCTAAGCTGCTAACTACTCCAATAGGTATAGACAAAAAATGAGTAGAGCAGAAGGTTCCTCCCAACCCACAACTCCCTCCACCTTAAGCGACTATCCCACTGCGCGAACCTTCGATGGCGAATGGCCTGCGACTGTGTTTTTATGTCTATGTTCCAAAGTTCCCCAAATTCGCTCGAGTATTCTCCAAATGTCGCGGAAAGCGCACAACGTTCGCCCCAGCGTCGCCCAGATTCCCCCAGAATTGCCGTTAATTTTGAGCATGTTCAAAATCCGGCGGCGAATTGCGAATGGGGGTGAATGTCGCACGGCATTCGCCCTTTGTGCCACCTCATTCGCCCTTGTGCGCAGGAGATTCCCACCATGCGTACCATTGTCGCCGTATTTGCCCCTTCTGGCGAACGGTGACGAACATGGCGATGGTCGGGCGAATATGGTGAATGCTGTACGCTTGCCGGGCGAATGCCGGACGAAAATTGCGAACAATGGCGAATCCCCTGCGAACTATTGGTCGAAAGTGGCGAATTCCAATTATTGGCAACGCTGATTTTGAGCGAATGGGAGCGACTATGGCGACAGCCAGACACTTGTTGGGCGAATACAGCGAATGCTTCGACGAATGTCAGCGCATGCAATACGACAGCAAGACGAGAGGGGTCGATTGAGGGCAAACATTGGGAACAAGGGGCAACCTCGGTACCCATCGCTCAAGTTTCACTGACCCCTATATAAACACCACCCTGGGTCATGGTGTCATTACCATAGTTTACCCGCTCGATAACACACGTTCCTTCTACGTCCGTGCACCCGTTTCTGGATTTACCATGGCACCGAAAAACCTCAAGAAATTAGTGGTGAAGAAGGCCCTTAATAAGAAGGAGATGACTTTACCCACACCCCCATCACCACCCATACCAGTAGAGAACGCCAAAGAACGCCATCTCACTCCCCTAGATCACGATCACGGTCACGGTCACCCATTTTTTCAAGTAATGAACCCGGTGAAGAGGATCGTGTGGTGGCACCTGAACTGGAATCGGATGATTCTTCGGAGATGGACACCTCCAATTCGACGCCTCCTTCCACCAAGAGGAACTACGTAACCTTCACTGAAGAAGAGGAACAGGAACTGGTCGAGTGGTTCAAGGCAAGACCATTCCTGTACAACAAGGCCTGAAGTCGTACAGGGACAAGGATTTGAGGTTTGACGCCTACGAACGAAAGGCCAGATCACTCAACGTCACTGGTAAGTTGAAAACATCAACTTATGTGTCTGTATGGAACTGTGCAGTAAAAATATGCCAAAAACAAGTGTTTTACATCTAAAAAGAAAGTGATATTGTGTGCCAAACAACGTTTCTTTATGTTAATAATAATGTTATCAATTTGCTGCCCTTGTTTAAAGGAATTTGTCATTTGCATATTTCCCTTTATTGCACAGTCAACATGCACACATGCTCCATTATTTGTGACAACATTTTCTGTAATATAATGTGAGTCAATGCTTTGGTTGACATATTTATTACATTATAAGTGGCCTAAATATGACCTGTATAAAGTGACAAGGAATATTTGCTGTTGATGATCGTCAGCTCATTTTTCCCATGTCCTACACTTTCAAAAACTACTATATGTTTATTAAAACTTTTATTTTTCTTATTCAACCGTTCGTCAGCTTACAACGTGGTTCAGGGGGATGCAGACCAGGTTCCACAAGCTGACTCATGTGAAGCCTGGAAAACCACACACGACGAGGGAAAATTGGATCCGGGACAATTTTCGCTTCGTCAACCCTCACATCGACAAGATATGGACAAGGCCAACCAAAGAGCAGGTAATATACATATGTATTTATTATTTCTACAATAATTTATCTATTTCAGTAATTCCTCATTCGATGTTTCACACTAAATTTGTTTTTTAGTCTGTCTCGCCAAGTTTAATTTAATAGTTATTACACATTTTGTTATACTGTTTCAGTATTCAGGATTTTTTGTTTTTCGTAAATTAATATTTTAACCCTTAACCATCGGCGCACCATATATGCCGAGTTAAAGAAAAGGTGCCCATATGCGGGTCACCACATATGTCGAGTGCAATTTTGAGCACGTAATGTGCTCTGAGAGAGAGCTGAGCGGTGCGAGGAGCATAGATTCCCGCTTGACCGCTCGCCACCACCGCCGTGGTTCGACTTAAATTTATTACACCCTCCTCCACCCTCTCTCACTCGCTACACAGGGAATTATGTAAGGAAATTACCTTATTTTAGGGTTTTTGCACACGTGTTGCACGATCGTTGAAAGATAACCAGTGGTCGTAGAAGGATGGTTCAGGTGTCATTGGAAAGCTCTGTTTATGCCCTTTCAGGGATAGATACTTGTATTACGCTCTGGGTCTTGTTTATGCATGAAAAAGAGCACGGAAACAACCCCATTTAGGGTAAAACAACCCGCATGTTGGGTAATAGAAGTTACCGACCCACCCGCTCGTAATGTGTTAAATACATTTCCAGGTTTCGAATCAATTGACCACAGTTATATCTTGGAAACCTCCGCACTAACCATTCATAACCGAACGATGACGGTGCCCACCTTTCCGTAATGTACGAGGTGTCGGTGGGTTCGTGACCTGTTCATGGTATCTGTCTCTCAACAAGCATTATTATTTATATTCCTGTGCACAATATTATATTTTTGTTATTAGCAGTTGGAAGATTGTGCACGTGAGATGGGTGGCGACAGCGACACGACAGTGGAGTTCGTCCCCAGTGACCAGGAGAACGACTACAGAGACTGCCTCCCTGCAGGTGACCCCCATGCTCCGACCCACAGGCAAATGTCAAGGGAATGGGAAGCACTGGAAATTCACCCCTACATTACCGGTGCTTCGTATTCACTCTTTTCTTGCTACTATTACTCGTACGACGGTAATAGGTAAGAAAATATATATATATCACTATCTCTCTCTCTCTCTATATATATATATATATATATAATATATATATATTATATATATATATATAATATTATATATATATAACATATATATATATATATATATATATATATATATATATATATATAATATATATATATATATATAAATATATATATATAATTATATTACTGTATATACAGTATAATATATATATTATATTACTAATATATATATATACAGTATATACAGTATATATATATATTTATATATATATATATATATATATATTCTATCGCTACTACAATAATCAGTGTTCCTCGGAGCTTTCCCAGTGTATACCACCTCCTCTACGTAGGGTACGTAGTACCCGCCTTGCAACACAATCCCACCTATATTCTGTGTAACTCTCCAACCCAAGAGTGAAACGCTATTCTCAGACTTTCTTCTATTAAACTGCTGAGCTCTGGAACTCTCTCCCAAAATCAGTCTTTCCCTCCTCCTATGACTTAAATTGCTTCAAACTCTGTGTGGCCAGGCATTTTAGCTCGAACGTCCCTTGATTTCGGCCCTGTCACTCTTTGAAATCTGGGGGAGGCACTCGCTGCAGGCAGTTGTGCCTTTTGTCTCCCTCATTCACATAGAACAAAAATATATACTGTATATATATATACATTTATATATATATATATATATATATATATATATATATATATATATATATATTATATATATATATAGTGTGTGTTAAGTGTGTTCGGTGTAAACACTTACGTTATGTTGGTTAGTGAGATATGTGATTGGGAATTAACGTTAACGCTACTATTATGTACTTAACTATATTAGTTGACTAACTTGTGGACTAAAGCAACTCTTTAAGTAATTGGGTTATGATAAAAGTAATACTATTGTTTTATATTAATACTTACGAGTTCTTTCATTTGCTTACATTGCTGGTAAGAACAAGAACGGTGATACTATTGTCTCTTATTAGTAATATCGCCTTAGACTAACATGGCTGTTTTAATATTACTGCTAGTGATTAATTAAAGAGTATCAGTTAATAAAGGCTACCAAGTCCTAAGATTCAAAAGGAAAGGAAGCAACAACAGGAAATCATTTTATTAGATTTTACTTTTGTTTTGCCTTCAGCTGACTGATACCTTTATATATATCTCTGTGCTATCTAGATTCATCAAGTTAACCACTTGAGGATCAAGAAACGTAACTGAAGAGTGGCGACCTCGTCAGGATTCGTTTCATACAGTTTCACTCAGTTTCATTACCGTTTCACTACTTAAAAATCAAATATTATTCATGCCTGATCTAATTAATGACGAAGATGCTAGAGTTTTCATAGAATCAGAACCCACAGCCCCTGATATTGACCGTCTGTCAAAATCCGAACTGAAAGTGCTTGCCTCACATCTCTAGTTAACTGTCTCAAACATGTCCAAAGTAGAGGTGGCTCAGACCATAAAAACCCACCTGTTCCCTGTAGAAGGCGAGGAGGGTGACGGAGCAGTTGGTGGGATCCCGAGTAAACCTAGCCAACTTGATGAACAATAATTGCCACCTGGTTTTACCCTTGATCAATTATTCGAACTAGAACTAGCCAGAATAAAAACCAGAGCAAATACCGAAGAAGCCAGAATAAAAACCAGTGCAATTACCGAAGAAGCCAGAATAAAAGCCAGAGCAACGACCGAACAATGTGAATATCAATATCGTATAACTCAACTAAATGTCGATACAAATGCTCCCTTAATTGCTCCCCCTCTTGGATTGACTATGACTAGTGTCATTCCATCTTTCACTGAGGATGATGTGCACAATTTCTTTGTTTTATTTGAGGTAGTTGCTGAAGGTATGAAGTGGACAAGAGGTCAATGGCCTTTTATGTTACAAACTGTTTTGACAGGGCAGGCTCGAGCCACGTATTTGTCAGAAGTAGCAGAGGTTAGGCAGGATTATGACAATCTCAAAGAAGCTATCCTAAAAACCTATCAATTACACCCTGAGGCATACAGGCAATCTTTCCGTAAAAATCAGAAGAAAGTAGAAGAAACCCATATGGTATTTGCCAGGACCATGACTAAAACTTCCAATCATTGGGTCAAGAGTAAGAAAGTCACAAGCTACAACGAATTGAAGGAGTTGGTCCTGTTAGAAAATTTCCTATGGAAAATTGATTCTTCTGTAGTCTATCATTTGAGGGGGAAAAAGGTAGATTGTCTTGCCGACGCCGCTGACATGGCTGACACATACGTACTCAACAACAAATTTCGTGGAAAGAAGCCCTACGATAATTCTAGTTCTAATTTTAAGTATCCCAATCACAAATCTGACAGACCCAGTCACAAGCCTGTAACGTCTTCCCCAGCTAGCCAAAATAGAATTGTTCCCCCAACTAAAAATGCGACTCAGGGCAATGGTAACAGAGGTGGGGCCCAAAGTAATAGTAATGCTCAAAGAGGGAACGTTCCCGTATCCCCTAAAGTATGTACTTTTTGTGGCAAGAGAGGCCACCTAGCTTATCAGTACTGGGCCAAGGAGAGAACTGAGAGATCGGGGCAGACAGTTGCCGCCGTATCTCAAACTCCATATGTTCCTTTAACACCTTAAGAGCGGCCTATGCGGTTTATTTATATGTACCGCCCAGCGGGGTGTTTTTAGCCAAAATAGGGCTGTTTACATGATCATTTTCATGCCTAAATAAGACCCAGAACGTAAAACAAGTATCTATCCCTGAAAGGGCATAAACAGAGCTTTCGAATGACACCATAACGATCCTTTTATGATGGCTAGTTTTCTTGCAATAACCGTGCAACGCGAGTGCAAAAAGCATGTAATTAGGCACTTTCCCGATACAATTCCGTATATAGCGAGTGAGAGAGGGAGGAGGGAGGTGGGATTCGTGTCAGTAGGTTCGCCGCGGTGGTCTGGAGCAGTCATACGCTCGCTAATCTCCTGCCACCACTTGTCTCTCTCTCTCAGCAACATTACTTGCTGAAATTGCCACTCGACCTATGTCGAGCGCCGCCACATAGTCCAGCTTTATTTAACTCGACTTATGTTGCTCGCCGACAGTTAGGGGTTAATGCAGGACTCCCGACAGAAGGAGTACCTAGCACCAAAAGTTGCTTTAATACAGGACTCCCGACAGAAGGAGTACCTAGCAGCTAACGTAAATCATCTAGACAGGGGTGTAGTAGCATGTGTGGTGCAACCCACTAGGGTTAAGCCAATAATAATTGCACCATCAGTGCAGGACAGTTACCGTCCCTTTATTTCATCTGGCAACGTGAGATTAAATGGTTTTATGCATGAGGTAAAAATTATGAGAGTCACAGGTTCTACTAGCACCCTCCTGGTGAATCCTTACACTGAGTGCCCACCTGGCGAGCCAGTTATAATGAGAGGTGCTGGAGGCCAATTTTATGCATACTTGGTAAAAGGCGAAATTGAATGTGAGTTACTACAGGGTAAGGCCACTATAGCTTTGTGTAGGTCCCAAGATATCCCTGTGCCCGGGGAAACACTCCTTTTTGGGAATGATGTAGCAGGTGAGAAGGTCCGACCAGACCCCATTTTGTCACTTTCCCCTGTTAATGAGCCACTAACCGGTGAGCTCGAAAAGGAGATGCCAACAATTTTCCCTGTGTGTGCTGTCACACGTTCAATGTCTCAAGTAGCAGTTCCCTCAGACAGAAATGTACCGAATGTAAGAGTTGATGAAAGGGATGATGAGAGTGTGAATGACGCTCCAACTGTGCCTGATGATGTGGCTGAGGTGGATTTATCCGACACCTTTATGGCTCATTTTGACCCTTACGATGACCATGAAACCCCTCCAAATTGTCCTAGTGGCATGGTAGATCTACAGAGAGGAGTTAGCTGCCAGGGCCGTGAGTGAAGAGGAATGTGAGAAGGAGGGTGGTGAATGTTTCTACCTCAAAGGAGGAGTATTGTGGCGTAGATGGAGACAGCCACACAGACCAATCGATGACGGGGCCTGGGACGTCCATCAAGTAGTAGTCCCCAAACCTTGTCATAGAGATATCTTGGAAATGGCACATTGTATACCATTGGCAGGACACCTAGGTGTGAGAAAAACTCTAGACAGAATCAGAGCCCACTTTCACTGGCCAGGAATGCGTGCAGATGTAGTGGAATTTTGTAGAGTGTGTCACACTTGCCAGATGACAGGAAAACCCAATCAGAAGGTGCCTGTACATCCTCTGGTGCCCTTGCCCGTCTTCGAGAATCCTTTTACTCGGGTGGTAGTGGACATTGTAGGCCCATTGCCTAAGACTTCCCAAGGTAACAATTATTTATTAACTATTATGGACATGGCTACTCGCTACCCAGAGGCTATACCCTTAAGGACTACCTCTGCTCCAACTGTCATCAAGGAACTGCTCAAATTCTTCACCAGAATGGGTTTCCCCCATGAGGTGCAAAGTGATCAAGGTACTAATTTTACCTCTAACATTTTCCTGCAGTCCCTGAAGGAGTTGGGTATCGAGCATGTTAAGTCTAGCACCTACCACCTAAAGAGTCAAGGGGTTCTCGAACGATATCATCAGACATTAAAAGGAATGTTGCGTAAATATTGTACAGAGACCGGAGTTGAGTGGGATAAGGGGGTACCTTTTCTTTTATTTGCTACTCGTGAGGTTCCAACTGAATCCCGGGGTTTTTCCCCTAATGAGCTAGTTTTCGGTCACCAGGTAAGAGGTCCTTTGCAACTATTGCAGGATAGCCTAGTTGACCAGGAGGGGAACCAAAACCTCCTCAAGTATGTTTCAGATTTCAAAACCCGGCTGAGATCCTCATTTGAGTTTGAAGCTCAAAACTTGACAGTGGCTAAAAGCTCCATGAAAAACTGGAATGACAGAAAAGCCCGTGAGAGGGAGTTTCAGCCCGGTGATGAGGTTTTGATTCTGCTCCCCCTTTTCGGCCAACCTTTATCTGCCAAGTTCAGGGGCCCATATAAGATCATTCACAGGGTGAGCATTACCGATTATCTAGTAACTACCCCAGACAGGAGAAAGCCCACGCAAGTATTCCATATAAATATGTTGAAACCCTACCATAGGTCCCCTGATTCCTCTCTTCCAGATTCTCCCACTGTGGCAGTGAATGTCAGGACCTGTGGACAGCCTGGTGCGGACGAAGTCTTCAGTTCTCTTACTGACCCGCAACAGACTGTTCCAGAGCCTGAATGTATTCATGCAGACTTTGACTTGTCGTGTAGCCTATCCAACTTTCAGTATAACTCAGTAGCTTGGGGGGAATTACCATCTAAACTATGTCATCTTCCCTCTGATCAAGCGAACCAACTAATCTCTGTTTTATCTCAGTCTCCCAGTGTGTTCCGTGATACTCCAGGGTTCACTTCTTTGGCCGTGCACGACATCGACGTAGGGGATGCAACTCTCATTAAACTATCCCCTTACCGTGTCTCACCACAACGCAGGAGTATACTGCAGGTCGAGCTTGACTTTATGTTATCAAACGAGCTGATCACAAGGGCCTTAAGCCAGTGGAGTAGTCCGGTCATACTTGTGCCAAAGCCAGACGGGAGCCATAGGTTATGTATGGACTATAGGCAAGTTAATGCTGTCACAAAGAACGATACCTACCCACTGCCACGGATCGACGACTGCATTGACCAGATTGGTACAGCAACCTATATCAGCATGATTGACTTAATGAAGGGATATTGGCAAGTAGCTCTCACCCCTAGAGCGAGGGAAATATCATGCTTTGTAGTCAACAATCAAACCTTCTGCTGTAACGTAATGCCCTACGGCTTGAAAAACGCTCCAGCTACATTCCAGCGCCTCATGAATTTGGTGACTGAAGGGGTACCTGGATGCGTTGTCTACATCGATGATATTCTTATCTTTTCACAGTCATGGGAGGAGCATCTTTACCAACTTAGATTGCTGTTCTTAAATCTTGCTGATGCCAATCTGGTGGTTAATCTTAAGAAATGCACCTTTGTAAAGAGTACGGTCCAGTATCTAGGATATACGGTAGGTCAGGGGCAGGTTGCACCTCCTCAAGCAAAGGTAGAGTCTATTCTAGAATTTCCAACTCCTAGCACTAAGAAACAAATCCAAAGGTACCTAGGCATGATTGGTTATTATAGGCGTTTCATCTTAAACTTTTCTAGGTTGACAGCTCCCCTGACAGATCTTCTCCGTAAGGATGTGAAGTTTGAGTGGTCCTCTGAATGTGAGGAGGCCTTTAATGCTACCAAATATATTTTATCTAATTATCCTGTACTCCGAGCTCCTGATTTTAACAGATCTTTTTCCCTAGCAGTGGATGCGAGCAATACCGGGGTTGGTGCAGTGTTGCTACAGGAAGACGACTGTGAAGTATTGCATCCGGTGTGCTATTTTAGTAAAAAATTAAATTCTGCTCAACGTAACTATTCAGTCATTGAGATGGAGCAGTTAGCATTAATTTTATCCCTTCAATACTTTGCTGTCTATGTGCAATCTGCCTCTGGTGCCATCACTGTGTATACTGACCAAGACCCCTTAAAATTTTTGCATTAGTTCCAAAATAAAAACCAACGTCTGACCAGGTGGAGTTTGTTGCTGCAGGAATACTCCCTGGATGTCAAACATATTAAGGGGGTCCAGAACGTGCTAGCCGATTGCCTATCACGTATCTATTAAAAGATTGCATTTACCAGGTTGGCCTCATAGAGCAGTAAGATTAATTTAATGAGAGGATTTTGGCAATTAGCTCTCCCTTTTAGCGAGGTAAATATCATGCTTTAGTAGTGCGCTTTCAAGCCTTCAGCTGTGAGATGCCTTGCAGTTCGAATAACGCTCCAGCTACGTTCCGGCTATGTTCTGATGTGGTACCTGGAGACATTGCCTACTTTGGGTGATATCCTTATTATATCCTCATTATAATCTTGCTGTTGCCAATCTGGTGGTGAATCTATTTATGTATTATGTTTCATATTATGTACTGTACTCCTTAAACTCTTTTCTAGGGGGGAGGTGTGACATACGGAGCCTGTATGTGTATTTAAGAGTTAGAATTCAGAGTTGAAGGAGTGCCAAATTACCCAGGTGGCGAAGCAGACTAGCGAGCGAACCAGCGAGTGGGAAACCAGCTCGTCCGCATACCAGCAAACAAGCCTTCACACCTGCTTGCGTCATAGGGGACCCTGCAAACTACTTCGATGACCCGACGCTATGACGATGATCGATGCCAGGAGACTCCATTGGACCACGCACCTGCTACGCAACTCGAGGAGCTGTAATTGGGGTGCGCACCATGCCTCGCCTCCTGATTCGTTCTTACACCATCATTGTTTAGTATATAAGACCCGAGTAGTGGGCATTCAAATCAGTCTCATTTGGAGTTGGGAAGGTGAACTTGCAGCTGGAGAAAGACAGGGTGAAGTATTATAATGGGATTGTGACTGTCAGTCAGATTATATAAGTGTGTGTTAAGTGTGTTCGGTGTAAACACTTACATTATGTTGGTTAGTGAGATATGTGATTGGGAATTAACGTTAACGCTACTATTATGTACTTAACTATTTTAGTTGACTAACTTGTGGACTAAAGCAACTCTTTAAGTAATTGGGTTATGATGAAAGTAATACTATTGTTTTATATTAATACTTACGAGTTCTTTCATTTGCTTACATTGCTGGTAAGAACAAGAACGGTGATACTATTGTCTCTTATTAGTAATATCGCCTTAGACTAACATGGCTGTTTTAATGTTACTTCTAGTGATTTCCTAAGCTGAAGCAAATTTTTTTAGCTTCAAAATATTATTTTTGCTTTTCATATTAATTTGAGTGAGACCTGAATCGAATCTATGAAGTGATCCTGTAACTTAATGTACTCATAATCAAACCTCAATGTTACGTGGTTAAGAAATACATTTAACTAATTATTAAATATATATATATAAATTTGTATGCGACTTTGATATTAATCCTGATGATAATAATAATATAATACTATTAACGTAAGACACGAACCAAGAATAATAACTACATTAAATATAAATAAAAGGACATATAAGAAAACAATCTATTCATTTCAAAACGGGTAAGAGACAGAAATATTCTTACTTTAATATTTATCTTTCAAGACTTTTTATAGAATTAATAGTCCTTCTTTAGATATAACTTATTCGGTTCATAACCATAGCCTACTATGCTTCGGTTAAATAATAATTATTTATAAATACTACATGACTTTAATTAGTTTCAGTATTTATTCATAATTAAAGAGTATCAGTCAATAAAGGATACCATGTCCTAAGATTCAAAAGGAAAGGAAGCAACCACAGGAAATAATTGTATTAGATTTTACTTTTGTTTTGCCTTCAGCTGACTGATACCTTAATATATATCTCTGTGCTATCTAGATTCATCAAGTTAACCACTTGAGGATCAAGATACGTAACAATATATATATATATATATATATATATGACTAACAATATTAGTAACAAAGAACAATACAACTTTATCATAAAATACTGTTAGAATGTTTGAAACATTCTAAATATGCGTACTTATTAAAATACAGACCTTCCAAACGGTTGGTGTCTGCAAGCAGGAGCCAGGAACATTAATACAAAGATTGAAACTTCTTGCGAAGATTTCAGTGCTTACAATAAAAATATAGGAATACAAAATAACTTAAAAATATCTGCCAGGAACATAAATTAAAAGACAAACTTCTTGCGAAGATTTCAGTGCTTCCAATAATTATTCGGTACAAAAATGTAATAGCAACAAATTAAAATTATGTCTAAACATAATAGAGGACAGCACATTTAAATTAAACGACTACACGTTCACAGTTAATGATAAAATGGATTGCAATACAAGAAACTGTGTATATGTGATAAAATGTGAAGGATGTGACAAACTATACATAGGGGAGACCTCCAACTTTAGATTAAGAGCAAATCTCCATAAAAGTTACATAAATTATAAAGATATAGAAAGATATATATCGGTTTGTAATAATGATAAAAATAATAAATATGTTTTTAAAATATATAATGCCCTTTTACAAAGTGAAACACGATGACGAGAAAGTAAGAAAAGAAAGAGTCATACTTCATAAGCAAATTGAACCCTGAACTAAACAGGGATATGTTCAGTCTATAAAGGAAAAATGTTGAAAATAACGATGATTTTTATTACGACTCTGGTGATTCTCTTCCTACTCATGTTCAGTTAATATGCACACAACTCGAACTTATGAAGATGGTTCGAAAGAAATGATACCATGTTTTCCTTTAGCTTTTACTCGATATTATATATTTAAAAGTTCAAAGCTTCCTCCACAACCCCATTATGACTCAAATCTAATAAGGCGATCCCATATAAGTAAACCATGAGACTCGTCCCGAAACAATTTGTTTGTGTATAAAAAATAAAATGAATGCCGAATCTGGACACTAGAAGGCAGCCACTACACTTTTGTCACTATAAAATCAGGAACTATACCACCGATCTCAGTCCTGCATTAGAAGCCACTGAGGATCCACCAAGCGGAGAAATGCATTTGCAAATTTTTTAATAGTGGCAGCATTTCTTTTAATAATGATTAAAGTAGAAACGCCCTCCGCCAATCACTGCGCCCCATTTTACTACCTTGCACGGCCAGTTGATTCTGACAGCTCATGGCTGCAACATGCCACGCCCCGCCCACCAGCCAATCAGCGGCATCCATTATCGGAGCGCGAAGCTGGACTTCTTATTCCACCTCAGAAGTCACTCTCATTCTCTGCCCGAAGAGCTCCTTCTGATTATCCCCTAAGTAATACCTCGGTGCCAGCCCTGTACTCCCGTAAGCCACCAAAAGAGGTTTATAATCAACTTCCTGGAACTTGGGCACTCACAGGAATTCGGCTCCAGCCTCCCAGCCCTCGCCTTTTGTTCCAGCAGGCACACCCCAGGCCTATCATCAGCTCTTCCCTACTAAGGCAGATACACCCTCAGTATCTGGCCACCTGTCGTCGCATCGCAGGCTTGCATACCACTACAGCCAAGCGATTCA
Organism: Paralithodes platypus; assembly: GCA_032716605.1. Taxonomy (NCBI): domain Eukaryota; kingdom Metazoa; phylum Arthropoda; class Malacostraca; order Decapoda; family Lithodidae; genus Paralithodes; species Paralithodes platypus. The sequence continues at coordinate 12,938,279 of CM064579.1, forward strand.
AGAGGACGACAGATAGTAGTGGGAGAGCAAAGATTTCCAGTTGAGATAAAGAAAGAGAGAGACTGCAGAACTGACCCGGTGGCCATCACTTATAAAAATGAATGTGTCCTTCTAGGACAAGACTATAGGAAAAAGAATTTAGACTTACCTGAATATATAAAGATGATGATGTGTTATTACTTAGTTATTTTTGTTAGCAACGGCACCAGCCGAAGCGTTATTATATAGGATCTGATAGGAGAGATTAAAGATTAAAAGAGTAGAAGTAAAGAGGGGAGGGAAAGAATACTTTTGTTAATAAATGAAGCAACCAGTAAGTTAACACCTTACGAGAGGCCTATGCGGTTTATTTATGTGTACCGCCCAGCGGAGTGTTTTTAGCCAAAATAGGGCTGTTTACGTGATCATTTTCATGCCTAAATAAGACCCAGAACGTAAAACAAGTATCTATCCCTGAAAGGGCATAAACAGAGCTTTCGAATGACACCATAACGATCCTTGTATGATGGATAGTTTTCTTGCAATAACCGTGCAACGCGAGTGCAAAAAGCAGGTAATTCGGTACTTTCGGTACATAATTGAGTATGTAGCGAGTGAGAGAGGGAGGAGGGAGCTGAGATTTGTGTCAGTAGGTTCGCCGCGGTGGTCTGGAGCAGTCATACGCTCGCTAGTCTCCTGCCACCACTTGTCTCTCTCTCTCAGCCACATTACGTGCTGAAATTGCCACTCGAGTTATGTCGAGCGCCGCCACATAGTCCAGCTTTATTAAATACGACTTAAGTGGTGAGCCGCTAATAAAGGGTTAAAGAGGAAAACAGTTGTTTAGTTTCCTAATAGATTAGCTATAGCTAGGGAAGGACACTAGTCCATATGAATCATTCATTAAGTTGTATGAAAAATAAACTGTGAAAAAGGACAATAGTCCAATGTGAGTTGCGTTATTATTAAGTCTAAGAGAGTTATTCCGTGTATGCGTCTGAGGCCCGGTTCATCTTTTGTTAGTACGATAATTGCTTAAGGTGGAAGGTAACCTAGCGAGTTGGTAACAGGGTTACTTGAGGGTAAATTCTGAAGGGGTAATTGAGATCAAGATTGTAAACCCATATTGTGAAGTAACCGGGTGACGGAACCCAATAGTGTCATGGAGATAAAATAATGTCAGCCTATATTGTGAAGTAACTGGGTGACGGAACCCAATAGTGTTATAGAGAAAAAGATTGTCAACCTATATTGTGAAGTAACTGGGTGACGGAACCCAATAGTGTTATAGAGATAAAGATTGTCAACCTATATTGTGAAGTTACTGGGTGACGGAACCCAATAGTGTTATTGAGATAAAGATTGTAAACCTAGATTGTGAAGTAACTGGGTGACGGAACCCAATAGTGTTATTGAGATAAATATTGTAAACCTAGATTGTGAAGTAACTGGGTGGTGAAACCCATATTATATGTGAAAGAGACCTTGTAATCTCATTCGGTAATTTGTACAATTTTATGTCATTGTGGAGGTACTTGAGTAGTAACGACGGTTGTGTCAAAGGAGTAAATAGATTCTATGCATTGAGAAAATAGATTATATATGTTATAGCCTTGGTATGGAGAAAAGATACAGAAGGCTCAGGAAACGTGGGAAAACCTAAAGATTAGAGGAAAGAATAACACTTGTTTTAGTTAGGTAAATAACAAATGGTTTATTAGGCCCTGGTCTCAATAAAAGACACAGCAGGGTTTTGATTTGTTTATTTAGGATTAATCACTAATAACGGGTCTTAGGATCGAAGCCGACTTGAGTCAATACCTGAATAGCGGGGATTCAGTTAGGGAGTAACGGGAACTTTAGGGGTCCAAAGTACAACTTAGCATGAATCGACGTAATATTCAATCTGCATCTTGAACTCATCTCGGCCCGAGCCAAGAACCTATTATTAGAGTAGTTAGGAAGTCTGTTAAATAAAATATACGAACTTCTAAATGACTGTCGAATTATCCCCCGTAGTTGTAGCATAACTGATTTAGAATTAAATACTACATTTTGGTAGCAAGCAGTGGGATTCGACAAATCATTTGGATTGAGTATAATTATCTAACAGAACAGATAGGATGACGGGCATGTTACCATTCAGATTATGGGAAGAGGGGAAGGAAGAAATCGAGCTTTGGATTGTGCAGTTAGAATGTCAGTTCACACTACTTGACATAGGGGAAAATGGGAAGAAAATCGCCTATGGAAAGGCACACTTAGGTAAGGCCCTGAATGATGTGAGAGTACGTCTGGAAGGATTAGGATCGTGGGCCGAAGTCAGGAGCGCCTCAATCGAAGAATTTGGCCGAGAGACTTCCACCAGAAAAACCAGAGACAAACTGAAGAGTTTGAAACTTGATGGCCAAAATGTGAGAGCCCTGAGGAGGGAAATCATTAAGAATGTGATACTAGCGTATCCCCATATGAACCAAGAGAGCCAGGAAACTGAGATTAGGGAGATCATGATCCAAGCCTGCCCGGTAGAAGTTAGGAAACACTGCATCATTCATGAGGTTAACACTACCAAGGAATTGATGGAGGTCATTAAAAAGATTCTGGAGGCTAGAGAAGTAAAAGAGGAAAAACAAAAAGGGGAAGAGGAAAACCCAAAGAAAGGGTATCCGAAAGCCCTGATTACGATGCTCCACTTGTAGACAGACCGGACACCTAGCTAGGAACTGTACCAACCGTCCACCAGCCCCAACCCCTAGATTTGATCCCAAACTCGCACTCCCAAACGATCGACCTCTACCCAGGGGAACCGATCCGGACCGGAGAGGAATGCTTCCGGTAGAATACCGGGAGACAAAAAACCAGCCAAGAGTTAGGATGCCGGAAGAGAGAGAACATTTTCTGCAAAACCTCACATAGAAGGGCGGTATAGTGAGGTCAATATCTTAGAGAGACAAACGCCTTGTGAAACTGTAGTCATAAATGGGAGAGCCGCGAACATGTTGATTGATACGGGAGCACACCGAAGTTGTCTCCTCGAGAATTTTGTAAAACAAAATCAGCGAGAAATGGGCCCATTAAATCAAACCAGTATTCAGTTGTCAGGAGCCGGGGGTCAACCACTGACAATCCTAGGAAAAACTAATGCGTCGGTAGTGCAGTGGAAGGGAATTACCTTCACCACCGATTTTTGTGTTTTATCAGGAGAAGCTAGTAGTGGAGTCGATGGGTATCTGGGGATAGATCTCATGAGTCAGTTGGGAGTAACTATTCAGTGTGGGCCGAAAGACATAACAATTACTCTCCAACCTCAAATAGTAGATACCACAGGAAAATTATCTATTCCTCCTAGATCTTGAAAAATTATAGAGATTCCCCCAAACCCAGGGATTTTTGAACCCGATGCACAAAATGGGGTGAGAATATCTCCCACCTTCATTACTGCCGACCAGAGGAAACTAGTTTTAGCTTATTTTGGTGATGACATGATTAGTTATCAAAAAGGGAAACTGTTAGGACAAGTCACACCCGCTCAACCCACTACTGTTGGAACTGACGGACCCGTGAACTTACCTGAGATCCCGAAAAAATTAACCTCAAGTCAAGCCAGTACCTTACATGAATTGCTCTGGACATACCGAGATGCGTTTGCTCAAAACGAAGGGGACCACTGATCGGCTCGAACCCGACACACCCATGAGATACACATGCAAGGGCCTCCTATTAGATAACCCTACCGACGACAAAACCCTATTATGAGACAAAAAGAAAAGGAACAAGTTGAGGACATGATTAAACAGGGGATAGTAGTGGAATCATACAGTCCGTGGTCATCTCCGGTAGTCCTAGTTAAGAAAAAAGATGGGTCTACTCGGTTCTGTGTCGATTATCGAAAATTAAACGATGTCACCATCAAAGACGCGCAGCCCCTACCTCATATTGATGACTCGTTAGAATCCCTCAATGGGTCGACCTGGTTCTCTACCCTAGATCTCCAGAGTGGATATTGGCAAGTGCCAGTTAGGTCCGAGGATCAATAGAAAAACCACGTTTGCCACGAGCGAAGGCAAACTCTACCAGTTTACTGCCTTGCCGTTTGGAGTTTGCAGTGGCCCCGCCAGTTTCACTAGAGTCATGGACGAAGTACTGAGGGGATTAACCTGGAAGACTTGTTTGGCGTACTTAGATGATATCATAATCTTTTCTGCTAGTTGGGAAGAACATATTCACCGACTCCAAGAAGTGTTAGAAAGAATCAGGGGGGCAGGACTTAAACTGAAACCTTCAAAATGCCAATTAGGGGCCCGTGAGGTGGCATATCTAGGGCATGTGGTTTCCAGTAAAGGTATTCAACCTGTTACGACCGGCACTAGGAAATAAACAAGGGCACTTAATATTGGACTAGAAGCTAGGCTATATCTGCAACAACGGTACGCTAATTCCAAACCCTCGAACTATTACGACGGTGAACAAAACACTTAAACCCTCCAGAGTTAATCTACTGGATAACGGGGTATCAATTAACTGGGTTTAGTGCACTTCTACAAAGGCTTTCCGGTGACGGCAAAGCCTACTCCCAACAGGAGTACTTTACGTTAATAAAATGCTCTCAAGTAATAACAATGCTTAAATAAACTATAACAAGATTTAATAAAGGAGTATATGCTTACGTTAACTTTAGTGTGAGTCTGAACTCAACACTAAACTCTTCAATGCTCTACGAAAACACTGGAAGTCTAGTCCTACAGCAATCAGATATGGAATCTTCTGAAAACGTCTGATGCTCTAAGATGCTCGCCGAATATAGAACAGAAATAATGCAGGGGCAGGACACCAAAGCGTGTATCTTAAATACACCAACAAGTAGGATACATATATATAAAACAAGGGAGTGCAACAACTCTGTGACAGCACTAATAACAGCCACTCAAAACAGTACTTCCTTAGCCAACGTAACAGCCAAACTGGGTTGTGCACTATGCATCAACCTAGGCTAAAATAAGGCGTGAATAATTCCTAAAGCATACGCAATTAAAGTTAATAAACACAATGCTGTCTTTCTCATTAATGAAGTCTAGCAGTGGCATAAAAGGTACCAGGAGCCTAGGCAGAGCGCAAGCATGCTCGTAGCCTACTGTCTCCCTTAAACAGATTTCCCTTATGTTACATTAAGTGACTAGCAGGCTCTCTTGGTAAGTCCAGATCTCAAGTATCTGGTCTTGACCTGGCACTCCACAAAGGTCAACAAAATGAGGTAGCAAACATACGAACAAGAGTAGGCACTAGCCCTTCGCTTGTATGCTGCTACACTCTGTTACGACCGGGACTACGAATAAAACAAGGGCACTCAATGATTGGACTAGTAATAGGGCACTATGCAACAACGGTACGCTAGATCCAAACCCTCGAACTTATATGCCGGCGAACAAAACACCTATACCCTCCAGGGTTAATCTGCAATAGCGGGGTATCCTTAACTGGGCATAAATGTACTCTACTTCAGGCTATCCTGCACTGCTATAGCCTGGTAACAAACAAGATGCAAGTTACGTTAAAATGCATAAAAAGGAATCTATAGAAAGATCAATTAAATCACTGCAAGATTCAATACAATAAAAAGATGCTTCAATACAGTTACTCTCCTACAGTCTCCTAGACAAAGTTGAAAGGAAGGCCTTTCGTATCATTAACTCCCGTCCACTCACCAACTCTCTGCAGTCTCTCTCTCTCCGCCGCAATGTTGCATCTCTCTCGCTATTCTATCGCTACTATAATAATCAGTGTTCCTCAGAGCTATCCCCGTGCATACCACCTCCTTTACGTAGGGCACGTGGTACCCGTCTTGCAACTCAATCCCACCCCTACTCTGTGCAACTCTCCAACCCAAGAGTGAAACATTACTCTCAAACTTTCTTCGACTCAACAGCTGAGCTCTGGAACTCTCTCCCAGAATCAGTCTTTCCCTCTTCCTATGACTTAAATTGCTTCAAACTCCGTGTGTCCAGGCATTTTGGTTCGAACGTCCCTTGATTTTGGCCCTGTCACTCTTTCAACTATGGGGGAGGCACTCGCTATAGGCAGTAATGCCTTTTGCCTCCCTCAATCACATAGAAAAAACAAAAACAAAATCTAAACAACAATAAACTCTTCACTCCTATCTGAAAGAAAGTGAAGTATAGTCCTACAGCATAGACCTGGAAACTTCTGAAGAAAGTCTGATGCTCATAAGATGCTCGCACTGATTTAGAACTATATAAAGGCAGGAGGCAGGACACCACACGTGTAAATCGAATACACTAAAAGATAGGACATATACTGTTAATTTTTGTTTTGTTTTCTATATTCCAACTTACTTCCTCTCGGGCATAGGCTGAGAGCCTTAACATTCACCACTTTACAATGAACAGTGAAGCCTGTGAGGTCTTGTTCCAGTCTAGGGAGTGAGACATGTGAAGCACGTAGAGTACAACGAGCACCTGCCATCTTGCCTTCACAAGAGGCACGGTGCTCACTCATGGCCCGAAACGACCCCATCTCTGAAGCCACCTCGTTCCCGTGCTTCACTGTCTGACCCCCTACACTCGGACTCTCACACTTCCACACACACAATGCCACCTGTTGAGCAGATAACTCACCAGGCATTGCAGCCCTATAGAATATTTTGAATATGGGAATATTTATACAGTGCTATTTAATCAGGGAACAATGAGGGTATTTTATTGACGTTTCGGTGGGCTTGTCGTAATGCACTGATACCAGGTACAGCACAAATTCCATCCCAATAATATCTGACACGAGAATACTATAAATTCGCAACGGTAGCAATGCTCGACACTAAAAGAAGTACTTCCTAATCAATGAAACAGTCTGGTATGGTTGTGCGGCTCAGCAACAACCTAGACTAATATATGCTGTGAATAATAATGCGCACATATCAAAGAGCTTTTATTAAATACTAACAAGTGTCTACTCGATTAATAATGTCTAGCTGGATACTCTAGGTAAGGAACTGGGGTTGAGCAAGACAGGCTCGTAGCCTAGCGATGTCCTTAAGACTGCATCCTTTAAGTTACGTTAATTGACTAGGGGGCTCTCTCGATAGATCCAGATCACAAGTATCTGGTTCTATCCTGGCGACCCTCTAAAGACAAGCAAAGAGGCAGCATAGTGTGGAACTGGTACAGGCCAAAACCCTCAGTCAACACAATGCTGCACTCGCAAAGGACGCAACCGAAAAGACAAACCAGGCTACCACAGGACCGGTCGAAGTCGTGTAGGTATAAGCAAACCGTACACACATCGGAGACAACGACTACAGTTACCTTATCCCAGTCTAGCATTAAATAAGAGAGCATAAACACTAAATCAATAGTGGAGACACACAAAGTTCTTAACCTATACTAACTAAGAACCCTCAAGCCTATTCTACAGTAAGTACATGTAAATATCTCTGAGGACGGCGCATGCATTACAATGGGCCGGCTATGAAAACCGTATGCAGAACCCAAGGGGAGTGTTGTGCAGTTAATAAAGGTTAGAGTATGGAAAGAGAGAATCGAGTGAGAGAAACAGTGATAAAGGTGGTGATCGGGAGAGAGTATGCAAAGGGATGTTAGAAGCACACGCGCCAAGCCTGTCCTGACGAGGACAGCTCCTGGGGACCCTCATGGAGGAGGTAAGTTACACAGGAGACCGCAAAGGCGCGATGGTCGGCCAATCACGGGCCGAGACGTCACGTGACAGCAGGCGTCATAGGACACAGCCAGACACGCCGTCCAATGGCGAGCGAGAGGCAGGAATGCACCCGTACATACAGACACTTACTACCTCCTCGCTCTGAAAGTCTTTCTCATTCACACGCTGGTACTGTTATCACTACTGTTGATATAAAATATAACCCGTTGTCACAGACGAAAACAAAGACCACCACTGGACTGTCTGTGACAATCCGATTACTAGGAAAGAAAGAACAACATTCTCTGATAACTGTAGCCCATTTCGATGTCCCTGGCGAGCGCTAGTGGCCAACGAGAGGCGATTCTGCCAACGCTGGTAGACGTCACACCCCGCCCAAGATATGGGACGCTCAACATTAGGCGTGCACCATATCTGACAAGGCAGAATGCCGACAAGACCCGCCACACCTAGCCACTCCACCAAAAATGAAATGCAAAGCTCAATCTTAAATAAAACAACATAATATTAGCATAAAGAAAATCTTACAACCCCTCCCAAACACAATAGTATAATTTAGCCTGCTATGCTCCCTGAGCGAGCTTCACAGAGCCCAGCCTACTAAGTGAAAGACCGGTTCAACTTAGGACTTTAGCTACAACATTGGCAACTTACAATTAACTATAAAAAAGAAAGAGTTTTTATGTGATTTTTGATTAAATGTTAATGTTGTTTTTGACGGCTGCTCTACAGGGGCAAGCCGGGTTTTTCTCCACTCAAACCCGCACACCTGTGGTGATCTACGCCGGATCCTCCCCCCTCGACAAACAGTCTGCAATCACATTTTCACAACCGGCAATATGGCGAATGTCTAGATTGTATTCTTGCAACATGAGTGACCAACGTGTCAGCCTCATATTCCGGTTGTGGAATTGGTTTAGAAATTTAAGAGGGTGGTGGTCGGTGTAAATTACCACGACTGGCCCGTAGGCAGGAACATACACTTCAAAGTGCTGCGCCAACACTATTGCCAGCAGTTCTTTCTCCACCACAGAGTAGTTTTTCTGAGCGGAATTAAACTTCTTGGAAAAGAAACTGACTGGATGCTCCAAACCTTCCTCGTCTGTTTGTATTAAGACGGCACCAGCCCCTACACCGCTGGCATCCGTTGCCAGCTGGAACGGTCTTTCAAAGTCAGGGGCCCTGAGGATTGGGTGAGTGCATAGTAGGTGCTTGACCAGTGAAAAAGCCCTTTCACACTCAGGTGCCCACTTGAACATTTTCTCTTTTGCTAGCAAATCTGTCAGGGGAGCTAACACAGTAGAATAACCCCGAATGAAGCGGCGATAGTAACCGATCATGCCCAAAAATCTCATGATCTGCCGCTTGGTGGACGGCCTGGGGAACTGGTTAATAGCCTGTATCTTGTTTTAGGGGGGGCACACCTGGCCTAACCCGACCGCAAACCCAAGATACTGCACAGTTGCCCGGACAAAGTCGCACTTGCCCAGATTGATCACCAAGCTGGCCTCACTGAGCTTCCGAAACAAGGCTTCTATGTGCTCACAGTGACTCTCAAAGTTGTCATCGTAGATTATAACGTCATCTAGGTAGACAGTGCAGTTAGGGATGTCAGCTACTAACTCATTCATAAGACTCTGGAAGGTTGCTGGGGCATTTTTAAGGCCATACGGCATCACATTGCAACGGTAGGTGTTCCCATCAACCACAAACCCGCATACCCCCTTCGCCCGCTCAGACAAGGGCACATGCCAGTAGCCTTTCACTAGGTCTACCTTAGTTAGAAACTGTGCCTTACCAATCTTGTCTACACTATCGTCAACACAGGGAAGGGGATAAGCATTGGTGGGAGTCAACCCGTTCAATCTCCGAAAGTCAATGCAGAAGCGAACCTTCCCGTCAGGCTTGGGCTGCAGAGTGACAGGAGATGTCCACCTAACTGCCCCCTTCTCAATCAGCCCCCGTTCCAACATATACTCTAACTCCGCTCTGAGGGCTGGGAGTTTAATGAGTGGAATTCTGTAGGGTACTGATTTAAAGGGGGGGGGGGGGGTGATCTCCCACGTCCACATCATGCACCACTTGAGTTGTGATGTCTGGATGCTCTGCAAACACAGTGGGGTATGAAGCAAACAGGCGCTGCACGGCTGCACGTTGTTGCTCAGGCAGGTGCACTAGAGCATCGTCAGCCACCTGTCTGGAGTTCCCCACCCATTGGTCAGCAGAGACATGACACTCCCAGTTATCCTCCACCTGGGCTTCACTGTCCCTCACTCCTTCTCCACCATGACCGCTGCAGGTCAACACAGGGACAGCGAGAGGCTCAGGGGGGCGCCTCACAAACTCTTTCACCAGATTCACATGGCACAGCTGATTCTTTTTACGCCTATCTGGAGTAGCCACAAGATAGTCTAGGTCAGAGATCTTTTTTACCACCTTATAAGGACCAGCATACTTGGCAGACAACGGATGACCTGGCAGAGGTAACAGAATCAACACCTCCTGCCCCACCTTAATCTCCCGGAGTTTTGTCTTCTCATCGTACCTGTCCTTCATTAGTGCTTGCGACCCTACCTAATTCCTACCTGCCAAATCTAGGCTTCTCAGCATTCTCTCTCTACTCTCGAGGACATACTTTAACATGGAACATGATTTTGCTGTGCCCTCCCAGATTTTACTAACCATGTTGAGGGGGCCTGTGACCTGATGTCCGAAAACAAACTCATTGAGACTAAACCCTAGGCTTTCACCAGGTACCTCCCGAGCAGCGAAGAATACATAGGGCAACCCAAGATCCCAATCCTTGCCAATCTCAACACAGTAACAACGCAGCATGCTTTTTCAGAGTCGAGTGCCACCTCTCCAACACCCCTTGACTCTCTGGGTGATATGCTGAAGAGACAACTGTACTGACACCGTGCTACTGCATGGTCTGTTTGAAAAGGTTAGAAGTAAAGTTGGACCCTTGGTCTGACTGCAATTCCTGCGGGTACCCGTACCTAGAACAGTACAATAGCAAGTTACGAACAGCAGTCTTAGCAGTACCATTTCGCATAGGGTATGCATCCGGATAACGAGTGGCAACATCCATGATTGTGAGGAGGAACTTGTTGCCTGCACTTGTAGGGGGTAGAGGGCCAACCATGTCGATTATAACCTTACTGAATGGTGGCCCGATTACAGGAATAGGGTGTAACGGAGCCTTGGGAATACACTGGTTTGGTTTACCTACTGTCTGGCAGGTACTGCACATTGCCACCCATGACGCCACATGTGCCTTCATACCTGGCCACCAAAACAATTTCGCCAATGCGGCTACCGTCTTACGTACACCCAAATGCCCTGCCAACGGTACATCATGCACCAACCTCAGTAGGCTATCACGGCACGCACTAGGCACTACCAACTGGTCAACCACTCTCGACCCACCCTCCCAACTCCGTCTGGGATCTAGAAAACGCCTGTACAATATGCCCTCCACACGAAAGAAGTCCCCCGGCTTTTCATCCCCGTCCTCATCATGTTCCATCGCACCGTTACTACACTTCTGAAGCTCAGGATCATCTATCTGCAGCCGACAGATATTCGAAGGAGCCAATCTATCTAAGTGCTCCCGGAGCAACTTATGGCTTCCCCCGATACTGGACTGTTCGATCCAATCTTGCTTAAGTGTGTAACGTTACTGTCTCAGAGTTTTCTCACGCCCTACCTCCTCACCAAGAGTGACAGGTTCTGGGGCCACTCCGGACCTAAACATTGGTGCTAATACTGAGTCGCCAAAAAGAGCCGCTGGATCAAAGCTCACAAAACTTCTCCAAACTTTAGCTTTCTCCTTCCGACCGTTCCTCCGCTGGTCTAGAGACTGAGGAATAGGCTGTGACACCTTAGATGCACGAGATCGGGTGACAACACACGCCATCTGCTGTAATTGACACCTCTCGACCAACTCCTGACCCTCCCTACTCACGTCGGCCGCCCTCTCGGCAATGACTAAGGGTGGAACCTCAGAAGTAGGCACCGCAAAGTCGTTGCCGAGAAGAAGGTCGACGCCCTCTACTGGCAGTTTCTATTTCTCTACGATTCCAACATCTATCTCTCGTTTCACACCATCAACCTCCAGGTCCACTCGAACCAACGGGTATGACCGTGTAACATTAATTCCCTGCACCACAACTACCCGTGCCGCGTTTATAGGTTGGCCTGTAAAGTTTTTCATCAGAGTCTGGGATGCACCTGTATTACGCAACAACTCCAACCCATGCTTGCAAACAGCCCAACTCACGCAGCCACGCCCTCTATGGTCGCAAAAAGCATCGCGGACAGGTTTCGAGCCTTCCGGACACTCCTTCACTGGCAGTGCCCCCGCATCTGACATATCACCCCGGGTAAACGCAGAAGACCTCAGAGACACCCCAATGTTGCTAGCCAAAGACACGACTGCTGTAGGTTGGTTACTAGGGCAGGAACGTGCAAAATGCCCCTCTTTATGACACTTAAAATACTCTACTTCACCCTTGGACTTCCCCTGAGGTGGGGAAGGGCCCTGACCTTTCTTAAATGGGACGGTTTTTGGTTTGTGATCAAAATTAGTATCATTGCTCTTACTTTTGTTATTAAATGTTGCATCACTGACTCGGGGGGGTGGAGTGTTGCGCCCCTTGTTAACTACATATGTCCGTTGTGCAGACCCGCACCCACGAATCAGCGATAATCTCAGGTCAGCCAACTCAGCTGCCTCTTGTAGAGTTTTAGGATGTTTCTCTTTGAGGTTCAAAGTCAGGTCGCCGCCTGTGCATTTAAAAAAATGCTCTAGAAGGAATAACTGCTCAAGCTCTTCGAACGTCGTCACCCTCTCTGACCTCAGCCAATTTCTCAAAGCATCAGACAGTTCCTGGGCATGTTCTAGAAAAATGCACTCACGACCCTTCGTAACACCCCGAAACTTCAACCTATATGTCTCTGGTTGTAACTCGTATGCCCGCAGAACAGCTTCCTTCAATACCTCATAATCGATGCAAGACTCCAAGGGCAACGCATCATATGCCTTAAGTCCTTTGCCAACCAACCTAGAGAAAACAAGGGCTGCCCACTGAACCTCGGGCCATTGGTGCTCCCGGCACTTCTTCTCAAAATGCAGGAAAAACTCGGTGACACCCGACTCGTCAAATGTAGGGACTAACTTAAGAAGGTGCGCTAAAGACTGATCAAGACCTCGATTCCCAGAACAGAGACGCTGCCCTGTCGACTCCACCCGAGACTTCTCCAGCTCCATGTCTGCACAGTACTTCGTAGACTCAACCTAAAGCTCAGCCTCACGTATGGCCTTTCTCTCCTCAGCCTGAATTCTAAGCTCAGATTCCCACTGCTGCTGCTGAATCTTAGCCATCTCAAGCTCAGATTCCCGCTGCTGCTTAGCCATCTCAAGCTGGAAGAGCATATCTGGAGTTAAACCTTGAGGAGGAGGAGATACAACAATTGGAGACCCACCCAGTGATCCACTCAGGGGCAAACCACGCTGCCAGTGACTATCGGCCTGCAGGAACGTCCTCGGATCCGGTGTTCTAGAGAGCATGATGGGAATAGAGTGGAGGGGGGCTTGGCCGAAGGTGCCAAAGCACCCGCTCCATCCTGTGCACCACGCAACCCGCCCAGCACACATGCCACCAGGTCACTTCTCGTCATGCTGGTAGTGCCAACATGCCCCATGACCGTGGCCAAACACTGGAGACCATACCGATCAATCCCCGACACCCGGTCAACAGTAATAGGCATCTCCAGAAACTTCCTTGCATCCTCCTCACTAGTTACTACTCTAATGCCATCTAACAAACCCAGCTTCTGCACCTCAGAGCCTGCTTCCCGTACTGTGTCCTCATTGTGCACTGATCCGTCGTTCGACATATTGTCCACCGGAAATCCTCAACGTTTATAAAACAAAAAAGTACCTAAACTCTCATGTAGCACTATTCACTCAAAAAATGCTTGAAGACAACTCAAGTGCTATACTACGTTGCCAAAAAAATTCCAACGTGTCCAAAATATTCCTCAAAAACAAATGTCCACTGCCAAACTGTGAGAAATAACAATCGACCCCCAAACGGTGATTACAAAAAAATTTCTCCACAAAAAAATCCTGCAATTATTTCTTAGTTCACTAAATCCTAGACTAAGGTCGCCATTTGTTATGACGACTAAGATAAGATACTAGGCAAGGTCGCCATTTGTTACGACCGGGACTACGAATAAAACAAGGGCACTCAATGATTGGACTAGTAATAGGGCACTATGCAACAACGGTACGCTAGATCCAAACCCTCGAACTTATATGCCGGCGAACAAAACACCTATACCCTCCAGGGTTAGTCTGTGATAGCGGGGTATCCTTAACTGGGCATAAATGTACTACTTCAGGCTAACCTGCACTGGTATAACAAACAAGCTGCAAGTTACGTTAAAATGCATAAAAAGGAATCTATGGAAAGATCAATTAAATCACTGCAAGATTTAATACAATACAAAGATGCTTCAATACAGTTACTCTAAACAACAATAAACTCTTCACTCCTATCTGAAAGAAAGTGAAGTATAGTCCTACAGCATAGACCTGGAAACATCTGAAGAAAGTCTGATGCTCATAAGATGCTCGTACTGATTTAGAACTATAAAAAGGCAGGAGGCAGGACACCACACATGTAAATCGAATACACTAAAAGATAGGACATATAATGTTAACTGACACGAAAATACTATAAATGCGCAACAGTAGCAATGCTCGACACTAAAAGAAGTACTTCCTCATCATTGAAACAGTCTGCTATGGTTGTGCGGCTCAGCAACAACCTAGACTAATAAATGCTGTGAATAATAATGCGCACATATCAAAGAGCTTATGTTAAATACTAACAAGTGTTTACTCGATTAATAATGTCTAGCTGGGATACTCTAGGTAAGGATCTGGGGTTGAGCAAGACAGGCTTGTAGCCTAGCGATGTCATTAAGACTGCATCCTTTAAGTTACGTTAATTGACTAGGGGGCTCTCTCGATAGATCCAGATCACAAGTGTCTGGTTCTATCCTGGCGACCCTCTAAAGACAAGCAAAGAGGCAGCAAAGTATGGAACGGGTACAGGCCAAAACCCTCAGTCAACACAATGCTGCACTCGCAAAGGATGCAACCGAAAAGACAAACCAGGCTACCACAGGACCGGTCGAAGTCGTGTAGGTATAAGCTATCGTAAATACGGTAGGCTATGACTCTTTTGTGATCACGTATGTCTCTGTAACGTCACGATCGCTCCTACAGCACGACGTAGGACGAGTAGATCGTTTATTATAAGATTGTAAATAAGTTAAGTTATAAAAGGCCTAATATGCTATTAACCCTTATTTAGCGGGGTCGGACATAAGTCTGATACTAGAAAATTGGACTAAATGGCGGGGTCGGACTTAAGTCTGTGGGCGTATTCCCACCCTAATTTAGGTGGAAAGCGAAACCTGGTGGTCAGGCGGTGTACTACAAGGGCCCACCCACACATCCCCACTGCGTGACCGTGACTAAGTGACCCTCAAGCAGCCATAATGGAAGGTCAAGATTTGCCCGTGTTCGATTCGGTGGCAGCCATCCCTAGTGCGTCACGCCACCCTAATAACCACGCCCGGCTTACCACCCAGGAACTAGATATCATGCTGAACTCTTCAGAACTTCCTAATAAGCTGTTGGATGAAACCGTCGAAGGTCTGGGTGAGAGTTTTGGTAGTGTGGATGACACTTAAGACGAAAATAACCCGATCATAGGCTTTCACCCCAAGCATAATTTGCGTGGGGTGGATGTTGTGGTTGATATTGGACAGACCCTTGAGCATATTGGAGACGTTCCTGATGAAGAACATACTGGTGTGGGTGTTGGTAAGTACAATTTACATTTTATAATTGCTTGAAAATGTGATTGCAAGCATTTTATCACCTTACGAGCTGCTGGTGGAGTATATTTCACTGTGCCGCCCAGCGAGTTTTATTTTTAACCCTAAATGGGATTGTTCCGTGCTCTTTTTCATGCATAAACAAGACCCAGAGCGTAATACAAGTATGTATCCCTGAAAGTGCGTAAATTGAGCTTTCCAATAACACCCGAACCTACCTTCTACGAACACTGGTTGTCTTTCAACGATGGATCGTTGGATCGTGCAACACGAGTGCAAAAACCTTAAAATACGGTAATTTCCTTATATAATTCCCTGTGTGGCGAGCGGTCTTGAGGTAATTTATGCTCCTAATCACCGCTCCGCTCTCTCTCAGAGCACATTACATCCTCAAAATTGCACTCTACAAGAAATTTCCTTTGCATTTTATAGCGTATTATTTGCAGGCGTTCGGTAAATTTCTTACGGTAATACAAACAACGAAAGATTGAATATTTGTGCTTGGCATTATATGATTGTGGGGAACAGATGTAGGCCTACCGTATATATTATGTTTTCATATATATGATACATAATTTATGTAACATTTTTATATTATCACGACACTCTCTCTCTCTCTCTGTCTCACTCTCTTTGTTTGTACTCCTTTGTACTCTCTTTGTCTGATGTAGGCCAGGGCACGCCCCTAACTAATCTCTTCCCTCCCAGGGGAAATCACACCTAGCAGATGTTCTTTACCTCCCCTCTCTCTCTGTCTGTCTCTTCCTCTCTGGGTCTACCTATACTGCATGTGACATTAAAATTGCTTGAGAGTTTGATTGCAAGCATTTTATAGCGTATTATTTGCGGGCGTTCGGTAAATTTCTCACGATAACCAGGGTGTATGGTACATTTCTCACGATAATACAAGCAACAACGAAGCTTGGCGAAGATTGTGGTCTACAATATACCTTTTTATAATTGCATGTGACCTTGTAATTGCTTGAAAGTTTGATTGCAAGCATTTTATAGCGTATTATTTGCAGGCGTTCAATAAATTTGATAAATACATCAAAATAAGTCCTGTGGGACTATGAAATAGCTATTATTGGACAAGGACAATATTTTGTTCATCCCTCCACTGGAACATCAACAACAATGTCAACAACGTATCGCCGTCGGCAATCGTAAGATTCAGAGTCGTAAAGATTCCAGGACGAGCTCAATAGAAAATGAATGAATGAAATGAATGAGTGTGCAGTACTGCCAATACGTATAGCGACTTCCGCTAGATCTAGAGACCTTTACTTCGATCTAGCAGCAATGACTTACACTAGCGGTTTTGTTTTGAAATTTCAGAACAATTTCGAAGTGATATTATATGGATTTTGCCAATTCATATTTCTAGTGGTATTTATCATGTCTTACATCTAACAATATATGCTAGCGGATTTAACTTCAATTGGTAACCCTCCCGCTCGAGTCGGCTCCAAGAAAATCGATAATGGTGGCACTTTAGTAAACAGGTGATAAACAAAACCGCAAGGGATCGGTTTGGTGTATCGGTATTATGGTAAGTTGGCTACCTACTATTGTTTATACGATATAGTAAGTAATGATAAGTAAATTATTATATATTATATATAAAACAAAAACAAAATTCCTGCAAAGCAAGCGAAACAGAGAGAGAGAGAGAGAGAGAATGCAGAAACTGAACTGAAGAAAGAGTGAAAAAGATATAATAATACAGAAATATTACAAGCAAATAAATGAAATAGAGGGATTAGTTAGAGAAAATAATAATGAGAAATACATAATACGGATGAGGAAGAGGGAAAGCCAGAGAGAGAGAGAGAGAGAGAGAGAGACAGGAGGAGTGAGAGAGATTAGAGAAAATAGAGAGATTGCAAGCATTTTATAGCGTATTATTTGCAGGCGTTCAGTAAATTTCTTACGGTAATACAAACAATGAAAGATTGAATATTTGTGCTTGGCATTATATGATTGTGGGGAACAGATGTAGGCCTTCCGTATATATTATTTTTTCATATATATGATACATATGTAACATTGTTATATTATCACGACACTCTCTCTCTCTCTTGTCTCTTCCTCTCTGGGTCTACCTATAGCCTACATTTATAATTGCATGTGACCTTGAAATTGCTTGAGAGTTTGATTGCAAGCATTTTATAGCGTATAATTTGCAGGCGTTCAGTAAATTTCTTACGGTAATACAAACAACCAAACAACGAAAGATTGAATATTTGTGCTGCACATCCCTCATACGAAATACCATTCCCACCGTATAGAGAGAATACAGAAACTGAACTGAAGAAAGAGTGAAAAAGATATAATAATACAGAAATATTACAAGCAAAAAAATGAAATAGAGGGATTAGTTAGAGAAAATAATAATGAGAAATACATATGCGGATGAGGAAGAGAGAAAGGGAGCGCGAGAGAGGGAAAGCGAGCGAGCCAGAGAGACAGACAGACAGGAGGAGTGAGAGACATTAGAGAAAATAATAATGAGAATTACATATACGGATGAGGAAGAGAGAGAGAGACAGAGCGCGCGAGAGAGGGAAAGCGAGCGAGCCAGAGAGAGAGAGAGAGAGAGACAGACAGACAGACAGGAGTGAGAGAGAGAGAGAGAGAGAAAGAAAGTGTGAGAGAGAGAGAGAGAGAGAGAGAGAGAGAGAGAGAGAGAATACAGAGAATACAGAAATAAGGAGAAATAAGAGAAAAATAAGACCGATTACCAAAGGAATAGTAGACGCGCTAGAGGCCGAAGTCAGGCCAAAGCGAACGCAACCGAACGCGCCCGGGAAATAGACCAAAAAGTACCTCCTCTTCCTCACCTCTTCCCACCCTCCACACTCATTTATAACATCCATTCATAGACTTATATGGGGAGACGAAGAGTTGCTATTTCCAAAAATGATCGTTTCGTTAGCATTGGAGCCATAGTAACGACGCTAGGGCGAGTGAAATTGAGCGAATATTTCGGGATTATGCCCGCTGAGCGGTACAGTGTAAAATACCTTACCACCCGCTAAATAAGGGTTAAGCAAGATTGCCATGGTCTTATGTAGTATATATGAATTGATCGTATATATTAATATAATTTATCGTATAGAGCAACATACAGTAGATGCGGTACGATAATTTGGGCTCCTGGCGTTTTGCCAAGGCAGCAAGGTGTGCCTTCGAGGAACGGCAGAGCCTTCACGAACACCAACCAGTTAACATCTAATTTCCGCCCTCAGTTGATCGTGCTTTTGTGCCTCTAATCACAATACACATACAGCAATACACACAGCTACACCATCACGACGGTCTCATCGTCGCCATGACTGACTGACAGATAAGCATAATAATCATGTCCATTCCCATGTAATAATTTATTCTTTCTTTAACTTGACTCATGTCTCAGGACCGAAGTCTCGTTCCCCATTGTCCACCGCCATATTGGGTAAAACGTTCTCCCTTACCTCATTGCCACGTGGAACTATTGGTGAGTTAATTCCTGGCTAATATTAACCCTTATAACCTTACCCTATATATAAATTTATTATGTGAGACCTTTGGATACAAATTAGCTTGTTTCAGATTGAATTCAAATTAGATATGGAGTAGTTTTCATTTAGATTTATTTATTTGATTCATTATAGATTAGTAATATTTATCTTCCGTTGATAGTTTACCACATTGGTGCCCAGACCTCGGGAATTAGCTACCAGTAAGGGATTTTTAAGGCAATGAGCAAGGGGACATATAACAGGATGCAGGAACAACTCTATGATAAACTGGCAAGGCTAGCCAAGCAATGGTTAGAGCCGGAATGCAGGGTCACATCGTTGCCCTTGCCTAAGTCCTGCATCCCACCCATCATCTTTCCCCAATAAATTTTCTTTTTCATTTCAGACTTCCTGTGACATAATATTATGACCTGACCTAACATTTTTTCTTGTTCAATATGATCCTTTAGTAAGTATTGCTATTTTGTGTACTATTTTTTCTCCATAACATAGAAGTCCGCCGGTCGGCGTCTCTTAACTAGACTATTATTTGGCCGATGTTTTTTGTAACTTAACATTTAGATACACAACCTATAGGCTCACATGCAAAATGAATAAAGACAATAAAGAGACACCGTCTAGTGGGGTGCTGATCAAGGCCCATAAAAATCAAAGGGCGGGACTTCGGGGAGTATTAAATAGGCTAATTGTGGACGTCAACACTTTCACCACTACTGCTGAACTAGAGGAATTGGAGGCTAGATTAGAAAATGTCCAAGCTACCCACGGTCGTATTATGGGTCTGAGTGAGCTAATTGTGGCTGACATGACAGAGGAGGAAGAGATAGTTACAGAGAGTGATAATCGCGCCCTCTATGATGAACCTGTCTTTAGATCAAAGTACATATTACAGCGTGCTGTCGCAAGTAAGAAGGGAGGCGATAATGAGGCCCATAGAAGGGCTGACCCAAAACATACTGTACACGTCCCAAAGCTCAATCTTCCTACATTTGGGGGCAAGTTGACTGAGTGGTTAGCTTTTTGGGACGTATTTCGGTCTACGGTTTATGAATCCTCTTTGGATAATGTCCGCAAGTTTCACTATCTGAAGGGACAAATGGAAGGAGAGGCCTTACATTTGATAGAGGGTTTTGCGGTAGTGGGTGGTAGTTATCTTGAGGCAGTACACGTATTAGAGTCCACATACGGGGATAAAGAGCAGTTGAAGATGGCCCATGTCGTTGCCTTGTTAAGGCTCACAGAACCACAGTATAAGGTTGAGGAGTTGACAAACTTCAGGGCAAATATGGAGTGCCATACTCGATCGCTAGACACCCTAGGGCTTACCACGCAGGAAATCATAGTCGTTATCTTGCGTCAGAAGCTTCCTATGGCAATACTTGACAAGGTAAGATCATTTGAGCTGGGGGAGTTCAAAACTCAGTTCAGTAAGAAAATCAATAATCTACAATTGAACAAAGGGAGAATGTATGTGTCGGGAGGGAGTGAGAATGTGGAGAAGAGGGGAACAGTAAGCATGACAGTGGGGACTAAAGAAAAGAAAGAGGGTACATATAAGAAACCTGCTCAGATTCTATGTAAGCTATGTAATAACAAACATAAATGGAGTTTCTGTGTAAAATACCTAACAAATGAGACAAAACTAGCACAGGCGAAAAGATTGAATCTATGTGTGGGTTGTCTAAGTGGGGAACATGGTAAGCAGGGACAATGTACTGCAACATATTTAAGGCCCTGTCGCCACTGCAAAGGACATCACTTTGATAAGTTGTGTCCTACAGCAGATAAAGTCAAAGACATCAAAACAGAGGGTACTACAACTGTGGCACTAGCTAGCACGCAAGACACCACTATACTGCCCACAATACAGATTCCCATGGAAGGTAATGACAGTAACAAAGTTTGTCGGGTACTTCTAGATTAAGGGTCTCAACGTTCCTTTATAAATAGGTCCGTACTAGTGAGACTGAAGCACCGAATCGTAGGGGCTGAGACTCTTCGATTACAGGGCTTCACAGGGGTTACTGATAAGCAAGACTACGAGATAGCGGAGATTTCATATTTCTACCGTAAAAACCGGTACTTTATGACTTGTATCGTAGTAGACACCCTACCAAAATATGTATCTGTAGGTGTGAAGAAGGTGGAACACGCATTACGTAGCAAAGGGGTTAACTTGTCAGATCCCATGGGAAATCATAGTGAGGTGCATGTTCTACTTGGTGTGGATTATTATTATGATGTAGTATACCCTGGATTTAAAAAGATGTGTGGTGTAATTTTAATCCCCACTAAATTTGGATATTGCATGAGCGGAAAGGTGCATACTACACAGTCAAAGGTCCTGGTCGACACGGTCTCGATATATAGAGTCAATGTAAACGCGGCAGAGGAGTTGGGAAGGGAGGATTCCCAACCTAGTGACCCTAAGATGGCTGCCGAGTTCGACCTGGAACGACTGTGGAGATTGGATCACATAGGCATTAATCCTATGGAGACTGATTATGACTCGGAAGTTGCGCTACAAAGGTTTGACGAGTCTGTGTGCTACTGTGCCTTAGACAAGCAATATAAAGTTAGTTTACCCTGGAAGAACAGTGAGATAAGCCTGCCTACCAACTATGGTTTGGCATTAGGTCGCTTGCGCGCATTACAGCGTAAATTGTCTAACGAACAGAGCACGCGCCAGGCGTATGACGATGTATTTCGGAGTTATGAGGATAGGGGCTTTATTGAGAGAGTCGATGTCAAGGAGCCATTTAAGAAGGGTAGGGTTCACTATCTGGCCCATCATGGGGTAAGGAAAGACAGCGTCAGCACACCAATACGGGTGGTGTATGACTGCTCTGCCCACCAAGGTCAACAACCCAGTCTAAATGACTGCCTGTTGACAGGTCCGCCCATTGTGTCGGACCTGTCCCAACATCTATTGCGGTTTAGGCTGGGGAAGTACGCCTATACCAGTGACATCGAGAAAGCATTCTTGATGGTCAAGCTAAAGTAGGAAGATAGAGATGTTACCCTCTCTCTTTGGTTCAGCGACATTAGCGACTCTGAAAGTCCAATCATAATATACCGTTTTCGAGTTGTACTCTTTGGGGCCACGTGCTTCCAGTTTTTGTTAAATGCCAAAATCAGAAAACATCTAGCTGACACTCATGAGGACACAAGTAAACTATCTCGCGGATTATATATTGACAATTTGCAGGGTTCTAGCGATAGTCAGGATGATTTGTTAAATACATACTGGCAAGCACGCAGATTGTTTGCGGATGCACATCTATTTCTCCGCGAGAGGGTTACTAATAGTGAAGATCTTCAGAGTTTAATACAGGTGGACGGTATGGCATCTCTTAACCAGGAAAAGTTCAGAAATTTGGGGATGATCTGGCAACCTAAACATGACATACTACTTTTCAAACAAGGTTTTTTGCTCAGCAGACAGGAGCACACACCAAAAGAAGTCTGTTGAGCAAAGTTGCGCAATTTGTTGATCCTTTGGGTCTAGCATTACCCGTTACCATAAGAGCTAGGATTCTAATGCAGGAAGTTTGGAGACGTAAAATAGGTTGGGATGACAGTTTGCCCGAGGACCTGAATGACCAAGGGACATTGTTGTTGAATGAGTATGCCATCCTATGTACTATACCTATACCTCGGAAAGTGGCGGCGTTCGGTGACACTTTGTACGCGCAGCATACGAGAGCAAATTAAATATTGAAATCGTTCACGTTTGGTGCGATAGTCAGGTCACACTCACCTGGATACATAGCAAGAAGTCTCTGCCAGTTTATGTGCGGAATAGGGTAGATGAGATTAGAGCCCTTATGCCAGATGTTGCTTATCATTATGTAAATACAAAAGAAAACCCTAGTGATCTCATAACTAGGAGTAAAACGGCTAGCCAGCTAGTGAAGTCCGAATTGTGGTGGCATGGTCCAAAGTGGCTGCTCCATGAAAGTCAATGGACGATTTGGCATGCTGTTGGTGAGGGACTTCTGCAACTGGAAAAAGTGGCAGTTACAGCCCAACCAAATAAGCCACCGGGTCCTATCATAGAGTGGGCAAGATTCGGTGACTATAATAAACTAGTCAGAGTTGTAGCTTGGATATTGCGATATGTATCCAATCTCAAGCTTAAAGTAACGGGCCAACTCTGCAACAGGGGTCACAACATTGATGCTCGTGAATTTAAAGAAGCTGAAGTAACTTTGATCAAAGGGGTTCAAGTAGAAACCTTTTCCAATGAATTAGAATCCTTGAAAAGCTCGAATAAGACATTAATGCCTAATATAGTGTGTCAACTAAGGTTGCACCTAGACAATGGCCTCATCAGGTGTGAGAGTCGCCTGAAGTGGTCGGGTGTACCAGACGGCACAAACCGCCCAATACTTATGCCAACAAGACATCACGTTACTGATCTATTGATCATACGTGCACATAGGGAAGTAAAACACTACGGGGTATGTCATATTATATCAAATTTACGTCTCACATGGTGGATACCAGAATTCGACGCGTAGCTCGACACGTAGAAAGAAAGTGTGTAATATGCCAGAGACTAAAGGGTAAACCATATGCAACTGGACCAGCTCCACCTCTACCTGAATGCCGTGTAAAGCACGTAGAACCTTTCCAAGCGGTAGGACTAGATTACACAGGGCCATTGAAGACGAGGGAGCATAAGAAGGTGTATATATTATTGTTTACCTGTGCAACATCTCGAGCAGTACACCTAGAACTATGTGATAATATGTCTAACGAAGAATTTAGGCTGGCGTTCAGACGGTTTTGTGCCCGTCGTTCATTCCCTCAACTCATTCTTAGCGACAATGCTCCCACTTATGTACAAGCATCAAAATATCTAAAGGATATGAGTAGTGATCCTACTATCATCACTTTCTTGGGAGAGAAGAAGTGCGAATGGAGGTTCATTCCAGTTAAGGCACCTTGGTTTGGTGGAATGTGGGAACGATGTGTCGGCATAGTAAAGTCAGTACTCAGAGCGGTTGTAGGACGTGCTCTATTAAAGAAGAGTGAGTTGACGACAGTCCTCACAGAGATAGAGGCAGTCGTGAATGATCGCCCGCTTACATATGTGTACACCGACCTGCAAGAACCACTACCATTAACGCCAGCTCACTTGCTATATGGAAAACCATTGACTGCATTTCCATCTGATTTCCAATCTATAGTAGAGTTAGAGGATCCCTCATTGTAGTCTGAGGTAGCGGCGTCTAAGAGATACCAGTATATATCAAGGATAATTGAGGATTTTAGGAAACGGTGGATTAGTGAATATCTGCTAGCATTGAGGGAAAGGAGTGTTACTCCCTCTGGTAGACCAACGGCACCTACAGTTGGTGAAGTTGTTTTAATTAAAGAAGATAGTCTTTGTTTATACTGGAAATTGGGCCGCGTGTTGGAGGTATACAAGGGGGCAGACTCTGTAGAGCGGGTGGCGCTATTGAAGACAGCCACTGGAGCTACTGTTCGTCCTATCGCACGTTTGTACGCTTTGGAGCTCGATTCCGCATTGCAATCTGATGCTCCACCTGTTATTGCTGGGTCCGAGGATTCTCAAAGGAACGCCTAACCTCTTACTGATGGTGATCATTCTCGGACCGGGACGCGTCCCAGACGCGCTGCTGCTGGCGCCGTTGACTTGTGGCGTCAGAAGATCGCCTCTGGGCAACTTTAGGTTTAAGGTGGGGTTCAGGTCTTTTTTTGTGGGGGGAGTGTATCGTAAATACGATAGGCTATGACTCGTTTGTGATCTCATATGTCTCTGTGATGTCACGATCGCTCCTACAGCACGACGTAGGACGAGTAGATCGTATATTATAAGATTGTAAATAAGTTAAGTTATAAAAGGCCTAATATGCTATTAAGCAATATTGCCATGGTCTTATGTAGTATATATGAATTTATCGTATATATTAATATAATTTATCGTATAGAGCAACCTAGATGCGGTACGATAATTTGGGCTCCTGGCGTTTTGCCAAGGCAGCAAGGTGTGCCTTCGAGGAACGGCAGAGCCTTCACGAACACCAACCAGTTAACATCTAATTTCCGCCCTCAGTTGATCGTGCTGTTGTGCCTCTAATCACAATGCACATACAGCAATACCCACAGCTACACCATCACGATGCTCTCATCGACGCCATGACTGACTGACAGATAAGCATAATAATCATGTCCATTCCCATGTAATCATTTATTCTTTCTTTAACTTGACTCGTGTCTCGGGACCGACGTCTCATTCCCCATTGTCCACCGCCATATTGGGTAAAACGTTTTCCCTTGTCTCATTGCCACGTGGAACTATTGGTGAGTTCATTCCTGGCTAATATTAACCCTTATAACCTTACCCTATATATAAATTTATTATGTGAGACCTTTGGATATAAATTAGCTTGTTTCAGATTGAATTCAATTTAGATATGGAGTAGTTTTCATTTAGATTGATTTATTTGATTCATTATAGCTTAGTAATATTTAACTTTCATTGATAGTTTACCACAATCCTGGCTCGTATGTTACGATACGAGCGGGGTTCGAACCCATAACATAAAGAAACATTCCACTAAAAACCACTAAACGAAGACTTATTATTTAGCCTCACAAAATGCGGAAAATATGACTCAGTTTCAGTCAAGAATAAGTGGTTTGTTAAACTTCCACAAAAACTAGCAACTCTTTGTAGTCACTAAAACCTTGGTAGGTGAAAATATGTGGCAAGTTCATAAAATATCAGTTGATATCAAATGGCTGTTTTAGCCTAAAAACCCCGAAGTTATTCCTTTCTTATCACTCGTTCAGAATTAGTTATCTTTAGTTACTTTGACTTAGATTTATCCCAACAATCAAAAGAAAAATATATTAGCATATAAAGGTAAAATGTAGAGAGTATGTAAAATATAATTATAATTTATTTAAATGATTAATTATACACAAAAGTTACTTCTAGTGAAAATATCAAATTTGAGAAACATTGATGTGAAATAATAAAGAAACTCTTAAGAAAAATAATACATAGTTATATAAATAATAGTTATATAAATACCCTCCAAGAGAGTAAGTGAAAGCAATCAATGAACATAGAAAAAATCCTAGGCGATACTTATTCAACTCATGGTGATTCTTTTACAAACGAACTCAGGGCAGGTCAGCTTAAGATGGTGGTGGAGAATACAGTACTTCACAACAACAACAACATTGAGTAGTGACAGGGGGTTAGGGGGAAGTGGGGATAGGACAAGAATTAGTTGGATGAAGTGAATTTTAGCAGGAGAAAAAGGTGTCCAGGCTTAACTGGAGCTGCCTGAGGGTTTCCTGATTTAGCTGCTAAAGAGACTGGCCAGGGCAAGGTCGACAGGGGCGCGTTGGGGAGACTCCTTGCTGGCTTGGGTATCATCTGCCATGCCATTCCGACATGTCTGTTCGGGGGGGGTTGTGAGCCTCATAGATTTGATATATTTTCGTCATGTACACTACTTACGGTACTAGCTGCTTATATACCCTTAGCGCACCTGGCTCTGATACCAACTTCTCTAACTGTATTAATCTCAACTCATTATATACTTGCTGAATTAAAGTATTACTTTTACCAAGAACTCTATGATATATCTTTTATACATTTCTTATGATTAGAAAACCCAAATACATTATTACCTAGTTATAATCACGATCATTCGTACGTCAGGCAACGAAGAAGAGCAGGGTTGGAAGAAAGGGGGGGGGGGGGAGAATGAATAGGGTTCCGAGTGTAGGACGATAGGGGGTAGAATGGAATGTGAAAGTTGTCTACAGGTCGAATTAATTATACCGGGCTCATAACATTGCATACGATAAATGTTCAATCATCAATAATTAAAGATCGTACCCACCATAACAAGCACAATACCTCAATTACAACCAGTGACACTTGAATGAAATAGAAATCCCTAACACCTCCCTCACAAAGAGATTTATAAGAGAAGCGAAACTAAATCTAAATCCTAATACAATAATTTTAAACCTAATACCATTCACCAAACCATAAACCAAAACCAAAATCACATTAACAAACTTAAAAATTATTGCTGGCAAAATAGCACTAACAACTACAAAAAATCTCATTCAGTTCCGGGACAACATGTGACGCGATAATATTGTTCTTTCCCTTTATATGGTGAATGTCAAGGTTATACGGATGCAATGCCAAGCACCATCTCATTAACCGCTGATTCGAGTTTTTCATTTTATACAAGAATTTCAGGGGGTTGTGATCAGTAAACACTTTCACGGGAAAATGTGAACCACTAAGATACACATTAAACTTATCCACTGCAAAGAGCAAGGCAAAACACTCTTTTTCAATAGTGCTGTAGTGTTTCTGATAAGGTTTGAGTTTACCGGATGCATAGCAAACTGGATGCAAAATCTCAGCATCACTGTACTGTAACAAAACTGCTCCTACACCAACATCACTAGCATCCACCTGAATTATGAACGGTTTATGAAACTGAGGGGACTTCAGAATAGGTGCATTGACTAATAGGCAACGAATCTTTGTGAATGAAGTTTGGCATTCTGGGGTCCACACAAATTTTCTCTTGGTACTAATCAAGTCTGTTAGGAGGGTGGAGACGTCAGCGAAGTTGGGTACAAACCTCCGATAGTTCCCAGCCATACCCAAGAAGCGCATTACTGCCTTGCGGTCCTGGGGAATAGGCAGTGTTGAAATGGCGTGACTTTGGCAGAAATAGGGCTGACTTCCCGTTCTCCTACCACGTAACCCAGAAAGATTAGTTTGGCATGGCCGAACTCACTCTTGGCAAGGTTGACAGTCAGTCCCGCCCTGGCCAAGTTGGAGAAGAGACTCTGTAGCTGGTGAAGATGATCCTGCCAGAAATACCACACCGTACCGTACAAACTGTACACACATCGGAGACAACGACTACAGTTACCTTATCCCAGTCTAGCATTAAATAAAAGAGCAGAAACACTAAATCAATAATGGAGACACAAAGTTCTTAACCTATACTAACTAAGAACCCTCAAACCTATTCTAAGTACATGTAAATATCTCTGAGGACGGCGCATGCAATACAATGGGCCGGCTATGAAAACCGTATGCAGAACCCAAGGGGAGTGTTGTGCAGTTAATAAAGGTTAGAGTATGGAAAGAGAGAATCGAGTGAGAGAAACAGTGATAAAGGTGGTGATCGGGAGAGAGTATGCAAAGGGATGTTAGAAACACACGCGCCAAGCCTGTCCTAACGAGGACAGCTCCTGGGGACCCTCATGGAGGAGGTAATTTACACAGGAGACCGCAAAGGCGCGATGGTCGGCCAATCACGGGCCGAGACGTCACAAGACAGCAGGTGTCATAGGACACAGCCAGACACGCCGTCCATTGGTGAGCGAGAGGCAGGAATGCACCCGTACATACAGACACTTACTACCTCCTCGCTCTGAAAGTCTTTCTCATTCACACGCTGGTACTATTATCACTACTGTTGATATAAAATATAACCCGTTGTCACAGACGAAAACAAAGACCACCACTGGACTGTCTGTGACAATGCGATTACTAGTAAAGAAAGAACAACTTTCTCTGATAACTGTAGCCCATTTCGATGTCCCTGGCGAGCGGTAGTGGTCAACGAGAGGCGATTCTGCCAACGCTGGTAGACGTCACAACTCGCAAAGGAAAACATATGCACAAAGGTTACAGGCTACCTAAGCTCCGTCGAAGTCGTACAGGCTCTGACTTGCCACATACATAACTCAGACAACGACCAAGGATACCCTCCACTGTCTAGCATTAAATAGTAGGAAAGAACAACTCAATAATTAGAAGCACCCCAATACTATGATACCATGTGACTATGACTCTAATAATCCCTAACGCTAGTGCAAAACATATATGGGAGAACTGACGCTGGTAATACGACTGGCCGACTATGGAAGTCGTATGCTAGAACCAGAAGGGATGGATAAGTGAATAAAGATAAGAAGTATTGGAAAGAAGGAGTTCAGAGAGAGGAACAGCAGTAAAGAGGGTTAGATTTGGGGACAGAATGCAAGAGACGTCTAGGACCAAGCGCAACATGCCAAGCTCTGAGGAGACACGTGGGCAGGATCCCCCACCACCACACTAGGACAGCGGCCTCCAATCACAGACGACTACGTCATAAAGAGCAGGCGCCAGGCCCGCCATCCAATCACGAGCGTGGGAACCCCGCCCAAGCCAGGAATGCATACGTATATACACACGCACACACTACCACCTCGCTGCTTCCCTCGCTCTCTCTCCTTGCAATTCACACTACATATCTTATACTCTATCAATGATATAAAATACTTCCAAGTGTCACAGACAAGAATAAAGACAAACACTGATCTGTCTGTGACAACATGAATACTAAGAAAGAAAGAACATCGTTCTACGATTATTATAACCCATTTCACTGCCCCGGCGAGCGCTAGAGAGTACGAGTACATGCTGGCAAGCTGGCCAGCGTAACACCCCGCCCAAGATGTGGGACGTTTTAACCTCAAGTAAACGCCACATCTGACCAGACAGAATGCCCACCAACCCCGCCTCACCCAGCTACTCCCCCAAGTTGTGAAAACAAGGCACAATCACAAACATAAAACACTTCAATGTATATAAACAAAATCTACACAACACTTCCCCAAAATAATAGTATCACTTAACAATATTACGCTCAACGAGCAAGCTTCACCAAGCCTAGCCTACTAAGACAAAAACTCAGCATGTCTTAGATTCTTGCTGTAACATACTGCACTTATATACTATCAAAAGAAAGAGTTTTTATGTGAGTTTTTTTTATAATTTGTTAATAGTGTTTTTGGCAGCTTTGCACTACAGGGGCAAGCCTAATTTTTCTCCACTCAACCCAACACACCTATGGTGATCTACCCTGGGTCCTCCACCCTAGACAAACAGTCAGCTATCACGTTGTCACAACCGGCAATATGGCGAATGTCTAGGTTATACTCCTGCAACATTAACCCTTATTTAGCGGCGAGCAACATAAGTCGAGTTAAATAAAGCTGGACTATGTGGCGGCGCTCGACATAACTCGAGTGGCAATTTCAGCACGTAATGTGGCTGAGAGAGAGAGACAAGTGGTGGCAGGAGACTAGCGAGCGTATGACTGCTCCAGACCACCGCGGCGAACCTACTGACACAAATCTCAGCTCCCTCCTCCCTCTCTCACTCGCTACATACTCAATTATGTACTGAAAGTACCGAATTACCTGCTTTTTGCACTCGCGTTGCACGGTTATTGCAAGAAAACTATCCATCATACAAGGATCGTTATGGTGTCATTCGAAAGCTCTGTTTATGCCCTTTCAGGGATAGGTACTTGTTTTACGTTCTGGGTCTTATTTAGGCATGAAAATGATCACGTAAACAGCCCTATTTTGGCTAAAAACACCCCGCTGTGCGGTACACATAAATAAACCGCATAGGCCGCTCGTAAGGTGTTAAAGACCATCTGGTTAGCCACATATTCCGGTTGTGGAACTGATTAAAAAACTTCAAAGGGTGGTGGTCAGTGTGGATCACCACGACTGGGCCAAAAGCGGGAACATACACCTCAAAGTGCCTGAGCGCCAGCACAATGGCCAGAAGCTCCTTCTCTACCACTGAATAGTTCTTTTATGCTGAGTTGAACTTCTTGGAAAAGAAACTTACTGGGTGTTCCACACCTTCTGTGTCTGTTTGCAACAAAACGGCACCAACCCCTACACCGCTAGCATCTGTCGCTAGCTGAAAAGGTCTTGAGAAGTCTGGGGCCCTGAGTATGGGGTGAGTGCACAAAAGATGCTTCACCAGTGAGAATGCTTTCTCACACTCAGGTGCCCACCCCAACTTTTTCGTCTTTCCAAGTAGGTCAGTCAGAGGAGCCAGCACCGAGGAGTATCCGCGGATGAATCTGCGATAATACCCAATCATGCCCAAGAACCTCATGATTTGTCTTTTGGTGGTCGGCCTGGGGAACTGGTTAATAGCCTGTATCTTGGTTAGGGGGGGGGGGGGCACACCTGGCCTAACCCTACCACAAACCCTAAATACTGCACAGTTGCCCGAACAAAATCGCATTTGCCCAGATTGACCACCAAATGAGCCTCACTCAGCCTCCTGAACAATGCCCCGATGTGCTCGCAATGTCTTTCAAAGTCATCATCGTAGATTATCACATCATCTAGATAAACGGTACAGTTAGGGATCTCCACCACTAACTCATTCATCAGGCATTGGAAGGTTGCAGGTGCATTCTTCAACCCCTATGGCATAACGTTGCAACGGTAAGTTGCAACCACAAACCCGCACACCAGCTTCGCCCGCTCAGACAACGGCACCTGCCAGTAGCCTTTGACAAGATCTACCTGGGTCAGGTAACGTGCACACCAGATCTTGTCAACACTGTCATCTACGCGGGGATGAGGGTAGGCATTGGTGGGGGTTAAGCCATTCAACCACCTGAAGTCAATGCAAAACCTGACCTTGCCGTCTGGTTTAGGCTGCAGAGTGACGGGAGATGTCCACCTAACCGCCCCTGTTTGTATCAGCCCCCTCTCCAACATGTAGCCTAATTCCGCTCGGAGATCCGGAAGTTTAATGGGAGGTACACGATACGGCACTGATTTAAAGGGGGGGTGGTCTCCAACGTCTACATCATGCACCGCGTGAGTTGTGAGGCCTGCGTTCTCGGCAAAAACAGTGGGGTATAAACAGAACAGGTGCTGGATCGCTGCATGCTGTTGCTCAGGCAGGTGCTCAAGCGCTTCCACAGCCACCTGGTTCGTGTTCCCCACCCACTGATCCGCCGAGACATGACAATCCCAACTTTCCTCCACCTGTGCCTCACTGCCCCACTCTCCTTCTCCACCTTGGCCGCTGCAGACCAACACAGGGACAGTAGGCTGCTCAGGTGGGCGCCTCACAAACTCTTTTAACCCGGCAAGCGCGATAGGCCTCACGGAAGGCTTCCTATAGGGAACGCGATAGGCCTCACGGAAGCAAGACCATAAAAAAAAGGGGCCTATCAAAACAAAGGAATTTGTCTCTAGGTGAGATAATTCCCCTCCAGTACTCATCCATGTAAATCTCACCCACCCCCCTCCCCTCCTTCCCCACCTTATTCCCCCCTCCCTCCCCTCCTCAATTATCATCTATTTTTCCTCTTATTATCATTATTTATCGGTTATTTTTCTCTCCCGCGATAATGTAGCACAAGTGGGTTGCAGAAAAGATCGTTATGCAACACCCAGACACCGGCCCACACCGCCCCGCTCGTCTCAGTTACCTCACAGACAGCGAGAGAGGAGGGTTGCCTGTGGCTCTCTCTCGCTGAGATATGACCGGTGGCCAATCTTCGTTTTTCACCACCCAAATGCTTTTCCCACTTATTTTAGCACTCTTGAAGGTTCATATATACATCATATATGTAAAATAAAAGCATACCGAAAACAAATAATGCTCTATATTGTAAATAATTATAACGAATTCTGTCAGAATTCAAGGCTAGAAATGCACAAATAACTACCCTAGCCCCTAGGTCTATTTCGCGCTTGTCAGGTTAACAGATTCACATGACAGAGCTGATTTTTCTTTCGCCTATCCGGAGTAGCCACAAGGTAATCTAGGTCAAACAACTTCCTCACGACCTTGTAAGGACCGACATACTTGGCAGACAGGGGATGGCCTACTAAGGGCAATAAGACCAAAACCTCCTGTCCTACCACAAACTCCCGGAGCTTTGCTTTTTTGTCATACCGGTCCTTCATCAAGTCCTAATTATCCACTAAATTTCTCCCTGCCAACTCCAGGCTTTTCAGCATCCTGTCTCTACTCTTGAGGACATACTTAATTAGAGAACATGGCGGCACAGTCCCTTCCTAGATCTCTCTCACCATGCTCAGAGGGCCTCTAACCTGATGCCCGAAAACTAACTCGTTGGGGCTAAACCCAAGACTCTCCCCAGGTACCTCTCGTGCCGCAAACAAAACGTACAGTAGCCCCAGGTCCCAATCCTTGCCATTCTCCATACAGTAGCACCGCAACATGCTTTTTAAAGTGGAATGCCATCTTTCCAACACCCCTTGACTTTCTAGGTGATAAGCTGAAGAGACAACCATATTGATCCCATGCTGCTGCATGGTCTGTTTAAAGAGAGTGGACGTGAAATTTGACCCTTGGTCCGACTGAATTTCCTACGGGTACCCGTATCTCGAGCAATACAACAGCAAGTTTCGCACAACAGTTTTAGACTTGCCATTTCTCATAGGGTATGCATCAGGGTAACGAGTGGAGACGTCCATGAGGGTTAGCAAAAATCTGTTGCCTGTACTAGTGGGAGGCAGAGGGATTACCATATCGATGACAACCTTGCTGAAGGGAGGACCAATAGCAGGCACTGGGTGCAACGGAGCCTTAGGTATGCTCTGGTTCGGCTTACCCCCCCTCTGGCAGGTACCACACATCACCACCCAGGCCGAGACTTGGGCTTTAATACCTGGCCACCAGAACAACCTAGATAACGAGGCCAACGTTTTACTCACACCCAGGTGACCTGCCAACGGAACATCGTGCGCCAACCGCAACAGGCTATCACGGCACTTTTCAGGTACCACCAACTGGTCCACCACTCTTGCCCCACCATCCCAACTACGTCTGGGATCCAAAAAACGGTGATACAGAATTCCCCCAACATGAAAAAAATCCCCCGGCTTTGCATCCCTGTCCTCATCGAGTTCTATAGCCCCGTTCCCACAGCTCTCAACCCCAGGATCTTCTATTTGCAACCGACATTATATCAGAGGGTGCCAACCTGTCCAAGTGCTCCTGGATCAACTTGTGGCCACCCCCGATACTGGGCTGCTCAAGCCTTGCCTGATTCACCTGGGAACGTTTCTGTCGCGGAGTGCTAACACGCCCTACCATGTCACTAAGGGGGACAGGTTCTGGTGCCACTCCGGACCTCAAAATGGGTGCAAGTACCGAGTCACCAAGGAGTTTCGCTGGGTCCAAACTCTCAACCCGACCACCAGCCTTGACTTTCTCCTTCCAACCCTTCCTCCGGTGGTCTGAAGCCTGGGTACTAGGCTGTGACACCTGAGCGGACTGAGACCTGGTGACAGCACACGCTATCTGCGGCATCTGGCACCTCTCGATCCACTCTTGCCCCTCCCTACTTGTGTCGGCCGCCCTCTCGGCAACGACTAAGGGTGGAACCTGGGAAATAGGCACCGCAAAGTCGTTACCGAGAAGGAGGTCGACCCCCTCAACTGGCAATTTCTCCACAACACCCACATCCAACTCCTGTGTCACACCGTCCACCTCAAGCTCCACTCTGACCAGCGGGTAAGACTGCGTAGCATTGATGCCTTGAACCACCACAACCCGAGCCGTGTTAATAGGCTTGCCAGTGAAGTTCTTAATAAGTGTCAGGGAAGTGCCCGTATCACGCAGCAACTCAAGCCTATGCTCCACACCAGCCCACCTCACAGTGCCGTGCCCCCTATGACCACAAAAAACATCTCGGATGGGTGACGAGCCCTCCTGCTGCTTCTGCACCGGCTGTGATCTCGCAACCGACTGTTTACCCCGGGCAAACGCGGAAGACCTCAAAGACACACCGATGTTGCTCACTAGTGACACCACTGCTGTAGGCAGTGTGCTCGGACATGAGCACGCAATATGCCCCTTCTTATGACACTTGAAACACTCCACTTCGCTCTTGGACTTCCCCTGAGGTGGGTAAGGGCCCTGGCCTTTCTTTAACGGGAAGGGTTTCGACTTGGTATCAAAATTGGCAACAGTACTCTTAAATGGGTAATTAGTTGTGTCATTAATTCGGGGGGGTGGAGTGGTACGCCCCTTGTTACCTGCCTCAGCTCTCTGTGCAGACCCGCACCCACGAATCAATGACAACCTGAGGTCAGCCAGCTCGGCCGCCTCTTGCAGAGTTTTTGGTTGCTTTTCTTTCAGGTTAAGAGTCAAGTCATTGCCAGTACATTTGAAAAATTGTTCTAACAACACTAATTGCTTTACTGCATCAAAAGTAGTTGCCTTCTCCGACCTTAACCAATACTCAAATTCATCTGACAGCTCTCTAGCGTGTTCCTGGAAAGTACTCTCCTTTCTCTTAGGAACAGCCCTAAACTTCAGCCTATAGGTCTCTGGCTGCAATTCATACGCCCTCAGGACAGCCTCTTTCAACGCCTCATAATTCACGCAGGAATCTAGGGGCAAAGCATCGTATGCCTTGAGTGCTTTCCCCGTCAATCGTGATGAAACAAGGGCTGCCCAGTTCTCCTCGGGCCATTGGTGCTCCCGGCATTTTTTCTCAATAAGGAGAAAGAATTCTGTAACTCCTAACTCATCAAACACTGGAACCAACATGCGACAGGGACTGGTCATGGGGTCGACCCTCCTGGACGAAACGGTTCCCCGTCACCTTTACACAAGTTTTCTCTAGGTCAACATCGGCACAATACCTTGCAGACTCATACTTGAGCTCAGCCTCTCGCTGCTGCTGCTGCTGCCTGAGCTCAGCCTTATGCTTTCGCTGCTCGAGCTCAGCCTAATGCTTCCACTGCTCGAGCTCAACCTCTCGCTGCCTGAGCTCAGCCTCATGCTTCCGCTGCTCGAGTTTTGCGAGCTCGAGCTGAAACAACATCTCGGGAGACAAACCCTGAAGAGGGGGTGCTACAACCGGGGACCCACCCCGTGAGTCACCCAGAGGCATACCCAACCGCCAGCGGATATCGCCCTGTGGGAACGTACTCGGCTCCGGAACCCGAGGGGGGGCCATGATAGGAGTTGAGTGGAATAGGGGCTGGGACGAAGGTGCCCCAGCTCCTGCTCCACCCGAACCACCATGCACCCCACCCAGCACACAGGTAACCCGTTCACTTCTCGACAAACCGCTAGTACCAGAAAACCCTAAGACCGTGGCTACACACTGCAGTCTGTACCGGCCCAGTCCCGACACCCGGTCCGCCGTCACAGGCTCCTCCAAAAATCTCCGAGCATCCTCCTCATTGTTCACCACCCGAACGCCGTTAAACAACTCCACCTTCTCCACCTCCTCGCCTGTCTCTCGCACTGTGCCCTCACTATGCTCAGACCCGTCCAGTGACATGATGTAGTCAACAACAAAAATTCTCAGGTCAAGACAAAAGTAGCCAAACTCTCGCGTAGCTTTATTCACCAATAATATTCGAAGATCTTTTTAAGTGCAATACTAGGTCACCAATAAACTCCAACAAGTTCCACATATCCTCAAAACAATGTCCACTGCCAACACTGCGAGAAATAAATTCAACCCCAAATGGCAATAAGATTTCTCAAAAAAAAACCACCCTGCAATATTCAGTTCACTATATACTGGACAAAGGTCGCCATTTGTTACGACCGGCACTACGAAATAAACAAGGGCACTTAATATTGGACTAGAAGATAGGCTACATGTATATCTGCAACAACGGTACTTTAATTCCAAACCCTCGAACTATTACGCCGGTGAACAAAACACTTAAACCTTCCAGAGTTAATCTACTGGATAACGGGGTATCAATTAACTGGGTATAGTGCACTTCTACAAAGGCTTTCCGGTGACGGCAAAGCCTACTCACAACAGGCGTACTTTACGTTAATAAAATGCTCTCAAGTAATAACAATGCTTAAATAAACTATAACAAGATTTAATAAAGGAGTATATGCTTACGTTAACTTTAGTGTGAGTCTGAACTCAACACTAAACTCTTCAATACTCTATGAAAACACTGGAAGTCTAGTCCTACAGCAATCAGATATGGAATCTTCTGAAACCGTCTGTTGCTCTAAGATGCTCGTCGAATATAGAACAGAAATAAAGCAGGGGCAGGACACCAAAGCGTGTATCTTAAATACACCAACAAGTAGGATACATATATATAAAATAAGGGAGTGCAACAACTCTGTGACAGCACTAATAACAGCCACTCAAAACAGTACTCCCTTAGCCAACGTAACAGCCAAACTGGGTTGTGCACTATGCATCAACCTAGGCTAAAATAAGGCGTGAATAATTCCTAAAGCATACGCAATTAAAGTTAATAAACACAATGCTGTCTTTCTCACTAATAAAGTCTAGCAGTGGCATAAAAGGTACCAGGAGCCTAGGCAGAGCGCAAGCATGCTCGTAG
This sequence comes from Paralithodes platypus, assembly GCA_032716605.1. NCBI lineage: Eukaryota > Metazoa > Arthropoda > Malacostraca > Decapoda > Lithodidae > Paralithodes > Paralithodes platypus. The sequence continues at coordinate 12,975,613 of CM064579.1, forward strand.
CCTACTGTCTCCCTTGAACAGATTTCCCTTATGTTATGTTAAGTGACTAGGAGGCTCTCTTGGTAAGTCCAGATCTCAAGTATCTGGTCTTGCCCTGGCACTCCACAAAGGTTAACAAAATGAGGTAGCAAACATACGAACAAGAGTAGGCAAAAGCCCTTCGCTTGTATGCTGCAACACTCGCAAAGGAAAAAATATGCACAAGGGTTACAGGCTACCTGTACGTCGAAGTCGTACAGGCTCTCACTTGCCACATACATAACTCAGACAACGACCAAGGATACCCTCCACTGTCTAGCATTAAATAGTAGGAAAGAACAACTCACTAATTAGAAGCACCCCAATACTATGATACCATACTATGATACCATATCTAATAATCCCTAAAGCTAGTGCAAAACATATATGGGAGAACTGGCGCTGGTAATACGACTGGCCGACTATGGAAGTCGTATGCTAGAACCAGAAGGGATGGATAAGTGAATAAAGATAAGAAGTATTGGAAAGAAGGAGTTCAGAGAGAGGAACAGCAGTAAAGACCGTTAGATTTGGGGACAGAATGCATGGGACATCTAGGACCAAGCGCAACATGCCAAGCTCTGAGGAGACACGTGGGCAGGATCCCCCACCACCACGCTAGGACAGCGGCCTCCAATCACAGACGACTACGTCATGAAGAGCAGGCGTCATATGATATGCCAGGCCCGCCATCCAATCACGAGCGTGGGAACCCCGCCCAAGCCAGGAATGCATACGTACATACACACGCACACACTACCACCTCGCTGCTTCCCTCGCTCTCTCTTCTTGCAATTCACACTACATATCTTATACTCTATCAATGATATAAAATACTTCCAAGTGTCACAGACAAGAATAAAGACAAACACTGATCTGTCTGTGACAACATGAATACTAAGAAAGAAAGAACATCGTTCTACGATTATTATAGCCCTTTTCACTGCCCAGGCGAGCGCTAGCGAGTACGAGTACATTCTGGCAAGCTGGCCAGCGTAACAAACCGGACCCACATTAAGTGAGATCAATTGCCGAAATCTCACCTCCGTCCTCTGTCAAAGAGATTCGAGCGTTTCTGGGAATGGCCTCCTACTATCGAAGGTTCATACCTTACTTTTCTAAGATTGCTCGCCCCATGACTCAGAGACTAGGAAAAGGGAGGAGGTTTGACTGGGATCAGAGTTGTCAGGTAGCTTTTGATCGCTTGAAGCAAAAATAAACATCTAACCCCATAGTTTGTCATCCGGATTTCACTAAGCCCTTTCAACTATACACCGATGCTTCTGATGAAGGGCTCGGAGCCGTTCTGGCCCAGAAAGTGGACGGAAAGGAAAGCATAGTGGCCTGTGCTAGCCGGACACTGAATAAGGGCGAAAAGAATTATAGCGTTACGAAAAAGGAATGTCTAGCTGTAGTGTGGGCTGTACAATATTTCCGTCCTTACCTAGCCGGGGTCAAGTTTGAAGTTATTACGGACCACCATAGCTTACAATGGCTCCGAAAAATGAAAACGGAAGACGGACTATTTGTCAAGTGGAAGGGGATTTTGGAAGAGTACTCTTTTAAAGTTAGACTTAGACCCGGTAAATTACACACTAATGCCGATGGCTTGTCTCGACTATCAGTAGCACCCGTTCAACCCACTGAACCTCACGGGGAAAAACATGACCGTAGACCTAGTAATAAAGTAAAGTTTTCGGAGGGAGCCTGAAGGAATTCTCAAGATCGGGTTGTACTTGATTATTCAGAGGCAATACACGTGATCCAAATCCTCCCCGGACAAAAGGGAAGAGGGGCTCATTTGGGACAGTCTAGGGTTCTCCAACAATTCAATGAAAGGTACTGGACCAAGAGGGCCAACCAGATTGTTAAAGAAGTCGTTCAAAACTGTTTGGGATGCCAGAGGGGCAAAGATGGAAGGGGACCTAGACAGTTGCCCGGACATATTACCGCTGGTACACCCTGGGCCAAATTATCAGTGGATATTATGGGACCTCTGCCCAGACAGACAAACAAAAGGTACATCTTGACCTGTGTCGACATTTTCTCTAAATACACGGTTGCTTGCGCTATCCCGGACAAGAAAGCTGAAACGGTGGCCAAGGTTATCCTGGAAAAGATAATTTTTGTGTATGGCACCCCTGGAGGTATTCTGAGTGACAGGGTAAATGAATTTAATAATGAGATCTGGCAACACTTGGGAGAAACCTTGGGGTACCAGATACAGCACACCTCCCCGTATTACCCTCAGGGAAATGCTGTCTGTGAAAGGAATCATAGGGTGTTAGCCAATTGCATCCGGGCTAGTCAGAGCTCACAAGGGGAGAAAATCGTCCAGGGTTGGCCGGAACTTTTGCCTGAACTTGTCTGGGGAATAAATACCACGGTCTATAGGACTACAGGGTATTCTCCCTATGAGATTATCTTTGGCAACATACCAAAATTGCCTCAAGAACGACTATTGCCCTACCCCCGGTCCTACACGCAGTATTCCCAACCCGGAAAATATTGGAAGGAACAAGGGGAGCGACGACAGCAAGTGCATGATCATATTGCTCAACAACAGCCTAAGAAAGTTTCTCTAAATAATCCTTATTACCGAGGGGAGTATATTTTGGTCAAGAGACATGACCCCACCTGAGCTGGTAAACTGGAGGAGAAATACGAAGGTCCTTTCAGGGTTGTCGAGACAAACGGGCCCTATCAAGTGTTATACTTACATCATGGAGATATCGTGTCAGTTACTCATATACGTCATACCAAACGATGTGAGGGTAATGTTCCCCCAGAGATGAGCGAGTGGAGTAGCGAGGAAGGGAGCGAAGAGGAAACGGAACTCTGGGTCGACGACCCTGATACTTCCTCAGTTCGACCCAACGTTAGAGGTCCTACTCCGACTCGGGACTACCTAGAAGATTCTCCACTCTGGTGGTCACTTAGTCGAAAAAACTGAGAGGGTCTTCCTGACGTTGAGCCAGAAGGAGACCTAGGACGCGAAGAGATCGTATCTAGTGCGGAAGATGATTTCTATGAGTTTACTGAGGAGGAAAAGTCTACGGTCCCAGAAAGCGAAGTTTCAGTTTTCCCGAGAGATTTAAATAGGACTTTAAGTAGTGAGGAAGAGTGTCCTCGAGACGAGGTAGAACCGTGGGGCGTTTCTTTTGACGTCAACCTGGTAAACGGTTCTCCCACCGCTAAAGTGAAAGAATCCAAAGGAACTCCCTTGCTTAACGTTCCGGAGAAGACTCCCGCGAGAGCGACCAAGTTCACGGGCCCCACCGAAACTCTCACTCGTAGTGGTAGGATTAGCCGCCCACCAATCAGGTACCCGGACGAGGATATAAATAGGACCCCCGGGGCACGTGTCTGTCAGTTGCAAGGCACCATGTCTCTCCCCTCTGACCCTCAGTACCGACTCCGTCAACTGGTAGCAATATTCGACGGGCAAGGGCAAAGAATTAATACCACTCGAGCTCTCAAACAGTTTCTCAGCCAGCCCGGGGAGATTTTAATAGCCAAAACTATCGTGGGAAATCAGAATCCTGCACTCCAGTTACATAAATGTCTCTGTGAGCATAGTGGACTGGTTGAGTGGCAGCCTGAGGGCATAAATTTTAGGGGAACAGTGTTGCGGCGATCAGGAGCTCGCCTAAATTCAGTATGGGGTGATAAAGTAGAAACGTCCTCCGCCAATCACCGCACCCCCTTTTACTGGCTTGCACGGCCAGTTGATTCTGACAGCTCACGGCTGCAACATGCCACACCCCGGCCACCAGCCAATCAGCGGCCTCCATTATCGGAGCGCGAAGCTGGACTTCTTATTCCACCTCAAAAGTCACTCTCTTTCGCTGCCCGAAGAGCTCCTTCTGATTATCCACTACGTAATACCTAAGTGCCAGCCCTGTACTCCCGTAAGCCACCAACAGAGGTTTATAATCAACTTCCTGGAACTTACTATGAAGAGGAGAGAGAGGAGATGAAGGAAGCAAGAAGTCAGTGCGAGCGGGATGCCATGTGGGTCCCTCAGCCAATGGCAGCACGAGAGAGCGGGGGCCAGGACTATAAAGGGACCAGGACTATAAAGCAACGCGCCCCGCGTTGCAAAGTCATGCGCCGGCCAGACGGCACTGGGTCCAGATCTCTCAACCTACTTGCTCTCTCGCACTTGGGCACTCACAGGAATTCGGCTCCAGCCTCCCAGCCCTCGCCTTTTGTTCCAGCAGGCACACCCCAGGCCTATCATCAGCTCTTCCCTACTAAGGCAGATTCACCCTCAGTATCTGGCCACCTGTCATCGCATCGCAGACTTGCATACCACTAGAGCCAAGCGATTTAAGAGGACGACAGATAGTAGTGGGAGAGCAAAGATTTCCAGTTGAGATAAAGAAAGAGAGAGACTGCAGAACTGACCCGGTGGCCATCAATTATAAAAATGTATGTGTCCTTCTAGGACAAGACTAAAGGGAAAAGAATTTAGACTTACCTGAATATATAAAGATGATGATGGGTTATTAATTAGTTATATTTTTGTTAGCAGCGGCACCAGCCGAAGAGTTATTATATAGGATCTGATAGGAGAGATTAAAGATTAAAAGAGTAAAAGTAAAGAGGGGAGGGAAAGAATACTTGTATTAATAAATGAGGCAACCAGTAAGTTAAAGAGGGAAACAGTTGTTTAGTTGCCAAATAGATTAAAGATTAAAAGAGTAAAAGTAAAGAAGGGAGGGAAAGAATACTTCTGTTGATAAATGAGGCAACCAGTAAGTTAAAGAGGGAAACAGTTGTTTAGTTGCCTAATAGATTAGCTATAGCTAGGGAAGGACACTAGTCCATATGAATCATTCATTAAGTTGTGTAAAAAGGAAACTGTGAAGAAGGACACTAGTCCAATGTGAGTTGCGTTATTATTGAGTCTAAGAGAGTTAATCCGTGTATGCGTTCTGAGGCACGGTTCATCTTTTGTTAGTACGATAATTGATTAAGACGAAAGGTAACCTAGCATGTTGGTAACAGGCTTACTTGAGGGTAAATTCAGAAGGGGTAATTGAGATCAAGATTGTAAACCCATATTGTGAAGTAACTGGGTGACGGAACCCAATAGTGTCATGGAGATAAAATAATGTCAACCTATATTGTGAAGTAACTGGGTGACGGAACCCAATAGTGTTATAGAGATAAAGATTGTCAACCTATATTGTGAAGTTACTGGGTGACGGAACCCAATAGTGTTATTGAGATAAAGATTGTCAACCTATATTGTGAAGTAACTGGGTGACGGAACCCAATAGTGTTATTGAGATAAAGATTGTAAACCTAGATTGTGAAGTAACTGGGTGACGGAACCCAATAGTGTTATTGAGATAAAGATTGTAAACCTATATTGTGAAGTAACTGGGTGACGGAACCCAATAGTGTTATAGAGATAAAGATTGTCAACCTATATTGTGAAGTTACTGGGTGACGGAACCCAATAGTGTTATTGAGATAAAGATTGTAAACCTAGATTGTGAAGTAACTGGGTGACGGAACCCAATAGTGTTATTGAGATAAAGATTGTAAACCTAGATTGTGAAGTAACTGGGTGACGGAACCCAATAGTGTTATTGAGATAAAGATTATAAACCTAGATTATGAAGTAACTGGGTGGTGAAACCCATGTTATATGTGAGAGAGACCTTCTAATCTCATTCGGTAATTTGTACAATTTTATGTCATTGTGGAGGTACTTGAGTAGTAACGACGGTTGTGTCAAAGGAGTAAATAGATTCTATGTATTGAGAAAATAGATTATATATGTTATAGCCTTGGTATGGAGAAAAGATACAGAAGGCTCAGGACACGTGGGAAAACCTAAAGAGCAGAGGATAGAATAACACTTGTTTTAGTTAGGTAAATAACAAATGGTTTATTAGGCCCTGGTCTCAATAAAAGACACAGCAGGGTTTTGATTTATTTATTTAGGATTAATCACTAATAACGGGTCGTAGGATCGAAGCCGACTTGAGTCAATACCTGAATAGCGGGGATTCAGTTAGGGAGTAACGGGAACTTTAGGGGTCCAAAGTACAAATTAGCATGAATCGACGTAATATTCAATCTGCGTCTTGAACTCATCTCGGCCCGAGCCAAGAACCTATTATTAGAGTAGTTAGGAAGTCTGTTAAATAAAATATACGAACTTCTAAATGACTGTCGAATTATCCCCCGTAGTAGTAGCATAACTGATTTAGAATTAAATACTACAATGATGACCACAGATTGGAGTTCTCATTAACCTGACAAGCGCGAAATAGACCTAGGGGCTAGGGTAGTTATTTGTGCATTTCTAGCCTTGGATTCTGACAGAATTCCTTATATCTACAATATAGAGCATTATTTGTTTTCGGTATGCTTTTATTTTACATATATGATGTATATATGAACCTTCAAGAGTGCTAAAATAAGTGGGAAAAGCATTTGGGTGGTGAAAAACGAAGATATTGGCCACCCGGTCATAATCTCAGGCGAGAGAGAGAGCCACAGGCAACCCTCCTCTCTCGCTGTCTGTGAGGTAACTGAGACGAGCGGGACGGTGTGGGCCGGTGTCTGGGTGTTGCATAACGATCTTTTATGCAACCCACTTGTGCTACATTATCGCGGGAGAGAAAAATAACCGATAAATGATGATAATAAGAGGAAAAATAGGTGATAATTGAGGAGGGGAGGGAGGGGGGAATAAGGTGGGGAAGGAGGGGAGGGGGGTGGTTGAGATTTACATGGATGAGTACTGGAGGGGAATTATCTCACCTAGAGACAAATTCCTTTGTTTTGATAGGCCCTTTTTTTTTATGGAAGGCTTTTTTTATGGTCTTGCTTCCGTGAGGCCTATCGCGTTCCCTATAGGAAGCATTCCGTTAGGCCTATCGCGCTTGCCGGGTTAAGGGACTTCATTCTAAAAGCACATTTTATAGTTTTATTTTTATTCCTCTGTTTTTAAGCACTGAAATCTTCGCAAGAAGTTTGTCTTTGAATTTATGTTCCTGGCAGACATTTTTAAGTTATTTTGTATTCCTATATTTTTATTGTAAGCACTGAAATCTTCGCAAGAAGTTTCAATCTTTTTATTAATGTTCCTGGCTCCTGCTTGCAGACACCAACCGTTTGGAGGGTCTGTAGTTTAATAAGCACGCATATTTAGAATGTTTCAAACATTCTAACAGTATTTTATGATAAAGTTTTATTTTTCTTTGCTACTAATATTGTTAGTCATATTCTGTTCATCCATTGGTATTTGCGGTTGTCTTATGCCCCTTTCCCACATTTGCGATTTCATGTGATTTTCATCGCCGACACCCATAAATTGGCACATTCGTGACATGTCGGACAACAATCGTGTACCCTCGCATAATAATCGTATGACTCGCAAGGCCTCGCATGGGCCCTCGCGGGTCATCGCAAATGTTCGGTTTGTTCAAAATTTTGGACGAGGACTCACAAGGGTTTGTAGCCCTCGCAAGCATCGTTGAACATCGCAGAAAGATCTGAGAGGCCCTCGGAGAACATCGGCGACATCGGCGAGACATCGCGGAGGGTTTCTCACAAAAAATACTTTTGCAACGCTGCATGGCGGCTCGAAGATGCTCTCAGATGGTCTGAGAACATCGACGATGCACAAGAGTCATCGGCGATTTCCTCGTCGATTAGTCGTCGACGTGCGCACAAGTACTCGCCAAGAGCCAAGGGTATGCTCCGCACGAGGCATGTGAAGGGCCTTGCGACGTCGCGGAATGCTCAAGACACACCTGCCGAGGCCAAAGAGCACCTAGGGCGAGTTGGGTAAAAAAAAAATGATTAGGCCTATAGTGAACCTGTCAACCCTTTTTTCTATGCACCTCTCGTGGGGGGTTCACCTGTTTTTTTTTCTCTTTCTCTCCTTTTCTCTCTTTCTCTGGTTTGTATCCATTCAGCCCCATTCAGCCAACTGTTTTAAGACGTTTATCCCCATCCAAGTATCGATATCTTCCTGGCAAGCGATAGCGAACCAGCATTATATGGAGAAATCCGGCTTTGCCGGAGAAATTTTTCTATCGAAAAATGTACAAATTTTGCTTGCTCTCAAAACAAAAATATATATATGTTGGCTTGCTACCGCTCACCAGGAAAATATTGAAACCTGGATGGGGGTAAACATCTTAAAACAGTAGGCTGAACAGGGCCGAACGGATACAAGGCAAAGAGAGAGGGAGAGAAATAGAAAACAAAAAACGAGGAGAGAGGGAGAGAAAGAGAAACCTAAAAAAGGCGAGGTGGGCTCAATTATTAAGCCGTAACCCAAATATTGAGCCCACCTCGCTGTTTTTTGTTTTCTCTTTCTCTCTCTCTCTCTCCTCGTTTTTTTTTCTTTCTATTTCTCTCCCTCTCTCTTTGCCTTGTATCCGTTCGGCCCCGTTCAGCCTATTGTTTTAAGACGTTTACCCCCATCCAGGTTTCAATATTTTCCTGGTGAGCGGTAGTGAGCCAACATATATATTTTTTGTTTTGAGAGCAAGCTAAATTTGTACATTATTTGATAAAAAAATGTCTCCAGCGAAGCCGGACATTGCCAATCTCCGAATTAAGGGGAGATGGGTCGTCTTTCTGGTCCCCTTTCTTCCTCATGGTTAACCCCATTAGTTTTCATATTTTATGATGTTCGGCCCATTAGTTTGGCGATTTTAAGATAAATTTGTACATTTTCGACGAGTTGGGTTGGGTATGAGGGGGGATCTGCTTGGTGTGGGCCAATCGGCGCTCTGCAGACCCCGTAATCTTGTGTCGATCTCTGACCATTTTGGTGAGGTCAGTCCTCAAGGCATTAGTGAGTTGGGTCTATAATTAGGCCTTTTAATTGGGGATGGGTGTGACAGGGATCTGCCTTGTGTGGGCCGATTGGCTTCCTGCAGACTCCCGTTTTCTCATGTTCTTATGTTTTTGCCATGAAATATATGCAAAAAGTTTTCGGATTATCTCGCCGAGGTATTCGCCGAACCATCGCTTAATTCGCCGAAGACGTCGCAGAACATACGCCGAGGATTCGTTCATCCTTCGCATTATTTCGCAATATTTTATTCAAATGTGACAGTTCTCGCCGAGGGCATCGGCGAACCATCGCTCAATTTGCCGATGCCATTGCATAATGTCGCTGATTACGTCTTACCCATCGGCGACATCGTTGGCGAGTGTAAACTTGTCAACGTTTTTTAACGGTCAAAATCGTAGACGTCGCACACATTCCTTGCGAATTGACAAGACTACGTCCTCGGCGACGAAAATCGTATGAAGTCGCAAATGTGGGAAAGGGGCATTACTGCACCCCCCTTTTTTTGCACACACATATATATATATATATATATATATATATATATATATATATATACTCAAAACATTAAATACTTGTCCTACCATACATTAGTCATGGTCATGAGGCCGGCTGATAATCTATTTATAGGATTCATGACTCCAGGCTGTATACAGTCTTGTCCTCTCTCACTCTCATTATCTCGCGATGATAGCCTATAGGCATGCACCTGAAACTGCGGCCCAATTGTCCACAGGTAAAGTATAGTCAGATAAATTAGTCATGCTGTTGTAATTTCCCCTTTGTGTTTGACCCAGATACAAATTGTTTTATCTTTGACACATTAATATAACCAGTCAATGTTCACCAAATGTTCGTCACCCATTATATATATACTCAATTTGATGTAAATGTTTCTCAGTCTGCCTCAAAAGTCGTCAACCGCTGCATATGTAATTCACAGATTTATATCGAAAGATTCTCAGTATTCGTTAAACAATCGCCAGCCATTTAATTTGTCCGTTGACACCTTTATATACAAACATTCTCAGTATTCGTTAAATAATCGTCACCCACTCAAATTGTAAGCTTGCCTGTGTACTGGTGGGGAGAGGGTGTTGAGGGTGGGTGTCATCACTCAGATAACGTTGGCGACACAAGCCAATAGATTAACACCCACACTTTTGGTCTAGTATACACACAAGGTTTGCGACTCTGTTTGGGATGTCTGACGTTGAAAGTAATGTGTTAAAGGATTTGTGTATGATTAAATAATTATATTATTGTATGAACGTTCCCTTTCTCTTTTCTCACACAGGTGTTGAGGGGTCATGAGATCGCCTGGCGGGCCTGGAGGCACCTGTGGGATATCATCATTACACAAACTGCCTACTTTCAAGTTTAATATAAATGTATATTTTCTTGTTTTTTTGCATTTTTTGAATAAAACAATATTATATGTATTTGTCATTGTCAATTACCGATTTCGCTAACATTAGATAATTTTATCTTGCCAAAAAACGATTAGTAAGAATGTAAATAATGGTAAACAAATTAAATTGTTCCTATTCCAATTAAACTGCCAAATATATAAACAAATTACATTCTTGCTATTCAAATTAAACTGACATGCAAAATTGATAAACAAATGAATGGTTTGCAATGGTTGACAGAAGAGTATGTGAAAAGATAAACATACAAATGAATATAGTAAATAGAAAAACAAATTCGATAAACAATAAATAACACAATTCCTCATGTGACAACATAAATTAATATAATGGGTAATAAAATAATAAATCTCTATACAGGCATTTAGACACATATATCAATACTAATGACTTGACTTGCTAACATATCCATGTAATCTCTCTCATGGTGTTCCTCATCATATAGGGGAAGGTGAGGGCGAAATACCTCAATTCTCCTGCCGGCTTGGATAGAGTGAGTCATATTTCTAAGTGTTATTACAACGCTCTATCGTTTTCAAAGGCTTGTAATAATGAATTCTACCTGTTGGCCATAATCCCGAATAATTGATAGGTATCTGACATTCGCCATGTTCGCACAACCTTCGCGGTGTTCGCAATCACATCGTCCAACATTCGTAGGACAATCGCCCTGCAAACGCCACTGTCACCATCATCGATAGCCAAATTCTCCATGATTCGCAATCAAATGTCGCACATCATTCGCCATTGTCGCCTAAACAGTCGCCATAATCGCACTCTGAGCGTACTTCTGTCGCACTGATATCGCCATAATTCGCCTTGTTCGACTTTTTTGCTTCTGAATACGCCCTATTCTCCACGAATTTACGGACCTAGAAAAAAACGCAGCCGCAGGGCGTTCGTCATCGAAAGTTCGCGCAGTGGGATACCGCCTTTACACTGGCGTGGAACCATATGGAGAAGTATAGGCTACTATATGCAGTATAGGCTACATTTATATATGCAGTATAGGCTACATTTATATATGCAGTATGGAAAAACTGACAATGAATTTCTGATAGGATAGGATGAAAGGAAATTAATTAGGATTGATAATGAAATAAATGTTAAGGAGAGAATATAACGATGAAGAAACATAATAGAAAACCTACACAATTAAGGACAAACATATATAGAAAGCAATTGACGAAATTACAACGGGTGAAGGAAGGGAGAATGAATATTGAAAATATACAATAAAAGAAAGAGGTAAACTAGTTGAGGAACATAGTAGGATAGAAATAGGAAAAATAGTACGAGAAAAAAAAAGGATAGTTTGTTGAAGAAGGTATGAAATTGAATAATATGGAATGCTTATGGAAATTTAAAACATTAAGGGAAAATAATCATTGAAGTGTCCTGGAAACAGCGTTTGTCCGGGTCTGCACGGCCGAGTTTATCAGTATTTGGTGAACTGCGTTACCCTGATAGGAGGTATATCTGGTTGGGTTATTTCTTAGGTTGGCGGTTTACCAAACTCTAAATTGAATTAAGAGTGTGCGAGGTACAATAAGGCCTTTTAAGCTTTCCAATAGGTAGTTACTGGAATGGTTGCATTTCCATAGCACTACGTATAATGTACATCAAAATGTAATTGAACCTTATGTTACATAGAAGTTAATTTGTATGGTCAACTGCCTGTTTATAGTAATTTACTATCATTAATTCATCACTTTGTGTTTACATCTAAACATAAACTCATCAGGAGAGAAAACGTCCATACTCGATTACACAATAACAAACAAACCTTCACCAATTAAATTATCTATCAAACTTTTCTTGTGGTTCATTACGGCCGACGTAAGCCAATTGATCCCGATTACAGTAAACACACAAAATGCATATTATGTACATGATAATATTACCGAATATTAAATTAAGCTCTTGTTCATTTAGCCAGAATCAATACCGCCTTGACTAATATACATTTTACTGTCAAACACATAGGAGAACATTCTTCAACGAAAAATAATTGACTTTACGGCGGATAACGTAACAGGCAGAACACTTTACAATAACAGAACAATCGTATTCCTAAGTACTTTACCAGAAACATACCTTGCCATAATGGGCAAATAGTAGAAATAATTTGCTATCGCTAAGAAAGCGGGTGATATCCAGGCATCTCTCTTATATCAACACTCCATTCTTAATGTTTAGTCTGACATAATACTGTATTTATATTATATTAATTTCACCACAACACCAAACACCTCCAATGAAATTAATGAAAGCATACAGTATATGTGATCCACCGGGATTCGAACCTATATATAAGCTAAACCCTTCGCGCGTGTTAATAGCTTACAAATGTAAGTCATATCGAAGCATAGTGCGATACCCCAGCGAGGAGAGTGAAGGGTGAAGCAATATAGACTCCATCAGCTTACGGCAGCCACCCAGCATCATAAACAACAATAAAAAGTAAGCGATGACGCCCTTAATTAACCAGGGTCCCATGTCATTACGGGAATGCACGCTATTGGAACACCCTGATTAGAGGATCCTTTGCTGCCATTACGATCGATTAGCAAACACTAATTACGAGGGAGATGGTGGCGCCATAATACTCGTTCAACCACCAGTCCCTTAGTTGTTTTTTCTGGCCCCCTTCTCCTTTATGTTTAGCCTCATTAGTTTTGTGATTTAAGGCATTCGTTCCATTAGTTTGGCAATGTTATGACCTCTCTCAATATTGGGACCTTTCGTGCAATTTAGGTTTATTTTTTCCTAACGAGCGACAGCGAGCCAGTAATGTGTGGAGGAATCGGCCTTCGGCCGGAACATTTTTCGGTAGAAAAATGTCCTGAAAGGGTGTTTTATTATTTTTGATGGAGGGAAATATAAAATGTATATATAAACAAATAACCAGTCAAAAACATAAACCTTCTTTAAAATTAGTCCCTATGTTCTATGTATTATGTTCACATTATTCGCTCGATGTTTTAAACATTCGTACCCTATTTTCAATACTGCAAAACTCACCATGTCGATTATTGGGTTATCTTGTTGCTTTTAAATATAATAGTCTTCGTTGCATTGCATTTATCCCTGAAGTACTAACTTCTTTGTCAGTGAATGTTCAGCCACGATCCTGAATAATACCACGTAATAACTTTCCAATAATAAAATAAACAAGTAGAAAGGTAATATTTGGGCAATTTGGAGATATAGAGTTGTTTTTTATCAATTAACTTTCAATTCACAAGTCTTCTTTCAATTAATCCTTTTAGCTACCACATATCCTTCCTACGCTTCATAAAAATCGTCAAAATGTTGCTGAAATCCACTAAAAAACAGGTCTTAGGAACAGAAACGGTTAAGCTTAGTAGCTGCGTGGCACCACATTGCTGCAGCCACCACAATATGAAAGTGTTAAGGACGAGGTAGTTGCTATTACGCCCTCATGTTTAGTCCCATTAGCTTTCAATTTTTAAGACGTTTGTTCCATCAGTTTGGCGATTTTAACACCTTACGAGCGGCCTATGCGGTTTATTTATGTGTACCGCCCAGCGGGGTGTTTTTAGCCAAAATAGGGCTGTTTACGTGATCATTTTCATGCCTAAATAAGACCCAGAACGTAAAACAAGTATCTATCCCTGAAAGGGCATAAACAGAGCTTTCGAATGACACCATAACGATCCTTGTATGATGGATAGTTTTCTTGCAATAACCGTGCAACGCGAGTGCAAAAAGCAGGTAATTCGGTACTTTCGGTACATAATTGAGTATGTAGCGAGTGAGAGAGGGAGGAGGGAGCTGAGATTTGTGTCAGTAGGTTCGCCGCGGTGGTCTGGAGCAGTCATACGCTCGCTAGTCTCCTGCCACCACTTGTCTCTCTCTCTCAGCCACATTACGTGCTGAAATTGCCACTCGAGTTATGTCGAGCGCCGCCACATAGTCCAGCTTTATTTAACTCGACTTAAGTGGTGGGCCGCTTTTTAAGGGTTAAGACTGATCACTCCATCTCTTTGTCAATATAAAGACCTTTCATGCAACTTAGGTGTCGATTTTTTTCCTGGCGAGCGATAGCGAACCTGTAATTCTAGGAAGAACCGACCTTTGGCTGGGAAATTTTTCTACCGGAAAAATTTACAAATTTATCTTGAATGGGTGTGTAGGGAGAGTTTTTTAAAGCTTGATAAAGGCCGATCGTTCTGTTTTTATTGTTGCAGATTTGTTCTGGGTGGAGGGTCGCAAGCCCAAATGACCTAACCTCTTTAGTTGCCTTTTACGACACACAGGAGGCACGTGAGACATATTCTAACCCCTTATCCCCAGTGGGGATAAATCCGCTTCTTATGTGTCCCCCTGACGTCGGCTTAAGGGAATGCATAATATAGAACACAACAGCTAGACGTATGATGATGGAGAGGCTGTCTAGTGTAAATACCTTTACAGTGGTACATATGACCCAAACACCTGCACCCTCACCCCAGTACCGGTTGGGAATGAGACACTTAAGGGGAGGCAGACCATTTGTCTGGACCCTCTTCTCCCTAATGTTTAGCCCCACTAGTTTTGAGATTATAAGACGTTCGGCCCATTAGTTTGGCGATTTTAACACCTTTCGCCCCATTTCGTTGTAAATTTTAAGACCTTTCGTGCCATTTAGGTGTCAATTTTTCCTGACAGCGAGCCTGCAATTTTAACCCTTATCTGGCGGCGCCCGGCTATTGTCGAGTGAAATAAATGTGGCCTATGTGGCGGCGCCCGGCTATTGTCGAATGGGTAATTCCCGCCCTAATTTAAGTGGAAAGCAAAACCTGGCGGTCAGGACGTTGTACTACAAGGTCCCACACACACATCCCCACCGTGTGAGTGTGACTCAGTACCGCTCTAGCCGCCGTCATGGAAAGAGAAGATTTGCCCGTGTCCGATTCGGTGGCCGCCATCCCTAGTACGTCGCGCCAGCCAAGCCGTGAGGCCCCGCTCACCGCCGAGGAGTTAGATCGGCTAATAAACTCTTCAGCAGTGTCTAACAGGTTGTTGGATGAAACCTTGGAAGGGCTTGGTGATAGTGGGGAAAGTGAGGAGGAAGAAGAAGATGAGGATATGCCGATCATCGGTTTTCACAGCCGCCATAACTTGCGGCCCGCAAATGTTGAAGGTGGGAAGGAAGAGAGCGATGAACGTGTTCTTCTAGACGATGAAGAAAGGTATGCAGATGCTGATGAGGAGCTTGGTGAACATACTGGTGTGGGTGTTGGTAAGTACAATGTACA
Organism: Paralithodes platypus; assembly: GCA_032716605.1. NCBI lineage: Eukaryota > Metazoa > Arthropoda > Malacostraca > Decapoda > Lithodidae > Paralithodes > Paralithodes platypus. The sequence continues at coordinate 12,991,161 of CM064579.1, forward strand.
TATATATTGTTTGAGATATTGATTAGCCTACAATCATTTTATTATTGGCATATTGTCAGGGTGGACGGTGCATTTCTTACGGGAATACAAGCAACGAAGATTGTGGTGTTGGTCTTCCTATAATATTACATATACATATGGGCATGTGACTTTGAAATTGCTTGCAAGTTTGATTGCAAGCATTTTTACGCGTATATTTCAGGGGTTTAGGGTACATTTCTGACGCATGTGCCCTTGAAATTGCTTGCCAGTTTCCATTCTTTTTATAGGCGTATATATCACCGTGTACAGTAGAAATAATACAGTAATAATACTAGCAACGAAAGATTGAATATATTTTATATGATTGTGGGGACATATATTATTTTTTCATATATGATATATTTGTGAAATTGACTCTTTCTCTCTCTCTCTCTCTCTCTCTCTCTCTTTCTCTTTCTTTCGTTCTTCCCATCTTTGTGTGACTCACTGTTTACCAGGCCACTCCTCAAACAACCCTTTTATCTCGTACCCCCGGGCAGTACCACCAAGTAGGATTCTCTCCCTCTCTCTCTTTCTTTCTCCCTTTCTTTCTTCATTTCTTTTTTTGCGTGACTCACTGTTGATTGCAATAATTTTATAGGCGTATATATCACGGTGTATGGTAGATTTCATTCCTTACGCAACAATTTCAAGGTCACCTGCGTAAGGAATGAAATCTACCGTATACCGTGATATATCCGCCTATAAAATGATTGCAATCAATATACACCATACATTGATATATATACAGTATATATATATATATATATATATATACTGTATATATATATAAATCTATGGTTTATATTGATTGCAATAATTTTATAGGTGTATATATCACGGTGTACGGTAGATTTCATTCCTTACGCAGGTGACCATGAAATTCTTAGCACTCTTCTCTCTCTTTCTATATATATATATATATATATATATATATATATATATGTACCGGTATATATAATTATATATATATATACTGTATATATATAAATCTATGGTGTATATTGATTGCAATCATTTTATAGGCGTATATATCACGGTGTACGGTAGATTTCATTCCTTACGCAGGTGACCTTGAAATTGCTAGGACTCTTCCTTTCTCTCTCTCTCTCTCTATCTCTCTCTCAAATAAATCATGTCTTAGTTGTAAAGTTTGAGTCTGCACATCCCTCATACGAAATACCATTCACACAATTTTCACAGCCAACACCAGACCGGCCAAACGCCCAAGGTCATTATCCCCACAGCCAGGCCCATCCAGGCAGCGAGCCGCGTCAGAGCCTCCAGTGATGCCGCTTGAGCTCGCCAACATCTCGGGGGTAGCGCAGCTACCGATTACCCCCGCCCATGCACAACCAGGTCCAGCGACCTTTACACCAGCTGTAGATGCTTCTCCCATGTTGTCAACGCCACCCGGGATGCCGCGGACGAGGAGGACCAGGCGTCGGCTGGTGTTGTCCGAAAGCGATGCCGGCTCAAGCTTTCCCGATTCGCCTGAAGCCAGGATATCCCCGGCGCTGGCAAGCGAGTCTGATGGCGGGCAGGCACAGCCACAGCAGGGACAGCCACAGCTACAGCAGGGACAGCCACAGCCACAGCAAGGTGCCCGGGGAAGGTGCCCGAGGAGGTGCTCGAGGAGGTGCTCGGGGAGGTGCCCCAGGAGGTGCCCGGGGAGGGGCCGGGAGGGGCAGGAGGCCGGACGAGCCACCTGTCTTTCAGTGGGAGGACTGCCTGCCTCGGGATATGTCTGGGGTTCCACCCCGGTTTGATAAATCAACCAATGGCATCCAGCCTGCCTTTCCCTGCTCAGAGGATGATACCCCGTATCACTACTTCCGGGCATTCTTCGACGATGAATTGCTCGGGGACATGGTAAGGGAGACAAACCGGTATGGATGCCAGCACTCCAAAGAGATGAACTCGCCCCACATGCGGAGATAGACGCCCATTGACATCCCTGAGCTCCTCGTGTTTTTGGCCCTCACCATGCTAATGCCCCACGTGAAGAAGCACAACATGCTGGATTATTGGCTCCTGCATGACATTATATCAACGCCAGTCTTCAATACCTACATGCCCAGGGACCAATATAGGCAAATTCTCAAGTGCTTGCACTTTGTGGATAACACTGCACCACACGAAGCTGACAAGATTTGGAAAATACGGACATTCCTGAACTCCCTCCTGAACAGGTATCGACGGTTTTTCAAACCTTTCCAGAATGTCGTGATCGATGAGCCCTTGATCCTCTTCCGTGGACGTCTCTCTTTCCACCAGTACATTCCGTCGAAGCGTCGCCGCTTCGGGATCAAGTTCTTTGTACTGTGCGACTGCGAGACAGGATACGTGCTGGACCTTATCATCTACACCGCTACTGATGTGGACATTCCAAACGACCCTCTGGGTCTTACAGAGGCGGTTGTGAAGACACTGATGGAGCTGTATCTGGATGCCAACCATATCCTATTCACCGACAATTTCTACACCTCTCCTCTCCTTGCCAGGTATCTTCTTGCAAGGAGCACGGGAAGCTGTGGAACTGTTAGGTCAAACAGGAAACACTGGCCCAAGTTTCCTAATACACGGAAAGGAGACATTATCCGGAAGAAGAGCAGCAGTGAGAACATACTGGCTATTTGTTGGCATGACACAAAGCCAGTCAATGTCCTCTCCACCTACCACAAGTCCGCATTGCGAGATAGCGGGAAGAAAAGATACCAGCTGGACCCTGTCACCCGCAACAAGACTCTAGTAGCTATCTCCAAACCTGACGCTGTTATGGACTACAATGTGAGCATGCGGTTGGTGGACAAGAGTGATATGCAAATCACTGCTGTTGACTGCCTTAGGAAGACCTGTAAGTGGTACAAGAAGGTCGTACTCCATCTTCTTGATGTCACTATCCTGAACGCGTACAACCTGTGGATGATGCGGACAGGAAGGAGGAGCTCTGTAAGGCTGTTCGCCAAGGATATCATCGACTCCATCCTCAGGAAGCATGGAACCTCACATGCTCCAGCAGCTCCGAGGGCGATCGTGAATCTGCCTTACCGCCTTGAGTGCCGGGACTACCTCGCGACCCACAAGCTTGTGTATTGCCCCCGCTCAGAATCACAAATCGCAGCCAACCGGAAGCATGGACTGAAACAGTGCCACGTGTGCAGACACACAACAAGGTGGCCCCAAGTCAGGAAGGAAACCTCGGTCATGTGTAGTCAGTGTAATGTGGGACTCTGCGTTTCTCCTTGCTACACCGACTACCACACACTGGAACGGTTCTAGACCTCCCTTCTTGCCAATCATTCATTACTTCATTCAATCATTGATTCATCTATTTCAAAGTACCTCATGAATTCATGTCATTCAATCATTCATATGGTGGAATAGCACACTACCCAAACACAAGTGCATTCATCATCATCAGCAACATCACCCATTACATCCATAAGTTTCGAATCTCATCCATCCATCTGGTTCTTGGTCCACCTCATACATCCATGTCATTCATTCATACATACATTCATACACTTGCTATAGGCAGTTCTGCCTTTTCCCTACCTCAATCACATAACTGCCTTTTACCTAACTCAATCACATAATTGCCATTTTCCTACCTCAATCACATGTGGATTACACCTCCTGGGAACACCACAAAAAAAAGAGTCGTCAACACTACCTCATAGGGTGATTTGGAAATGTGTTGAAATAATATTATATATAAAACAAAAAAATATTTCCTGCAAAGCAAGCGAAACAGAGAGAGAGAGAGAGAGAGAGAATGCAGAAACTGAACTGAAGAAAGAGAGTGAAAGAGATATAATAATACAGAAATATTACAAGCAAATTAAGAAATAGAGGGATTAGAGAAAATAATAATGAGAATTACATATACGGATGAGGAAGAGAGAGAGAGAGAAAGAGAGAGAATACAGAAACTGAACTGAAGAGAGTGAAAAAGATTGGGAGGTTTGACGTACCTCCCAACCTACCAAATAGGAAAACCTACTATTTGGTAGTAGTCTTGGAAAATCCAACGTCAAGGCTATTAACCTAATTGCAATGACGACTTGTCTATTTTGACTGCTATGTCGTCATTCCAACCGCGGTTAAAAAGAAAACGTCTAGAGTCTACTCCTTATCTTGCTCTAGGAGACGTTGTACATTAACCAAAACTACCACCGAAGGTGAAAAAAGCATAGAAGAGAAGAAAAAGGGGTTTACCTTAGTTACCGCTTAAGGCCCATCCCGTGTTCCGTCATGTGCAGATCCCTGTCGAACGTGCGCATGAGCGACCCTCTCTTGTCATCACATCTCACGTCAGCAGAAGAACGCGGATGGGCAGGGGTCCGGCGTGAGGGAGGGTATTATGTACGTTGGATTTTCCAAGACTACTACCAAATATAGTAGGTTTTTCCTATTTGGTAGGTTGGGAGGTACGTCAAACCTCCCAATTTGTTAGTAGTCTTGGCAAATCCAACGTCAAGGCTGCATAACAAATAGGAGGAGGACATCCAAGCCCAACCTACCAAATAAAAACAATGCATAAAACAAAATTACGAATGACAAAGACACAATTTAAACAAGAGAGTTTAATAAAAGAGTGAAAAACTGAGGAGTAGCTAAAAAACAGTTTAACACATGCCCGTCATTCATAGTAATGCAAAAACATAGACTTGTCAGAAACCAAAAAGGTACTGTACCCAAAATCCCTTTTCTTCAACCAACAACAAAACACTGAACACAAGAACAAAACACAATTTTCAATGTGGCAAAAACACTTATGTACTGGAACAATACATAATCCAAACTTGCAATCCAGTGTTGCAAACCCGTACACCCCCCCCCCCCCCCCCTTTGTCAAATAAAACAAAGGAAAAGAACGAGGGACAAGGGGGAAGACCAGGGATCTTCGCCAGAGCACCAGGAAACACGACCCCCGAGAGCAATTACCGGCCGAGGGGGTCGAACACTGGACACGGAGAGGTAGGAGGAGATGAAGGAATTGATAGAAGACCACAAAACCGCCGAGGCGATGGCAGGTAAGGATCGACGTGGCAGGAACCGGAAGGAGGCAGCAAAGGATCTGACATCGTGCGCAGAACCCCTACAAACAGGGTGACGGGCACGAACGGTCCGACAAACGTGGCGGCCCAGCTGCACCTGCGAGAGCCTCCCACCTGTCCGAGGAGACACCCACACAGCAGTACCCGAAGGCGGCGCCACAGACGCAACAGAGGAGTGCAAGGCCGACACCGGGCACAACACATGGCGAGGATGCCCACGCCGTAAAGCCTGGACGGCGAAAGGCTGGAAAAACGGGGCCTCCCTCCCATGCGTTGTACAAAAGGAGGGGAGGAGGCGAACGAGACGCCATGCAAGGACGGGGAGAATCGCACACGAAGTCCCGGGCCGTGACAATGCCGCTAGTGCAGACACCCGATCCCCAGTGGCCAGAGCTACAAGGAAGAGTGGACGCCCGAGCAACGGAACCGGCGTAGCGACCCTTGTATACGTGGGTGAGCCAGAAGGACCAGAGCCCGCCCCAGATCCCACTGCGGAGGGACCTGGCGCGGAGGCGGTCGATCCCGGAAGGCAGCCGTCAGGAAGGAACCCAGCTCCTGTGGCGGAACGACCAGCCCAGCGACGGACCCAAAGACCCCCCCGGACGGCAGACAAGTGGGTACGTATAGCGTCGACTTGAAAGTGACGTGTACGGAAGAGGTGAAACAAGGAGCGGAGGACGAGGGAAGGAGAGACAACTGGCAGGCGAGTAGCCTGTAGCCACCTAGTAAAAGACCTCCAGCGGGACCCGTAAGTCCCCCAAGGAGAAGACGGCCAGGATGCTGCAGGAAGTCAGTCAGGGCCCGGCCGGGGACCGGGAGCCACCGGGCCACATGAACAAGCACGATGCGAAGGCCAACGAGGTCCACAGGTCCACAACCTAGCCCAAGTGGAAGCCGGAGACAGGTAGAGGGACCGGACGCGGGCACCACCGCGGCAACCGGGCGTACCAAGCCCGTGCCGGCCACAGAGGCGCGAGGAGCCAGACGCAGCCGTGGTACAGCTGCAGCCACGCGAGGACTGGGCACATCAACAGCGCGTCTGGTGGCGGAAAGACGTATATCGACCGCCACCTGTACCAGGCTACCATGAAAGCGTCTGGACCCCCCCCCCGGAGCGCGAGGCCGGAGGGAGAGGTCCAGAGGCAACTGGCGCGGCACCCCCGATGCGAACAAGGCGACCACCGGAACACCTCAGGAAGCCGCGAGGTCGGCGAACACAGTCCGTTTCATCGCCCATTCTACAAGAACGCCCGGCCCTCTCGACAGGGCGGCCGCCCACAGGGAGGAGGCATGCAAGGAGAATGGGTGTCGGTCCGCGAGGAAGAACAACTCCACCGAGACCCCCAATAGAGTCAACGACCTGGAGGACCCCCGCATTAGGAAACAGTGGACAGCTTGTCTGAGTGTCCAACCCGAAGGCCACCGACTTACCCCGAAGGGCCAGCGCGTGGTCCCGCAGGAAGAACAAAGGAACCAACAGTCCGAGGGCATAGACGGGTAAGTGGAGGGAGACCCACCCATCTGCCGGGAAGTGGACGTCCCAGGTTCGATCGGGAACCTCACCCAACCTCGCTCGACGTATCTGTGGCTACCCAGACCGTCGGCGGGGGGACGGTCCAGGGCACAGCCGCAGAGAGCGAGCCCCGAGCAACCCAGCGACCAAAGCATCTGCGAACGGTACGCGGGAGCGGCAGGAGCCGATCCATAGGGGCAACGGAAACACCGCGGTGCCCATGAGGAGGAGGCGGCGTAGCCAGAGGCTCCCTAAGGGAAGGGGCAGAGCGGCCTAATGCAGCAAACCCACGAACGAGTCCCAGAGCCACCCCGGGAGGGAGACCGAGTGCAACACGGCGAAGACCTTCCACCGAAGGTGCACCGCGGCCGGCAGACCTCGGGGCACCGTAGCGCCGGACAAAACCCATGCGAGACCGACCCATGGCACGACACGCGACGGGGTCCAGCGTGACTTGGGAACATCGAAGGGGAACCCTAACCGTGCGATGTTGCGAACGACTGTGAGGGCGTCGCCAATGCCCAGTCCTAGGGCTTCGGAAACTACCAACCAATTGGCCAAGGAAAACAGGAGCTGGAGCCCGCTCCTGAGGAAAGGACCCAGAGCCTGCCCCACCAGTGCGGAGAAGATCCGCGGCGCAATGTGGAGACCGAAGGGAAGGCCGTCGAACAGGAACACACGACCGGAAGTCCGAACGGCCAAGAATCGCTGGAAGCGAGTGGAGTGGGGTCTGGACGTCCACCTCCAGGTGAGACCCCTCCGCGCAACCCGCCGCCCCCAACGTCCATCGCGGCCACCGAGGGGCGCAAGGGCGAAAACAACCCGAGGGAGCACCCGAGAGGAGGGGAGCGACCCGGTCGGCCAGGCGAGAAGGAGAACAAGGAGGCCGACTCAGAGAACCTACACATTGTGTTGACGTGGAGGTACCCCCGGTACGGGCCGTGCGGGCATGAGCGCCACGTTGACCTCCTCTACCCCCCCCCAACCTCGTCGAAAAGGGCGGACCACCCCAACCCCAGGCCGTCGCGGGGCTGACCCCGTCGAAGGGCGGACGGAAGGGGAAGGCCGGCCAGCCCCGACACGGCGGGGATGAAAGGGGCAAGAACAGAAGTGCGAGGCGGAACCGACGCACTGGCCTGCAACGTCCCAATCCTGTGCCCGTGCAAGGCGGCAGCACTTGCAGCAGCACCCCGAAGAGGACCGGCAGAAGGACGGGACTGAGAAGACCCCGCGCGCGACACAGCGCGTCGGTGCGTGACGTAAGCAGGGTCCGCAACGACACAGCGCGTCGTCGCGTGTCGGAAGCAGGGGCCGCCGACAGAGAAGCGTAGCATTCCCAAGCATCCTGCTTAAAAAACCCCGATGTATATAGCGCAGAGTACAACAAACCCTGACGAATATCCAAGGGGGCCGGCCGGGAGAACGAGGACCGTACCGTCGGGCGTCGCCGAGTTGCCGCGCACAAAACCGCCTTCAGCTCGGGAACCAAAGACACCGCGAGCCGACGATGGATCCGCTGAACGCGGTCCAAACCCTCGCGAAGATCGCCTGGCGCAGACGCCTCGAAAAGCCGCAGGTGGTGAACAGACGTCTGGAGGGAACCTAAAGACAAGACAATAAGTCCGTCACCCTCCGTCGCAAGGGAAAAACCGTGGCGACAGAGGGCTGATCCGGGTGAGAGAAGAACGGGGTAGCAATAGAACAAAGTTCAAGAACGGGCGCGCTCTTCCAGGACCAGAACGCACCGTCTAACCCGCCGACAGACACAAGAGGAGGCAAAATCAGTGATGACTCCTGGGGAGGGACTGAAGGAGAGCCGTCGACGGATCGGTGTGTGAAGGCGAAGGCCTCAGCAAACCAGGCCTCCAATGGGAGAGGGTGACCGAGCACGATGGCTAAGCCAGGCGTACCGGCGTCGCACAAACCTGTTCCATAGGAGGACAGACCCGTCAACATAGCCAGGGACTGAACAGCCGGAAGGATGTCAGGGCGGCTGAAGTCTGACCAGAGCGTAGGCCTACAGAAGGGAGGGGGACCGTAGCAGGGGTAGGTAGGGTGAGGCGCTGAGGGTGAGTCACCGCGAAGAAGCGCGAGAAGAGGGAGTCTTCCATCGACTCCAAGCACCCGTCGAAGCGTGACACAGCCCAGCCCTGCATAGCCAACAATCGATCCGAGAGAGGCGACCCCCCCCCCCCCCCCCCCCCCAGAATGGTCGGCCCGCAGGGGCGAGCGGGAGCGGGAGCGAGACCCACGACACGAACCAGCAGCGTCGCGGCCCAAGGAAGGCGAGCGACGACGGTCGTGTCGCCGTTGAGGGACTCGGCCCCGATCACGAACGGCCGAGGGGGAAACAGCACCATCCCCCTCTTCCAGCGACACGTCAGCTCCTGAGAAAGGGGACCCCGAAACCTCGCGAAAGCCCACCGAGGCAAGAGGAGGGGTACCCCCCTGGCGAGACGGTAAGTGAAGGTCAGGAAGAGAAGAATGAGGAGGAGCAGGACGACGGGAGTGGGAAGGCTGGCCGGGTGAAAGGAGGCCAGAAGGAGCCGCGGGGGGAAACAGAGCAAGGATCCCCGGGGCTGAGAGAACAGGGCGGCCCGACACCGAGGCGGAGGAGGAGGGACCTCCACCGTGGGACGAGACCGTGAAGGAAGAATAGGCACTGAAGCAGGTGAAGTAGGAGAAGCAACGACATCCAGGCGGACCCTCCTGGACAGTGTAGGAGGAGGGAGCAGAGGGCCAGCTACAGCATGAACAACCGCGCGCGGAGAGGACAACGTAAGAGGAAGTCGTCTGGGCTGGGGAAGCGGGCGGAAGGGAGTAGAGCCCCTATCCGTAGAGGCCAGGGGAGGGCGCACAGGGGCAGAGCCGCTAACTCCGGCCGCAGGGCGAGAACCATGACGAGGGCGAAGGGCGTCGTCAAGGCGGTCAGGAGGACGACGAGGGGCAGTAGAGGACGGACGACGAGGCGAGCGAGAGCGTGGACGGAGCTGGGGAACCCCCCGACGATGGGACGACCGGCTGCGGGACCCAGGGGAGAGGGCCCGAGCAGGGAGAGGGCCAGGTGAACGGCCTTCAGTCGGGTCAGAGATACCCAGGGCGACGCGGAACCGGTCAGCAACAAAGGCCGGGGAACGGTGGCCCACAGTCCAAATGTGGCGGGAGACCATCGTCCACACCGACGGAAGGGAAGCAGAGGCCACAGCCGCCGCCGAGGAACCAGGGCCATGGTGCAGCACACCCACCAGGGCCAGACACGTGCCACACAGAGCAGGGAGGTAGGCAGTAGAGGACACACAGAGCGAGTGGCGCAAGCAGGACTTGTGGCTCTCCAAGCACGGGGAGCGACAACCAAGGCGAAAGCAAGGCAGCCTACCTGCACTAGAAGAACACACACCATAATCAGCACGTCGAAGGAGTAAGTGGAGAGAATGTCCAAGAAGAACCAGGGAAGGAGCATGGGGAAACAGGAACACACATGCAAACAGGTATCCGTACTCACCCTAAACTGGGAGCACAGAGGTAGGTGAGGAGGGCGGCCGAGGCGGAAGAGCACTAGCAGAACCTGCAAAGATGGAGAAAGTGTTAACCACCACTCAACATCTTACATGCAGGGCCTATAACACCAGTAAAGTGCATACACCAATATAGTATCAGGCAACAAGATGACATAAAAAAAGTCAATAGTGAAAGCCAACTATTACCGCAAATTTGCGGGCCAATGGAGGCATAACCTTACCGACACCACCCTCCCGCAATTTCGCGGACCCCCCAACGATCTCTGCAAATTTGCGGGGAGCCGAACCGTCCCAGAGGACCGAATCGTGCTCCCGCAAATTCGCCAGACCGGCCGAGATGGTCCGGCGCCGAAAAAAGCGAGAGGAGCGTCTAGGGAATACCAAAAGAGGCCCAGAAAAAAGCGTCATCTCCTTATGAACTCCAAGCGACGAAGACCATCAAGCTGAGCAGTGTCTTCCTTGATAATATCCTGACTCAACCGGTCAAGGGAGAGGCAAGGAAGACACACCAGGGGAGAGGAGGCACATCCCCCAGGAACCACCCAACCAACAGAGATAGAGCAAAGCCCATGAGGAGAAGTGGCAGGAAGGGTGGTTTGGCACAAACAGGGGCCCCCGTGGGGTACCCCAGGATTGGGCAAAAGGCTATGAAAGGATGGAGGTGAAAACAGGAAGGGAAAACAAAAAACCAGTAAATGAAACTGGCGAGAAAAAGGGTGGCCTAGCCGTGAGCAGAGAATGTGTCAGGGGCGAAAAACCCTGTGGTGTGAAAGAGGGGCCCCCGTGGGGTACCCCTGGAGTATCACGAACCACCTGTCGCCCAGGCCCTTGAGACACAGTGAAGGACTCGAAAGGGGGGACTCGGGAATAACGCTAATAATGCGGCCGACACAAACTCTACAAACAGCACCGCCACCAACGAAATCTCAGATTGTGAACCAACTGTACACCTAGGCTATGAAAAAAAAACTCATAGGGGCATAGCAAGTCCTGAATGAGAAACAAGCTAGGCTAAAATAAGCGAAAAGCTAAACTATGCCCAGACTAACAGGAAAAAAGAATATGAAAAGAGAAAGAAATGAAAAACACACACGAGGAACGCCAGGCGCCCCCGTACCTTCGGTAGCTATTTCCACACGCGTCTCCATTAAACACACTGAGGAGCCCATTTACGTGTGCCCTAGATCACATAACATCTGTCTAACAAAAAAGAAGGCCAGATAAGCCGAAACGAACCTAAACAGGGTGAATTAAAGGAGCACAACAAAAGCGACGTCATTCAATGGAGCGCGTGAAAAAATGATAAGAGAGGGTCGCTCATGCGCACGTTCGACAGGGATCTGCACATGACGGAACACGGGATGGGCCTTAAGCGGTAACTAAGGTAAACCCCTTTTTCTTCTCTTCTATGCTTTTTTCACCTTCGGTGGTAGTTTTGGTTAATGTACAACGTCTCCTAGAGCAAGATAAGGAGTAGACTCTAGACGTTTTCTTTTTAACCGCGGTTGGAATGACGACATAGCAGTCAAAATAGACAAGTTGTCATTGCAATTAGGTTAATAGCCTTGACGTTGGATTTGCCAAGACTACTAACAAATATAATAATACAAAAATAGTACAAGCAAAATAAAGATATAGATTGATTAGAGATAATAATAATGAGAATTACATATACGGATGAGGAAGAGAGAGAGAAAGAGAGAATACAGAAACTGAACTGAAGAAAGAGAGTGAAAAAGATATAATAATGCAGAAATAGTACAACCAAATAAAGAAATAGACGGATTAGTTAGAGAAAATAATAATGAGAATTACATATACGGATGAGGAAGAGAGAGAGGGAGAAAGGGAGAGAATACAGAAATTGAACTGAAAAAAGAGAGTGAAAAATATATAATAATACAGAAATAGTACAAGCAAATAAAGAAATAGAGGGATTAGTTAGAGAAAATAATAATGAGAATTACATATATGGATGAGGAAGAGAGAAAGGGAGAGAGAGAGAGACAGAGAGAGAGCGTGCGAGAGAGGGAAAGCGAGAGAGACAGAGAGACAGACAGGAGGAGTGAGAGATAGAGAGAAAGAGAGAGAGAGAGAATACAGAAATAAGGAGAAATAAGAGAAAAATTAGACCGATAACCGAAGGAATAGTAGACGCGCGGGAGGCCGAAGTCAGGGCAAAGCGAACGCATCCGAACGCGCGCGGGAAATAGACCAAAAAGTAACTCCTCTTCCTCACCTCTTCCCACCCTCCACACTCACTCACAACATCCAGACTAGACTTCTATGGGGAGACGAAGAGTTGCTTGTTCCAAAAATGACCGTTTCGTTCGCATTTGAGCCATAGCAACGGCGCTAGGGCGAGTGAAAGTGAGCAAATATTTTGGGATTATGCCCGCTGGGCGGCACGGTGTAAAATATCTTGCCACCCGCTCTTTGAGTGTTAAGAGGAACCGCACTTCGGCCGGGACATTTTTCTACCGAAATTTGTACAAATTTATCGTGAAGGGTGGTCTAGGGGGTGTTTTTTAAGCTTGATGGAGGTCTTAGGAGGAAACTAAACAAAATATATGAATACGTAAATTAATAGGCCAAACAAACGGTTTGCTTCCCGTTAAATCTACCCTGCCTTAACAACCTCTTCCCCCTCTCGTATATTCCCGCCCATATGCGGGTAATTAACGCACCCTACACTACCAGGTGGACTTTGCTGATAAGGAAGTCATACAGGACTTTACATTCCTCAATACGATTATCAATATATCTTGATATTTAAGTTGCGTTCCTCTGTTAACCTGGATATACTCGATGAATTCCAAAGTTGTGTTTATATTGATTATATATATATATATATATATATATATATATATATATATATATATTTTTTTTTAAAGTTAGTGTAGCCAGGTAGTATATTTTCTTGAAGGCATGTGAGATTAAATAAAACAGCATATTTAGCATTTATATGTTTTTTATTCAGAGATTCAATTTTTCGTGCAATATTGCGTTGTCGGTCATTCAGTAGGTACAGAAGGGAACCGACGTTATCAGTGGGTTGCTGGGTTGTAGAGGTTGTAGTAGGTTGCTGGGTTGTAGAGGTTGTAGTAGGTTGCTGGGTTGTAGAGGTTGTAGTAGGTTGCTGGGTTGTAGAGGTTGTAGTAGGTTGCAGGGTTGTAGAGGTTGTAGTAGGTTGCTGGGTTGTAGAGGTTGTAGTAGGTTGCTGGGTTGTAGAGGTTGTAGTAGGTTGCTGGGTTGTAGAGGTTGTAGTAGGTTGCTGGGTTGTAGAGGTTGTAGTAGGTTGCAGGGTTGTAGAGGTTGTAGTAGGTTGCTGGGTTGTAGAGGTTGTACTAGGTTGCTGGGTTGTAGAGGTTGTAGTAGGTTGCTGGGTTGTAGAGGTTGTAGTAGGTTGCAGGGTTGTAGAGGTTGTAGTAGGTTGCTGGGTTGTAGAGGTTGTAGTAGGTTGCTGGGTTGTAGAGGTTGTAGTAGGTTGCTGGGTTGTAGAGGTTGTAGTAGGTGGCTGGCTTGTAGAGGTTGTAGTAGGTGGCTGGGTTGTAGAGGTTGTAGTAGGTTGCTGGGTTGAAGAGGTTGTAGTAGGTTGCTGGCTTGTAGAGGTTGTAGTAGGTTGCTGGGTTGTAGAGGTTGTAGTAGGTTGCTGGGTTGTAGAGGTTGTAGTAGGTTGCTGGCTTGTAGAGGTTGTAGTAGGTTGCTGGGTTGTAGAGGTTGTAGTAGGTTGCTGGCTTGTAGAGGTTGTAGTGGGTTGCTGGGTTGTAGAGGTTGTAGTTGGTTGCTGGGTTGTAGAGGTTGTAGTAGGTTGCTGGGTTGTAGAGGTTGTAGTAGGTTGCTGGGTTGTAGAGGTTGTAGTAGGTTGCTGGGTTGTAGAGGTTGTAGTAGGTTGCTGGGTTGTAGAGGTTGTAGTAGGTTGCTGGGTTGTAGAGGTTGTGGTAGGTTGCAGGGTTGTAGAGGTTGTAGTAGGTTGCTGGGTTGTAGAGGTCGTAGTAGGTTGCTGGGTTGTAGAGGTTGTAGTAGGTTGCTTGGTTGTAGAGGTTGTAGTAGGTTGCTGGGTTGTAGAGGTTGTAGTAGGTTGCTGGGTTGTAGAGGTTGTAGTAGGTTGCTGGCTTGTAGAGGTTGTAGTAGGTTGCTGGGTTGTAGAGGTTGTAGTGGGTTGCTGGGTTGTAGTAGGTTGCTGGGTTGTAGAGGTTGTAGTAGGTTGCTGGGTTGTAGAGGTTGTATTGGGTTGCTGGGTTGTAGAGGTTGTAGTAGGTTGCTGGGTTGTAGAGGTTGTAGTTGGTTGCTGGGTTGTAGAGGTTGTATTGGGTTGCTGGGTTGTAGAGGTTGTAGTAGGTTGCTGGGTTGTAGAGGTTGTAGTAGGTTGCTGGGTTGTAGAGGTTGTAGTAGGTTGCTGGGTTGTAGAGGTTGTAGTAGGTTGCTGGGTTGTAGAGGTTGTAGTAGGTTGCTGGGTTGTAGAGGTTGTAGTAGGTTGCTGGGTTGTAGAGGTTGTAGTAGGTTGCTGGGTTGTAGAGGTTGTAGTAGGTTGCTGGGTTGTAGAGGTTGTAGTAGGTTGCTGGGTTGTAGAGGTTGTAGTAGGTTGCTGGGTTGTAGAGGTTGTAGTAGGTTGCTGGGTTGTAGAGGTTGTAGTAGGTTGCTGGGTTGTAGAGGTTGTAGTTGGTTGCTGGGTTGTAGAGGTTGTAGTAGGTTGTAGTGGGTTGCTTGGTTGTAGTAGGTTGTGACGTTTCGACTATAACATTAGTCATATTCATTCAAGTGATCTGTAAGGGGGAGAACAGGGGTATTTATTGGTAAGCTGGGATCACGCGCCGCTTATTCTGCACAGGTGGGCGGGGCTAGTCAGCGATCTGTGTGTGTGGTTGGTTGGTAGCTGCTATGCGTGCGCTGCGTCTGTTGATTGGCTGGCTGGGCGTGGGGGCATCGTCAGGTGGGCGTTGGCTCAGGGTAGTGGTGTTGTACTCATTTTCATCAAGATTTCTGAGGGGTTGGGATCTCCTCGCTGTGGGGAGAATTTGAAGGTCCAATGTCTGGTTGTTGTGGGTAGGGTTGAGTGTTTGTATGTATATGGCTTCAAGGATGGGGAGGCGCCTAGCGTCGGGCTCATTATCTAATATGGAGTTGTTGGTGTCAAGATCTTCACGAGTTAGATTAGGGTGGTCGGGGCTGTTGTAGTGATTTTTGATGGAGCCAGATTGAAGGTGGAGGGTAAGACGACGACTCAAGCGAGTCTGGGTCATGCCAATATACGTTGTACGGGGTCCACAGTCCCCGCGGGTACAAGAATGTAGGAATTCGACATGGTCCAGGTTCAGTTGTTTCTTATCTGTGGCGGGGTGATTACGTAGAACACGTTGGGAGGTTTTGGGAGATTTATAATATATTATTAGTTTGATATTGCTGTCAGAGTTGTTGGGCTGGACGTTCTTCAGGATTATGTATCTTATGACAGCTTCGTCCTGTTTTATGATCTGAGGACATATAGTTTTTATAGAAAATGTTGATGTCTTCAGGGCTGGTGGTGTTGGGGGCTTCATTATTGTACCATTTTATAATATGTTTTTTTTATGGTTTTGTCAACGTCGGAGTTAGAGTAGCCGTTATTTATGAGGACTTGTGTGAGGCTGTTGAGTTCGAGGTGGGTTTCCCGCCAGGAGCAGTGAGAGAGTACCCTCCTGACGTAGGCAGAGAGGGTGGAGATGTGGTATCGTTTGGGGCACTCGCTTTTGCCGTTCAGACAGAGTCCATTGTTTGTTGGCTTCGTGTAGACCATAGTTTTGAAGCCCGGAACAAGCCCTGCGAATGCTGTTGGAGCTATGCACTAAAGAAGCTCCCTTCATCTGCCCCAGAGGAAACATGTACTGGCAGATAGATGGCGTGACAGCCCCCTCGGTGTACCTCCTGGCCACCCACCGCCCGTCCATCTACTGCCGTAACGACTAGTTGACGACATCTTCGTGCGGGTGAAAGACATCGCAGAACTACGAGAGCTTTAGCAGCGCTTCATCTCAGCATCAGGACTCAACTTCACTTACGAGGAGACTACTGAAGGGAAACTACCCTTCCTTGACATCCTAGTCACTAGCCAAGACACAGGCTTCAAAACTACGGTCTACACGAAGCCAACAAACAATGGACTCTGTCTCAACGGCAAAAGCGAGTGCCCCAAACGATACCACATCTCCACCATCTCTGCCTACGTCAGGAGGGCACTCTCTCACTGCTCGTCCTGGCTCGAAAGTGGCGGTGAGATATGTGGGTAAACTGGCTTTCCCCATCCGCCCGTACCCACCCACGCGGCTGGACTAGGGCGTTGCCGAGTACCGCCACTTTTCGGCAACATCATAAGGTATATCCCATACCATCCTCAAGCCTCTAGCTACCATAGGACTAGAGTATATAAGTTCGAAATTGCTGACGCAGGTGCTGCGGCGCTGGGGATTAGAGGTACATACATTGCCGACGCATCACGTGCGTCACTGGAGTCCTGTGGGTTAAAGCCGATCGAACTGGCTAGTAATGACTGCAAAGTCTTTGTGGGGGCTATGTATCAATGAAACTCAATTTAGACATACACACATACATATAGTCTCTCTCTCTCTTTCTCCGTCTCAAATTTCCTTGGTGTTAGCGCCGGCCGCAGATGAATCCCTAAATAGCTACTATGGGTTTCAGAGGCCGTGTTACATCGTTTTTCGGGAATAACTTATTAACAAACAGTTGGATCAGTATGATATTTTGACACAGCTTTGTTCACACTGTGCCCTAATTTTCGTCAATATAGTGAATTACCAAAATTGTAGAAATAAGGCACTTGTCCTTGTGTCATGAGGTTAAAGTCACACATTAATGACTAAGAAACGGACAAGTCTACCGTGGCTTACTTGTGAGAACCACTAAACCATTATTGATCCTCCATCAAACACGGTAGTTATCAGCCACCACCCAACCCTACTATTGCATTTAAATTCAAGTTATATGTCAATATCAAGTATAAATATACAAAAAGTATGTATTTTGTATATTTTTATTTTTATATTGACAGATAACTTGAATTTAAATGCGATAGTAGGGTTGGGTGGGTGCTGATAACTACCGTGTTTGATGGAGGAGCAATAATGGTTTGGTGGTTCTCACAGGTAAGCCACGGTAGACTTGTCCGTTTCTTAGTCATTAACTTCTTCCGACATAATATGACGCAGTAGCGTCATATGACTGAGTGCGCCAAAAACTCATATGACGCTAGTGCGTCATATGGACTTATCTCCATGGCTCTCTAATAAGTTATATGACGCTCTAGCGTCATATTGAGCTCAGTAAGTCCGATAAGTTAGCTTACGATAAAACCGTTGGTGGCAACCTCAGCCACCTCCGATAATTCTAACGGCCGCAGTGTTGTTGTGAGTGTAGTGCGAGACGGTGGCAAGGATCCCGCCTCCGTGGACTTACATGAACA
This sequence comes from Paralithodes platypus, assembly GCA_032716605.1. NCBI lineage: Eukaryota > Metazoa > Arthropoda > Malacostraca > Decapoda > Lithodidae > Paralithodes > Paralithodes platypus. Next base: position 13,008,735 of record CM064579.1, read on the forward strand.
TAATATGTCTGAAGGAGTTTATGTGTGACTTTAACCTCATGACACAGGGACAAGTGCCTTATTTCTACACTTTTGGTAATGCACTATATTGACGAAAATTAGGGCACGGTGTGAACAAAGCTGTGTCAAAATATCATACTGATCCAACTGTTTGTTAATAAGTTATTCTCGAAAAAACGATGTAACACAGTCTTTGAAACCCATAGTAGGAGACGTCAATCTGTAGACAAGCTTGCCAGAGGTCACCAGATTCGCCAAGTATCGTAATCAAATATGACCAAGACTAAGAAGGGTGTCAGTTTCTAAATTATTTGTCGATTTTTCCTGAAGTTAATAGGGGTATGACAAGTGGTTCTAATCTTATATATTCTTCATATATATCATAATAATTTAATATATCTTTTAGCTCACTACTTTATTGTATAATTAATTTAAATGAGAGCAGGAACAAATATTGTGTTGTGGAATAAATCCATTACGAAACAAAAAAATACAGGTTGCAAACATGTATAGTATATAATTTACCTTATTTTCTATTCTAATGGCTTATTTATAATAGTGGTATCTAAATTAATCAATGCTTTTATGACAAAATTGACATTTCATTCGGATACATATTTTTCTCTGAACATGACTGCCGGACTTGAGAAGCAGCTAATTTTTTATAGAGGCTGTTGATTGGCTAATGGATAAGAGTATACTAGTAAATCAAGATATCTTCATTATTTCATATTTGTTTTTTAAATACTATAATTAGCGGCAATTTCAACAATTGAGTGATGTTCTAGAGAGATATCCGTACCCTGTGGTATAAATGATGTCACATAAAAACAAATATTAACGTAAATAGTATAAAGTGAACACACAAAATAAAAACAAAATATGAGAAAAAATAACTAAGTGAGAGAGGAGACTGCCTACTGAGATGGCTTAGTTCTAGAGTATCAGCCAATCAGGGGCTGATATCCTAACTTAACACCACCGTAGTGACTTACCCGGGTGTTAGGAATGAATGAATGAATATAGAAAAGGTGGGTGAAGGTGAAAGAAGGGAAGTTTTCATTGGTTAAGTAGGAGAGACAGTGGTAATAGTGAGAGAAATATGGTGTCGGGACTTGACCTAACGTGCGCGAGTTGAGTAATTGGGTTGTGGTTGGATTGTTTTAGTTAGAGCAGTTACTTAAATGAGATTCAGCATGGCTTGCCAAGAAGGGGTCTGTGGATGGTGGGTGCAAAATAATTTTGGTTGGTATAAAATCGAAAGTGCTTGATATTGGGCTTTCGTATGGTAGAGGAAGTCTACTGGAGAACTTGGGTTTTTAATATTTTAGGGTGGTAATAATGCGAAAATGGTATAGAATGGGGGGGGGGGATCATTTTGGGTGGCATAGATTAAAAAAGGGGGTAATGCTGGGGAAAGAGCTGTCAATGGCAGAGCTTGTAAGGTGGCTGTACTGTTATTTTATCTTTGAAGTTGACGCTAAGTGAGTGTTGTCTTGTAATTTAGTTATAATTTGGCTAAGGATTGGTGTTAATGAAAATATGCAATTTTTTTGGGTGAGTCTGTGAAGTTATATATATATTTAATCATAGTAAGTGAATCTAGGATTGGGTGCCTCTCTGTTGTCAGGGTGAAGGAGGTTTGACAAGGAGTGTGGGGAAGGGGGGGGGGGGGGGGGTAAAATTCTATTGAAAATTGTTATGAAGTTATCGTGACAGGTCTCAAGTTTAATAAGTTGTTTTTCTGCCAAGTGATTCCAATATGTATTAAGAGGGGGGATGCGGGCTAGATCGTAAAGATGTTGTGCCGTCTGGAATTCAAACCACCGAGTCCCAAAAAATCCATCTCAGTGCTGTATTTTGAATTGCTTTGGTATTTTAGTTGGTTAGTAGGGCCCGAATGAGTGATGCTGAGTGGGTCGTAGCATAAAAGAGGTCTTATTAGTGCTTTATATAGGTGAAGTTTGGTTTTAATTGAGGCATTTCGGAATCTAAAGATGGTTTGGAGGGATTTTGATGCGATGGCAGTGGAAGCTTTTGCTTGATGATGGAACCGGAGGAATTTGTCAAATGTGAGGCCGAGTACTTAGTTAGTGAGAGAGACATTTATTTGTGTGCGGTTAGGGAAACGTGCTCGTGAGTTTTGGAATAGGGGTCATGGACGGGGACGTCCTTTGGTAAAATAGGTAATGTAAGATTTGTGAGGATGAGCCTGAATCCGAAATTTTTGTTCACATTGTGCTACTTTGTCAAGTTCTCTTTGTGCTCTGTTTGTCAATGTGTCTAGTCTGTCTGCTCTTATTAATTGAGTCACGTCATCTGTGTATATTACTGTGAGAGAGTCATTGTAAATGGGGTTGCGAAATTAATTTGTGTTTAGGATGTAGAGGGTAGGAACGAGCACTGAGCCTTGCGGTACACCTGCGTTGAGTCCAAATGAATCTGAATAAAGATTAGACAATTTAACTTTGGCTGTTCTATTATCCAAAAAATTGTAAATGTGTTAGAAGCCACTGCATGTGTTAAATATGCACGGCTTGTGATTCGGTAAGGTGGGTGAGAGGAGAGCAGAGACTCAGTCAGTCTACAAATCTCGCTTACTTGTTGGATTTATCAATTTTTAGATCGTTTGTGTTCACTTTATAATATGTATATTATTAACCCATTAAATGCGAAAATACCCTATGGGCAAGGGTACTTATTTGTGAATTTCTAGCCTTGGATTCTGACAGAATTTGTTATATTTACGATATAGAGCATTATTTGTTTTCAATATGCTTTTATTTTACATAGCCTATATGATGTATATATGAACCTTCAACAGTGCTAAAATAAATTGGAAAAGCATTTGGGTGGTGAAAAACGTATATATTTGCCACCCGGTCATAATCTCAGTCGAGAGTGAGCAACAGGCAACCCTCCCCTCTCGCTGTCTGTGAGGTAACTGAGGCGAGCGGGCGGTGTCTGGGTGTTATATAACAGTCTTTTATGCAACCAACTTGTGCTACATTATCGTGGGAGAAAAAAATAACCGATAAATGATGAAAATTAGAGGACAAATAGGTGATAATTGAGGAGGCGGGGAAGGGGGGAATAAGGTGGGGAAGGATGGGAAGGGGGGGGGGGTGAGAAACACATGGATGAGTACTAGAGGGGAATTATCTCACCTAGAGACAAATTCCTTTGTTTTGATAGCCCCTGGGATGATTTGGAAGGCTTTTTTTATGGTCTTGCTTCCGTGAGGCCTATCGCGTTCCCTATGGTACGCCTTCCATGAGGCCTATCGCGTTTGACGGGGTAATGTGTTATATGGGATATACTTTAGCTCTCATGGTTCGTAAATCACTTTAGATTATCGCATTATCATTAACCCACTGAACCTCAGCTATTTAATAATAAATGTACACCCCTGGACCAGGGGGTTGTACAAAAAAAAAAAAATGCCGAAAACACCCGGAAATGGGTTAGAAATGAAGGAAAACCCACAAAAAAAAACCGATCCCCTACGTCATTAAGGGGTCCTACGGTGCACCTAAAAGTCAGAATTAACATGCGGAAATGGGTAGGCAAAAACAGGCAAAAACAGGTTTTTGCACGCTCACGCACACCCGGTTTGACTTTGAGAGTTTTCAACCATCAGCATTATTGCGTGGGATACTTATACAGTTCCCATACAAATATGAGCTCTCTAGGTGCCATAGGACCGGAGTAATTAACCAGAACGCACCTCATGCGTCCCTAGGGTTTAGTGTTACATACATTGCGGACGCAAACCATGCGTCGCTGGGGTTCAGTGGGTTAAAATTGCTTACAAATTTTGACTTTCAATAATAAATATGGAATAATGACGATATCTCAACTTTATCAACACACATCATTCAACAACCAACCAGTATCTTCTGTATACAATTCTCCACTCTCAAATGAAAAATATTTGTGTGCTTAATATAATAATTTAAATTAAAGCCTAGCCTGAACAACACTGCCACTGCAACACCTCTTTTCACTCAGTAAATATTCTTCCATTTTCTTTTTGTACTTTATTGTATACCCTCTCTTATTAGTTTTATTTGTTTAAGTTTAGCTTAATGCTGTTCTCTTAACCCTTATTTAGCGGGTGGTAAGGTATTTTACACTGTACCGCTCAGCGGGCATAATCCCGAAATATTCGCTCAATTTCACTCGCCCTAGTGCCGTTACTATGGCTCCAATGCGAACGAAACGATCATTTTTGGAAAGAGCAACTCTTTGTCTCCCCATATAAGTCTATGAATGGATGTTATGAATGAGTCTGGAGGGTGGGAAGAGGTGAGGAAGAGGAGGTACTTTTTGGTCTATTTCCTGGGCGCGTTCGGTTGCGTTCGCTTTGGCCTGACTTCGGCCTCTCGCGCGTCTACTATTCCTTTGGTAATCGGTCTTATTTTTCTCTTATTTCTCCTTATTTCTGTATTCTCTCTCTCTCTCTCTCTCTCTCTCGCTCTCTCTCTCTCTCTCTTTCTCTCTCTCCCTTTCTCTCTTCCTCATCCGTATATGTATTTCTCATTATTATTTTCTCTAACTAATCCCTCTATTTCATTTATTTGCTTGTAATATTTCTGTATTATTATATCTTTTTCATTCTTTCTTCAGTTCAGTTTCTGTATTCTCTCTATACGGTGGGAATGGTATTTCGTATGAGGGATGTGCAGCACAAATATTCAATCTTTCGTTGTTTGGTTGTTTGTATTACCGTAAGAAATTTACTGAACGCCTGCAAATAATACGCTATAAATGCTTGCAATCAAACTCTCAAGCAATTTCAAGGTCACATGCAATTATAAATGTAGGCAATAGGTAAACCCAGAGAGGAAGAGACAAGAGAGAGAGAGAGTGTCGTGATAATATAACAATGTTACATATTTATGTATCATATATATATGAACAAATAATATATACGGTAGGCCTACATCTGTTCCGCACAATCATATAATGCCAAGCACAAATATTCAATCTTTCATTGTTTGTATTACCATAAGAAATTTACTGAACGCCTGCAAATAATACGCTATAAAATGCTTGCAATCTCTCTATTTTCTCTAATCTCTCACTCTTCCTGTCTCTCTCTCTCTCTCTCTCTCTCTGGCTCGCTCGCTTTCCCTCTTCCTCATCCGTATTATGTATTTCTCATTATTATTTTCTCTAACTAATCCCTCTATTTCATTTATTTGCTTGTAATATTTCTGCATTATTATATCTTTTTCACTCTTTCTTCAGTTCAGTTTCTGCATTCTCTCTCTCTCTCTGTTTCGCTTGCTTTGCAGGAATTTAGTTTTTGTTTTATATATAATATATAATAATTTACTTATCATTACTTACTATATCGTATAAACAATAGTAGGTAGCCAACTTACCATAATACCGATACACCAAACCGATCCGCATGCGGGTTTGTTTATCACCTGTTTACTAAAGTGCCACCATTATCGATTTTCTTGGAGCCGACTCGAGCGGGAGGGTTACCAATTGAAGTTAAATCCGCTAGCATATATTGTTAGATGTAAGACATGATAAATACCACTAGAAATATGAATTGGCAAAATCCATATAATATCACTTCGAAATTGTTCTGAAATTTCAAAACAAAACCGCTAGTGTAAGTCATTGCTGCTAGATCGAAGTAAAGGTATCTAGATCTAGCGGAAGTCGCTATACGTATTGGCAGTACTGCACACTCATTCATTTCATTCATTCATTTTCTATTGAGCTCGTCCTGGAATCTTTACGACTCTGAATCTTACGATTGCCGACGGCGATACGTTGTTGACATTGTTGTTGATGTTCCAGTGGAGGGATGAACAAAATATTTTCCTTGTCCAATAATAGCTATTTCACAGTCCCACAGGACTTATTTTGATATATTTATCAAATTTATTGAATGCCTGAAAATAATACGCTATAAAATGCTTGCAATCAAACTTTCAAGCAATTACAAGGTCACATGCAATTATAAAAAGGTATATTGTAGACCACAATCTACGCCAAGCTTCGTTGTTGCTTGTATTATCGTGAGAAATGTACCATACACCCTGGTAATCGTGAGAAATTTACCGAACGCCTGCAAATAATACGCTATAAAATGCTTGCAATCAAACTTTCAAGCAATTACAAGGTCACATGCAATTATAAAAAGGTATATTGTAGACCACAATCTTGGCCAAGCTTCGTTGTTTCTTGTATTATCGTGAGAAATGTACCATACACCCTGGTTATCGTGAGAAATTTACCGAACGCCTGCAAATAATACGCTATAAATGCTTGCAATCAAACTCTCAAGCAATTTCAAGGTCACATGCAGTATAGGTAGACCCAGAGATGAAGAGGACAGAGAGAGGGATGACAAAAACATCTGCTAGGTGTGATTTCCCCTGGGAGGGAAGAGATTAGTTAGGGGCGTGCCCTGGCCTACATCAGACAAAGAGAGTACAAAGAGTACAAACAAAGAGAGTGAGACAGAGAGAGAGAGAGAGTCGTGATAATATAAAAATGTTACACATGTATCATATATATGAAAACATAATATATACGGAAGGTCTACATCTGTTCTCCACAATCATATAATGCCAAGCACAAATATTCAATCTTTCGTTGTTTGTATTACCGTAAATTTACCGAACGCCTGCAAATAATACGCTATAAAATGCAAAGGAATTTTCTTGTAGAGTGCAATTTTGAGGACGTAATGTGCTCTGAGAGAGTGGAGCGGTTATTTGGAGCATATTTTACCTCAGACCGCTCGCCACACAGGGAATTATATAAGGAAATTACCGTATTTTAGGGTTTTTCACTCGTGTTTTACGATCGTTGAAAGACAACCAGTGATCGTAAAAGGATGGTTCGGGTGTCATTGGAAAGCTCAATTTACGCACTTTCAGGATACATACTTGTATTACGCTCTGGGTCTTGTTTATGCATGAAAAAGAGCACGGAACAACCCCATTTAGGGTAAAAAAAAAACCCGCTGGGCGGCACAGTGAAATATACTCCACCAGCCGCTCGTAAGGTGATAAAATGCTTGCAATCACATTTTCAAGCAATTATAAAATATAAATTGTACTTACCAACACCCACACCAGTATGTTCTTCGTCAGGAACGTCTCCAATTTGCTCAAGGGTCTGTACAATATCAACCACAACATCCACCCCACGCAAATTATGCTTGGGGTGAAAGCCTATGATCGGGTTATTTTCGTCTTCAGAGTCATCCACACTACCAAAACTCTCACCCAGACCTTCGACGGTTTCATCCAACAACTTATTAGAAAGTTATGAAGAGGTCAGCATGATATCTAGTTCCTGGGTGGTAAGCCGGGCGTGGTTAGTAGGGTGGCGCGACGCACTAGGGATGGCGGCCACCGAATCGAACACGGGCAAATCTTGACCTTCCATTATGGCTGCTTGAGGGTCACTTAGTCACGGTCACACAGTGGGGATGTGTGGGTGGGCCCTTGTAGTACACCGCCTGACCACCAAGTTTCGCTTTCCACCTAAATTAGGGCGGGAATACGCCCACGGACTTAAGTCCGACCCCGCCATTTAGTCCAATTTTCTCGTATCGGACTTAAGTCCGACCCCGCTAAATAAGGGTTAATACATAGTTTTTGTTTTATTATGTTTAGCTCTTCTCGGTTCATATTCATACGAAAACCTTACTGCTTGATATTTCACATACATATGTAATTATTTTTTTTATTTTTTTTGTAAACTTTCATTTATTTTAGATTCACTGAAGATGGAGACTGTTTTCTCCGAAACGTTTGGTAACCAATAAAGATAAGATGTTCGCTACTACGCTGGTTCTCCTTTTCCTTGCGAGACTTATATATATATATATATATATATATATTCTATATATATCACCTGTATATATATATATATATCTAATATATTATATACCTGTATATATATATATATATATATATATATATATACAGTATATATATACATATATATATAAAGGAAAATAATTGACAGGGCGCCAGGCAATATCTTTATTTTTCAAATTTTCGGCTAACCTTAAGCCATCATCAGGAACAACATTCCCTAAAAATAAGTAATATACTATTAGCACAACGCAATTTGTAAAAAGTAGGGTATATTATGATTATCGAATCTATATAAGGTAAAACTTACTAAATACAAACAATCTTATATTAATGTCTTAATAGATACAAAATTAAATTCCGTACACAGACCATGTAAAACCAGTGAAGATACCGAAAAACTAAATAAAGACCATCACAATTGAACTATAACAAATATTCTAACCTTTGAATACAAAAATTGTTTCCATAAATTCAAAACAAAGTCACAACCCAGGCTAATACCATACAACGGATCAAGAAACGATCTCCCAAATTGTATTAGATACATTGGGAGATCGTTTCTTGATCCGTTGTATGGTATTAGCCTGGGTTGTGACTTTGTTTTGAATTTATGGAAACAATTGTTGTATTCAAAGGTTAAAATATTTGTTATAGTTCAATTGTGATGGTCTTTATTTTGCTTTTCGGTATCTTCACTGGTTTTACATTGTTTGTGTACGGAATAATTAATATTGTATCAAGTAAGACATTAATATTAGATTGTTTGTATTTAGTAAGTTTTACCTTATATAGATTCGATAATCATAAAATACCAAATTTGTTACAAATTGTGTTGTTCTAATAGTATATTACTTATTTTTAGGGAATGTTGTTCCTGATGATGGCTTAAGGTTAGCCGACAATTTGAAAAATAAAGATGTTGCCTGGGGCCCTGTCAATTCTTTTCCTTTTGATATGGAGGTTTAAGTGCCCTAAATCTACTGCTGAAGTACTCATAACAATATATATATACAAAATATATAAGTTAAGTTGGTATATCCAGGGAATATATTTTCTTTAACCCTCGTGGCCCGGGCTGGTCCTCCAAGGGACGGAGGTCGTATCCGGGCGATCTGGCCGAAAAACGTCTAGGCCTAGGCTACCGTATTTTTGTTAATTTTAACGGCTAGAAATTTTCCACAATCTATACACGAAGTGCGGTTTTCAATCTGTAGACTGGCATTGAGTAGAGCTCTGTAAGTCAACTGGTTTAGTTGTGATGACGATTTCAGTGGAGCGAATTTTTCCGCGATATTGACAATATCGGAGCTTTTCAGACACTAATTCGGTGACGTCACAACATAACTTGATCCGACGTCTCCTTATTGTTTTCGGAGGTGCGGTGACGCAACGATCGGCTTTGTTTATATGCGTCGGACGCACAGCGTTCAGACCAGGCTGAATAGGCTTGAAAGCTTACTATCTCTTGAAAGGACACCCGGGCTACTGCCCAATTTCCGCGGTGTCCTTTCACACTGACACCCGGGCTGGAAGGGTTAAGACAAACGAGGTTAAAGTACCGGTAAATAGATGTTTCACATTTAGTAAGTTAATTATTTAACTTTTCAATATTTTGTACAGTCTTACTCTGTTCTTCGTTGATGAGTTGGAGAATCTGTCGTATGTTTGTTTTGGCCTGGACATTTCGGAATGTACTAATTCCATCTTCAGCTGATAAGTGGTGCAGGAATGAATGATGGATATAGATAAGTAGGAGATTAGAGAGTTTTGGATAGGAAGAATAAATTGAGAATGGGAAGTATAAGTAAAAGTTAAAGTACTTGGGCTCAACCTAGTTGCTCCATTGTTTATTTGTTGAGACTTATCTGGTGCAAGCACTTTAACAGCTTCTTTTGGATGGCTGGTGAGGAGTAGCAGGAGATGAGGTACCCGGATGTTATATAGTGAGTGTCGTGGGGAGGTTGGGGGGGGTGGTGGAGGATCAGACAACGGGAAGTGTGACGTTCACTCCGTTAGAACCCGCATGGCTTGTCCTAACGTGACTCGCTAGGGTCGCCAGGGCAGTGGATGTGGCTACAGTTGATGTATTATTGTGTGCTTTATTTCATATGAAAGCTTGTGTCATGGGCAGTCCAGAAAGGCTCTTTGTTTTCGCCCATGTCAAGGCTTTATATTTAATTGCAAAGTATATGTTTTATCATTAATTTTCGGCGAGCAACATAAGTCGAGTTAAATAAAGCTGACTATTGTGGCGGCGCTCGACATAGACTCGAGTGGCAATTTTCAGCACGTAATGTGGCTGAGAGAGAGACAAGTGGTGGCAGGAGACTAGCGAGCGTATGACTGCTCCAGACCCACGCGGCGACCACCTACGGCCACCAAATCTCAGCTCCCTGCCTCGCCCCTCTCACTCGCTACACTACTCAATTATGTACTGAAAGTACCGAAATTACATGCTTTTTTGCACTCAGCGTTGCACGGTTATTGCAAGAAAATCTTCCCCAATCATACAAGGATCGTTATGGTGTCATTCGAAAGCTCTGTTTTCTGCACTTTCAGGACGATATGTACTCTGTTTTACGTTCTGGTTCCTTATTTAGGCCATGAAAATGATCACGTAAACAGCCCTATTTTTGCTAAAAACACCCCCGCCCCCGCTTGGTAGGGTACCGCATAAATAAACCGCATAGGCCACTCAGTAAGGTTTTAAGTACTAAATGATAGGTATTTGAGAGAGAGAGAGAGAGAGTATAACAGAGTGAAGGATGGGGCGCGATGTGTTTTTTTTGCCATGCTTGATGATGTCACGGCTGGCTGGCCGGGATTGGTTGTAGGAGTTTTTTAACCATGCTTGGTGACGTCATGTTTGTCTGGCCTTTCTTTGCATTGGCTGAAGAAATTTGTTACCCGTACCCGCTTGTCTACAACGCGGTGAGTAGGCTAGTGCTAGATATAATACAGCTCTCTCGCTCCACTACTTTCCCATCAGATCTGGTTTCCTAGAACGCGATACCCTCTATCCCTTTGATATCTTTCCCCCCGAACTAGCACCTGAGAACCTTTTCCTCTTGCCTATCCTCTCTCAGTTTCTATATCTTTCACCCACCTTTTATTAATATTATATACCCTCCTCTGGTTAACTCTGCATAATCAGCTTCATGCTGGCCAGTTGTTTGGGTGCGTTAAGGTCTTACTATAACCCGCATGTATGTTAGTTGTTAAGATAATGTTGAATCACGAAGCATTGGTTGGCATTCATATTGTTCAGTACCGCTGTCCTATAATTATTAGTGTTCTGTTCTGCTTGATTAGATAATGCTAGACTAGGAGTCCTGATACTGAAGAATTGTTTCCGATGGGTGCTGGCTAGGGTTCCAAGAGATGGGGAAAAATGTTCCACTGCCCTTGTCCTTTTTCTCCACAACAACGCTGCTTGCTTTTTTTCGTCGTGTTGCATTTCCTCTCCTTTGTGCAAAAATTTCATCGTGATACAATGATATTTAAGAGTGTCGACCCATCATCTCCGCTTTCTATCATAGGATTTAACCCCAGAAAATATCACATACCCGAATTGGGAGCACTTTCCCTACCATCCAGACCCAAATGGTGTTGGTTCGAATTCTCCGGGGGGGATTGATCACCCCAATAGACCCATAGAACACAGTTTAATCAACTAAAACTGATATACACAGGCTGTCCTGAATGCTGAACTTTCATTTATTTGGGGTTATTTTCACGTAAAGTTTTTATAGGTAGCCCCATTCCCTTCCCTGGTTTTAGGGGTTACTTCTAGTAGAGATAAAGCAAAATGGCCGCCGCATTTTTTTTTTTTGAAACAACAAACCTCAGAAGGGTAGATTTTTACACATAGAAAGTGGTTTTCACATCGACACTGTTTTATTGACAATTCACAAATATTGCCAAAAAAAAATCGTTTTTTTTTCTATAGGAAATAGAGAGATTGAAATTTTCGGGGGGGGTCATATTTTTGTCAGGTTTTAGAAATAACACTGAAAGATGATAAAGCATTTCTATATAAAAATCGACCCTTCTGATTCAAAAAAAACCATTTTGTTTCTATCTCCTTATTAGAGTACCCTACCCAGGGTCATGGCCCTATACCCCTAATTTACGGTTTACACAAAAATGAAACCAAATAATGACAATGATCAGCAGTTCCACCCAGCTGTATCTCAGTTTTTAGTGGTGATAAAATGTTGTCTCTGGTGTTACAACCCCGGAGAAATTCAGAAATCAACACCATTTGGGTCTGTTGATGTCGGGAAGTGCTCCAATTCGGGGTATGGTATGATATTTTCGGGTTTAAATCCTATGATCAGAGAAATAGTGAGATGTGGGTCGACCTCTAAATTAAGTAGTTTAATCGCCATGAAATTTCATAGGCTTGTAAACCTATGGGTAAATGGACAAAAATACCTTGTGGAGGAATCAAAAGTAATAAAAATATTTTTGGTGGACCACCCTGGGACCGCAGCCCTAGTGCTGCATTGCCTAGTCACAAGCTGCACGACAAATACCTGAGAACTGGAGTTGATTGGGTCAAATTCTAGTCTGTTGGTGCCATTGAGAGTAGAGCATGCCGAATGAGGGCTTTTTGTTGCCTATACCATTCTGCACATGTTCTAAGCTCGTTGTTTGTCCTTGTGAAGGTACGCCCAGGAGAACGCTTAATACTTCGGTATAAGGTTTCTCAAGAGAGCTACCCTTCATTATAACGTAATATTTGACCGCACAGACTTGAGATTTGCCGACTAGGCTATATGGCGGGCGTGCCATGCCTCACCAGTTATCTCGTATCATTGACTCTAGCTAGACTTTATCAGCCACAGTAGACATTACGTATATTAAACCAATTACTCTTTATTATGCATGACTCCGTTTATGATTACACAAGCATTTTCGCAGCCTAGTTTGATGTATTGAGACACAGTCGACTTAGGCTTCTTTTTTGTTGAGTAGGAATACTGCATTATTGTGGCGATTATTATTATTGTTGTAGCGTTTAGGATATTTCTTGGCTCCAGACTGCATTATAGGTCTCCTGCCGTGTTTGTGTGCATAGCCCTGCACGAGCATTGTTCCGCTGCCTGCCTTTTTTGGGTTTCCCTTTCCGATTCGAGCATCTTGATAGCATCTAACATTTAAAGACGAGATTCCTTGTTGGTGTTGAAGGACTTTAGTGCACTTCCTCTTTCATGCAGGCCGTGCCTGACATTTCATTGAGTTAAATGTAACGTAAAGCTTGTAACTTCTCTTACCACCTGACTTTGCATACCATAACCAAGCACCTTCGGTTATATGTAGTAATAGGCCTGTTTTCACATAACATTAAGCCTAGAGTATAGACGCGACATTTATTGAGAGTTTAATAACCTATTATTGGCATACAGAACTCTGGAGAGTCTTAATAATTTTGTTGTTTCTTTGTTTCACTGGGAATATACATCAGAGGTTGGATCTAGCGCTTTTTCCCGTTGTAGCTTTTATGCCATTACTAGTCCCCAATGAATAAGAGCCCTGATATTAATTTTAAACCCTCAGTCGTACAAATGGCGACGCTTACCTAGGATTTTGGTGAACCTAACATTTATGTAGCAGGGAACATTTGGTGTTTTGGGGAATATTGTGCGGGGATACAGCAAGGATTTTTTTTTTTATTTTTTTTTTGCATGCAACATAGGTATAGCCCTTGAGTATTATTCCAGAGAATTTTTGTGTGTATATTGTGTATAAGATGTTTGGGGTGCTTCTTTTCTGAATATTGAGGTGGGAAATTTTTGTGAGCATCATGTCTTAACACACGGATCAGAGGAGGAATGGAGAACACAGTAACGTTTAATGTCGAAACTGAGGAAACAGCAGCATGATGAAATGGTTAATCAGGTGCAACTGGTGAGGAGGATGCTAGGATATTTTTTTGCAACTGGCCTGTTACTGCGAAAGCGGTTTGGAGGTTAATGGATCGGTACGGTCTTCAATGCCGGGCCACAGCTATCGGTCCATAGCGGGGTACTAGCAGCATGACCAGGGATAACTTGATAATGTGTGTACTGGGCAGGGTGACTGGTGAGCGAGATGTGGTTGTAGTGCTTCACCAGAGCCCTTTGGCCATGCTTCCCCCTACACTCGACTCCCAGCCCATCCCCAGTGGTTTGCCGATCCCCGGGTACTCTTCTACAGTTTGGGTGGTGACTGGGCAGGGTGGGGGGGGTTGTTGCGCGCCTGGGGGACCACGCGGTAATTTCAAACATTGTAGCACCTTCACCTCCTCCAGGTTTAACCCCAGAATTATTGTATCAGCTCGAATTAGCTAAGATTCACCAGCAAACCAAAGGGCATGTTGGAGCTTCAGCATCAGCAGCAGAATAGAATTACGCCAAGATAGAAGAGAGAAAAAGTCACCAGAAAATAGAGCTAGCAAAAAATCGCAAGCTGAGTCGACTTAGGTCTGTGCCGACATGGATGTAGAGAAGTCGCGGTAGAGGCAACGGGACAGCGACTTGGGGCTTGTAACCGTGCTCATTAGCAATCTCTCTCCGCACTTTACTGAAACTGGTTCCGGTGTTTGATGAGAGTGGTGTAACAGAATTTTTTCGCACGCTTTGAGGAATAAGTGGCCAGGAACAACAGTGGCCAGAGAATAAATTGTCAGGCACTTGTATCCTCCTAGATTAATATGGCAAGGGTCTTAAAGCCTACGATGCGTTACCTTTGGAGTCATGTAGTGTGTATGAGGATCTCAATGGAGGCTGTTCCTGAGTGCTACACCGAACTGCAACCAGAAACGTACCGTTTGAAGTTTTCCGGGGTGTAACCCAGGGGAGAGATAGGCACCTTTTTGGAACACGCCCGGGACTTGTCCCGATGCTATGGGGAACTGGCCTCCGATTTGAGAAGGTAGACAACATTTGATGGCAATTAAAGCAGTTAAATGAATGTTGGAGCAGTTCTTTGTAAGAGCCACGGCCGGTGATGCTATCTTTTGAACTTAAAAGGCAGAAACACCCAAGAACTCTAGTAGAGGCAGCAGAAATGGCTGATCTCACGGCTGTCGTTGATTTTCCCGGGGTTTGCGCGTGGGGGTCCTCACCCATGAAGTACGATGCAAGTGCTAAGGACAGTTGCCCCCCCCCCCCCCTCCCCCCCCCTCCCCCCCCCCCCGTAGCAATGACACAATTTAAACAAAAGAACAATTGAAACTAAAACCTGAATCCAAACCTAACAACCACGGCCGTACTCAGAAAAGTCATGGGCCTTTTAACAATCACAGTATAACCGAAACCGAAATTTATGTTGTTTTTAAGTGGCCACAAGGAGGGTCATAAGGCAAATGAGTGCCCTAGTCGACTTCCTCCGGCAGCCGTGGTCTTTTGCCTCACGGTCATTGGAGTGTTTCAAGAGGACATCGGAGTTTGTTAGAGGCAATTCCTTTTCCGCGGTAAATAACACTTGCCAGTGCAGGAAGGATCCGGACGGCTTATTCCCGGTCTCGTGATGCCTTTAGTGACCACAAGGGAGCTCGGTTTTTTGTGTGGAGTTGTGTGTGTGTAGTTGAGTTGTGTGGAGTAGAAGACATGAGGTGAGAATTTTGCGTGACACTTGGGCATCGCAAACACTGTTGAGAAACTTTCACTGGTAAACCTGTAGAAGTAGCGCGCCGTGGTGGTCGTGGTTCATCGGGGCGAGTTAATGCAACAAGGTCATACTCCGCCAATTGCAGAATGAAGATGGAAGTTGAATGGTGTGGACTCGTGACCTGGATGTAGGAATTGTTGGAGAAGTTACCTGTTGGGGGCGTTCGACCGTCCTTTCTCGGCAACGACATTTGCGCGGGCCTACTTCTGAGGCTCCACCCGTTAGTCTTTGCCGAGCAAGCCGGCCTGACGTGAGTATGGAGGAGCCAGGAGTGTTTGTTGTAGAAGTGTCAGGTGCAACCTATGGCATGTGTTTGTCACCAGCATCTCTTCTTGCATCCCGGAGTCGCATTCTGGTCACATGTCTTTTGACAAGCGGAGGAAAGGTACCAAGAAGGAAGTGGAAAGTTGAATGCGTTTGAGAGTTTAGTATCAACGGAACATTCTCGGGACTCATTATTAGACCGATTTTTTTCGAGTCCCGTGGAGAAGACCCATTAACTGTTACTAAGAAAGCAGAGGATGGCTTTAAAAAGACGAAGAGACAGCAAAACGATCACACAGAGAGAGAGTAACGGGAGGCTAAAATTCAATGTAAGGAAAGAGGGGGGCATGAGTTTGTTTCGCAAACACTTAGATAAGCTTGCTCCTTCCGGACATTCGTAAATTGCAATTAAAAGACTCAGAGGTTCTTTGAAGTGGTACCGGGGCTGTCGAGTTGGAGGCAGGGACAGTGGATGCAACAGTCGGAAGATTTTTTTTTCATAGATGGCATATTGTACCTGGCGATTCAAGATCCCAGAGGAAATTGGGAGGGGAGTTCAGGAGAGGTATACCAGCTGGTCGTGCCGAGGGTCCTTGCAGGGAAAGCTTACTTAGGTTGGCTCATGATGTACCAACTGGCGGGACATCTTGGGTGTCCGTAAGAACGGTTGCAGCCTTAGGAAAATTATTTTGGTGGCCTGGTCTGAGAGCACAAGTTGTGTCATGGGTGGGCAATGTTGTGATTTGTTTCCAGAAGGTTGGCAAACCAAATCAGAGCATTCCTAAGGCGCCGCTTTACACCCCATTCCTGTCAGTGGGCCTCCCCTTTAGTAAGGTTATAGTTGATATGGTTGGCCCCCTTTCCCCCTACAAGTGCCGGGAAACAAGTTTCTCCTGACCATCATGGATGTAGCACAAGGTACCCTGACGCCGTACCCTAAGGAGAAATGGGTCAGTGAAGACGGGTGGTCCGAAACTTGCTTAGTGGTATTTTTCCACGGTATGGTTACCCGCAGTAGATTCAGTCAGACCAAGGTCCAACTTTCACTTCTAACCTCTTTGTTCAAAACGATGCAGCAGCCTGAGATTGTTACAGTTGTGTCATCTGGCCGTATCATCCCGGAGAGCCAGGGTGTGTTGGAGGCGATGGCACTCAACCTTAAATCCTATGCTTCGTTGTTATTTGCTTTGAGAATGGGAAAGATTGGGATCTTGGTCCTGCCATATGTTTTATTTGCTGCATGGAAGGTACCTGGGGCAAGTTTGGGATTCAGCCCTCAAATTTTAGGCTCGTCTTTTGGACTCCGTGTCAGAGGGCCTCTCCATATGGTTAAAGAAATATGGGAGTGGTGCGCAAGAAAAACCTTGTTCTATGCTCAAGTATGTCCTCGACAGTCGAGAACGGATGTTGCCGGCAGTCTGGATGATGAGTTGGCTGTGCCGTAATTTGACTAGCTCTCAGAGCCTCATGAAGGACAGATACGACCCTCAAGGTGGGTAAACTCAGGGAGTTTCACGTGGGTCCGGAGGTGTTGATTATCTACTGCCCCTTGTAGGTCACGCCCTTATCCGCGAAGTACACTGGTCCTTATAGGGTGGTGGAGAAGCTATCGGACCTGGATTACTTGGTAGCCACTCCAGACAGACTGTACCGCACTCAAGTTATAGTCAGGTAATCTCATGAAGGAGTATGTGAGGCACCCCCCTGAGCCTCTCACTGTGCCTGTTGATGAACGTTTAGAAGTCAAGGTGGAGAAGGAGAACGGGACAGTCAAAAGCTCAGGTGGAGGATAACTGGAATCAGTCATGTCCTTCCTCTCTGCGAACCAGTGGGCGGGGAATAACGAACCAGAGGCGGCCTCAGGAAGCGTTGAAACACTTACCTGAGCATCAGCGTGTGGGCTGTGGAGCACCTGTTTCGGTTCATACCCCTCTGTTTTCGCGGAGCACCCAGGCCTCACTACCCTAAGAAGGTGCACGACATTGTGGACGTAGGAGGACCACCCCCCTTTCAATTCAGTTTCCCTATAGGATGCCCCCTATTAAACTGCCGGCCCTCCGGGCGGAGTTGGGAGTATATGGTTTTTTAACAAGGGGCTGATTGAGATAAGGGGTGGTAGAAGTGGACATCTCACCGGTCACGCTACAACCCAAAACCGGATGGTAAGGTGCGATTCTGCGTAGACTACAGACGGGTTTAAAAACGGTTTGACGCCCACCAACCCATGACCCTCTTCCTCGGGTCGACGACTGTGTGGATAAGATAGGCAATGCAAAAGTAACCTAACCAATGTGGACTTAGGTTGAAGGGATACTGGCAGGTGCCCTTATCCGAACGAGCGAAAGAGGTATGTGGCTTTGTGCTGGATGGTGCTACCTACCGCTGTACACTTTATGCCTTATGGCCTAAAGAACGCATACTACCTCTACCTTTTCAGATTTGATGAATGATATAATAGGCAGACATTCCTAATTGGCACAGTAATATATACTTTCGACGGATATTATTATCTATTACAACAGCGTTTAAGAGTAATTGTGAGCACGTAGAACTCCTGTTCAAGAGGCTTAGTGAGGCTGGCTTGGTGGTCAACCTGGCAAAGTGTGATTTCGTGCGGGCGTACCGTGGAGTAATCTTGGGTTCAAGGTTTGGGTGTGGGTCAGGTGGTGCCCCCCACAGAACAAGATAGCTGCGATTGATAATTTTTCCTTCCCCGGCCGGCCACCAAGAAGCAGATCATGAGGTTTCTTATGGTATGATGCGGATACTACAAGACCGCTTTATTTCAGGGGTACTCTAACCATGCTAGCACCTCTGACAGATCTTTTAGCGAATGGATACGGATTTTTCAAATGGGGCGCCTGTAGTGTGAGAAGGCGTTTAGAGTAGTAAAACACCTGTTGTGCACTCACAACCGATTCCCTCAGGGCCCCTGACTTTAGCCTACCTTCTCCAACTAGGCAACGGATGCTATGTGATGGGGGCTGTGTGCCGTTCCCTTATGCAAAAGGACATGGATGGGCTGGAACATCCTGTTAGTTTCTACTCGAAGAAGAGTTCAATTCAGCCCAAAAGAACTACTCTGTTTGTCCCGAGAAGGAGCTGCTTGGCAAGTGTACAATGCATTGAGGCATTTCGAGTGTCTCTTTTCCAGCCTGTTGTCCAGTCATTGTAAGGTTTTCCAGCAGATCATCACCCTCTCAAGTTCTTGAACCAGTTTTCACAATCGGAATATGATGCTGACCTTTGCTCGCTAATGTTTACAGTAATATAGCTGGACATACGCCATAATTCTTACAGTACAGTTTCTTACAGTAGATTCCTCTGGAAAAGGCAAACTATTGCCTGTGGTATCCACTCTACTTACCAGTACTTGCACTGCTGCGTTGTCGTTTCAACGGTGTTTTGGTCGGCGCGCGGTCGCAGACGCGACATTTTTTTACTATTCTGGTAGTTTTTGTTTTATAATCAAACGTCAAATCTTGTCTTCCCCATGCTTTTATCAAGATTCTTTCAAACTCCCTTATTGATTCGGAATCGACTACATACTGGGTCAGTGCCGTTCCACTCATTTACCACTCTCTCACAAGACAAAATGATGTTCTTCCGCCTTCCTCAAGCCTAAGCCTATTTCCTTCTTTGTAAATTTTCTTAGAGTGTCCTCTCGTTCTTGTTCCCCCCCATCCCGCAATCAATAAGATACCCTTCACACACATCCTCCACGTACTTTCCTGTCGACGTCTCCTACACTATCTTCAAAAAAAGAAGTCTCTTCATATCCCCTCCTCTTTCTCCTATATGCCAGTGTCCGGAAGTCCCAGTGTCCTCAACCCTCTTGCCAATTCAGCCCGCGTTCTTCACAACGTTGGTAACCATCTTGCTAGCTTCTTCTCTGCACTTTCTCCCTGCTTCTATATCCCTTTACCATATTGGGAGCCCACACCTGTTTGCATATTTCCAGGTGTGGCCTAACCAGCGCTGTAATAATATAGATTCCCATGAAGATTTCTTCGTCAAGTGACACAAATGTTCCTCCTACATCAGCCCTACCACTTCTATTGGCTTTGTTTATCTTTTTCCGCTAAATTTTTCTGAGAAATTTAACTT